>JANVCC010000019.1:7929536-8482980 GCA_025345505.1 Todiramphus chloris collaris
GGGGCCCAGCACGGCGCGCACCGCAGGGAAGAAAGCGCAGCTGCGCGCCGCGCCGCGGGCTAAGAAGCTGGAGAAGCTGGGCGTCTACTCTGCTTGCAAGGTATCCGGCCGCGGGCGCCCACCCGCCCACGGAGGGTGGGGATTGACGGGAGGGAGGGAGGGATAGCAGGCAGTAGGGAAGGGCCGTGCCGTGCCAGGCAAGGGGAGGCGGCCCGGCTGAAACCCGGCGGTCTCCGCGGAAGTGGCAGCTCCGGCGATGCCGATGGATCCCAGCTGCTCCCTGAGCTTTCCGGCCGGCGGCCGCAAAAACAAAACCAAAAGCAATAAAACAGATGCGCCGCAGACGGGATCGTGGGGGTAGAACCGCCCTTCCTGCCCCAGCCAGGCGGTAGCGGAGGTGCCCGTCTTCGATGTCCCTCTGTCCTTCCGCGGGAGGCGGCGGCGGGCAGGGCGGCTTCTAACGCTGGCGGTAAGCGCCGGGTTAACAGCGCTGCCGCTGCTGCCTACCGCATAAACGTCCCGGCGGCGTGCGGGGACACCCGCCTGCCCGGGGGAGCGCGGCCGGCCCCGGCCGAGCGCGGCCCCGGGCCGGGGTTGCCTCTTGGCCGGGCCGTGGCGGCGGCCTCGAAGCGCAGAGGTGTTGATGTCGCAGAAGCCGCTGCCCCGAGCTGGAACCGTCACCAGCTGCTTTGGCAGAGAAGCGAAGGGGCGCGGCCTCTGGTCTCCTGGTCTCGGGAAAGTTGTGTCCCCGCCGGTCACGTAGCGCCATCCCGGTGCCCTGCCTGGCACCCTGCCCCAGCGCGGGGCTCTTCTACCGCGCCTGCCTTGTGCTGGACTCTTAACATTCAGGATAGCCGCCTTGGCTTTCCCTCACAAGCACTTTCCCTCCACCTGCAATTTTTTTTTTTATTGATGGGAAAAGTAGGACTTGTCTGTTCGTTGGAGGCGGAGGCAGGTTGGTCAGAGCTGTCACTCCCGCCTTCAGAGGTCTGTGACAACCGGCATTGTCTGTGCGTCTGCAGGTGCGGCGTGCAGAGGAGGAGCAGTGTGCTGTGAGCGCGGGCCACTGCCTGCACTGCTGCTGGCAGGGCAGTTCCTGCCTGCGCAGCGCCTCTGACATGTTCAGATTGGCAGTGCTGGTGTCAAATCCTCTAGTAATGCTTTCAGCTTTGAAAACAGTTGTTTGTGAGAAATGTGCTTCTTATTTTCTCTGTTCCCTTACTTTGGAACCTTAAAAGGGCAAATGCTAAGTGAAAGGACAAAGTAAATGCTAATGTATCTGCGGAAGCATCATAGCATGGCACCGTAGTCCTGTTTGGTGGCCTGAGGAGCTTTAACTGTATGCTGAAGGCATGGCCCAGTGCCATTATGTGAGGGCAAATTAAGGAAGCCACACACATTTAAAATTGTTATCTGTTTCCAAATACGCAGCCACCTCTTCGGCTTCGGTGCATACATGGGACATTGCAAGATTACACCAGTGTTAGTGAGGTAGAAGAGTGGCTAGTGCACTTGAAATTGCAGCCCCTCGCTGTGGGCTGGGTGGTATGGCTTGAAGCTTTCCTAGTGCTTAGTCCCCTTTGCACTCCTGTATTGTAATGTTAATGGCTTGTTATAAGTGAAACTGGTTGTGAGGTGGGTAACGTTTTTACAGGCTGTTAGGATGCATCTGTGTGTGTGCGCGTTGCTTTTTTCTTCCCATCATCTGATGTACCTTCAGATGATCTTTGTGAGGGCCAAACCCCTCTCTTGGAGTGCTTTGTCCCACACAGGTAGCTGTGCTGTGAAGAAGTGTCTCTTCTGAAAGCCTTTATTTTTCAGGTTATCACCAGCCCCACATGTGCACTGTTACAGGAGCTGTGTTGGAAGGGAGATGTTGTTGCCATTTGAGAGGGGAGCAGGGCATGCTGTGGCCTCCTGCCATCCCTTCTTTTCCTCTCACTGGGCTTCAGTGCTGGGGTACAGTGTGGTGACAGCTCGTGCTGCTGGTGCTCTGCTTGGGTGTCCTTGCTGGCCCTCTTCTGTGACAAGTCCTGGGTGCACACCCCCTTGTCACTCCAGTAATGGATGAAGTGGGACCTGTGGCCAGGGCCACCTCAGGGCCTCGTCGTTCCCTCAGGATCTAGACAGAGCCCCATCACTGAATGCTGCTCTGTGTTCAGATTAACATGCAAACCGTACCTTTGCTATTTCACTTCTCTTCAGCTTGCTTACAGGTCTCAAAGCAGAAGCAAATAGACAGGTGAGAAGTTCCTTGTAAAGTGATCAAACATCTTCCCCTATGAGATAAAGGGGGAAGGATGGAGCAGGGTGGAAGAATGTGTTATTTTACTTCATGAACACCTGACAGGTGCTCCAAAGCCATGCTGTTTGTCTTGTAGCAATAGTGGTTTGCAAGAAACACTGTAGCAGTTCGGAGTGTAACTTTGAACTTTTCCTAACTTAGGGATGCAACTTCTCTTCAATTTATTTTGCATTTCTGCGTGCAAATGTGAAAGAGTGAGAGAAGGGCAGTGTTCACACCATGTCCAAAGGGGACATCTTCAGTGTTCATTCAGGTAGTGGCCTTATAGGAGTCTTTTATAAATCTACATGAATCTGTACAAGTTGGAGTGCAGAAAATATGTGATAGCATCCTTAGCATCCATCACCTTCTCCCACATAAAATTCATGGCAAAATTCAGCTCAGAGAATTTGTTAGGAACTTAACCTCAGAGGTGGTGGGAGTAGCAGAGACAGGGAGTGTGTATTTACTAAGGATGAAGAGCAGGAGCACAAGAAGATGGAGAGGTTGGCAGCCATATAGAGGGTGAGTCTACCTGATGACAGCAGAAGTGTGGAGCCGAAAAGGCTGGAAAGTGCTGCTGTTGGGTTCCCAAGAGGGACCTCCTGGTCCTTCTTCAGGAATCAATCCCTTTTCTTCATGTGAGAGACAAGACAAAGACAGCTGGCAAAAACATCTTCAGTGTGCATACATTCTGAGCAGAATGAGAATGAAGTTTAGGAAGCTGCTGCCCAGCTGATGGAAATGTGGGATTTTGTTTCATTTTCCTGATAAAGAATTGGGACAGAGGGTTGTAGCTGTTGAACTGTTTGCTTGCCTTTTTCCCCCAGTGAGAAAAGGTTGGGATGGAAGGGAGAGAACAGGCTCTTCTGCATACAAAAACTTTCTCAAATGCCCAAGTTTGTGTGCATGTGGAAGAAAGCGCATTCTGAACAATAAGATATGTATTAGGACTTGGCACAGTTTTCATGAGTTTTGGGAGTGCACAGTAGTGCTGTATGCTGTGCAGGGTTTTGTATTTGACACTTGCTATATCTGTAGACGTATGAATGGCTGCATAGATCGGTTTGGTTTTGTCCACTGTGAAATTGAGCATTAGGTATGCAAGCTTGCAGCACTTTTATATAAAAGCAGCACTGTTTGACTTACACACAGATATATTTAATGAAGATGTAGGAGGAAGTCTCCTTGGCATTTTTCCCCTATTGGTTTACAGTATGTGAAAATACAACTCTCTCTCTAGTCCCACTGTGAGTTTTTCTTATAAATAAATTGAAATATATACTATTTCAATACACTAAGTTTTCTGTAAAATTGTTTCTTTCTCATTATATCTTACAGTGATGCCTGGATGCTTATAAACCTAATTAGAGCCCAGTAGCCTAAGTTGTTGTGCTTTACATAAACAAAATGGACAGAGAGTGAGAAGGGTTATGGTGAGATAACTTGGCCAAGGCTGTGGCAGGTGTGCGGGTTGCAGAGGTTGAAGTAAAATCTGGGTCCCAGGCTCCTCCAGCTGCTGACCCTTGGTAGAGGCCCTTCTTCCCACTTCTCATCTTAGAGTGACCTCCATGGAGTTTTTCTGCTCCTACACATAAAAAACAGTTCACAGTGTTTCTGTAATGATTTTTTTTTTTTTCCCCTGACTTCTGTAATGCAGATTAAGACGAGGCAGACTTGGCCATATTACTGCTGGACTCTGTGCAAGTTTAGCTCCTTGAGGCTTAACTGGAAATGTATTAAAGTTGTTTTCTGCATAAATGTATAGGGAACGTACAAGGCGTTTAAATCTTTCTTACGATCATTTTCATAGTGGGGTGAATCTGTTTTACAATGTCTTATGGGCTCAGTTAAAGCATCTTTTTTTTACACAGGAAATCTACCATTAACTTCAGAAGCTGGGAATTGGGCCCCTGTTACTCATAAAAGCTTTATATTGTAGCCTATGTCTATTCTGTAACTGAAACTGGAAAACACAGGGAATAAAATACTTGGATTGATCAAAAAATGAAGAACATGTCCTTAAAGCTGAACATTGAACTGATTATTTTGTATTGTTGAAGATAAATAGGTCAGCTAATTTCCTGACATACATGAGTGTCTCTCCAAGCATTATCTAACTGTCTGGTTGCTGGGTACTTGACAATTGAGCAGGAAAAATATGTATTTTAAATTTAACAATGTATTTGTTATGGTTTGTGTGATGTTCTTTGTTAAAAGCATCAATATGAGATTATTGCTTGCAGGAAAAACAGGGGGTTTTTTTGTTTTGTTTTTTTGGGGTTTTTTTTGGTGTTGTGAGGAAGAATCATTTTTTCTAGAGTAATTATGCTTGGCTTCTGTGTTGGGAGGAAGAATAATTATTTTTTTAGAGTTATTATACTTGCTGGAAATAGAAAGAGCTGTAGTGTTGTGTCTGTATAATCTGTTGAGTTTGCTTTGCATCTCAGTTGCCAAACAGAGCAGCCTATATGATTCTGAGTTGGAAAGAGATCCCAGCACAACAGCTGTTTTAAAACTGTTGGGGTCTCTTACTTTGTAATTAAATTATCTTGAGGTTTGCACATTCCCATGCTCAGTCCATTGGCTGAAAAAGAGAGGAATGTTTTAGTCCGTAAGTTAGTGTAACATTCTTCATTTATTCATTATCAGTTAGACACCTGAAATCCACTTAAAAGGGGCTGAGATGTGCACCCGTGTAACTTTCAGGTGCTTCCTTTTTAAATAACAATGCTATCAAGGTGTGTTAATATGCTGTATTTTCTCACTGTCCGTTCTTAACCTGCTACTAGTATATCCAGTATTTTAAAGGAAATAGTAACTTTAGTTCATCCACAGTTGCAATTTTCACTGCCTAGAGCTAGCAGACAGTTTGAATTCTCTTTGTAGCACTTTACCTAACATGGAATGGGTCAAAACAAAGGTTGAAATTACATTGTATAGTGCAAAACATACATAATTTCCGCTCTGTTTTGTTTTTTGGTTTGTTTTTTTTTTTTGGAGGGGGGTAGTCAGGCAGCAATGTATAATTGTTGTGGGTTTTTTTATTGCACTCATCCAATTTTATTAAAAACTGCCAATGACAATGCAGTGTTTTTGACCCCCGGGCTCGCAGAGATGACAGTCGTTACTTTGCAGGCTTCAGGAAGGCAGAAGACCTCAACTTTCTCAAGTAGCTTTATCAAAGCCTTGCAGATGTCCCAGAAAACAAGGCTCCAAGGACTGGATGTGCTAGTTCAAATGCTTCTTTTACTTCCTCCCCTCAAAACTGTTCTGATATTAAATTAAGTTTTTGTGGAGGTGAAGTCATACTTTATTTTCTAATGAAAAGCAGATGAATGACATTAAAAATCCCCAAAAAAACAAAAAGAAAAAAGAAAGGAAAAAGTTGAAGATAGCCAAAGAGAGGATTGAAAGAAAAAAAATGCTGTAGAAGACTTAAAACAATTCAGCAATTTAAGCCACTGAGGAATGCACATTGTGTATGCACTGCAAAATAGTTGCACTGTCAACATCTACAATGAAAGCTTAGTTTTAAAGAGGACCTTTTTTGGTTGTGTTTCCTCTTGGTTAACAGTACATTTGTGTTGATTCTGGTGTTTTATAAAGAGATTAATGAAAAAAACACACCACTCTAGTAGTCGTTTGAGAGGTCTCTGGAATAGTTTGAACAATACAAGTTAACAGCTGCTTTGAAAAGATCTGGCAAGAAAATACTACTGAGGGCAGAAAGAAATCTGTCGTTGAACACGCTGTTTTTATTCTTTGTGGGTGGGTTGATACTTATTTTTGGCGGTTTTAACTGAGCTGTTATCACGATTCTGTTTGTTTGCATCTTTACTGTTAATTATTGTATGACACTAAAGTTTATGTAGTTACTCACTGTTTATAGTTTTTAGGCTTGATAGTAAATACTGTGTGGTGAACTTCTGTGAAATACCGCTTCCACTCTGAGAAAAAAATCTCAAAAACTTGTGCCTAGTTTGAGGGGTTTTTTGAACATGTTTCATTGTGGTATGATTTAAGGAAATTAATAATAAGCATGGTATTATGCCAGTAATTTACAGCGTTGAACATTTGTGTGGACAGCTGCACGGGAAGGATCATATCTCAATTCCCTAAAATAATATTCAATCAGTTTTTGTTTGAGAACTTCTTTATGATTGTCTCTTGAATTTTCTTTGGCAATAACTTTGTTTTCTGACATTTTTTTTCTGTGACAGCATCTCCATGTCTTATCTGCAAAAATGTTCATGGCAACGTTGCCTATCCCACAATGCAAATGTGGATAGCTTATTTAGCATTGATTTTGTCTAGCTTAAGACACTAATTGAAAATGAGGTTTCCCATCATCTCACAGATGTCCAAAGTCCCCGCACCAGCACAATCCTTGGTTCACAGGTGTCATTCAATCACTGATCTCTCTTTCTAGTCATTAAACTTTAAGAGGTACAAAAGTAAAACTGTCTCAGTGCCTGTGAAACTGTAAGAGATGATTTCCTCTGTAAAGTAACATGGGGCTTGCTTCACTTCTCTGCCAATCATATTACTCATAGACAACATGATAGAAAAATAGCATAAAATTCACCATAAATCCATCCAGATTGCATTTTATGAGACTTTGAAGAAAAAAAAAAAGTTTTAATCTTCCCCTCATTTCATACTGAAACCTCCCTGGTGTCCCAGTATAAATAGATGGGGTGGCAGGCAGTCTGCACGCATGCGGGGAGTTCGGAGAGCCAGGGCTTCAGGTGACACAGGTTGTCCCTTTTCTAAGGGAAGTACATGGAAGTGGTTTTCCTGGGCACTTGCAGGTGGATTTCTGAGTCATCCATGGTGTCTCCAGCAGCTGGAAACTCACACCCCTTCCTACCTGCCAGACGGCCTTGGGCACAGGCAGAGTCCATGGCATCTGGGGTCAGGAGCCCAGCCAGATAAATACTTAAGCATTAGAGGTGGTGAAAACATAATGTGGTTCCCAGCCAACTGCAAACTGCAGTTTTCTTGGTGCTCAGGTTGCTGAATACTGAAATTAGTTTGGAAGAACAATTTACCGTCAGTCAACAAAGCTGTCAGTCTTAGGAGCTGTCAAGCTGTGATCCTTTCTGCTTCTCCTGGGTGCTTTTTCCTTAGGTAAGATAGGACTTAGAAACATAAAAGGAAAATAAAGTAGGTTCTTGAAATAGATTGAATTAAATATATTCAGAATCTGTTTTGAAAAATGACACATTAGTGCTGGATGTATTAACATAGCAATTTTTCCTACTAAGGTTTCTTCAGTCATAAATATTATGCAGTAGTTGGCATACTTTCCTCACTGAGGTCTTGGCAGTGCAAATTCATGCGTGTCTTGTTACAGCCCAGTGCACAGATACTGCTGCAGAGTAGAAAAGCACGCTTTCCTTCTGATTAGATCTTCAAACAGGAATATGAATGATGATAGAAGTGCTTTACCATCAAAATAACCAAGATTGTTTGGATATGCAGAAAAAAATCCCCTCTTATGCAGCTGCTCCCTGGTTAACTAGCGCTGGTACTTCGAACTTTTGCATTACTTGAGACAGAATTACCAAAGTCACAACCTCTCCCTTCATGGTCACCCCTTTTAGCTGCAGTCTGTCAGTGGTGGTTCACACTGAGTAAGTGTAAATGAACTTTCCAAGGTAAGCAGCAGATTGCATTGGTAGCGTCACTGTCTCTGGCATCCATTGCTTTTGTGGCCTAGCCTTGCTTTGGGCAGCTTTCTTCAATAGTACAGTTATTGTTGGCATGTTTTTGTATTCAGTTAACTCTGCTTGGGTTGTCATGGGCTTGGTTCTAGTTGAGAGATTCCTTGCTGCTGCTATAGCAGTGATAAACATGTTGCCTGTTAGATAACCTGTTTGTGTTTAAATCATTAAAACTGTCTCAGTGGCAGGATCTCTACATGTTGACGTACCAGTAAATGTTTGAATACTTCTTTCACTAGAGTGAGGGCTTTCTGTAAAGGAATTAGCCAGAGGTTGTGTATTTATTTTTCCAAACACAGTTTCACAGAATTACAGAACATTAAGGGTTGGAAGGATCCTCAAAAGATCATCTAGTCCAACCCTCCTGCCAGAGCAGGACCACGTAGAGCAGGTCACATAGGAATGCATCTAGTTTACCAGAACTGTGTTGATCTCTTTGTTTGGGGTACTGTTCTATTTCTGAATATTTCTAGAAAATAAAATCTAGCTCTGTGGTAGATAAAAAAGCACAACCAAAGCAACACCCCGAAAACGCCCCATAAAACACCAAAGCAAAACAAAAAACCCAACTTGTAATTAATAATGTTACATTTTCTTGCTTTTGAAATAACACAGTTTCAGCAAATTCCTGTGTTGATCGATACACTTCTGCTTTGATTTCAGGCTGAGGAATCCTGTAAATGCAATGGCTGGAAGAACCCTAACCCGCCTCCCACGCCACCCCGGGCAGAGCTGCAGCAGGCAGCTGTCAGCCTGGCCGAGCCCTGCCGCAGCTGCAGCCACGCGCTGGGTAAGCTCTTGCCTTTCTCCTGCGCTCTCTGTGCCTGTACCCACCAAACTCTGCTCTTGCGAGATGGAAGCCAAGATGCCATGCTGAGACCTAGAAGTGGGGGTTATGATTGGACATAAATGTCAATAACTTCGATTAAAATATGTCAGAAATATCTTACAATGAGTTTTGAAGGAATTGAAGTCCAACTTTTAATATCCCAGACATTCTAAGATGTTAAAATGCAAAAGCACTGTTCAGCTACCCATAACAATATATAACACCTACCCATAACAATACTTTGTGTACCATATGCATTAACCTCATGTTGTTTTCTCTGTCAGCTGCCTTAGTTACAACATGAATTTTTCTCTCCTGTAGGCTGCATTATGTTTTCCTCCTATAGAATAATCTATAAAATATTCCCAAGTGTTGATGAAGCAGATACTCTTACCTACAAAAAGAACTGTGCCTTTTCAGTGTCATGGAAAATCATACTGAGATTGTACCTCTCAGTGTTGTTTAAGCTATTGAGCAGGCAGCTTGCAAATTTGGAAGCAACTGCTCAAAATCCACTGTTAAATACTGTTGTGGGGTTTTGTTTTAGCTTTTTCCCCTACCCACCCCCCCAGACTATAATAATTTGTTACCTACATAGCCTGAAAAAGAGTGGTGAATCACTGTATTATTTTTAAAGAATTTGTGCTTATCCAGAATAAAAGCTGAATGACGTTTTCTGCATACATTAGCAAATACTGGATTAAAATTGAACTAAAATAAAAATCAGAACTAATCAAAAAGAAAGAGTTGCTATTTAATTTTTGTTGATGTCAAAAACTTAGGACAGTGAAATAAGAAAAATGAGAGTCTTAAACCTTCACAATGGATTTTATTTTTTTTACTGTTGAAAATAATACTATGTGTGGAATACTTTTTTTTTTTTAATTGGGATTTATTTCTATTTCTGCTCTCTTTTCTTTTTATGATCTCATTACATTTGATCTATCTGTGGGCTTTTCAGCAGATTTCTTTCCTTTCCCAATATCCCAAATCTCTGGGTTTGCTTGCAGGAGACAATTAACAAATGCCTAGTATCACAAAAATTGCAGTCAAGTTAGTTTCAACCTTTCATCATGCAGCTTCACTGTGCTGCTTTTGGTTATGCAGTTAGGATAGCTTGTGTTACCTGTCCCTTTCATTCCTGGCCTTGGAAGAAATAGGTTTGCTTTGTTTTGTTTTACTTTTTCAGAAATCTTACAAAACGTTGTGTCTCTCAGTTCCTGGTTCTTCAGCAGAATTTGTGGATGCTAAGTATTTTCTTGAAACACTCAGCTCTTTTAAAAGCTGAGGCTGCTTTTAGTCTGTTAAAAAAAAAATCTGAAATTGCTCATTAGCTAGGGAACTGGGGAAAAGCAGTAATGTAAAACCAGTATCAGTGAAATGTACCTTATGGAAAAAAAAACCTGTGGTTTTATTTATTGCTGTTTTTTAGAAGAGGTAAAGTTTCTTGTTCTTTCAATTGCAGCTAATTTCATTTGAAAAAACTGAAATGAATCTCTGTCTGCTTCCTCATAATACTGGCAAAAATATGTCTTTCAGCATTGTTTTCCAAGATAACTTTCCTATTCATCTTCTCTAACTCAGTATGTTCCTGCCGAATGACTTTAAAACCAGACTGACCATAAGGTGTGTAGGCCTCAGATTATGATCTGCACTGCATTTTCTCTTCCGTAGAGAGACACTGAAATAGAGATGTAGAAATTCCTGTACTGGTTAAAGCCATACCTAATGTAAAACGTAGGATATTGGGGATTTTTTGCCTTAAAAAAAAATAAAAATTCTTTCAAAGGTAATCCTAAAACATTAATTTTGCTTGAGACATCTCTTTTTGGGGGTATGCTTCAATCTTCAATTCAGTGCAGATTTTAGTGCATAAATCGCTTTGGTGGTGTTTATTAGCTTATGGAGATTATTTCTATCTACGTGCCTACAACTTATATTCTTCTGTGCCTCAGCCCCACAGCTTGGCTCAGTAGTGCATTTTAACGAACATTTCATTTATTGATTGATGTGTTGAGTCACTGCCATAGCACTCTGAGGTGGTGACTGAATTGGATGCTGGGGGAATTCACTGTGCACCATCCTCAAGACCAGGTGTTACGTAGCCAGAGTCTCTCTTCTTTTTTTTATATCTGATTGGATTCTTCTATGCTACAGGGTGCATTTTTCTGTTGGTAAACATTTTCAGTCTTGAGTAATTTTTAAAACTAGATAATGAATGTGTTAGTATGCTATACACACACTCAGTCTCTCTTTTTTTCCCCAGCACTGTCTTCAGTTCCTGCTATACACCTTCATGTAGTGTATTTGGGTATTTCTTGATTTGCTTGTCCTATGTACATTATTTCTGGTTTTACGTACAGACTAATTTAGAGAGAGGCTGTGGACACATTCCTCATTAATCAGTTTTCTCACTGCTCCTAATTCATACACTCAAGTACTTCTTAGTGAAGTTGCACAACTGAAATAATTAACTTGCTATTTTTCAGGTCTTCATATTGTTGCATTGGTCTTGCTCTTCCTTCTTGCTTTCTTCTGCATGCTTTAGTAGCCTATACTTATGATTGATTGTTTTTTTATTCTTATTTCTTGATTTTTTTTTTCTTTTTTTTTTTTTTTGCAAGCATAGCAGCAGCTGGGGAAGGATGTATCAGTTGGCAGTACAGATGAATGGGACTGTGTAACTCTAGTCAAGAGTAACACAATGTTTGATGTTGGTTTATTAAAGGTCTGATTTTAATAAAAGGTTTACCACAACAATTAGCCACAACAATTTGGAAATGAGCTGTGAACATCTGAAGATACATAATTTGTTGGGCTGTGTTGTACAAGGATTGGTGACTCTATGGTAAATGGTAACTGGTACTAAATAGATGCTGGTAATGCACTTATGTTACTTTTAGATTCACCTTATGTGTAATAATTCACTAGTTTAATAAAATGTTTAAATACAGCCACTAAACTGTCAAGCTAACTTGCAGTATTGTTATGGAAACTGCATGGAAACTGCTTCTTATGCTGATGTTTTATTAATTTGATAGTTGAGTGCAAGATTTCTTTAGTATGCTATCAATTTCTAATGCAGTGCTCATCTAGGAGGGTATTTATTACTTCCCAAGATCAGAACAGACAGTTGGGAATGTTAAATCTTCATATTTGACTTGAGGACAGAAATTAAATTGTTTTATTCTGCTCAGAATGATGAATATTTGTCCTTAAAACTCATGATGGCCATCTCCCTTTCAGTTTTCAGACACTGTATTATAAACATTCATTTAAGTGGAAACAATTGCTGGCATCTTTTTAATGTTCTGAGCTGGTGTCCTTTTTTTACTGGAAGCTGCACAAATTTATTCAATTTAAATGTTTTGGCAGGTGTCATACCTTACTTCTTAAAATAAACTGTCTTTGTTGGGTGGCTAATAACACTTGACTTGGAAACAATCATATTTATTTCTCTCTGCTTCCTTCCTCACTAAGGAATCAGTTTTATGTAGAAAATTTTCAACTAGTCCTAATCACATTGGCATATCTGAGATAATATAATAATTATCCATTATTAACATACAGAAAAACTAATACACCCAACCTTTAATATAATTTTCCTTTTCTTTTAAAGAATATTTTCTTGTTCTTTTTGAGGAAAGGATATGCATACCATGTACGTTGGCCTGGAGTCAGCAAAGATCGTTGTTTTTTATAATGCAGATAACTTCTTTCTGGGAACTGGCTTTATTTTGAATCGCCTTCTCTCTTTCTGAGGCCAGTTCTTGAAACCTGCTTGAAATGAATGTGCCGCTTCATGTACAGAAACCTCGATCTTTTGAAGATTACAGATGTGAAACTGTATTTACCTTTGGAGATGATAAAAGGGAGTTTGTCACTTGGAAAGTATGATACAGTGAAATATGCTTTTTTGAGAACTTCTGAAAAATGAGCATGTACAGTCTCCAAAAGCTTTGTTAAAATAGTGTGCACAAAGCACAATTTGACCTTACACAGTGGGAAAGTAAGAGACTTAGCCAGTAGTGTCCAGTTTAAAGCAAAAAGCCTATTTACGGAGCTGATCTTTTTTCTTTATTCTTCACAGAACAAAGTGCATCAACACCTGGATTACCCAATTAATGGGAATTAGGGATGTATTTCCTTTATTCAAGAAATCTGTCTCAAAAGCTTAGCTTTTGGACAAAAATGTATATAGTTATTTTTATATTGCAACATATTAATATAGACAGGTCTTGTGTAGTCTGTTTTGTTAACAGACGCTGTGATTCCAACCAGCCATCATTCCTCTGCTGTGGGAATTGCCATCACTGGACTACCTTTACAAATTGCTCCAGTATGACACATATTTCAGTTACCTCTGGTAAAACGGTCTGTTTAAACAAATGTGTTGTTACAGGATCAGTGCCTTTACTATTATGTCTTAGTTTTAGATATCCTGGGGAATACTTGCGCTATTGGTTCTGTCAGTGTTTTACAGGTTTGGATTTTTATTTTGTTTAGCTGCTCATGTTTCTCACCTGGAGAATGTGTCGGAAGAAGAGATGAATAGGCTCCTGGGGATTGTATTAGATGTGGAGTATCTCTTCACTTGTGTCCACAAAGAAGAAGATGCAGACACCAAGCAAGTTTATTTCTACCTGTTCAAAGTAAGCTGAACTTGTGTAGTACCTTCTCAGGTTTTTCACTCTCACACATAAGCCAGTTTCACTGCCCCTCAAGCATGTATTTATCTAGTGAAACATTTTTTCTCTACTGTGATGCTCTGTTGGCTAACTATGAGCTAGATGTTCTGGTGCTTGCAATGTACCATACTGTACTCCAAAAGTCATCCAGGTGATTGAGGAGCTGACCCACCTATAAACAGTGCAGCCTTCAAGCTTTACTCTCTTCACTTTGCACGTTGGGAAAAGTCAGCTGACATATAAATGCTAACTTAGGTGCTGATGTTTGCTCAGAGAAGCTTCTTGCTTATGTTTCAAAGAAGAAGAATTCATAGTGAAGTTTAGCAGCTATAAATTTAGATGACTAAATGAGCAGATATATAGCCAACTGCTTGCAGTATGCTGTCCACCTGTGACTTACAGTTGACCCTGTGAATGCATATGCTAATTAAAAAAAAAAAATGTGTGTATTTTTAACAGCTTTTGAGGAAGTGCATTTTACAGATGGGAAAACCTGTAGTAGAAGGATCTTTGGAAAGTCCCCCATTTGAGAAACCTAGCATTGAACAGGTAAACAGTCAAAACATGGGGTTGGTTTGTGTGTGTGTTTGTGGTTTTGGTGTTGGTTTTTTTTTGTGTTTTTAATTATATTTTTTTTTTTTGGGGGGGGGAGGCGGGGGTTGGGTGGTTTTTTTTTTTTGTGGTGTTGTTTGTTTGTTTGGTTTTTTTTGTGTAGACACTGGTTTTGAAAACATGTCATTTTAAGGAGCTCGTAGATGTTTCCGTGTATTACTTAGGACAAAGTAGGGGATTGTCTGCTGCTGCTTCTCCCTTAGTATTTGTACAATAGTTACATTATTTGACTTCTCTTGTTGTTCATCTTATGCTTTAGTGGAAGTTACTTTTTTTGTGGTTTTAGAGAATGAAATTAAAATGCTACTTTTATTTGTGGCAGTTCTAATCTTTGTTTCAAGTGATGAAAAATGCTATTGAAGTTTTGAAATCCAATATTGAAATGACACTTTTTCTTCTGTAAATCAATGAAAAATGTTACCATCCAATTCAGTGAGATCATAGCCTTCTCTTGCCAGAGGGTACACAACAAAAAAAACCAAAGCCAAACCAAAAGAATAACTGAGGCTTTTGTAACTCTAAATGGATGAAGAACATATCACAAATTCAAATTTTGGTTAAGCGAGCTCCCAAGAATGGACTTTTGGCACATAGGTTGGCCCATTAGCTCCAGTGAGGCTATGCAGAGGCTCACTGAAACAGGAACTCAGTGTTTTCTCATCAGCGAATGAATGGATTTTCTATTGGTAAACAGGGTATTTTAAATGTGAAGACTGTTATGTGTAGTACTTATGTCCCCATAACCCTCACTTCTTATAATTTAGGAAAATAAACCCCAACACTTTATTGCTGAATATTTAGGAAATCCTCACTTTAATTTCTGCTTTAGTTTGAGTATAAACGAAGGATAAGGTTCTGCAATCTCCATACACTCCTAGACCTTAAAATGCACTATTAAAAAGGCTTTGTACAATATATTTTTGTCACATTCTTCATAATGTTCAATTTGCTTAAGAAAGTACAGCACAGATAGAAAAGGGTATTTCTTACAGTTTGTTTTGAAATAATTTTCCCTTAAAATAGACTGATAATTTAAATTCTGTTTTTAGCAGTTGCACAACAATCAAGCAAAATTATTTACTAAGCAGCAGTATTATAATTGATTTGTAATATATATGTATTGGAGCATTTTTAGTCACATGTTTTAAGTATCTTCTGTAGGTTTGTTTTTTTAAGTGGTCCATATACAAAGTGCAATGAGGGGACATACTTGTGAAATACTGGCACTTCTTGAAGAAATAATGTGATGTGTACACACAAACTAAAATAAAAGTCCACAAGCCCTAGTCTACTATTGAAAAGTAGCTGGAGAGGCTTATAGTTGATACTTGATTTACAGAGGAAATAAATAATGCAGCAGAGTTACCAGCAAAATTGTCCATATGTGAGCATATAGGAGAAAGTCTACTGGATCTCTCTCTGTTCTCTGACAAGGATTTTTTACTTTGAGAAGCAAGGAAAAATAAAGAATTTTCCTTCCCTCCCTTTAAATCATCTGCTGGAGGTGGATAGAATAAAAACATCTGGATGTATCTGCCGCTGAGTACAGGGGAACAAGCTGGTGGCAGCTATGCAAGTAGTTGAGCAAGGAGTTCATGGTCTCTGGTATTTAGTTTTTTCCATGTAATGCATGTTCAAGGTTAATAAACACAAAGTGAGGAATATTCAAGGACAATCCTACAACAATTATTTATGATTTTCTTCTGTTTTAAGGGTGTGAATAATTTTGTGCAGTACAAATTTAGCCACTTACCCTCAAAGGAAAGGCAAACAATAGTGGAACTGGCTAAAATGTTTCTGAACCGCATTAACTACTGGCACCTGGAGACACCTTCTCAGCGACGACTAAGATCACCAAATGATGATATTGCAGGGTATAAAGTGAATTATACCAGGTAATGCTTGCTACAAGTCTTGCTTACAAATACGGCGTGTACACATATCAGGAATACACCAGTATTTGTGTGCCATAGGTGCACCTTGTGAATTTTTGCAGTCATGGACTGTATATGAAAACCTGAGGATTTTAGTGATACTGTGTCAGAGTTTCACATGCATCCCTGTGTTTTTAGAGGTGTGCTTTATCAGCTTTATCAGGATGAGCATCACCTTCTGCTCCCTGCTTTCCTGGTGGCCCTTCCCCTTGACAAACCTCACCTCTGTGAAGGAGAAGAGCAAACCTTAGTGTGAGTTGAAACTGTGGCTGCAGACAGTCTGGTGTTGAGACAGCAGATTGTGCTGTGTCTGTGTCTGACCGGGATGCTCTCAGATAACCTGTCACCTCAAATAACTACCTGGTATAAAGAAAAGTTACTGATAATCCATGGGGATTCGAAGGCCATGTTTGTTGTGTCTTTGACCTCCATTTGTTTGTGATACAGATGTTAGGTAGCCAGGGTTGGTTGGAGTCAGCTTTTATCAAGAATCAATACCTAGCATTGTCTCAGGTTGGTGACTTCTGTTGTTAATCATTTTGTTGCTTGTAGTTTCTCAAGCCTTCCTGTCCACAGTTCCTAAGGTTCTTTCCAACCCAAAGTGCATCCTCTTTCCATCTGATCTAACTTGTTATTGTAAGTTTCTCACCTCTGTGGTGTTTGAGGCACTGCTCAGGGTGCTGAGGAAGACGCTGTGTGTCACGGGTGCACCTTGTGAATTCTTGCAGTCATTGACTTCATTTGAAAAGCTGATGATTTTAGTGAAACTGTATCAGAGTTTCACACACATCCTTGTGTTTTGAGAGGTGTGCTTTATCAGCCAAGAACAGGGAGTAGGTGTCTGGAAACAACTTTATCTTGTAACTCTTTTGCAACTCTTGTGTTTCCTGTGATTAAGATATGAGAGTTTGGGAGAGCATTCTGAGACAGGCTGTATTTTGGTTCTGGAAGAGAAAACCTGTGCAATATCCATCACAGTCTGTTTGCATCAAGTTCTTAATGTTTTCCTTTCATTGCTGGTGCTTTTGTAATGGTTGTGATATGGTTCTGCTAAAGCTCCAGATACCACTGACTGTTCACTGCTGCACAGATACCGAAATCTTGTTTGTAAAATTAACAGGTATCGTGACCTACATAGCCAGTGTACTCCTGATTTATTTCTTCAGTGTCACAGTCCCTTTTCCAAGAAGAGTAATGTCTGTATTTTACATGCTGTATTTTTATATGTATTTCTTAATGCAAAACTCATATGGAGGGAGTGATTGGTAAAGGAAAGAGTATCAGGTCAGGGTATAATGGGAAGAAGCCAGCTATTGGGAGACCAGGGTGGGAGTCCAGTTGGACTGAGATGGAAGTAGTTAAAAGTATCACCCCTTTTGCCTCTAGACAGGGAAAGAGAGAAGTTTAAAGAGGGGAAAATGGGACAGGCTAAGTGCCTTTGGAGTTGCAGGCAGGAGATGTGGGAGGCTGGATGAATGATTTGTGGAGAGAATCCCTGACATCAACACGAATTTTATGTGATCTATGATTATTGTCTAGAACAAGAGTACTTTGTGGAAACTAGACTGCAGAGAAGGCAAATATATGGAGACTTAACAGTACTTGGCTGTCATTTCTTTTAAAAACTGGGCAATATAAATGCTGCTTAACTCTGTCCGGGTTTGATGTGGAACTGATTTATACGGTCATACAGCTCTCAGCTGTGTTATGAATGATGTAGGTAGTGGTTTTATTGCATTAATTCTTATGTTTGATGATGATCATTATCTGGCTTTTTTTCCCCTTTACAGGTGGCTTTGCTATTGCAATGTCCCTCAGTTCTGTGACAGTCTACCTCGATATGAAACCACCCAGGTTTTCGGTAGGACACTGCTTCGCTCCGTTTTCACTGTAATGAGACGGCAATTGCTGGAGCAGGCCAGGGAAGAAAAGGACAAGCTTCCTCAAGAGAAACGAACACTAATCCTCACCCATTTTCCAAAGTAAGGGGTTGCAGTGTGCCTGCATTCAGGGTTAACCGATAGTATGCAATTTTGTCATGGAGATAGAAAAAGCTACCTGCAGCTTAAAATAATTTCTGCTGTTATTCAGTAACAAGTAGATACTGCAGCTTTCTTTTCTGCCATAGCTTGAAAGAGTGTATTTTATGTACACAACCACTTGTTTTTCTTTGTCCTGGAGCTTTACTTTATAAAAAAGATTATTCATCTTTCTGGGGGATTGCGCTTACTGCCTGTTAGCAGGTATTGTTGGTCACTTCCTTTCTTTTTCTGTAGTCCTTGGAAGCAATATAGATTCAGATTCAAAAACATATGCTCACTACTGCTTTTATGATGGAATATCAAAAAAGGGAGTGATGAAGAGATGTGTTCAGAAGATATGTGTTCATGAGACAAAGAAAAGTGTAGTCAGCATCAGGGAATCCTAAACTCACTAATTTCATATTGACTACCTGTTCCAGTACTGTATTGATGATGATGTCTCACAATTAAACAACAATAATTCCATACCAGGGGTATGTGGGAGAATTATTTGTCTTAAAACATGATCAACTTTGACAGTACTTAATTTCAAACATTTTACTGGTGATTAAGGGTGATGGTAGTGATAGGATCATTCATTGTATGCTTCCCATTAAAATAGTGTGTCACTTCAAAAATATCCTTATTTTGTGAGGGTGGATTGGCTCTCTAGCCCATATTTTTAAAGTCTGTCCCTCCTAACAACAAAGGAACTGAACCGACAGGAGAGACGGTGGTACTGATACTGTGTAAGCTACTGTGTGAAGCTAGAGTTGGGTTAGTGCTCAGGGGAATGAAAAACAACATGAGGTTTCCAAAGCTGGGTAGATCCAGGATTTGTTGCCTTTTACCACTTTGAAGAATGTAAACTCTCTCTGGGGTAGACTGTTATAGATACAGAGATGTTTGTGTATATCTGGGAATAGGATCATGATCTGGCCCTGAAATAGATATAAGAAAGGATTTAACACCACGTTGACACAAGGAGTAGATTTGTGGAAGAAGGAGGAGTGCATGTGCTCCTGTGTTTCCACTGCCTTTTACAGCCTGAATAAATAAATTGGAAAGCATTATTATTCACTGCTGTTCCATTTAATATTCTGCTGGGGGAAAAAAACCCCAAACCAACAACAAAACCAACAACAAAAAAAAACCAAACGGAAAGAGAAGCACTGTTTGCTGATTATCTGTGGGAAATATGAATAACGTTTTAAATCTTTTTTGGTCTGTACTTGTCTGAAGCATTTGTCTGTGCTGGTGTTACGCAGAGCGGACCCTCCGGAGGAGCTGCATCTCGGAGCACAGAGCTGGTGCCGGGCACCAGTGCAGGGCTCCTGGCTGCCCCTTCCTGGGCAAAGGCAGCACCCCCTGGTTGTGTCTGCCTGTACCTAGGAAATAGTCACCAAGGTGTCTGAATGCAGAGCCTCTGTGCTGCCTGTAAATGTAGCCTTGGCTAGTTTAATTGGTGCTTCTGCTCCGTCACAGATGATCAAATAGCTGTTACAAACTTTTAAGCCATTATCAGCTGTATAGATAGCAGCAAACACCACACATTGCTGTGCTTAGGTATAAATAACGTACATAGAAAATACAAGAGTAGGACTTGATCCTGAAAATCCTTATCTTATTCAAGAAAGCCTTACTCAACAGTCCTGTTGGTTTCAGATGGACAGTTTCTATACATATAGATGACTCTAGACAGTAAAAATGTGCCATGTCAACTTCTGGTCTGAAAACCTGTACTGTGCAAAATAGGATAAGCACCTATCTTGCTTCTGAGAGGGAATGGAAGTATTAGCCCTGTGAAGGCAAGTGTGCTGGAGGATAGTCTGAGCTGTGAAATTTTTCTCACATGTAATTCTAAGGGAGGTTTAAAATCACACTGTTTCTGTAAGTGTACCAAGGTAAGATTAAAAATACTGTTACTTAAACATAAACAAGCAATTAAATGCTACAGTAAGACACTTAAAGGAATGAAAGTATCTTCCTAAGAACATTGTTAATAACTGAGATTTCATAAATTTGTAAGTGGCAGAAAACAACTGCATCTTCAAAATACTGGTTTATCAAAGTAGATGTTTTGTCATCATTGTATAGCATGATTACCTTGGCATCTCTCAACTTGTAGCTTTCTTATTAGTGCACAGTTTTGTTCTGTAAAAATAGTTTATAACTGTTTCTTTCTGCAGTTGCAAATTAGATGAATACTGCTTATAATCGAAGAAAAATTTTCATAAGTGAAAGCACTCTACAGAATTAGGATTCCTAATGCCTACTCTGGCTTGTGATTTTGTGTGTGTGTGGTTGTTTTTTTGTTTTTTTGGTTTTTTTTAAGGAATTGGCCAACAGCATTTTCTTACTGAATTGGTAAATATTTTTAAATTAAAAAAAAGTTGCAAATGCTTATTCTGAAAAAGAACCTGTCTTGAATGACCCCAGTAAGTTAATATTTCACCTGTTTTTGTGCCTAGGTTTCTGTCGATGCTGGAAGAAGAAGTGTACAGCCAGAATTCTCCCATTTGGGACCAGGATTTCATGGTGTCCAGTTCCCGAACTGGCCAGCTGGGAATCCAGACAGGTGATTTGCATTTAGTGATGAATTAGGGAGCATGTGAATATAAAGATAAAACTGTACGGTGGTGAATTCTAAAGAATGAGACTTAGATATGCAGCTTTATACATAGCAGCCTATACTGGAATCAGTCTGCCTCAAGTAAGCACAAATGCCTGCCTGGTGCTTCATCATATTGAGATCCCATTCTGATGATGAAACCTGGCTAATTGAAGGTGCCAGTGGAGCAGGCTGAGTGCTGAGGCCAATTGTCTGGAGTATTCAAGTGGCACAAATGCACTCAACATGGTCAAGTGAGAATGGTCAGTGGGTAAACAGACAGCGGTCCCTTCACATGAGGACCCCTGCTAGTCATCTGTCTCCCTAGCTGTAGGGCAGTAGGGACCTTCCACATCAGATGTCCCATTGTCTTTCCACAGATGCCTTTAATTTTCATGGTTTTTTTTTAATAGCTTTTTCTAGCTTTGTTTCGTATTCGTGTGCCTTATCGGCTATTCTGCAGCTTTATTCACTTTACCTTGGTTAGAGTACTGAGGTGTAAGTCACCCCTAAAACTGCAGAGGGATATTGGTGAAGGTTTTCTTTTACTTTTCCCTTCTCCTATTCTTTCCTTCTCAAAAGTATTTAAAACGCAGAGGTTAACTTCAATTTTCAGATAATGCATTGTTGTAAAATATTGAATTAAATATTTTGAAACAGTTGTTGATTTTCCCACATCAGCACTTTGTCTGATAGTGAATTTCCTAGAGTAGTAGGGAGATTCCACTGTAGTATTAGATGTCCACATGTGATTCCACTTACAGGCTTCTTTTTTTTTGTGAGAAATTCCTGTTCTACACCACGAACTGGTGTATTATGCCTTAGGTACAGGTTCATTGCAACTCTAAAAATAGTGTTGCACACAGAGTTCATTCTATCGTGTACATTTCTGCAGTGCTTCATTTTCATGTGCACCTCTTAAGCACTGGATTCTTGGCATGGATATAGTACAAAAGAGTTGCTGGTGTTGATGACACCAGGATAAAGGCATGCAAAGAGAAAGACTGCAGGTGTCTATGCCATGAGCTGTCACTTCAACCCCTGTCCGCATGCCAGAAGTCCTGACACAAATGAAAACTGGATGATTTGGACCAGTGATTTTTTAAAATTATTTTATTTTTATTTTCCCTTAAATATTAGAAAGAGAGGTGTTAGTCTGTAGCATTTTAAAATAATAATTTTGTCCTCTTAACTGGTGCAACAGCTTCTCCCTTTATTGAGTTTGACTTGTCCAACCAGGCTTTGAGCACTAGTTAAGTGGACAGCTGAAGCTGAATGATGAGATTTTGCTTTTCAGTAGACCCTTACAAAAAGCCTTTTCATGAAGCTAACTGCCAGCAGGCTTGGCAGGTATGCAAAGGAACTTTGTTTTCTTAGCTTGTGCTCAGCACTGCAGAATAATAAAGCCTGAATTTTCAATCTCTGTCATCCAGCAGTAATACAGTCCCTCATTAGGTAGAAGTTTAGAAATAGATGTTGAGATGAAGGTTTAATGTCTCTGCTTGTGAATTCTGCCATTGTTCTGTTGCACAATGTTAGCTGTTACTTCTCAGGTGGTGCATCTGAAGTTGGGTCCATCTTTGTGACAGTCCTTCAGTTAGGACCATAATGGGTTCTGTGTCCTGATTTTTTTTGTGTTTGTCTTTTATGCCACTGCAGTTATCAGTCCTCCTCCTGTTGCAAGATCTGTTTCATACAGCGCAAGTCCTTCATCTCTGGAGCAACCCAACAGTGGTAATATGAGTCCTGCTTGCAAAGTTTCTTCTGCCCTTGACCCAAACCTAGGTAATGAAGAGGAAGGCTTGCTTTTTGGCTTCTGTCAATGTTACCAGTAGTTGCAGTATATGGTGGCTGTTTCCTTCACTCTGCAATAGCAACTTTGAGGTGTTTTCTAGAAGACATGCACATAAGTACTTTTCTCCACTATGACAATGTTTAACTAGCAGAAATGGCATCTGTATTTGAGGGGAAAAAAATAAAAATCAGTTTGTTTAAATTAAAATAAAATGAGGAAAGGTCTACTGGTGTCAGAGGTTTCTGAAAAGCTCTTTAGTGAAGTACATGTATTATAAGCCATGAAGAAAGGTTTTGTTTAAATAAAGAGTAGAAGGGGCCATTGAATTTAATTTTTTCTTTCTGTCTTTCAAACTGCTGAAATGGCATACATTTGAGCAATAAAGAAAAGCACAAATACACCAACCAGGTTAAATTTAAAACCTGAATGAGGCCAGGTTGGAACAAAAAGTGTTTCGAAGGAAAAAAAGTTGTTGAATGCATAAATTATCCCAATGAATCCTTTTTCAGACAGCTCAGGATTAATGAGCCTGTCAAGAGAGTTTGTAGGTCAGAGAGATGATCACCAGCTTATGTAAAGTGAGTCTTCAAGGATGTAGAAAAAGCATAATGAATTCTTAGCCTCAGTGTTTGCTACAGAGGAACTTAAGGCTGCTCCTAAACTGCAGCTTTTTTTGAGGGACATGTTGGGAAATGGTCTTAAAAGTGGAAATAAGTAGATTTTATTATTATTATTATTTCTTCTATTTTTTTATAACATCAGCAAAATGACTAGTAAGTAGTTGCTAGAAAGATTATATTTTTTTTGACAGTTTGTAAAGAAATATGGAATTGCCAAACTAATTGTTAAGTTCTGCAGCTGAGCATTGGATTGCCCTTGGCACTGGGGAATTGAAACACCACAGATACAAAACTGATTTTTCTAGGGGTTCTAAGAGAATTCAGGAAACTGTGAATTGTATGTCACTTCTTTCAGACAGTTAGAAGAAACACTAATAAACTGATGAAGAATGGAATGAATGAATGAATGGTGTGATGCATTCTGTGTGCCTTTTTTAGAACTCAAAACTTGTACTTATCTGTGAAGGAAATGATGAGCATTTGGAAAGGGTTTTGTGTATCTGGATTTCCAGAAAACTTCTGACAAATTTCTTCAAAAAATTTTGTCTTAAAACAAGAAATAAATCCCTTGTGAAATGAGAAGAAAGATCTGTTCACAAAGACAAAATTCTGCATCCTGGCTCTGACCTTAGCAGATCTTCAGGGAGACAATACAGGAAGAAGTTAGCCATGGAGTGATATTCCTGTTTGAATGCTTTTCCTAGTTTTTGACAATTTGCTGCTTGGATAAATCCTGAGCTAGCAGCTGGCTCTAATAGTATTGTTGTACTTCTACTAGTCCTTGATGGACTTTTATTTCATGAATGTAGCTAGTTGCTTTTGCTGTATTACATCTTGGTCTTGGCAGTTAGTAGGGCAGCTAATAACTAACATGGTATATTTTGAGTTGGAAGCTTTATATGGATTTTTAAAGTCAAATATGTACGACATGTCAGACTATAAATACTGCTTGGTTTATAGAAAGGGTGAAAGGAATCTGTAATGGATATTTAATTCCAGTGAATCCCAAAATGGGATTTCACATTACCTAGAAGTATGCATTATAGTTTGTGTACTGAGCACTGACCTTCCATGACAGCAACACAAAGATTCACTGCAGATGACGCGTAAGGAAAAAGAAAGCCAAGTAGTTTCACTGGGAATTTACAGAGGTATAGCAGGAGGAGTGGTATAGTCAACCTGCTTCATGCTAATATCCCTGTGCAAAGACAGAATTGCAACAGTGATTAAGTATTGCTCAGATTTCATTTATTTCTCTTTCTCCCTTGCTATAGGGATTTAAAAAAAAAAA
The DNA here is from genome assembly GCA_025345505.1 of Todiramphus chloris collaris. NCBI lineage: Eukaryota > Metazoa > Chordata > Aves > Coraciiformes > Alcedinidae > Todiramphus > Todiramphus chloris. The sequence goes on from JANVCC010000019.1 coordinate 7,953,951, forward strand.
AAAACAACACCCCAAACTTGACATATAAACTAAAGAATATAACAGAAGTGCTCAACTTGATAGTTCTAGTCTGTGACAGTTTGATTGTTTCTGATTTGTCCTGGTCTTGTTTTATAGGGGAAAAGAGGAAAAATAATGAACCCTATTCTTTGGAGGATTCCAAAAGACCAAGGGTTGTAGGAGATATTCCTATTGAGTTAATCAATGAAGTAATGTCAACAATTACAGATCCTGCAGCAATGCTTGGGCCAGAGGTGAGAAATGTATCAACTTGGTGTTGCGAGTGGTCTGTTTGTAAATGGTCTGGTTTTAATAAATGTTCCACATGGATAGAGTGTGGTAAGTTAGGAGTCCAAAAAACTTACCATGCTGTCAAGAACTAAAATAGAGACTTGCAAACAATATGATTAAGTGAGCCAAATATGAAATATATCATTAACATGAAGAAAAGTTCTGCTTTTACTTTTTTTTTTTTTAATGCGTTGTGTACTATTGCAAAGAGACTTGGAAATTAGTGATAGTAAAAAAAGTAGATCCCAGGTTATTTTCCAAGGTACTTTTGTTGCAAGAACAGTTCCAGAGTATGCATTTTATTGTTAATCATATATGTAGCTCATAAGACAGGGTAAATGGGGTTCAAATATTTCAGGAGAATGAAAGCTCATAAGTTAAAACCCTTGTCTAGTGCAAAAGGGCTAATCTAAACAGTTATTTTATCCATCTTCCACAGTTGCTCTTTTTTTCTGCTGGAAGAGAAAAACAAACAGAATTGCAGATTTCTGCCACATACAGAATTGCACAGTTTTTTTTTTTTTGGCTGGCTTTTCCTCCTTCTGTTCCCTTCGCCAGGCTATGTTTTGCCAGCAGCTCCTGTTTGCCGAGGTTTAGCTAGAGACTGATGAATATTTGGAACCACCTACATTTCTTACTCAAACTATATACTGTGACTTGATGGCTCTGCGTATTGCAAATGTTGTGCCAGTCTGGCACAGACTGAGGCTGGCAGTGACTAGGAAACCAGCAGCCAAACTTTGCTCTAAAAAGTAAACAGTATGTGCATGCAGAGGTGTTCTGGCATTGTAAAATGATCTCTAAAAAAAAGTAGTACAATAAGTTGTCTGTTTCATCTCCGTTCAAATATATGGAGACAATTGCTAGGTATATAACAGCAAAATTGAAAGGAATTAAAATGTTCTTTTTATGCTTTTATGATAGTGGCATAGATAGTGGAAAGCACTACCAAAATGAAAAAATACGACTTTGCCTGCACTGTCACTAAAAGCTGTGATTTGCAGTATATGTGAGCGAATCCACTACTTGTGTCCATGGTGGCTAGACTAAAGAAAATATGAAGACTTAGTGGCATAAGCTTCAATGGGATGAGTGCTGTCCTCTGAGAGATATTAGAACTTGACTCATAAGCATCACTGTCACTGCCTAATCTTTACCAGAAGAAATTTGTATAAGCCTTTGTTCACCATAGTGTAGACTTCCGTCCAGCTTATTTGACTGTCACTTCTGCTAAAAAATAAATAAAAAAAATCAGTCAGCTCTATTTTTCTAAAAAGATGGCTTAGAAAAATGGGGAGGTTTTTTTTTTTGTTTGTTCCTAAAGTCTGTTTCGTTGGAGGATGTGAAATCTCTAAAATGTGATTTTTGTTTCTCTTTTGTGTGGCACAGACCAACTTCCTCTCGGCACACTCGGCCCGGGATGAGGCGGCGAGGCTGGAGGAACGCAGGGGGGTGATTGAATTCCACGTAGTTGGCAACTCCTTGAACCAGAAGCCCAACAAGAAGATTATGATGTGGCTGGTTGGTTTGCAGAACGTGTTTTCCCACCAGCTGCCTCGAATGCCAAAGGAGTACATCACACGCTTGGTCTTTGATCCGTGAGTACCACTGAAGAGGATTTTGGCAGATGAGATAGAGATAGCCTGGTTCTGGTTGCAGGCAGTGGTGTAGGAAGGAGCCAGTCAAGATGGTGTGGAGGACAGTTCTGCCCGTGCTATCCTTTTCCCATCTTTTCAAACCCACATAATTCCTGGACAGTCTAATTGGGTTGTACCCACATACTATCTCAGTAGCTGTATGAATGACAAGTGGTGCCTTGTTGTGGGACTGTGGTGGGTTGACCCTGGCTGTATGCCAGATGCCCACCAAAGCTGCTCTATCACTCCCGTCCTCAACTGGAAAGGGAGAGAAAATATAACAAAGGGTTGGTGGGTCAAGTTAAGAACAGGGAGAGATTACTCACCAATTACTGTCACAAACAGACTTAACTTGGGGAAAATTAACTTAATTTGTTGCCAATCAAATAGAGTAGGATAATGAGAAAATAAAAATTAAATTGTAAAATACTTACCTCCCTGCCCTCTTCTTCCAGAGCTTGACTTTGCTGCTAAATTTTCCACCTCCTCCCCTGCAGCAGCACAGGGGGACAGGAAATGGGGATCATGGTCAGTTCATCACACATTGTCTCTGCTGTTCTCCCCTCCTTAGGGAGAGGACTCCTCACACTCTTCCCCTGCTCCCGTGTGGGGTCCCTTCTATGGGAGACAGTCCTCCAAGAATTTCTCCAACTTGAGTCCTTCCCACAGGCTACACTTCCTTCATGAACTGCTGCAGTGTGGGTCCTTTCTGCAAGGTTCAGTCCTCAGGAATAGACTGCTCCAGTGTCTGTTTCTGAAGTCCCTCATGGGGTCACAAGTCCTGCCAGCAAACCTGCTGCAGCATGGGCTCCTCTCTCTCCACAGGGCCACGGGTCCTTCCAGGAGCTTGCTCTAGTGTGGACTTTCCATGTGGTCCCAGCCTCCTTCAGGAAACCACCTGCTCTGGGGTGGGGGTCCTCCATGGGCTGCAGGGGCACAGCCTGCCTCACCATGGTCTTCACCATGGACTGCAGGGGTATCTCTGTTCTGGCATGTGGAACACCTCCTCCCCCTCCTTCACTGACCTTGGTGTCTGTAGAGTTGTTTCTCTCAGAGATTCTCACTCCTCTCTCTGGCTGCAGTTGCACAGTTACACAACAGCTTTTTCCCTTCTTAAATATGTTATAATAGAGGCGCTGCTGCTGTTGCTGGTGGGCTTGGCCTTGGCCAGTGGTGGGTTTGTCTTGGACCCAGCTGGCATTGTCTCTGTCAGACATAGGGGAAGCTTCTAGCAGCTTCTCAAAGAAGCCATCCTTGTAACCCCTCTACTACCAAAACCCTGCCACACAAACCTAATACAGGGACATGTTTTCCTCCGCTGCTTTCCTCTTTATCAGTGCAAGTTTCCTGTCTTGCTTTGGGTGCAAATCTACACCACAGGCACTTGAAAAGAGACACATTGGCTACAGCAGCATACACAGATTACACATGGTCCTCCACCTACCCTAGTGTCCTGACTGAATTGTGAATCAATTGCTCAAGCATGAAGGGAGGGTCTCCTCAGGAGCGTCCACTTTTGCTCCACTCTGTTTTTTGCAGTCTGCTTCCTTTTCACCAATATGTTCTCACACAATTTCTGCCTCTGAACAATCCGTGCCCCATGATAGCCTAGGGGTTTGCTGTACTGACCCAAAGAGCTTCACAATGGAGGATGCCTGGGGGCTTATTGTTGTGTGTCAGCAGAGACTCATAGGAGCTATGACTGAGCTGATTGCAGCCAACTACCAGCCTGGTTTGTGGAGCAGCCTTTTGTCACTGCTGGTGATATCAGTCTGTCTTTGTGCCTGGTATTATAGCTGCAGCAGTTACAAAAATGTTTCTGGAACCATTTCCTCTGCTTTTAGGCTCACTAGCATTCCCTCAGCAATACTTTCTTGGTGCCAGCAAATGGTGCTGCTGGGTGTGTGCCATCTCTGAAGCACAAACCGCCCTGTCCTGGGGACTGTTGGACAGGATTTTGGTCTCTGGGCACAGGAGACCAGTCTTGGGGCCTTCTTTCTCCTGGGTTCTTCAGAGGAGAACAGCACTTGTCTCATGAGGGCCAGGGCCAGTCCAGACTCTTTTCTCTCCTATGCATCACTTAGTTGGGAGAGAGAGAGACGGCACTAGAATCTTGTCTGAGTTAAGGAGCCTTACAAGCACTGTGATCTCAAGCAGAGGCTGCTGGTTGAAGAAGCCAGGTTCCCTCGTGATTGAACATCAAAGTGAAATTCTGAAGTAGTGTTGTTAAATCATGGCCTTCTCCTATATTTCTTATTGGGAAAGACTCTTCTAGTAGTTGAGAAGAAATGCTGGTAGTTTAAGTGTTCTTCAGTGTAGATGTCTGTCTGGAGAGTGGTCTGTGCTTGAGAAAGAGGTATGAATATTGCTACAGCAAGAAAATTACCTCCTTTCTGTGCCTGAGGCAAACACTTGCCCCAAAGGAAGCGAAGCACATCTCCAGGACAACTCAGAGTACCCCAGCATCTGCCATGTATCTCCTGGGATACACACTGGAGACCTATGCTGAGTGGTGGTACACACAAACCTACTTCAAGTGTGAGATATTGGAGGCCACCAGTACCTTTCCCAAATTTCTTTCAGCTGTTATCTTAATTATTATCACCTTTAATGTTCTTTTTTCCAAAATGGCCATTCTTATTGAATCTGACTCCTTAAACTACTCGAACAGGAGTAAACAAATTTAAACGCTCAGGGTCCTGCATTGCTGCTGTCATTCCACAAATAAAAAGCACAAAAATAAGCACAAGAAAAAGAAGAATATATAAAATGTGTAAAAAAAAAAAATCTGTCACCAGCAGCACATAAAATATAACCACTTTTCAGACTATCTTTTTTTTTTGTCAGGGGCTCACTGTTGGCACTGACCTTTCCCCCCAAAAAGATAACTTCTGTAAATTTACTGTGTTGTTTATACAATTTATATTGATACTGTGTATTGAATAACTTAGAGAACAGATGAAGTGCAAATCTTTCCAGACCTTGAGGATTACACTAAAATTCTTAATCCTTGACAAAAGAGTTCAGATTGCATCTTATTATGTCTTTCCTGGCAGTTAATGTAAATGCAACAGAAACTGATACTTACTCTGATCTTCATTCCACAAAGAATGGGTGATTAGAAATACAAAATGTAATTTCTTGCTTCATCAGCTATATTTGAAACGGATAGCTTAGCTGTAGAGAGTGCATGCAAGGGAACAAGAATCCCTTAGGAAGGACTTGCTGTCCTGTAACTCCATTAATTGCTAATTTAGTCAGGGTAAAATCATCCTGAGAACTGTGCAATGGCCTAATTGTCAGCAATAGATTCAATGAAAGCAATACAACTCCTGTTTATTGGTCATTATCCTAGTATCTAGGAGTACTTGGCAAGGCCAGGACCTTGCTATGTGAATGATGAATGTTATGTTAAATTCAAAGCATAATGTTAAAATAGCAACTCTTCTGTAGATACAAGCAGCTAAGTTAACAGAGGCATAATACACTTGCATTAGCATCATGGAAAGAAGTGGGTCAAGTTTCTGAAAAAAGAAAGGTAATGGGAGTTTATGTACTATGTGCATGAATTAAAGTGACTGTTATTTCTGTCTGTTCAGGAAACACAAGACCCTGGCATTAATAAAAGATGGGCGTGTTATCGGTGGTATCTGCTTCCGGATGTTCCCCTCCCAAGGATTTACAGAGATTGTTTTCTGTGCTGTGACTTCCAATGAGCAAGTCAAGGTAAGAATAATTCTCTGCTGGAGTTTATTAAATATATTTGAGTCTCATTCTCTACTGCATATGCTCCTAATTTTGTTAGTCACACTGAATATATTGATGAGTAGCCAATCAGAAATAGTTTGAAAGATACTGTGGTTCTGAATATAATACACAAAGATTAAACAAATGTGCAGATTTAGAACCATCAGCATAATATCAGGATTACTTGGAGTTTATTAAATAAGGAAAATCTTTCTCAACACAGCAGTAGTGGCCAGTAGCCTCCCATTCTTGGATTATTCACTCCTCTGTCTCCAGCAATTGTCTCAGTGCGGTGTAACACTTCATGGTTGACTGAAATAAGTATTGCTTGTGTGTGACTGTAATTTCTGTTCAGCCACTTTGCAGCATTGCATGGCTTCAATCAAAATGAGATATATTAGAAATATTAAGTATAGTTTTGCATCTCAGAATAAGCGCGTGGTCTATTCTGTACACTGTTTTTGAGCTAAATTTGCAAAATGTTCCCTTGAGTGTTGAGAATTAGCGGCTGTGTGTGTGAAACAGGGGTTTCTCTTGCTTTCCTGGGCACTACAGGTAGATCTATGACCATTTGATTCAGGATTTTGCCTTTAGATGGTGCTGTAGCATTCTGTTTTTCAGTTGAAACTGTTGAAGCTGAGATGTGGATTATTTTGGTTTGTAGTAGCTGAACACATAGAAATAGTGTGTGCTACTTTGGAGGGAAGAGCTCGGACTGTAGAAGGCTAATACAATGGGATTGAAAGCCTGTGATCATTTTTAGTATTTGGGTTATATTTGATTTTATTGAGCTCTGGTGTTAGTGAGCAGTGGCCTGTTGTAAAAGTACCCAAGTGTTGTAGCAAAAGTGAACAATAACAGAACATGCTTTGGGTATGTCTATTCTAAGCTTAGATAATTCATAAAAGGTGTTTTCCTTCTACTAAAACAATGAACTGCATTACACAAGTTAAGCTGACAAAGGTGTGTTGTGATTCACTAGGAATAACCTTTCAGAATATAATAGAGCAAATAAATCTAACCCCTCAGAGAGCTTGCCTAGGTTGCATATGACCGCACAATACACAGTCTCTGCTGTTGCTCCCTGGGCGCCTTGCTGTTTGTGAAGATCCATTGACTATTTCTGAAAATGTGCCTTCCCACATTCCTGAGTAAGGTTACCCACCAGGAGGTGGGTTCATAATGGGTGAGCTGCCTACTCTTGGGGAAAAAAAAATCCTATTCTCATTCAGTTTGAGGTTAGAGTAAGAAAGATAGGTCCTATTTTCCTTTCTGTGCGATATTTAAAAGTTGGATTGTTTGTGAGATAGTTTGATCCCATGTTACAAAATTATTTTAATTTTTACTGTATGTGTCTTAGTTTCCTTTTAGGGTTTTGACTTTGGCAGGCGTTTCTGAGAAGGAATAAATCTTGTGAAAGTTCGAAAAAGATCAGCGGAAAATGTTTGAAGTATTGTCATTACAATTGCTGGAATTTCTTTGAGACACAAAGCTGATATTTTTTTGAAACAGTTGCTTTAGAATTACTGGAATGAAGTGCAATGTTTCAGGAGTAAACAGAGTGTCAGTCTCTCATAGGCTGTTCCTTTCAACCTGCTGATGAGAAGGGGAGTGAGTAGCTTGGCTAGTTGGTGTACTGCTAGCTTGCATTTAAGGAAAACGTTTTTCTTTCACAATTTTTGGTTCAGGGTTTTAACCCTCTTCAAAAGAATTTGAGAACTCAAAATTTGCAATTAGAAAGCCTCTTCATTAGCTTGAGCACATCTGAGTTGTAAGAAACGCCGTGCCGCTTAACACATTGTCAGTTGTCAAACCACTTCTTTGTATTTGGTGCCATGTGTGATGTGGGCCACTCTAACAAGTGAACATATGGCTTTAACAGCTTCCTCAAATTCAGAAGTGCTTATTTTTACACATATGAGGTCTTAATTTCAAATATGAGGTCTGAATACCAGATGCTTCAAACACTAGCTGGAAAGGAAGGACTAATGCACAGATTTTGTATATAGTGTCATTTTAAAGAAAACGTCACTAAATTTTTTTGTATTGAGCTTCATCACTTATGAAACATGCTTTTATCTACCTATTTCCATGTCTAGAGCTGTTGAATTCTGAATTAATTGAGAAGCATATACTTGATAATTTATTTTTATGGCTTATGTACATAAGTAAAAAATTTTCACAGTTTTCAGGAACAGAGAACCCAGAATGATCCCATGTATATTTCTGTAAGCATCCAGGTAGTATCCATGATGTTAAAATTGGAACATATGCAGGAACAACACATTATTATGGTCTTTCCTGTCTATTTTACATTTTTTCATCTCACAGCAGAAGGAGAAGACTATAGCTTACTTGGAAATGTGAATAAATGGAACCTTTTGTTTACTTTGAGATTGAATGAAAATGGAAATTACCCCTGTGTGCAGTCAGAAAGCAGGCTATTTATTTTATTGTGGACTCAATAATTTTCTGCTGATTATTATGGTAATAACTGTTTCACTATTCTCTTTTACGCCCTATGATAAATTCAGATTATAAATCATTTGAGGCAGAGGCTGTTTCTGCTACAGGTGCAGAGAGCACAGTAAAACAGACCTTGTCTCAAAATGGGTTCCTCTAGGAGGAGTCATTTTGGTAGTCCTACTGCTTTGCAATTTTTAAGTGATTAAGGGTAATTATTGTTACAATATACTTAGTTTTGTTATTGGTGAAATATGTGTCTGTTAATAGTTGATACCTAACTTAAAAGGAAAAATATACATGTGCCTCTTGAATTACAACTTCCAGGGCAATGTACCTCTTTATAGCTACACTTTACCCCTGGAGAGAGTTCAGCGTTTGGTCTCTTTTAGATTGAAAGTGAATCAGACAGTGGAAGCTGTGGTATTTTGTGTTCCCTGTTGGTTCACAGATACCCTTACAAGTCTGAAAAGAGTTTGATCTTGAGTACACCTCACCAAGTTAGTCATGTGAAAATCTTTAAAACAGGATTTAGAGGAAAGATTGCATTTTGAAAAATAGTCTGTAATAACCTTTGATCCACAGTTTCTAACCCCTGTAGTCCCCAGAGGCTTTGTAATGGGTTTCCTCTGGTATGTTTCACATAGGGTTATGGGACTCACCTAATGAACCATCTGAAGGAGTACCACATCAAACACAACATTCTCAACTTTCTCACATACGCAGATGAATATGCAATTGGCTACTTCAAGAAACAAGTAAGTCAATGTAAGAAAGTACTTGATGCGAGAAGTTAATACATAGCAGTGATGAACTAAACAACTAGACGTGACAAAGTTGTTGGATAAAATGCATAGTGCAATTTTTTGTGTAGTTTTTTAATATACAAAATATGCTTTGTGTTCATTGTGTGTAATGATACTGTCTTATTTTACTTTGATGGAATCATCTGAATATAAGTGCATGGTATGGCCTGTAATTTGCCAAGTCTAAAAATCAGTTGAATGCGGGTTGGCTGCTGCTTCATTCATTCAATTCCTTCACTGATTCTATAAGACGTCTAAAAAAGGACCAGATGTACCTGCAGCAGACTAGAACTTACCTGATTTATGCTCACATTTCCTCCTGATTTGAAGCATGAGGTTGAAGTCAACAGCTTGATTTTTCTCTCATTAACACAAAGTTCCGTATCCTTTGCTCTGGGGTTTGATGTAAGGTTGTATATGGAAATTTCTTGTGCCTTTTCATGGGGGGAACCATGGTCATTTGGCATCCTCTTTTAATTTCTTCCCCCTCCGTTCCACAGTCAGGAGAGTTTGCCATAAGCTTTTTCTTTGTACCAGCTCCACTCATGTTCTAGATAAACTTCATTTCCATGCATGACTACAGTGAAAGATTTTTTTTTTTTTCCTATCAGAGTGCGCTCCTGTACTTCCAGTGCATTTAACACAAGCCTGAGACCGTGGCCACTCTGGGTCTTTTTCAGTAAGGCTCCTAAAAAAAACTGTGGGAGTATTTAAAATAGACAAAGATATGGTTTGGATGAGTTTTTACTGAATTTGAGAGATTTTGTTCCTAATATTATGCCAACCATATCCTAGGGTGAATCAAGAGGAGTATGGCCAGCAGATCAACAGAGGTGATTCTCCCCCTTTACTCTGCTCTTGTGATACCCCACCTTGAATACTGCATCCAGTTCTGGTGTCCCCACAGTAAGAGGGGCATGGATCTGTTGGACTGAGTCCAGAGGACGGCCACAAAGGTGATCCAGGGGCTGGAGCACCTTTGCTATGAGGATAGGCTAAGGGAGCTGGGATTGTTCAGCCTGGAGAAGACTCTGGTGGGGCCTCAGAACTGCCTTCCAATACTTGAAGGGATCCTACAGGAAGGCTGGAGAGGGACTCTTCACAAGAGTGTCCAGCAATAGGACAAGGGAAAATGGTTTTAATCTGAGGGAAAATAGGTTTAGATTGGATCTTAGGAAAAAGTTTTTCCATACTAGGGTGGTGAGACTCTGGAATAGATTGCCCGGAGGGGTTGTGGATGATCCCTTCCTGAAGGTGTTCAAGGCCAGCTTGGAGGAGACCTTGAGCAACCTAGTATAGTTGAGAGGCATCCCTGCCTGTGGCAGGGACGTTGTATTAAATGGTCTCTAAGGTCCCTTCCAGCCTAAGACATTCTATGATTCTAGAAATGAAAAAAAACCAGGAAAGATTACGATGTCTAATATGTCAAATAGGTTTAATAGATTAAGCAGGTGTCAACTATCTGCTCAGATGGTAGAGCAAAGATAGAATCAAACTATTATCAGAGACGTACAGCAATAGGACTAGAGGCAACGGACACAAGCTGGATCATGGGAAACTGCAGACAGATAGAAGGAACTTACTTTTTTTTTTTTTTTTTTTTTTTTTTTTTTTTTTAATATTCCTGTCCTAAGGGTGGTGAAATACTGGAAAATGTTGCCCAGAGAGGTTGTGGAACCTCTGTCCTTCACAGTCTTCAAGACTGAGTGTGGCCTTGAGCAAACAGATCTGATGAGAACCTCCTCTGAGCAGGGACTCCTTAAGTCACTTCCATGTGCTATGATTACATATATAAGATGAATACAGTTTGCTCTTTGCACATTCAAAATGAATACAAGGTGAGCTTGTGATAGTGCTGTCAGATCTGTGCAGACAGACTCTTTTCACATCTGAAATGCCCCTTAGCCAATCTGAGGGTGCTTAGTCTCTGTGTAGGTCTGAAGTCTTTGATGATAAACTGTGAGGCAGAAGTCGTGTTTGGGTTCCTGATTTGTATTGAGGTTTCATAGATGTCACTGTAACAGAAGAATAAAATGCAGCCAAAGTGAGAGTCCTACACTGCTTTTTATTGTCTTGGTTAATTCTTTTGTGGGTTTGTTTTTCAATTAACTTTTGAACTATATGAAGTATAACTTTGGAACTTTTAATAGAATTTATCTTATTTTTTCACTTGAAATGCAAAAGTGAAAGAAAAATAATTGTTTCTTTCTGACTATAAAATTACTGTCGTTGACTTAAACAGCAGCTTTCCTTGATTAATGTCTACCAAACTGTCATCCTTTGATATTATAACCCATTGTATTGTCTGTATTTTAAGATTATGATGAATTTGGTTCTAAATCATCATAGCATTTCAGTTAAAACAAAATGTAAAAGGCAAATGGCATCGTGACAACTTGAGGTTTTTTTTCTTCTTCAGGGTTTCTCCAAAGATATTAAAGTACCTAAAGCAAAATACGTTGGCTACATCAAGGATTACGAGGGTGCCACATTAATGGGATGTGAATTAAATCCAAGGATCCCCTACACAGAATTTTCTGTCATCATTAAAAAGCAAAAAGAGGTAAAGGCTGATATGAAACACATAACATTATAATCTCTTCAGATGTTTAGAAACAATTCAGTTAGTGCCGGGTTAGCTCTCTGTTTTAAAATATAGGAATGTATCTTTTTAGTAGTTAGAAACATTCCTTCAAGTCCCAGTGCCATAATTTTGCAGCTGAAGCATTATATTCTACCTTACTAAATTTACTGTAACAGAAGTGTTGAAAAGTACTGATATTTTGAAGAGTATTTCATAGCTGAATTTTGTCATAAGTGATATCTAAGCAAAATCTTGTGAGATTGATTTGTTTTGCAGCTTTGTTAATTTTTTTTTTCTCCTCTCCCAATGACAATCGTATTCATTAGAGTGACTTGTGAATGGAGTGTCTGTACTGCATATCCTGTATTTTACTTTGAAGAAAGAGGATTTTTTTTTCTGCCACTGTTTTAATATACAAATCAAAGGTGGGCTGTCTTAAATTCCAGGCTACCCCTCTTTGGAGTTTATGTGAATGTTCTTTATTTAGTCCATAATATTATTCCATATTGTAAGGCAGCTTATTAGTAAAATAATTAAGATATTTCCAGTTGTGCTTCAATACTTTCCTGGGTTTTTAGAGAAATATGAAGTACAGGGATAATTTGTTCTTTCAAGTTTGGTCAAATCTCATGATATGTTAAAATGCTTCTTGGAACAATCATTTTCCTCCCAGTAGAACTATTTGTCTCATGCTTGCAGAGAGAAAGACAGTATCTGAGTGCTATACATTTAGTTCACAAGGTTTTTTAACTTCCTTCATTGGGAAATTTCTCATATGTCCACGCAACATAGATTATAATTTTTCCCCATTCGTGTTTGGTTGGGTTACTCTTCAGATCCCAGACTACTGCTGGACGTGTCACCTTCCCCTCAGGGATGGGATGTTGTTAGGGTGGGTTGATAGTGGACATGTTTCTTGCAGCCTGTTACATGTCAGGCAGGCTTAACTGCAGTAATGCAGTTATAGGTCCAGACCATCAACACATCGTTTCACAAACTTAAGTTAGTTTTTAAGATTTTTGTCTCTGGGACTGCTTCATTAGTGTATGTTATTTTGCATTCTTCACTCTCTCATTTGGTGGGATGTCCACATTGTTCCAAAACACTTGGAGACACTCCACTTGGAGATAAAGTGCCTTGGTCCTCCAGACATCTGATATCCATCATTGCTAGAATGCAGACTGGTTTTATACACTGATCTGTGCTGTTGTATCTTCTCTAAGAATGAGTATCCGCACCTTTGGAAGTGCATTTTAGGATTGCGTGTTTGACACTCAAAATGCAGATCAGGCTTTTTACTCTCTGTGTTCCAAGGAGATTTAGGAAAAGCCCTCAGTCTGCAGCTTAATGAAGAATGTTCATTTGTCTGCTCAAATCAAAAGCAGTGAAGATGATACCTGAACGGAAGTAGGATTTTGAATATTGACAGTAAGGATTATGTACTGACTTGGTTTGCTGCTGGTATTGGCCAATACTAGACATCAGGTTGTGACCTCTATGGAAAGTTGTTGTTTGTTTTTTTTTTTTTTTTATTATTCGTTTGTGTTTTTTTGTTTGTTTGTTTTCTTTTTTTTTTTTTCTTTTCCTCTTCTTTGAGAGAAAATACTATGTGTGGGGGAGTAAAAGTCCTTAAAAATAAAAATACATCCATCCTTATTATTTCCAAAGAAAATAACACTCTCAAACTGTCATGGTCTGAATGGCTGCACATTTGTTTACTTCCTGTTATGAAGGAAGCCATTTTGAAAGCGACATATTCAGGACACACAAAGCTTAGGTAAGCCTCCAAGTGTATGTCCAGAGAACCAAAGGAAATTGCTTAAAACTGTGGTAATGAGGTTACAAAGCAGAACAATCTGTACCCAAGAACTGGAAAAGCCTTTCTTGGCATTTCCAAGCAGAATAGAATTTTGGTTCCAAAGAGTAGCATCATTCTGACTTCCTTAGGAGAAAATCTCCAGTAAGAGTATCTCTGACTGATATGTAAGTGAGTTTTACAGTTAAATGGAAACTTCAAAGTGAACAGGTATTTCTAAAATGTTGAATATGAACATCCATATGCATTAAAATATGTGCATTCAGTATGTGCCTTGAAATTTCTGACCAGTTGTGCTGAAGCAGTTCAGAAGCACCAGCTGTTAAGAGTTACAGCCAGTTCCTAAACCTGCTTCCAGGAAATTTCCTTCCTGACCTTTGCTGCCACCTTCCAAGGAGCTATGCGGTGCAGTAAGCAATGACTCCTTTTCTCCCAGATTGGTGCCTAAAGCTGAGAGCCTGGGTAGCCTCATCTGCAGAATCAGTGTTTGGCCAGGTAGCTCACCCCTGTTGCCAGCTTCAGAGGATCTATAAAGACCATAAAATTAGGAAGCGAGAGTGGTTTTCTTCATAACATTTGTCCTCTGTGTTACTTTTGAGCAAATCAATTATTTTTTTTGTTTTCTCTGCTGCTTTATTACAGATCATTAAAAAGCTCATTGAAAGGAAACAAGCTCAGATACGAAAAGTCTATCCTGGCCTTTCTTGCTTCAAAGATGGAGTACGGCAGATTCCTATAGAAAGCATTCCTGGAATTAGTACGTATCAACCTCTTCTAATGTAGAATAGAAGCAGAACAGTCCAAGAAAGGTCCAAGACTAGAAATACTAATGTAGTAACATTTATTTTTGTTTAAAATGTAGTTGTTTTGGTCTGCTGATTTAATTTCTATGAAGATTGCTGTGTTTCCATTATGATTGCTGTCTTCAAGACTTCCCCAAGGCATCCCAGGCTGATTCTCTTTTACGTACATGTGTGTAATTTTATTTACAAGCGATCCCTCTTTGATTTGTATCGCAGTGCAGAGAGCAATTTCCCTCTGGCACCACTGTTAAACACTGCACTTCCGTACAAGGATGATTTCTGTGCTAAACATGGACTTCCAGGACAAAACAGAATTAGAACATTTAAGTATCATCTTTTGGGGGACTTTTTTCAGATGTGCTTTTCTGCAATTTATTCTCTGTTCCTAGGGAATCAAATTGGATAACTTTGTCATCATTATTCTTCACAGAGGTTGTGGTAAAATATGTATTGAATTACTGAAAATATGTGTGCTTTGCATAGAAATATTTTAGAATCTTTTCAGCAGTCTGGAGGAAGAGACATGTAGGAAATTGAATGGGGCTGTAGGCTAGATGGTTATGTTATTTATTAGAGTAGCTTTTATTAAAACAAACTCATTTTACCGTACCAGTGATGAAATGGCTTATCTTTTTAGAGTTGCAATAACTCAGTTAACGTTTTCACCTGCTGTAGTTCCCATGTAATCTCTCATGTTGTTGGTGTGCAGGAGAGACTGGCTGGAAACCAAGTGGAAAAGAAAGAGGGTAAGTGCTGCACAAAGTAAAATGATGAAGCAGTTTGAAGATTCCTTTGAGAGAATTCTTTAAACAATGTAATTTGGTATTTCCTTCATTTCATTAGGAAATAGATACATAACCTGCAAGAGATGAGTTATTAAGTGGGTTTCATGTTTTTATATACTTTTTTTTTTGTGGGGATAGTTTTTGTTTGTTCTCTTTTCTTTTTGTTTGTTTTGGTGGTGGGTTTTTTGGGGTTTTTTTTTTTTTGTTTGTTTGTTTAATTATTTCTTCCTAAAATGACTCAAACTTTGGAGTTGCTTTTATGCAAGATGCATATCATAGGAATCAATATAAGGGATTCAAGCTAATCTTTTTGTATTCATATTTTCTTTCAAGTAAGGAGCCCAAGGATCCAGATCAACTTTACAGCACATTAAAAACCATCCTGCAGCAGGTGAAGGTGAGTGCTAGTTCTAATTTACCTTCTGTAAAGATTTTTAAGTTATTTCCAATATAGAGTTTCCATATTAGATACCTTACTTTTTTCTTTACCAAAGAGCCATCAAAGCGCTTGGCCCTTCATGGAACCTGTGAAGAGAACAGAAGCTCCTGGATATTATGAAGTTATAAGGTTTCCCATGGGTAATGCCATTAACATTTTTTAAGTATAGCATTTAAGAATCTTTATAGCTGGAGACATAGCAGATAAATTGTAATCTGATTGTTTTATGGTAAAAGATATGTATTACTTGCAGCTGAATAGCTTGCAGCTCTGAAGTGCCAAGAGTATGATGCTGTCATGTGAAATTTATGACTGCTCTGTGACCTTTGTGAAGCATCTATAGTATATACATGTGAAATCTTAGTATGCCCTGGAGAGCCCTAGCAAGCCATTCAGTGCTGCAGTCAGCAAGAAACTTTTGGGGCTGAGTAGGTTTATGCAAGTTGTACAAATACATTCTTGTGTGTGGTAACTGGTCATTGCAGGTCCTACTGGTATGTTAAAAAATCCCAAGGCAAACTCTGAGGAGCACCTGAGCTTTTGAATTGCTTTGAAAAATATATTTTAGTTTTCTAAGTCACATAGAGAAAACCTTTTCAGCAGAACTGTAGGTTTTCTAATTAAGTCTTAACAGTTTGCTCCAGTTTAAGTTTAGTAAAATGCTTCATGCAGATGATTGTAAGATAACTTTTATCTTTGCATCCTAGATCTGACAAAGTTGTCTGAGGCTTTTTTTTTAAATGTTTTTATTTTTAAATCATGCAGCTATTGTTTATGCAGGATTACTTGCAAAGGGAAGTATACAACTGCTAATAATGGTTTTCTTTGCTTTTTACTGCTGGGTCATATAATTTCAATGGTGTATCACTGCTATTCTAAACAGACACTTACTTTGATTTGTATTGCAGCAGATTTAAAACTAAATCCTGCTACTCCTTCATCATTTATGCAATACTTACCTCCATCTTTCTGGTTACAGTTTCTGTACCTTTTAATGTTATTAGAGAATAAAATACAAGTTCATTGCAAGCTACAATCAGTCAGTTTCTTAGAGAATGCAAGTGTTGCTTTGCATAGGCTCCTAGTCTGCATATGCCAATTTGGCTTAATGATTTTTTTTATATTCAACTTACTATTTTGAAATAGCAAATCTGTGTGTAGCTTGTAGAATGGCAACTGGCTTCCCGTGTCCCTAACACAAATATATTTTCTAGAAATGAAGAAAAAGAATGTTGACACTCTCCCATGGCAGATTTTCTCTCTGCTTTTCTGAGCAGAGGCTACATCTAGATGGCTGTTTAATCTGAACAGTGGTTACAGAGAATTTACTGCCTGGGTTGGCAAACACTCCAAAGTAGGACTGTTATCAGTCCTTTCCTTGTTCAGATGTATTATATTGGCGGTGGGGGCAGCAGCTCTTATTTTAGGATTATGCTGAGGTCTTTGGTTTAGTTTTACTTTGTTGGGGTTTTTTTTTTTTTTTGGAACCCAGCACAACTAAACCATGTTTTGATTCATTATCAAATTCTGCTTCCGTTCTGCTCTCACTGCCAGCAAGCTGATACTGTAGAAATATGGCTCAAGTGTAATTTCAATTAAAAAGAAAAAGCATTGCATTTTCTTACGCTATCGCATAAAAGATATAATATTTGCCTTTACGTTTGCATACAGGCTAAATCGTACAATATTTGAGATGTACAGCTGTAGGTTTATTTACTACCTCGTAAGGTCAATTGTCATGTATAAATACTACCCCTCCCCACCCTGTTTTATGTGCTCTTTCAGCTGCTCATTTTCACAAAATACTGTTTGGTTTTTTTTTTCTTTTTCATCTGCAATACAAAAACTGTATGGCTGAGTGACAGACAGAACCAAAACTTTCACTGTAGTGAGAGGAGAACAGTTTTAACTGAGCAGCCAGACAATGTTTGCTCTAGGGTTAGCTAAGCAGCCTTCTCAGTGGGATACTATAATTATATGGCTATCTAGTTTAGATGTAGGCACCTAAATTTCAGACCTACTGGGAGCTGAATGAACCTTTGGTTTTGCAAAACACTGTGCAACAGCAGTGAACAGCAAGTTATGTTTCATTGGAAGAGGTATTTGAGATCACCCATCAAACTTTACTTCATCTAATCCCCTCTTGTCTATTTGACAGTTTATTTTACCATAGTCAAATCTGCCTTAAAAAAAAAAGCAAAACAAACAAAAAAACCCAAACCCCAAACTAAACCAAAAAGACCCACAACTGTATTTTTAAGTTTTAAGGTTTAATTCCTTTGCACTGGAGGTCTTTGGTCTCTGCTTTCTTTGCAATACTTGTTAGCAGTAAGTTTTCTTTTCAGCTGTTTTTCTTACAGTTTCACAAAGGTGCTGCTGGAGCCTGGCTCAAGTATTGCTAAAAAAATTAGTTGTTAGAGCATCTAAGGTGAGAAAAGCCAAGGCATCCAACACACCTCCCACTACTTCTACTCCTGTACTCACTTCTAGAACACTCGTATTGTAGACAAAATTTTTAAATACCTGGTAAGAATTATCGCTGGGAAAGCAACTGTGTGGAGAACACTGTTATGATTTATGTATTTTATGGATGACTGATTGTAGTATAAAGGAAACTGTTTCTTAAAAATGTTCTGTAAATAAAGATTTTTGTATGGTAATGTTGAAAGCAGGAGAGATGTGTTCTCAGAAGACTCTTATAATATAAACTTCGAAGATATAATTAAAATATGTGTGTGTGGGGGGGGAAATCTAATGTCTTTTCAATGCTGCAAGTACTGCTTCTAGTACAGATGTCTCTTCTCAGCTGTGTTCACACAGAAGTGAGGATTTTAGGTTAATGTGTATGTTTTGTGATGTTTGAATTCTTTGCCTGTACATTCCTCAGGCCTTCTTCAGCAGGGCTGACAACAGTTTGGCTAACTCTCTGTTAACTGGTCACAGAGCAGTTAACGGAAATTCAGGGTCACCTAATACCCACTGAACTTAGAGAAGCATGAGAACACAAAAGAATGATGCTTTAATGTTTTAAAGTAAAAATCAACTCTACACATAGTTCCAGGGGCTCAGTTGCCGTTGATGCTAAAAAAAGGGGCTGTGCCTTAAATGAAGGCAATTAGGAATTCTGGCTTTACCAGTGCATGTTAAATGGCAATTTAAATGGCAGATGTTAGATGGCAAACCAGATATTGCAACTAGTATTTGAATCAAACGCTGTTAAATCTATTTTTCTTCTGTACAGATCTCAAAACAATGAGCGAGCGACTCAAGAATAGGTACTACGTGTCTAAGAAATTATTCATGGCAGACTTGCAGCGAGTCTTTACAAATTGCAGAGAGTACAACCCCCCTGAGAGTGAATACTACAAATGTGCCAATATACTGGAAAAATTCTTCTACACAAAAATTAAAGAAGCTGGATTAATTGACAAGTAACACTGTCTTTCTTACAACCAAATAGCATGCCTACTTTATGGGCAGGGGAAGCTGTTATATATCTGAGTTGTGGGACTTTAATGTTTCAAGAAACTTCTGTTTAATACTTAGCACTTTTAAAAACCCTTTTAGTTTTGCAAACCTGTATTATAATGAAGTTACGAAAAATATTTTATTAAAATGCTTTATAATGTATTTAATTACGGAAAATTTCTTTTGTATGCCCATTACCATATGTTCATAGTAAGTTTACCAGCTACAGCCTCAGTAACCCTACAAAACGTGGGAAATTGCACATGTTTGGGAATATGAAGAAAATTCCCAGACAACAGATGTTATATCTTACCTAATGCAGTACCTATTTGATAAAGTTTTATTATTTTTTTTCAGATGAAAAAGAAAATAGTAAGGGAAAACAACAGTTGGGGGGTGGGGTGGGTCTGAAACACTTGTTTCTTTGTAGAATCTTTTTATATGATATTATTTTTAAAAAGAAACACTCAGATGGTTGAGAAGCTGTGAGAGAAGAGCAGCCAGTTCTGAAAAAGGACTGCCTGTAATCCTTGATAGATGCAAGCTTTTCTATTCATTTTGGGTTTTGATAAATATTTTACCTGCAAATTTTAATCTCATAACCACTATTTAAAGAAAAGAAAAAAGAAAAAAAAATTGGCTAGATGTGTAATGTCATAGTGACTTGGCTTATGCAGGACATAAGTACCCAAAATAATTTCAGAGAATCTGATTCACATATACTAGACAATTTCAATTGGCTTAGTAGAGTTAAAGTTTCGATGCACGTCATGATCCACCCTATTAACTACTCACTGATGAATTCTTAAGGTTATTCAGCAGAGATAAGACTGTTGTACGCAAAAGTAGTCAACATATGACAGCTTCTATTTTACATACTTGGCTCTGTGGTAAACTGGATTTTATACCAAGCTTTATTGTAATTGCTTATTAACTGTGATTTATTTAGACAGGAACATATTAACATTTTACAACTCATGTTAGTATATCTTCAAATTGAACACTTATATGTCTAACATATATATTTTGCTGCTTACACTCCATTTAAGAGGTACACCTAACTTCCTAATGGAGATCAGTACAGGCCAAAAAGTTGTCACTTGACATTTTCTAATTAGAGTTTGTAACTGTAAATTATATTTGCTTTTGTGAAAAACAGATTTAACTTTCATTCTTGGTGTTTTATATTTACAGATGTTACACTGGTAAAATTTAATAGTTATAAGACTGAAAAAAAACCCCAATCCTGTGCTGTGTCAAAGAATATATTTCTGCAAAATGCTTGTGCAATGTTAAATCACAAGTCGAGTCAGCAAGTAGATGTCAGGAGCTACCTGCAAGTAGTAAATGTGGTACACAAGGTATTCAAAATGTTAACACTAGCCTTGCCATAGTGTTTTGTATGAGATTAGTCTGACCTATATTTGGATCTATAATAAAGGTACAGTGAGTATTTTTTGTTTTCAGATAGCCAGTACTGGATGCTATAATCCTGTTTTGTAGATTGGGCCTACAGATGCACCTGTTAAGCTTGGTATCCTGTGAAATTTTGTTATTTTCAGAGTAGATTTTCTTATTGTCTTTCAATCAGATTGTCTCTTCTATATTGAAACATTTGTTTTCTAATTTAAGAATTAATATTTTCATAGATACTGTGCAATAAAGTTACAATAGGATACGTGGTTTTGCAAATGCTTTAACAGCTGATGAACTTTACATTTGTAAAATTAATATATTGTACTGGTACAGAATAGTTTTAAATTATATATGTACAAAACCCTACTTTGGTCTCTTTTTTCATTAATTAGTTTTTGTACTGCAAATATAAACACAGAAGTATTTTCACAGCTGAGCACAGTGAATCTACAAGAGTGCAGTCAGTGCATCATTTGGGAACACTAGAAAATACACAAAAAAGCTTCTGAGTTCACTGAGAGTTCACATGGCGTGCCAAGATGATCTGAGAATTCAGTATGGAAAGCTGTGGTAGTCCCCAGAAAAGGGTCCTTTACCCAGCACACAAAGCAAATTGATTCAAAGTTGAGATATTTGCTTTATTTCAGTTCTGCAGAAACAGCTGATAGGCAATAAATCGCAAATCCAGCACAACATGTAGCTCAAAGAGCAGCAGTTTATATATAGTTTGTTATTTACACTGTATATGATTGATTAATGATTTTACATCACATAAATCTTTGTACATATGCTCCATCAATTACCTGATTCATTGTACTATTGCCTACTTCATTAAATTCTCTTCCTGAAGGTGTGTTTTTTAGTAGTAAAATGATCATGGGTTTCATAGGGGACATCTTGGTGTTTTGATCTTTATCTAAATCTGTCTCTTGTTTATGTAAGGCATTATCTACAAGGGATGACAGAGTTTTACTGTCTTTAGATAATGTTCTTAATTAACTGTGTCTTGATGCTTACATTAACCTTCGAGGTCATTCCATCATTTAGGCTTAAGGGCCTTACATTCTTGTTACCCTGACTTCAGACCAGTTCATTTTATCCTAAAAATTATTTTAAGTCTATTTTTCTACCATCCCTGTAACTATTTCAGGTAGTATTCCCAGTTCTGTACTGACTGAGCTACAGTGCTCCTTTTCTTTTTTCACTCCCCTGTTCAAAAGTTTTGATTTTTCACCTCAAAGCATACTTGTGCTGTTTTCCTCATTTTTCTCTACTACCATCCTTTCTTCACAAGCCCAAATGTACATGGGAGGAAAGCACAGTCTGCGTTGAGCTTGTACTTGCCCACCAGCACCATGAGGTTACTCAGGTGGTACACTTATTTTGCACCTGTCCAATACCTGCCAGACAATTTGAGTATGAAGATTTTTTTTTAACCCTGTGCACTAAGATTCAGTTGTGCCACATCCTATAAAAGTGTGCCATTCAGAGGGTTGCAAATAACAGTTTCAGAGGCTTAGCTATTTTCCTGGACACTTCCAGGACTATCAGTTAGGATTAGATGAGCTAGACTCAGCTTCATTACAGCAGTTGCAATGGAACTGCAGCAATTCTTCAAGTTTAATCAAGCCAAAAATACCCCACCTGCATCACAAAATCTATGGGCTGCTCTACTAGCACATTGTTATTTTTCTGTCCCTGATAAATAGCTGTTACAGACTTTTTTTCTTTTCCTGACAGAAGAAAGCATGTGAAGTTAAATTGTTCCGCTTAAGTTCCTATAATACTAAAGAGTTTCAGAATGCAGATGGTAAGGCCTAGAGCTAGAATTTTAAGATAAAAATCAAAGGTTAGAGTTTGTTTCAACATTCGGAGGCTGTGTTCTAAACAAATATATTAGTGTAGCTACAGCTTATTATTACTGTTGAGAGAGTTGTGTAAAAAGTTACCTAGTAAAACACTAAACGTTTTTATTAGAGAAAGGGAGGTATCTTACACCTGTTGAAGCAGGACAGGTAAAATAGGCAATCTTGAAAGCAATTGAATTTTTGTACTTTCCCCTTACTTATTTTGAATGTATTCTTCCTATTCATATATTGATTAATACTTCTTAAATGTTTCTCTAGTTTGAGTGCTGTGCAACCTTGAAATCTTGCTGGACAGTTTATAACATACTGTACCTTCCCTTATCTTGCCTAGTGTGGTACCAAATGGTACCGGTTTAGATGTGGCAGATCTTACTTTGGTAAAAGGACTTGGCAGAGCGGGACCAAAATTACTATGAAGGCTGGTAAGAGCAGTTCATGTTACTCTACACCAACCTTCACAGATAAATTTGCTTTGTTTGTATCTGGTTAAGTTGATTATAACTTTCATTTATAGCAGTATCAACCAACCCTAAATTGCTACTTTTGAGCACTGTGGCTACATAATCAAATTACACCTGGCAATCTTGCTCCTCCACAACACTTACACCACATAAGAGAATATGGAAAAAAAATGCAAAGAGAACACCAACCAGCTCCAAGCTGTTTGAATTTTTCTAAGAAGTTTATTATGAGCTATATGAAACTACAACAGTTAAAAAACCAAGATCGGAATAAACACTGTTACTAAGACAACATCTGTACAAACACTTATTAACACCACTTCCCCCCCACCCAAAGACTCAAACAACAAAAGTTTGATCTTAAGTGCCTAAAGTTCACCACTATAAGATCAAGCAGGGTGTAAATCATAAAGTTACATTCACCACCTTTTCACCTCAGACATTTCTGATGTATTCACAGATCAATAATGTAGGGGTGTCCTGTCTCAGAAGAGTTTGGATGGAATCAGCTTAGTTATAAACAGTAGTCATATCTCTTCTACATCATTAAAACTAAGTCACTGAATTAAAAACAAACCCCCTAAATTAGACTCCTAACTAAAAACAAACCCCTAAACATTAGACTCATAAATAATTGCGTATTTGTGTAAGAGATTGTGCAACAGTAGTTTCCTAGATGAAAGATTTCCTTTCTTCATGGAGCAAGCATGTTTTTTTCATTGTGACTGGAAATCTCAACGACAACCAACAAATTTCTCATTGTATTTAGATAAAGATTTTTTCTTAAGAGAACGGCACTTAGCATGGTTTTTTTGCTTGAAAACTGGAGAATTCAGAAAATTTGTATCTGTAAATGGATCTCCTCTCCTGAGTTTCCTGTTGGGAAACAAAAAAAAAAAAGAGGCAAAAATGAATTTTGTTCCCCAACTCATTAAAACATGAACTTTCAGCTAAGTTCGATTTCACACAAACTATTTTTTACTAATAACACCAGACCTCTTTGAATGTTTTAACAACTTATTTCCAGTATTTAAATAATCCCTTCAAGTCCTTCATTTAATGAAACATCATGAACTTTATATCAAACTAGAAAATAAGACACCTACGCTGCAATACTTGGTTCTTTATAGGTCACAGTAAGAGTACAGCTTCGTTTGCGTTTTAGAGATTGTTTTCCTTCGCCTTCTGGGACAACAGTTGCATTCCCAGTGCTAGGGAGCAATAAAGTCGTGTTGGTAACATCACAGAGATGATGAGATGGCTCAGGCCGCCCTGGGAAGAAATTTGGCATACTTAAGACAATTCAGGCAAGATAGCTTAAAAGAGAATGTCAATGAACATACTACATGTCAAGTAACTCTCAGCTATAGCTATCACCTTCATCTTTCCACTTAAGAATACATAAGAGAATAAATAATAAAAAAAAATACAGGATTTTAACTTGGAAAAATAAATTAAGTCTGACTTGTTATTCCTCCTCTCTCAATGTATACTCTTGTACTCCTCTTTTTCCTCAGCTCAGAATACATCATTAAACACATCTGAAATACAGCATTATTCATTGTTGACCAATTTCTTAAACAAAACATATCCTTAATACCAATTTCTGCTGAGGAAAAAAAAAAAACCAGAAGACTGAATCAAATGAGTTTTATAACATTATTCTGTTTGTATTTATTAAGAAAGCAAAAATAGAAAAGTCCAAGTCCCTTAAACAGTTATCTCTCAAGGAAACAAAACCAATTACAAAACACTTTCTACACTTACCAATAGACTTGTCACTTGATTTAT
The DNA here is from genome assembly GCA_025345505.1 of Todiramphus chloris collaris. Classification (NCBI taxonomy): domain Eukaryota; kingdom Metazoa; phylum Chordata; class Aves; order Coraciiformes; family Alcedinidae; genus Todiramphus; species Todiramphus chloris. The sequence continues at coordinate 7,978,326 of JANVCC010000019.1, forward strand.
TGCTTTCAGTTACTTTTCCACTATGGAGTTTCTGCTTACACTGTGCCAAACATCTTTTAGACCTTGGCCTTGCATGGACTGGCGATGTATCTTTCTTGTCCACTAAACTTGTCCTTTTTTTTGATTTACTCTTGTAAGGCTCATACAGGCTATCATCTGAATCTTCTTCAGTATCACTCAACTCGATGGTATTAGTTTCAGATAAGTCACCTTTGTTATCCACACCAGCATCTCTGTCATTCACCTTACTTTGACGAAAAGGTGTAACATGGACACTCTCTTTAAAATTAAAGTCATAAGCATCACTAGAGCCACCCAAGAAATCCAGCTTCTCTTTAGAAGCCTCTTTTTGCCGTCTTTGTTTTGGTCTTTTCCTGGCAGTATTTTTAGGACATTCCGCTTTTCCCTTCTGATGCTTTTCTTTCCTTTGTTGAGAGTCTTCTCTGCTTTTACACTCGTGTTGTTTAAGATCAGAGTTATTGTTTAAGTTGAACTGTGCAGTTTCAGAATCTCTCTGCCTCGACACCATCTCTGAGCATACCTTGTTCAACTGCAAAATATCCGAATTTATGTTTTCTACAGTGCACTCTTCTAGACTTTCCTCAAGTCTATCTTCACCCTTTTCAGAAAGCTCTTTTATTGAATGAGGTGCTTCTGAATGGTGCAAGACACCAGTGCGAAGTCCATTGTGATTTTGCATCTTTGAATAGCGATGCCTGGTGGACACATTTTTTGGTAACACATTACCAAATCCATCCTTTCCACTTGAAGACACATTTTCCAGCTCTGACCCTATGTTGTCCGGATGAAAACTGGGTGTTTGTCCTTGTAAGTGAAGAAAAAAGTCAGTCACGTTAAAGCTAAATAGTAACAACGCAAGGATTTGTGCACATTCTGAATCTGTAATTCTTAGATTTTTCTCCTGAGATTTGTATAAATCAGTATTTTGCAATCACGATAAAACCTGTTCAATGCAGCTTCCAGACAGAAAGCAGTTAAGTGTAGTACATTAGGATTTTCCTCTAAACTATTCTGTTTGGAAAGGTTATCTACAGGTCATTTAGTTCCCTGAGTATTTCACTTTGTTAGCAATTGTTGATTTCATAAATGATAATGCCTGACTGGAGATGACTTTGTTGAACTGTCTGGTAGATAATGAAACTAGATTGCAGGCATATAGAAGACATAACATTTTCAAATTCTCCCCCGATTCTGCTAGGCATCTTCATTCAAAAAGTCTACCAGTGGCCAACATTAATATCTAACCTTTAAGATAATGAGTGGAAACTTACTTGGCAGTTACTTCAAAAGCAGTAATTATGTTTTAAACTTATACACACATTTGCTTCCTCAATTCAGAATAGGGCAACAACTGGTACTTTGATTCAGTTACCTTTGTCTGGAACTATTGTGATTAAGGAAATGGCATTGTCAGATTCCTTGCAGATGTCAGACACAGAGTGGGCCAGCTCATTTCTATCACCATTAGCCTCCATCCCACTTGGAAGTGCTTGATCAGCACACTGCAGAGATCCCCTAGAGAAAATAACAAAGGTAGTATTTGCTGAATGACAATTTATGACAATGAACTACTTCAATTATATCGGGCTTATTTTCTTTTTCCAGTCAGAAAATTAAGCTTACTTCAAATATAAATAGTTATTAATAAGAGATACTTACACTGAACACGTCTGTCCTACAACACAGGAAGTATTTTCAGGAACTGCAGGAAGCATTCTCCGATTCTGTGAACAAAATAAATCTTACAGTGACCTAATAGCTGAAACAAGCTTCCCTCATATACAAGTTTTAGACAACAGCCAAAAGTTACCCACAGATGGGCCAAAGAGGCCCTTGACTCTTTTTCTTCCTCGCTGGCTAGCACCAAGTGCCGTAGGATCTCACATACTCTGCTCCTGCAAGTCAGCACACTCATCACCAGCCCAATCGTACAGACAGTGGACAGGGGAACTAATTGAGAGGATAGTAAAAGGAACAAGATACAAAACCACAGAAAATCAGGGTGCCCCTACCACCTCATAGCAGGGCCTCAGTCCCACTGACAACCTACTATATACCCCTCATGGTGTGGACCCCATGTCATATTGGGAACTATGGGACTACTTGTACCTTCAAACTAAGGCTCAGATCTCAACAACAACATGCATCTGTGCTGGAAGGAGTAAGGGGAAGAATTAACAGAAATCCTGCCCCTCAAGAGGAAAAGATACTTACTACACTTATAGAACACAAATCCTTTACTGGGCCAAGGAGATCAATTGAGCCCAGTAAATTCTGAGAAACTTTTGAAATGATCTCATTTAAGGCTGACAGTCGATTCTAAGGGACAAAAGAAGGAAAATAACATTGTTACTGTCATGCTCTAGTATCAACTAACAATGTTATAAGTTCTTATTGGTATTATTAGATGACTAAATCCTGAAGATACCTGTGTCAGGTACCTTCAACTGTGATTAAAAAAAATAAAATTTAAATAAGATAGATTTTAACTAGAAAGAGTAGCCAGGAAAAAAAAAAAAAAGTTACTGAGCAGATTGGTTGAAAATATTTTTTTTAAAAAGTTTTATATCTTGGTTTAATTTGCTACGAAACATTTAAGATTACAAAGATATTTCCAGATTGGTGGAAATTCTGATGTTCAGCTTCACTAAATCACAAAGTTATTATTATTATTACTAAAAATACCTCAAGTCCTTGTTCTTCCTTGAACCTAAGATATCTTTCCAACTCAAGCATCTGAACCTTCAGATCATGATATTCTTTGCTTAATTGAAGGATGGTATCCTGGGCATCCTTCAGTTTGAGCTTTTCTTCTTGCAAAGCCTGAGCTAGGGCTCGATTGTTTGCTTGGATGCCCTTTATTTTCTTGGAGCTGTTGTCTGCAATGGAACAGTGAGTCTTAACTTGGTTAAAAAAGCCCAACAAAACAAAACAAAAGTTATTGAGATATTTAAGCATCTTACTTGGTATTTTGCACTTTACAGTGGAGGTCTGGTTATTTTTAACCAACTGCATCCATTTCTGATTCCTTTTATCTTTCATTCGCTCCTTTATATCATTCAGGCTATCTTTGAAGGTCTTTTTCAAGGATTCAGCCATCTTTTACCTTTAGAAACACATGGGGTGAAGAACTTATTAAGCTGGAGTTGCACAACGCTTCCCAATACCAGAAGGGACAGAGAAACGACGGTAAAGCTTACGGTATTTTTAAGTTGCATATAGGCACATAGAAGAGACCCGCAACTACAGAAAGACACACAGCTACAGCCCTTTTCAAAACAATTTGTGCGGCGTGGCTACCGCCAACGCTGCAGAGTTTCCCAACTGCAAAACGCACGGTGCCCGCGGCGAAGACGAGGCCGAGGCCTCTCAACACACCGGGGCGGCACCACGGGTACAGGGGAGGTCTCTGCGGGTGCCTGCCCCCGAAGGGGCAGCAGCGAGACCACGTCTCCTCTAACAGCGAAGGAAGACTCCTCGCTGGCACTCACCCACCGATCCAGCCGCGTCTCCTCAGAAAGGCGTTTCCGCCGCCAGGCGCCTCCCACCTCGGGCAGCGGCTGCCCGAGAGCCCGGCAGAGCCGCTATGGCGCTGCCGCAGAGCTCAGCAACCCGTAGCGCTGCCGCCGCAGGGCCCCGCTATGCCTGCCGCTATGCCTGCCACCGGCGCCGCCAACGGCACCGGCACCGGCAACGCAAACGGCACCCACGGCTGCCCGCGCGCTCGGCTCGAGGGGCGGCCAGACGGTTAGCACTCGCTGCTCGCGAGCGTTCAAAAACAGCCGCTGCGCCTTCGCATTGGCCGGGCCGTCGCGTGGCGTCACCGCGCGCCCGCCGCGCTCTTCCGGGCCTCGCGACTAGGCCCGCCCCTCGGGGCTCTGACAGCAGCGACAGCAGCAGCAGCGGCCCCAGAGTCGCTCTGAGCTGGGCCCGCCCCCTGGGGCTGCTGTGGCTGACAGCGGGCCCGCCGTCCTCCCCATCGGGGCTCGGGATCTTCCCTCTCGGATAGACCCTCGCCCGGCGGTCCCCTGCACCACCCCAGCAGCTGTAATGGAAAGATGTAGAGGCAGAACAACAAGCTGTGTATTCAACAGCAAAGCGGAGAGATAGAAGTAATGAGTTTTAGACATTTAACTTAGAGCAGCTGCTTGTCGCAGCAGGAGCCAGATGAGCCTTTCTCTCTCTGACTGGACCGAGCTTCTTGTGCAGTGCTACTAGCTCCTGTTGCAGCTTGAAATGAAAATACTGTAAAGGGTGCAGATAAGATGATGGCAACTGCTGCTCTGTGCACGGCTGGGCCATGAGGCGTAGGACAAGCATGGCAGAGGTGAGGCTCCTGGCCCGGCTCTGAGGAAAGCATCCCCAGGGCTGGCAGGTGGCTGCTGTTCACCTCTGTACCACCCCATGAGTGTTTTCTTTGTTTATGTCATTTTTGTAGCAGCTATGACTGACTGACTAGTATGTGCTGATATCTTTGCGTATGGAACGTGGAATCCTGAACTTTGCTTAAACATAGGTTTATGAAGGGAGAAAAAAAAACAGCTAAGCAATATCTTATTAACAGCAGAATAAATGATATATCTGAGACATTATCATTTTGTAGCTATTACTTTTTTTTTTTTTTCTTTTCCAACAGATACTCCTGCCTACTTGGTTTCATTCACTATGGCTTGGATGTAATGCAAGTTGATTTCAAACTTGAAAAGTTCTCATAGATCATGGCAGAAACTGTAGTCCATGATAGGTATGCATTTATCCTTTTGCACACCATAGAAGGTTATTTAGTTTTTCTTTCTTCAGCTCAGAATAGCTGGCCTCATCTGTGTAATTGTTACGGTAGTGTACATAAAGATAATTGTTCCCTTGTACTTGGCACTGTTGAGGTCACAGCTTGAGTACTGTGTTTGGTTTTGCGTGTTACACTGTAAAAAAAGAGCTTGAGGTCCTGGAGCAAGTTCAGAGAAGGGCAACATAGCTGGTAAAGGGTCTTGAGAAAATGTCTTATGAGGAGCACCTGAAGGACCTGGGATTGTTTAGTCTGGAGTAGAGGAGGCTGAGAGACCATCTTACTGCCCTTTGCAACTACCTGAAAGGATGTTGTAGGGAGGTCAGTCTTGGTCTTGTCTCCGAGGTGACTAGAAGAAATGGGCTTAAGTTGCTCCAGGGGAGGTTTAGGTTGGATATTAGGAAAAGCTTTTTTACCAAGAGAGTGGTTAGGCATTGGAACAGGCTTCCCAGGGAGGGAGGTGGTGGAATCACCATCCCTGGAGGTGTTTAAAAAAATGTCTAAATGTGGCACTTTAGGACATGGTTTAGTGTTCCTGATAATATTTAGTAGATGGTTGGACTTGATGATCTTGAAGGTCATTTCCAACTTTAATGATTCTATGATTCTGTAATTTAACTTACTTCATCAACAGATACTGACAAAGTTGGGATTGTATCTGCTGTCAGCAAACAAGTTGCACTGTACATTTCTTTGTGCAATGTGACTACCCTCAGGAGATCATGTCAAAAAAATAATTATTTCCTTAGGATTTGGCACAAAATTAAACAAACATACTAGTTAGTAGTGTCACACAAAACCTAAGCAACACAATTTTAGTTTCTCTTTGCATCTTTTTGCCTCTTTGTCTGCTTGGTGAATCTACTGAACACCTACTAACCCATCTTTCTAGCTTCTAAACAGGCCTCCCAAAATAGAACAAAAAATCACCCAGGCCTGGGGGTGTGGGGGGGAGGTTTAGGGTGGGGGAAGAAGAAAAAGAAGGGCTGGATATTAAAAAAAAAAAAAACCCAGGCCTGGGGGTGTGTGGGGGGGAGGTGTGGGGTGGGGGAAGAAGAAAAAGAAGGGCTGGATATTAAAAAAAATAAATAAAAAATCACATACCCAATAGAAATAGTGGTTTTCTGATAGTGTACGATTAACCTCGCATCCGCTTCCAGGACTCTCACTGTTTTACAGGCAGTAATTGAGCATGCTTCTCCACACAACAGCAGCTAACAGCCTCATCTGGACCCTGCAAACAGCTTGCTCTGAACATTAGATGAAATTATTTCATTGAATTCAATTTCTGGAGAGTTAGGAGGTTGTTGTTTTGTTTTGTTGTTGGGGTTTGGTTTTTTTGGGGGTTTTTTTCCGTGTTTTTTTTTTTTCCCCCCTCCAGTAAAGCACCAGCTATACTAGCCAAAAGTAATACCTTTCCCTACAAAGTTTGTTTCTCTTAAAGCTAGCAGGTGGTTTGCATTTGGCCAAGTAGTAATCAGTAGTTTCCAGTAATGCTGGTAAGATGTTTTAGCCATTAGTAATTTGCTTGACACAAATACACTGATTGTGATTAAATGAACCATGCTTTGATTGAAAAGGTATGCTTTCCTCATTGCTATTAAGTGCTACTCTTAATTACTCTTTTCCCCTGAGTATACCTATATCAAAATTAAAAAAGCCTCTCTTCACCCTTTTTCATAGAATCATAGAATGGCTAGGGCTGGAAGGGACCTCCGAAGGTCATCTAGTCCAGCCCCCCTGCAGTGAGCAGGGATACCCTCAGCTAGACCAGGCTGCTCAGAGCCTTGCCCAACCTCACCTTGAGTATCTCCAGGGATGGGGCCTCAACCACCTCCGGGGGCAGCCCATTCCACTGTTCTGCCACCCTCAATGTAAAGAACTTCTTCCTGATATCCAATCTAAATCTACTCTTCTCTAATTTAAACCCATTACCCCTCATCCTTTCACTACAGGCCCTTGTAAACAGCCCCTCTCCAGCCTTTCTGCAGGCCCCCTTCAGATACTGGAAGGTCGCTAGTAGGTCTCCCAGGAGCCTTCTCTTCTCCAGGCTGAACAACCCCAGCTCCTTCAGCCTGTCCTTGTAGGAGAGGTGTCCCAGCCCTCTGATCATCTTTGTGGCCCTCCTCTGGACCTGCTCCATCAGGTCCATGTCTTTCCTGTGTTGAGGGCTCCAGAGCTGGACACAGTACTCCAGGTGAGGTCTCACCAGAGTAGAGGGGCAGGATCACCTCCCTCAATTTGCTGGCTACACTTCACTTGATGCAGCCCAGGATGCAATTGGCCTTCTGGGCTGCAAGCACACACTGTTGGCTCATGTCCAGCTTCTCATCCACCAGCACCCCCAAGTCCTTTTCTGCAGAGCTGCTTTCCAGCACCTCATCTCCCAGCCTGTATTGATAGTGAGGGTTGTTCCAACCCAGGTGCAGGACCTTGCACTTATGAACCTCATGAGGTTCACCTGGGCCCACCTCTCCAGTTTATCCAGGTCCCTCTGGATGACATCCCTTCCCTCCAGCCTGTCAACAGCACCACTCAGCTTGGTGTCATCTGTGAACTTGCTGATGGTGCACTCGATCCCGCTGTCAATGTCATTGATGAAAATATTAAACAGTACAGGTCCCAGTACAGACCCCTGAGGGAGGCCACTTGTCACTGATCTCCATCTGGATATTGAGCCACTGACCACTACCCTCTGGATGAGACCATCCAGCCAATTCCTTATCCACTGAACAGTCCACCCATCAAATCCATATCTCTCCAACTTGGTGAGTAGGATGTTGCCGGGGACAATGTCAAAAGCCTTGCAGAAGTCCAGATAGATGACATCTATAGGTTGTCCCTTGTCCATGGAGGTAGCCACTTTATCATAGAATGCCACTAGATTCTTTCTGTTGCATTTAATGTTATCTGTCAATTTTGTTACACCTCTTTCATAAGCACTTTGAGATCTTTCTGCAGATCTTTTGGTTTTTTAATGTTGAATTTTTATATCCTGATAATCCTATTTTCACTGTTACCAAGGTGTGCTCATTTCTGCATTATTCTCAAGACAGTTGTATTTGTATTAGGTTATTTGCAGGTTACACCTTCTGTATTATTTTATTTATTTATAGTGTGGGATTCTTAGTAGTCAATTTTTGTAGCTTGACTGATGCTTTGCTGTAAGCAATTTTACATTTTGCTCTGTGAAGATTGATGCCAGAAGTGCTCTAGATTATTAGTTTATTTCTAAGCGGGTGTGCTCATGTGGCAAAACAGCTGCTACTGTGACTGGAGTTGGAGTATTAAAATTATAATTACAGCAAATTACAGGAACTGGAGCTGTGATTCTGGGAGCATTCTAGATACTTCTTGTCAGAGTTCAAATCTGAGTGTGGTGTTACATGCTGATGTCCAATGCGTTCTGTTAGTGTAAAGGTTACCAGTGGCAAGCTTTTGTCGATTCAGGAAGCTGGATAATCTCCAGATACTCAACTTGAATACCTCACCCATCTTTTCATCTGCCCCATCTTGAGCCCTGCATCATTCAACAGCAGAGATGATGTTTATACCATCTGGTTTTAACCCTCAGAGTAGCTCAATTAGGGTGGTAGGTATGACTCATATTTCACTACCTCTATCAAAACAAGATACAGAGGTGGAAACTACAATGTATGCCATGCAGTGCACCCTGTGAGGACAAAGAAAAAGTATATACAATATAATATTATGTGTAATACCATATCAATTAATACTGCAAATTGTTCTCTGTTAGAGAATGTCCTTAGATGTGGCTCTTATGTGCTTCCAGTATTTCCTTTGTTTAGCTGGAGAGTGAGACTGGTTAGTGGCACAAAAGGCTGTCATGCTTCCTGTTACCTTTGGAGTTGGGGAAGACAATTTATGCTCCTATGGCTTGCTGAGTCAGCTTTGTTCTCACTTCTTGTGATCTGCATACACATGCTGCCCTGCAGTGCTTTTCTCAGTGACCATCAGATGACTCATTTGCGAACTGCCTTCAAACAGTTCCATTCCAATCAGTTTTGAGAAGAATGTGTGTAGCTGTTATCGTCTTGGAAGTGTTGTATCAGGAGGCTAAGAATATTTGGTATGTGAAAGCTGTGGAGCTGGTGCACCTGCTGCGTCCCTGAAAACAGCAAAGCAGCAAATATTTTTTTAAGAACCTGGCGCAGACTTAGCTGAGCAAAAAATGTCTTGTAATCAATTGACCAAGTCTGGATGAAAATCCTGTAGAAATAACGATCTGAAAAGATTTTTGACAAACAATTGATATTTGTCCTTCAGCAAGGTTGAAAAAAAAAAAAGTGAGTGTCATTTAGGTGTCATTACTTTTTACATATGTCCATATGTACTTTTACTTTCACATTTCAGAAACACCTATTAAAGTAGACCCATAAACTGCTAAAGTTCAGACCACTTCTATTTTGGAATATGTTATTAATACTGTATTCTCTATTCTAAGTTATCCTTAACCACTTTATAATTAAATTTTTTATATTTTTGTTTCTCAAAAATACTCTGTTCTACTTAGGGCTAAAACCACATACTTAAGAGGAAAACAAGCATCAATTAATTGAAGCATGAGACAACATGTTTCATTAAGCTAAAATTAATAAGCTATAAATCAGCATACCTACAGTGACTGTATCAGTGTCCTTTTGATGTACATATATATTCTAAAATGTTTTCAATTATTAATCAGTTTAATATGAGGAGGTGAAAGATCGATAAGTATCTTGATCCGTTCATGAGAGAGATTCCAGAGGGGAAAATATATGCAATGATTATTATATGGGTCGGATACAGCTGTCCCTTCCACTACAGACATGATTTATGATTAAGTACTGTGATATGTACTCATCTGAGTTGCTACAAAATATTTCCTTTCAGTGACAGGGAAAGTTCTAAATCCTCAAAGGGTTTCTTAATCCCATGACACTATTCCAACAGTATAAGTAACAATCTGAAATCTTGAAACTACATGAATATAATGAGCAAAGGAGGAATCATGAGTCAATAAAGTGTATATCAACGTTCAACATTTTCTCAGTGTTTCCATTGAGAATATACCTTAATGACATTATACCATCTGTCAGTTTACTAGAACCCTGACTTTCTCCAATATGCAGGAGTTCTATAACATGTAGTCAGAAGCAACCTCCTTCTCCCTCACAAATTTTCTACCCCCAAGCCTCTGTCTCACATTACTGAAGTGAATTATGCCACGCCTTCTGGGTTTCCATGTAGTTTTAAGTAAGTAATCTTTTTTTCAAGTAAGTTTTAAAGTTTGTTTAGCTGTTTAATGGAATATTTACTGATAAAAGTGTTGCTTCCTTGTTTGTTTGTTTGTTTGTTTTCTTCTTCTGTGTAGCGTGTGCATAAATAGGTGGTTTTCCACCAATAATTACCCATTTTTTCTTGATGAATAACTATCTCAGAGACATACTAGTAGAACGGTGGTATAAAGAGCCAAAGCAAAAATGTGCTCTCACCTGCATAGCGAATCTTGATGATACTGACGTAATGAAAGTAACTGATTGGTGAATACAAGAGCATATCTTAGTGTAGCTTTTAAAAATGCTAATACACCTGCCATAATCTGAGAGGTGAATATTAACCATATAATATGTGCAGAAACCCCGGATCACAATGGAACACAGTACTACCAGCCTCCCACTCTTACATACCTTTTCACTATAGGTACTGTGATGTCAGTGGGGAGTGTTTTGGTTTACATAGGCAAACCTGGTATTAGAACTGATCTCTTTTGCCTTTCTCTTTAAATGTGACTACTCATATTTTTATATATGTTTAATACAAATATTTATTTGAGGCTTTATAGCAGTAGGTACTTACCTTCACGGGCTCTTAAAGCCACTGGTAAAACATGATGGAAGACAGAAGACATTAATAGCATAATCCATGCATATTGGCTAGAGGACACTGGCACTGGGGAGGGAAAAAACATCTAGACAACCAGCTCCATTTCCTGATCAGATTATTTGGTTAAAGGGGACTTTTATGAAGTGTAGAAAAGCAGTTTTCCTTTTTGCTTAGGTTGTATTGCAGTCAGCAATCAGAGGTTTGGGTCATGGGTGAATGACTTTCAAAGAGCTAATCATTGTTCCTAGGTAGAGACATAGATACAGATTGACACTTTGTTCTCTCAAAACAAGTCCTGTGCAAGCACTTGGTAATGGCTTCAGTCCACCACAGAGAACAATGGAGAGAAGATAGGGGAAAATTTATAACCAAGGACATACAAAGAAGGAAAGATCATTACCCAGTTGTAGTCCCTTTGGTTCGCTCTAGGTACATGCCCGTATTAAAATAAACGGGGTCATTTTGTTACTTGAACACTTGTGGGAATTGTGTTAACACTAGATAGGAAACAGACAAAAAAGGAGTGGTCAGTGCTGTAACAAAGCAATACACTCCAAACCTCATTTAGTGCAGCTGTTGATAGTGTATCTCCAAAGGCTGCTGTTTCTTTGTAAGAAGTGAGGACCTGAAAGACTAACACTCATGAGGACCAACAAAACTAATAACTGTATGACCAAAATGACATTATAACATTTGACATTAAAATGTCTTGTAAGGATTGGGGTTGTTTTGTTTCTACAGCTTAGCCTACCACTGACATTCTGACGTTATTTGAACAGTTGAATCAAATCTGTCACCAGTGAAAGCTGTTAAGTGGCATGACAGTGGTAAAGAGATATGGACAGGCAACTGAACTGCTGCTGCTGTGAACTTCAAACATGACAAGATTTTTGACTGACAGAAAAGCAGAACAGCGGCAGAATTCTCGGAGTTCTCTTATCTTTACACTTTACTTCTGCTTCTCTGTATCTTGCTACCTTTTATCATTCTATTATCTTAGTTTGCAACTGTATTAAAGTGTCTGGTGTCACAGCTTTTCATTCCCACAATTTCATCAGTGTTTCTGCCCTTTCAGAATATTTTCCCTCAATTTTATTGGAGAAATCAGAATAAAAATAGACCAATATTGTAATTTTATGTTTTTATAGAGATATAATAGGTATGGTAAGAATTAGAGATTGTATTAATAAATAGGAAGCATAGAAGTTTCACCATATTGTGAAAAAGACTGTTTTAATGGATGTTCCATGGTCCTTACTTTGTGTGTTTCAAGTATTTTAATATTTAACAACATTTGAAAAATAACTGCGACCAAATTTCCTTCAATCTTAACAATATTTAAATCAATAGGAATAGAGTATAGCATTTGTCAAGATGAAATCATTGTGAAATGCTTGAATAATACTGAAAAAAGTAATTGTTACTGTGTCACAAATTTTAATGTGATCAGTATGTTCCCAGAAAGTTTTTCCCTATAGTTAAGCCAACAGTTTCTGATGTAAACAGGCTGGGAGAAGATCAAATAGAACACTTCCAGAATGCTTTAGAACAAACCAATTTTATTTAAATTTCATGGATAAATGAGATTGAAATAATTATTTGCCAAGAAATGAGCATAAATATAAACAAAGTTGCTAAAATGACATTTTTCTGTGCCTATGATGTAGAGAAAATGAAATTGCAGACAGAGCCCACTCAACGTTCAGTCATCTTCCGACACATCTCTCCTACCATTTTTTGGAATGACTAAAGGCAGACAGTCACAGGAGAATGTCGAGGTTCCTCTAAAGTATGTTTAGATAAAACTACTTATTTCTGTCTTCCCTAGTTTCATTCCTAAATATACTGTCTCACTTCCACCATGTATGCTGTCTGCTGCCCCAATCAAGAAGGAAATAAAAAGACACACACACACAGTCATGGTCAATTGAGGCCAGCTAGAAAATGATAGCTAACCTGCCCCCCCCCCCCCTTTTTGTTTGTTTGTTTGTTTGTTTTTAAATAGATGTAGAAACACAGAAGTCTGAGAAATATGAAGAAGGTACTGTTGCACATAAAATAGTTCAGTGTGCACATCATATTTAATCTGATTGTCTGTATGCTGAACAACCACATCTTACCCAGTTACCAACCCATTTTAATAGTGTTTTTTTACTTATCAGACTGTGCATTATTTGATGGTGAAGAGGCTCAGGTCTTAGTCTGTCATCTTCTGTAGTCAACCAGAAAGTACTTACTAGTGAGGAAGTAGTGAGGAAATCTGCATTTTCCATAATGCTTTTGCTAAAGACGATGTTTTGACATGTCTGCCTTTGTACTGCCTTATTGCAGCTTCTCTATTGCTTCATGAAAACTCAACTTGTCCTTTTTTTTTTTTGTCCTGAAGTCTTGAACCAAAGTACAGCTTCAGTGGAAAATGACCATTTTATTGCTCAGACATTTTAACCGAATACTTCTGTACTTCAGTACAACCTTCAGCACAGATTTTGCTGGGATTTACACTTTGTTTTTTTCATTTGTATTGTATTCTACCTACCTATTCCCTTCCTGTCTGCTCCCTGATTAAGCTATTTGCTGAACAGTCAGTTTACCACTTGAAGTAAATATGATTTTAACCGTAGAGTGGATGTCTTCTTATGGGCTGGTGGAATTTGGTGTTGCCAGTGTTTGTTACAGACAGCAACACTAATACTAATTGTTCAAGATTCCAAGGATTGCTTTTCCCAGTAGTTGATACTTATGTCCATAAATCATACTGAGTGTATAACTCCAAATGAATAAAGTTCCAGAATGTCCTGTTCCAGAACAGAATCCTGGTCTTAATATGGGAAATAACCCAAGATTTTTGTTTCCCCTGATCTTCAGCAGGGAGAGTAAGAGTAAATTTTTTTTTTTTTTTAACTTTATGTACATTGACAGATTAACACAGGATGACAAAGAATCTCAGCAAAAATCTGGCTTTAAGAAGCACCTTATTATGTTCGTCAAAAGGAATCAGTTGAGATACAAAGGTGATTTTCCCTGTAACTTTATTTACTACTCCCTCCCTTCTTCAGAACAACATCAGGATCTAGGACAGTAGGAACTTCTATTGGTCCGCAAGGTTGTCGGTTCCCTCCTGTGACAAGATGCAGAGTGGAGTGCAGCTTTGATGTGGAAATGCCTCAGACTTTCATCTTATAATGAGCTTCCCCAGAAGACCAAAAAAAATCTAAACTAAAAAGAAGCCACAGTTAATCTAAATAAAATGTTGCATTTCTGCTTTTTTAGAAAGAAAAGGCAACTCAAGGTGATGGAACAGAGATAAGATTTATACACTGTTCTCTTCTTGCCTACCATCACTTTGCAGACAGATCCTGGATTTTAGCTGCTCAGTGATCACCCTTTCTGTGTAGTCCTGTCTGGGAAGTTCTTTCCAGTCTTCTGGGACCAGGACATTTGTTCATCATTGTGAATCTCTTGTCTGTTCCTTCTTGTGGTCCCTCTGACTTTCTCTCCTGAAAGCATGCTGAGTTATCTTCCATTATCGTGGGTGTGCTTCCTTCTCATTCAGTCTTTTCAAAGGAACAGAATGTGGAACTGTGTATGCACAAGTAAAACAAATGCTGTCTGTGTTATTGTATAGCCCATTTACTGCTCTATAGCTAGGGACAATGGCAAAGAGAACTATAATACTAAAATAATATTTCCAGTAGTCTGTATGCCTGGTGTGTGTGCATACATTCGTATCTGTGTATGGCTTTATAATACTTTCTGGTAGCTGCTGATCCATTTTATTGCTTTCTCTGCTAATATTTAATCAAGGTAGAACTCTGAGCTGACAAAAGACAGCTTGCTCAGCCTTTCTGTAGTCTTCCTCACCAGAACAACAAACCTGCAAGTAGTAATGATGATAAAGGAAATCCTACAGTTTATGGTAGAATTTACAGATGAATAACAATGATATTTAAAGCATATCAATTGTCTCATGGTAGTTTCAAGCTTCACCAGATTAGCCCCTGTGAACTGGCAAAAGGTAAGTCCAGGATATTTGAGTGGGTTCACAGAGCTGATGCAGGCAGCACCCAATGCAATCTCAGTTTCACTGTCTGTCTTTGCATGGTATCTCCCCGGCCTTCAGCCTCCTCACTCTGCAGTGCTTTAAAAACTTCCCTTTCAGAATATTCTGTCATTCAAAAATAGTATTGCAGAAAACATATTAGAATGGCCTTCCTTATGTCTGTGATTTTCATCCACTTGTTTTGAGCTGTCTGAAGCGTGTTCTTTCAGACCTTATATTAAAGACTGCATAGTAACTTCATTCACACACATTCCCTGTATTTCAGAAGACTTTCTCTAGTTATCTACCTGCACAGCATCTGAAACCCGTGGAATGAATTTAAGGGAAATAATTTGTTCTCCTGCCTGCCTTCTCCTTTATCCCTTACTACAATTATTCTCATAGGTGTTATTGCTGGAATTACTTATAGTATGGGTACTTCTGTAAGACAAAATTTCAGCTTCATCCAGAAGCGGGGCAAATAAGTTCCTTATAATGCTTCCTTGTTTTCACTTATCACATAACAACAAAAGAATCTATTTAAAATGTATGAATTACTGAAGTAGAAAGCTCTTCAAAAAACCCCCAGTGTGACTGAATTAGTTAAATATTTAGTACTCGTCTTAGGTCCAGGTGTAGACTAGCAATCACAGCAGTCGTCACTTGGTGGAGCCAGATTACTCTGCAAATTGAATGTGCTTTACAAATAGCTTGCAAAAAAGGGTCTCAAAGGCAGGATTTATAAATAGTTCGTTGGAGAAAGATAATAAAAAAATTGTGGGATTTCAATAAATCCTTGGAGGAATTAGAAGTTTTATAGCTTTGCTATTAATTACCCTAGCACAGAAGTAAAGGACTTCTGGCTGAAGCAAAGGCTATCTCCTTCTGCTGGAATAAAATGGGAATACAGTGTAGGTATATTTGGCAATGTACATGCAGACCTGTGAGAATGAAGTGCTAGCTATCACTCTTGGTACGATTTAAAGAAATTCAGGCTGTTAATGCTAAGCTTATACAGTTTAGCCACTGTATATTTTTATTTTATTACTAATATTTTATATTTATGCAATTTATATATATATTTTTAAATATTCTTCATATAATCCAGAAGGGCTCCAAATTTATTTCTGGGATAGAGAATAGAGCATTCTTAGAAGGGAAAAAGAAGAGGATACCAATCTGTGAACACCTTCTCTATACTCTCCTGAGTGCAGAGAACTCTCAGCAACTTTTCCTTACAATTTGTTTTCTATCCATGTCCATGGGACACTATTTAAAGAAATGTCAACAGTAGAAGCACATACTCATTCCACATTGTATTTAATGTGCACAGTGTAACAAAGAACTTGGGGAATCTGGGGCTCTCTGCTGTTCTGATACTCAGTGGTCAGAGGTTCCTATTGGGAGTGTGTGTTTTCTGGCATTTTTGTATTTTGTTGTCTGTTTCTTTTTTCCCTTCTCATTACTTAGTGTTTGTTTACATTTAATTCCTTCAAGACAGATGGATAAGGATAGATACTTCTGAGGAGGTGTTCTGACTAGCACATGAATAAAGTCTTACACTTTCAATATATTCTTTAGACTTGTCAGATCTCATTTACTGGGAATAGTCTCTGACATTTGATGAGCTCCAGCCTTATATTTTATTTCATAATATATTGAATACATGACTCTTTCCTAGTTGGTGGCCCCGTGTGCCAAAAGAAGTTGGTTGTCCTGACCAGCCAGTTGTTGACAGATCCATCTGGCAACCAGGGTTATAGAATAGGAGAGAAGCCACAACATTAGGGGAGTGGAGCTTAAGATTAGACAGGTAGAGGGGTCTGTGTTTTAGAAAGCGAGATAGAAGACAAAATTCCCAGTGACATAATGGCGTCACAGTCCCACGCATTGTATGTCTTCACTGACAGCTCTCATATATATTTAGAAGTACATCTCCTTCCATGACCCACTGAGTCAGATGACAGTTGAGATTTTCAAGACCTTGAGATACTGGCAAACCTAGCACAGAGTCTATCCTAGTATGAAAATATGAAAAAAGAACAGGAAATTCTGGTGTTACAGCTTCCTAGATTTTACATACAAAATCATATGAGGGACATTATTGAGAACAACAACAATTTTCTAATTAATTTCTACCATTATTTCTGCATAGAACCCATTCTTTCCCAGTGAATGAAAACATGCTTCATGAAAACAACCCATATTTCTATAATATTGTAATTTATAACTGTGGGTAGCAACAAGACATAACTTACATAGAATTAAAAACTACAGTATTACTCTTCTGCAAGAGAAAAAAAATAAAAGAAAAAATAAGAGTATATTAAACCTACATGTAAAGAACAGGTTACAGTTTATGGTAAGACAGCAATGAAATTACTGGTGAAAATGAAAAAAGGTCAATCAGAAAGTGACTTTTCCCACCTACAGAAGGGCAGAATGGGCTCTGTTATAATGCTGGAAGGTGGAACAGGGGCAGGATGAACATGGAACATTGGTTTTGCATACCCAGAAGGGCTGGAAAGAGCACTTGTGGCCTAATTCTGGATGACTGTCCAAAACTTCTATTCAGCCAAAATGATTTAAGCTTTGCAGGTTTTTTTTCCGATAATGAAGGCTGTGGAGGTCTGGGGGAGGTATTTTTTGTTGTTGTAGTTGCTTGTTTGCTTGTTTGGTTTGTTTTTAACTGCGTAGCTTTATTGCTTTATTATACTTTTGTTGGCAACCTGGCAATTTGTGTTTGGTTTAACTCCTTTTTCTTAGGATAAGATATACTTATGTCAGGTCACACACGATATTTGACTTGTAGGAGCAAGGAAGACAGATTTTAGTTTCTTTTACAGTATTCTGCTTTCCCCCCGTGATACTGTTTTAACAGCTGTATCTAACTCTGGCAACGAAGGAGAGAATTTTTCAGCTGAAGGGTTTTAAAAGGTCATTAATTTAATTTAATTTAATCTGCCTCTCCAAAGGAAGTTTGCATTGTCATTGGAATAGTAGCTCCTATCCTCTCCCCCCTCCCCCAGTTTGAATTGGAGATTTACAAATAAAATCCCTGATTAAATGCATTTTCCAACTACTATGCCTAGTTTCTTTCCTTTTTGTATAAGATGCTTGATTTTATATGCTCTTATTTCTATTCAGTTTAGTGCTCTTCTCTTTTTTACTGTTCTCCCTGTGGTTTTGTGTCATCAGGAAATTTCACTTCTTACTGAAAGCATCTTCATCCAGGTTAAAAGGGAGAGACAGTCAATCAGTCAGTAAATCCCTACTCTCTGAAAACATAGTCAGCACCAGCTGTAGCTCAATTAAACTCAACACTTGAATAGTTCACAAGAGAACCCAGACTTGTATACACACATTAATCAAATAAATCCATTTTCATCTGTAGTTGTATTCCAAATTTTCAGTTAATAGCTCGGACAGTAAAGTGTGAGCTGGAGATACGTAATGAAAGCAGCTGATAATTAAATCTTCTCAGCATAATGATTAAACTTGTGGAGTCCTGAAATGCACACTAAACAAGGTATGCTACGGGAGCCTAAAATATATGGAGTTTGCCTGCTTAAATGTTGACAAACGCTTCTGCTGTGTAATACAAATAATTCAGCTGTTCAGAATCACTCAATGTGTTCCTAATTTGAAAATGTAGGATGGTGAACTGAATAGACTGTAGAAAGAAGGCTATTTCTGTGTGTATTCTTAAGTTAGTTTTAAAAACATTGCAAATAAAGTTATATTTATGCTATTGAGACTAAAGCCTGACAAAACATCTTGCATTTCTTAATGCTACACACATTAAGAATAATTCACGAGGAACAATGATTTCGTAATCCATACTTAGGACAACTGGTATGTAACTATATGTTCTTAAGTCCCACTCATTTCATGTTAATGACACAATTAAGTACTGCACTATATTTACACAATGAGAACAATCAGCCATTGGAATAATCTCCCAAGGGAAGTGGTAGATTCCCCAATATTGGACAGTTTTAAGATTCAGCTGGACAGGGTGCTGGGCTGTCTTGTCTGGACTGTGCTTTTGCCGAGAAAGGTTGGACCAGATGATCCTTGAGGTCCCTTTCAGCCTGGTATTCTATGATGGGCATCAGACTCCTACTGAAGAGCACTTTAGGGGGAAAAAAAAAATATCACTGGAGAATACAGGCCATGTCAGTCTGTATTCTAGTTTTCTACTCATGTTAATTAAATCTGTTCCAAGCAGATTTCAAAGGCAGACTGGACATGCTGATTGCTTTTTAGAACCTGTTCCAAAAGAAGCATTACTGCCACTGGCTGAGAATATTTTACTGAAATGACTTTTGTCATAAAATGACTAGTTGTCAAACTGAAGTATATTTAGCTTAGTTTGGGACAGATATCTTGACCCCATGCTGAAGAAAGGTAAAGATAGATAAACTGATGTAGTCCCAAGCCACAACAGTCAAGTTCATAAGCTCTGCTGGGATCAAGTTCTGACTGCAGTAGAATGTTTGAGTGTTTATAGATGGTATATATATGTAACAGCTCCAATAGGAAAAAATAAAATACACCCCAAGACAGCCTTGTGCTGCTGATATGTTAGAAAAAGGATTAGCCTTACATCCCTTGTTTAGACCAGGTTGTACAACATGTTGAACCTGATCTGGGCGTGCCAGGGAAAGCTTGCTTTCTCTTTGTGAAAACTTTCAAGAAATTTTGTTTTCACACCAACACAGAGTGAAAAATGTTTGAAATTTGGAATTACATTGGATGAGAAAATACTTTCATAGCTGTAGTCAAAATACCTTGTTCTCTGCTGTGATGAGTGAACATTTTTGGTGATAGACTAGTATAGAGACAGCTGGGAAAATGTTTCGCTTGTCACAGGCCATCAGCAGTCATCCTCCCTTGGGCTGACAGCAATGATACGCACCGATCTCTTCCCACACCCTCTCTAGTAATTGCATTAGGTTGCTTGAAATGAAATCACATGTGCTCTTTCACAGGCTGTTTTCACCTTGCAACCAAATGTTCTCAGTTTAAAGTAGGGAAGGTCCTATAGACCTGGGAACCTGAGAAGCTGAGACACCCTTTGCTAATGATAGTTCTCTTCCTTCTTTTACCTCATAGCCTTAGTGTACTCGCTCTAAAAGAGACATAGAAGTTTGCTCCAGAACTTACTTAAATCAGTGGGTTCCTTTACACTGGCCTTAATGTCCATGGATCAAATCCTACAGAACTTTGAAAAGAAAACCTTAGTGCTTTATGAAATATGTATGTAGTGATGAAAAGATTTGCTATAAAGAAGAGGAAAATTTTCAACACTATCTTAAGATCTTTGCCTCACTGATGCTTTGCTGTGTGCTCTTCCTAGCTCCAAAATAATTTTTACAGAGCATTATAATAGTGCTCCAGGTTTTGAAATCACCAGTGTATTCTTTCAGGCGTGCTTGCATTTGAGAGGCATAGAGAGTTTTGAACTCTGATTAAGGTATGATGTATGGTTTGAAAATCTTGACCATCCTTTTGTATGAGGCAAAACTTTATCAAATCTGGTTTCAAAAGCTGTAGCTCCAGTTCTGAAATGTTAATAGCTATATTAATCAATTTTATTGAATTTAAATAGAATCACTGAAAACAGTGCTACAGGCTACAAGGGTGGCACTGCTTTGGGGTGGCAATGAAATAACTTGTGGTTATTTAGAAGTGCTCAATAAAGCATAGATTACAAGGATCGGAAGACAGGAAAAACTCAGATGCCTACAAATAAGTGAATGTTTCCCTAGGGAATAAACATTAATGACTTTAATTAGATTATAATTGCTCATGGAAGCATAGTCTTGCACAAGATAAAAATACCTGACATTGCATTTGCAACTAGGCAACTGCATCGGAAGCACAAGGAGGTTTTTATGTTAAACACAGGTTATTTATTAAATATAAGGTATGTGGGTGCACAATATATACTCTGTTCTCAGGACATACACACATGGTTGTAAGATGGCAACACCGCTTTATAGATTTGGCACCGAGTTGCAGTTGTTAGAGTTAAAGGTTGAATTAATTGGAAGGATAACAGGTGGAAGTGTTATATGTTTAACTAAGGGTCTTCAGGGTCCTATGTTTGTTTTCTATTTTCACCTTTACACTTGTGAAAAGACACCTCAGTGAGGATATTGAGAATACCCTATTCTTGTGTTGACTGAGGATCTACATGTTCACCCAATATTTACAGCTTCACAAATGAAAATCCTGATTTAGATGCACAAATTACATTTCAGCTAAAACAGTCCTGTCACCTTCCAAGAGGTTTGATACACCAGGTTATCAGGCATGTGTGCTACATGGTGACGTGATGAGCATGTCCTTAGTCCAGTGTGGAAATCCACACACTGCTGGGTGATGTGCCACTGCAGCAGAGTTCATCCAGCTTTTGCCCATTCCAGAAGCCTGCTCATTGACAGCATGTAAAAGTCACAATTGAAAGTATGAGAGAAGTTAAAAAAAGTGAATCTATTCTTGGTATGAGAACTGGTAATCTGGCCCATTGACTGGGCAAACTAGCAGAGAAGCTTTAACCCTTAGCAACGAAGTCTTGCTGAAACTGCTTTTCAAGGAATCTTTGTTCTCTTGGCTACACAGTGGCACAACCACGCCAAAAAGAGTGCAGAGCATCTTCTTCCCCCTTAATTTATAGCTAAGTGATTAAGTTTCCTGGAAAAGTTTTAATTCCCTGAGATAAAGGAAAATTGGGTCCTGTTATCTTCTACCCTGTTCGAGTATGCTAGCTACTAAGAAATTACCAAGAGAATAGGGACACAACAAAACCACTTAAATTGAAAAGAGGCAGCTGTGGCATGTTGGTGCAAAATCCTGTGCAAATCAGAGAAGCCCTGCTAAGCCAAGTCACATGGAGAAGATATGTGTCAGGTGTCCTACCCCTAGTTTCTCACGTGGGAGATAGACCTTCTGTCCAGTAATGTCTGCTCTGTTAAGAGGCAGAAGGAATCACCATTATTGGTATCTGTTCACAGTGTTAGCAATCTGAAATTTTTTTGTGGTCATGGTTCTCACAGGAAATAGTTACTTGACATGACTTCATATTTATTCAAAAATATCAAAATAGTTAAATTAATCTAATTTTTTTTTTTTATTTGTGTTAAGAACTTTCAGGTAAAGTGAAAATATAATATCATAAAAAACCTAATTAACTTTAAATTATCTGAAAAGTAGCCTGAGGCAGCAAGTATTTTCTCCTTGAGAAACATTTCATGATTGACTGACAACAAGATATTATCTCTGTAGCATACAGACTCAAATCACAACCAAGATCAACTATTACATGAATTGTTGCAAAAGATTTGAACACTGCGGTAGATGGGCTGTGCTGGCAGCAGATTCAATGGGCCTGTGAACAGACCTGTTTGGAAAGGTCACTGAGCATTGCATGTGATCTAGGCATGGAGTTGGGAAACACTAGGATATTAGCTGAGTTGAACACATACGACTCCAATAAACAAGGGAAATACAAAGGAATAAATGTAAGTGATAATGCACCATTGGAGGTACTGATCCCATGATGCTGATTCTATAGTAATTTAATAATTATTTAAATTTCAGTATTTATGCTAAAATATTATTGTTGAGTGGGAATTTTAGGGGGTTGTTTTTTTAATTAGTTTGTTTGTTTTTATTTCTGGCAAGATAATTACCTGTCATAAAATGTCTTCCCAGATCAGGTTAGTGACACTGACCATCAGGTCTCAAAAGTAGCTGCAGGTGGTTTCAAGCAGGACAAACACTGCTACAATTAATTTACTTCTGCAAGTTTTTGACTTTGCTGCTATGGTAAATAAAGTGTTTCAAATAATTGTAAGAACATTAGTCATTCTTAGTGAGACCAGTACTGACTACTGCTACACAGATGCTTTACCTTTCTGACATAAAGCTGTAGCTTGCTCGTGATGATGTGAAAAAATAGGTCAGGTGAAAATACTAGAGGCCAAATTCTGAGGTCTTGATTTAATTTTTAAGCAATTTTTGCTCCTTTTAATTCTAGATGGATCAATCTTTCAGCAGAGAGATCAGGTAGGAAATTAGGAGAGGAAAATGGTCTTTAGCTCAATGCTCTCCACCGATTTGCAATTTAGATAGTGGTATTTCCTTAAAGGATTGTAGGTCTTTTAATCTCATGTGCTCTGCACAATAGTTCTTTTCATTTGTTTAATCTAAATATTTTTACCCTGCTTTCCATTTTTATACTTAGACTATTTTAACCTTATACCTGCCATAATTCCTGACTTTACCTCCCCAGCCTTCAAGAGGACAGTTGCTGTCACACATTTAATGATCCACTTTCATGATATTATTTCATGACATCTCACTTTCCCTTGTCCTCAATTCTCTTCAAAGATCTTACAGCAGGATTTGTTTCCTTCCATTTGATTCTACGGAGTCCCAAGTAGTTTTTGTCTCCTGCACTGTATGAACAAATGCCAGTTTAGTGGGGGGGGGGTCCAAAGGCTCAAAGCTTCCTCCCCTTTTTTCCATAATCAGTGACTCACAGGATTGGTGTACCCTGACTCGTAGGTAATACAGTCCTGTGGACTGCATAACCCTTCCTCCGTCCTCTCCATTAAGACTGAGGCCATGCCTATCCATGATATATGATCAGTAATGTAATTTTGTTGTTTTGCCCACTGTATTCTTTCTTAACATTGTATGCAAGATAGCAGTTTAAATAACAGGAAAAATAATACAAGATTCACACTGCAGGAAAGTAAGTGTGAGTACTGAATGTGTTGAATAAGGCAGAGTTGATACTGGAGGAAGAACGTACTTCTAGGGATATCGTAGAATCATAAATTTTGGTTACATTTTTTTTTGTTTTTAAAGTACTTTAAAATTGTGATACAGCCACACTTTAATGGTATGTTAAACAGACTTCACCAAGGAGCATTACTGGTAATTGATTACCTCTAAATTCTAGCAGCATTAACTCATCCCTTATTTCAGGGAAAATTTAAACAAATGTGTGACTTTAAATGCTCATGAGTTTACAATTACTGAACCATTTTTCATTAGCCATGAATAATTTTTCCTTCCTCTGTGAGGATTTATAAAACAACCTGGACTGACGTGTGGAGAATTAGCCATTTTTAAGATTTCCATGCTTGAAAATTTCAATCAGGACATATGGGGAAAGCACAGTTTATTTTTCATGCTGGCTTAACTCAAGTGTCTGAATTGATTTTGCTCAGGCTTTCCAAAATAATTCAGCACTGGGGTGAGGACAGTGCAGACATTTTTGGCTTGATAGATTTTGCATGAGAAAGTCAGGAGCCACTGATGAAGGGGACGGCTGAGCAGTGGTTGGAATTCCTCTTTAATGACAGCGATCACTACCAGCTGGATCCCAAAGAAACTTGGGCTGCACACTCAAATGAGCAATAATAGAGGATTCCAGTGGAAAATTAATAGACTGACAAATACTTTTTGCGCTTGATAAACTGTAATTGCATAGGAAGAACAAATGCTGATGGTAAAACATAGCCTAACAAAAAAAGATTTATGCCATGGTTATGGGGATTGTTATTTGACTGTCTTCTCAAAGCAAAATTATAACTGGGGAAAAAAATTTCCAGTAATCCCTACCAAAAAAAAAAAAAGTAACAATGATGAAAAACTAACCACTGCTTATGTCCTCTTTTGCCTTTTGTCCCAACATATAGTAGGCTACGAACAGAAAATGACAACCAATAGAAGTAAAGCAAGTAAGACTGTAGGAGCTTCATTTCTGGTTAGAATTTAGTCATGCAACTCTACCTGGAAACAGTACACAGTCTAATACATCAGTATCTCAAATTTTAAAAAGCATCTTGACTTATTTGCATTTAATGTCTTCTCCTCTACTGCCCTTTGCAGTTTCAAGGAGGTGATGGTTTTCCTGCTGGATCAGTTAGCCAAATCAGATTTTTGTCATGCTCTGTGGAAAGTATGTCATACAAGAGGAAAACAGGGACATGTTGTCAGTTCCCAGAAACAGCCAGAACAAAATGGTCCATCATGGCAATGTATTGAGTGGTCCTGATCCCAGAGGCAGTGTCAGTGCAAGCCAAAGGTTTCTCATCATTGTAGACTGAATTTATTCTGTCACTTGAAGGCTGAGCCTAAGGATAAGTTGCTTTTGCTGTAGAAATGCCAACTAGAGGAGGAAAAGTCCAAGGATCAGCCATTCTAATTAAACTTGCTGGCCCAACCAGTAGTCTACATATTCCAACCCTTCCCTCCAAAAAAGCAGTCAGCTTGGTTTTCTAGATGCCTGGTGTAAACAAAGTAGGTAGAGAATCATGCCTGTTTTGCAGATCTCGGTTAACTGCCTACTTTGCCAATGATCAGAGCTTGTCTCAGGCAGCACAGGTGTGTTAACTAGACTCCTGGGCTAATGAGCAATGTTTCTCAGCAGGGCTAATTGCCTCAGCTTTAATACCACCTTGATGCAATTATTTTGTTTGTGGTCAGCTGTTGCCAAGATAATGACTTCTGTTATCTTGGAGAACCTGAGGATTTAGTTTAGTAGAACAAGAAGTGGAGACAAAGCTGAGTTCAGGTACACCACAGAGAAGAAAAAAAGAACAAAAGGAAAAGAATGGTAAGTGCTAACCTTGATGTAAAAGCAAATGAGTAAAATCTGACCACAAGGAGTAGTAGGTGTAGACTTTAAGAAGGCTTCAAACTATTGTTGCAAGCAGGTTTTAGAGCAGAGTGCTTACAAGAGTGGGCTAAAAACTCTGCAGGTGCCTTGAGGTGGAGCTCCTTAGGTCAGAAAAAAAAAATAAAAAAATTGTATGATGCTACCTGTGAGTCTAAGCATCTAGACTTTTAAGGATTTAGTCCAGAAAATCTCCCTCTAGCTTTCTGTAGTGTTTCTCTAGGTGTAGGTAAGGCAACCAGTTGTAACTTAGACAATTAATTTTTGTTGCTTGCTATTCTTTCCTGCTTCTACTTGCTATACCTTTCTGCTTCCCTACTTCCTCTAGTTGATAAGTATTCAGAGTCTTACTTAGTTCTTTCTTTAAGATTAGTTAATTCAGTTTCATACCTTCTACTTGTTTGTACAGGAAATAAAGCAAAACTCTTGCTGGTTTGTACTGCAGAAAAGTCTTGAATTTCAATTAATGAACAGATTCACTGAAAGCTGTTTATTGTCTACTGAAACATAATTATCACTGGATTAGTTAAGGTCAGTTATGAGAGTTTACCTTGCCCCTGAATGGAGTGGAAGCTGTCTCTTCTGAAGCCTTCTGGATTCAGTCCTAAGCTATATAATTGTTACAGGATAGAAAAAGTAGAGGAGACTGAGAAATGAGCAATATAGGTAAAGTATATCTTTCTTTCTGGGTTATAGATTGTTCTTCTATATCCTGTCTTTTTCTCTCTTAATCCACCATAAATGTGCTGAAGTACATGAACTGGTGTGTTTTTTCCTTTTCTGAGAACAGTGAAGTCTGCTTGAATTAATAAATGAATTAAAGGTAAATGAACTCTGAAAGTGAATAATGAGAGAGATCTCTATATAACAAACCTTTTCATACGCCCATCAAGAACACCTGCAACTTTTAAATGAATTGCCTTTAAATTAATATAATGTATCAAAGAAATTTAAAAACCTACTTTATTCCTTAAAACATTTTAGTGCCTCATTAATACACTTCAGATTAGCCAGGTTGTTAAGTGTCCATCACCAAATAAGGATAGAGTGCAATAAATTGTCTTCTGTACCAGTAAAATGTCACCTGAATCTGGTTAGAAGCTCATATGTTGTTAATGTCATATTGGCGAGATAGAAATTGCCAAATAAATTGTGCTTTTATTAAATGCTGTTATTTTTATTCTTTCTGATCCTTAGAAATTGTTGAAGTGGTTCAGTGGACTCAGATTAGATGTCCAAACCAGTGCTTAAGTATTTCTCTCTCTGTTCTGAAGGAAAACCTGGCATTTTTAGGAACACTTATAAAACTAGGCTTGTTCATGTTTTTCATACAGTTAGTTACTAAACATGTGAGTTGTAGTTGGCTTCCAAGCACCATAATAAGTGTTTTGACCTTGTCTATGCAAATGGGACCGAAATCAGTTACACTGCCACATGGACTGATGTGTCAATAAGAGTTTTGTCTGAGCTGATGAAATGGCCTCTTTGGTTAAGCTTGCAAACTTTGTCTGAACTATCTAATAAATGGTTTGTGTCAGCTCAAAGCACGAGTGCAGTTGAATCAGTGCATAAGCATGTTTTATTCTCAAGGCTGCTGGACAGGATTTTTGGCATCATTTTAGAAGCTGATGTTTAAATTTGAAATTCCATCTGAATCACATGCTTTAAGAAATAGGCAGATCTTGGTGTTTGTAGAATTTATTGCCTCAAAGAAAGAATGTGTTTTATGATAACTCATAAATTGAAATAATTTCTGTGCTGTGTAAATTGTGTTCTAATAGACGTGAAACAAGATACTTCAGTATAGAATTGAATGCTGGTAATTTCCCTGGGCTTGAACTGTGCTCTGGTGATTCTTAAACACCTTTCTGTTCTGTCTGGTCACTACTTCCCTAAGTATGCTCTGTGTTTATTCAGTATGGTAATAGGGCATTTTGGTGAAGCAGTGGCTGTTTCAGTCCCACTGGCAGCAGCTTGGCAATTCAAAATCTGCCTGTAGTTTTCATCTTGAGATTTGTTAATGTTTCTGCGCTTCTGTGTGCCTCTGCTTTGTATAGTCCTTCAATTTCAAGTGTCTTAAGCTCTTTTAATTCTGGTTACATGTTCTGAATGGCTGATTGACTAGCTGGGTAGTTTTTTTTGTTTTGTTTTGTTTTTTCTAATGTGAGCTTTTCATAAATCAGCTTTTGCTTGTATTAGTAGTCCATTGCTCCACAAAGCGATTCTGGGATCACTCTCCTCACTGCTGTAAGAAGCAGGACATAAATTAGAGGCATCATGATAATTCCTGTGGTTGATGCTTGAGAAACTGTGGGCAGAGCATAGTCTGGGAGTGTGGCAAATACATGGCTTTCATATTGGTATCAATGGGTGATACCCCTCTTGCTGTAAGGCTGAATATGAGTTGGAAGATGTGCAAGGAGACTGGGAGAGAGGGAAGGCTTGCCTAGTCTGCCATCTCTGGTGCTTGACTTTGCTGACAGAGTCAGATTCTGAAAACTGTTTTACAAGTCTTTTCTGTGAAGTGATTTTGCTGTTGCTTTCCTGGAACACTTGCACTGATAACCATGTTAATAGACTCGATAAAATATTTAATATTGATTGTATTGACCTGGGAGGCTTATGATCTTTCTGCTGTGTTTCCACTCTGTTTACTGTTACTTAGGACTATGGGTCCACTAGAAAACAAAACAAAACCCCTTACAGTAGCATTTTATATTAACAGCCTCCAGACTAAGATCTTTGAGAGAGGACCAAAGTGCCTTTAATATCTCTATTAGTTTGTGTCTTGCTCTTTGTGCTGTGGCAGAGGAGCAGAAGAGTGACTTGCAGAGACTACTTGCTTCTCCTAGTTGTGTCCATTCTCTGCAGACAAAATGCGATCGGATGATCTGGCCTGAGCTGTAGTTATTCCTTTATGCAACAGAGGAAACTTTTGGTTTTTTCCTCAATTATGCCAGGGCTTTATCCATGTTTATAGATTGTTGCTACATCAGTCTATACAATGAAAACAAATAAAATTGGACCGGAACATAGATGTGTCAATTAACCATACAGTGGCATTCTGGACACTGCAGATGTACCAAGGACAGTTTAATTAATCTAATTATGCATTTTGAAAGGCCAGCTGAAACTGAACTTTTCTCCTCCGACAGATATTGTACAAATACCATCAGCACAGTGGTCACTGATGATTATGCATGATGATGAGTATGTGGCCTGTTTCTAATAGAATCAGAATTGATCTTTCTTGGATCTTCTCACTGTTTTCAAATTATATTATAGGGATCTAGGGACTACTAATTGGCCTATTACACAGAAATCTCTTAGGAAGACTCTGATGGCACTTGGTGCTCAGGACTTATATAATTATATATCTTAATTAGAGAGTGGCATACTTGCTCTCATAAAAAGAGAGCAGCTTCCATTCCTCAGTGTTTACCTACTTTTAAAGCAAAGCTTGTACTTCTGGAGGATCTATGGAGGTTATATTCCTAAAGACTAAATTACCTTAGCACAATAAGGTGCTAATCATTCATACGACTAAATGTTATGACAATTTGTGGACTGATTAAAACTGGGGTCAGAGTGGGAGATTAAATGACAGTTGCCCAGAGGCCCAGTACAAGCAGGGAGAGTGCAATGCAGCAGGCAGCTTGGTAGCAATGTAAGCCACCATCTTCTTGGTCAGGTACCATCAGTGTTCAGCTTGCTCCATACTTTGCACTGATGGAATATAAGCTCTTTCTGACTAAAGGCTGTTTAGATGCATGAGGGTAAAAATATGTCCAAGCTGATAAATCCTTCCTCTTGGGAAGAACTGCTTCCTGCCTTCTTCCCCACTTGGACTTGGTGGTATATATTCACTGGAGTACCCACATGGCCCTCCCTCTAACCAGGAAACTTTTGAAATAAATGGATGAGTCAACTTGAAAAGAAGTATAAAAGAAGCATGTAAATTTGTAACAGGAGGGGAGAGAGAAGTGGGAATAGAGCAGCAGGCAAAACATATTTTGATACTACCACGGGTCACCCGCTGATATGACAACCTCTGTCTAGACCTAGCATCATCCCCATTGTAGTGGTACAGCCACTGCACTTGCAGGACAAGGTGCAAAAAGTAAGGACCTGGATATGTGAACTTGTGGAGTGCTTCCTCAGCCATGTGGGGATTGTAGAGGGCAGCACGGATACACACAAAGCAAAAGCACCTGCATTTCCAGCAAGATGTTTGCACGAGTGGAGGGAATATACACTCCCAGAAGAGTGGAAGTTGTAACCCTTGATCCCTCTGAGACAGTGTGTGTGTGTGCGCACGCATGTGTGAAACTGAATGGGACAGGCAGGGCCTGTAACTCGTAGGATTAGTTATAGTGTGCTTAGAAATTTTTACGTATTTATTGACATTTTTGAGACTTGTAATATTGTGGTTTATGTGTTTTGTCCCTGATACTGATTCAGAATGTGTAGTTTATGGTTTCCCAGTTAATTACATCATTATTAAACCATTTGATTGCTTTGTTCATAGTTTAATTCAAGCTGTGCAAACTGAGCAGTTTTGCCTTGTAACATACCATAAGAAGATATCCCTTTGTGCAGAAGCAAGATGCTTGTTCCTCAGTCACGGCCTTCAGCAGGGTTGTCGCCAGCTTTGAGATGGGAGTGTGCTGTCTTAAAACATTCAGGTTCTGAAGAAGACAAGCCCTCTTATCTCCCTGTGGTAGTTTTCTGTGTGAATGGTGCACGCTCAAGTGAATAAAAGATAAGCCTTGCAAGTACTTGTTGGGTCTCTATGCAATCATATGGTTTGGATTTTAGTTTTACAGACATTTCTTTTAAGCAGAGCAGATTAGCAAAGAAAGCAGTTTTTGAAAGTGACAATCTTAATTGAGTAGCTTTAAAAAAACCAAAACAAACAAAACCCCACTGTACTTCACTATGTAAAATGGCTTCCATTAAACTATGTGTACCAGAAAGGTCCAATATATTTATCTTCCTTGATATGAAATATTATTTAATTTCTAGCTTTGTTACTGCTTTTAGACTTCTTTGTCAGTAATAAAAATCAAATTATTTTTTAACCTCCTACAGAAGCCCTTTCCACAATAAACAAGTGCAGAAAGTTAGCATTGCAGGTGAAGAAAGCTCTTGCATATGTACAAAATGGGAAGCAAGGAAGAATGTCAGTAATTGTCCCTAGGTGGTTTTAGGCTTTCCTCTTGGTGTGCTCTCCAGGCTCATGCCTAGGTTTCATGACAGTCTGTGTCAGAGCAATCAAACACATGGATTGTAAGTGTAATAGCAAGTGTAGAACATCTAATTAAAGTAAGCCAGGCAGGTCGCGTGATACTGTCTCTATTTTCAGGCCTAATATTAACATGAGATGAATAGTCTAATTACATACTCCCTACTGTTCTTTCCACATATTGTTTCATCCTACAAAACAGTGTAGTTGCAGATACCTCCTTTTTAAAAGAGGTACACACAAATAATCTTCAGAAAAATATGATCTTTGGAAGAATCATTTCTTTGCCACAAGATCTTGGTTGTCAGCTGATTAATTTATCTCAATCTGTATGCTTAACATGAGTAGGAGGTCTCACAGATGGGGAGCAATAGTATGAATGAAACTGATTTCTAATGGTAGCAGCACCACTTGTGGTGAGTAGGTAAAGCTTGAAAATATTTACAAGGGAAGACTTGCACTGTGGTACATATTTTTGTTCTGACGAGTTTCAGCCAACCTAGCGATTAATCAACACGTACTTAATGTTTACACTCCATTAAGTGTAGCAGTAGTCAGTGCTTTTGTTTCGTGTAGACCCTGACATATCATTTGGTGGAAGTCTAATGTAACTCACTTCATGGCTCTTTTCTTTTCCTTTGTAAATTTCCAATGGAATTTCAAGTGAATAAATTAGTAAATTTATCATTTTCTCTATAATGGTGTCACATGGACAGTTTGATGAAATAGCTCATTATAGTCAATGAAGTGAAATATGAGTTCCATCAGCACATTTTCATCAAACAGAGTTGCAGAAATTAGTTTGCTGTTATCAAGGACTGTGGAATACAAAAATAAAATTAAGCAAGCTATTAGAGGATAGAGTTAGGGAAGGTCCCAATTGAGTTGGAACACAACTGCCTCTGTGAAAATCGGAGGACTGCTCTATGCTTAAATGAATTGTGAAGCATCAGTATTAATTGTTAATTATGTACATTGGGGACAAAATTAATTTCAGAACCACCTGAGTGTACATGAACACTGCACACTGCTCAACTGTTCAACCAGGAAAGAATGAAAAGCCAGGTGCATGCCATTCTGCAGTTGCCAGCAAAGTTTGAAACAGAGCTGAACTGTCTTCAGCATCATTACTTCTATGACCCCATAACAGAACCAAAATTGATGGAAATCTCCTACCATTAAAGTTATCCTTTCCCTGCAGTACTTTCCAAAGTCAAAGCTGAGAAAGAGTCTGACTCTATTGCACTCAGCCTCTGAGAAGTACTCAAACCATGCCCTCACATAGTGGGGTACAGCTATCTCCTGCCAAACTGAGAAGCTGTTGACAGACAATGATTTTATTCTTTAAGAGCTTTTTTGTATTTCAGCAACAGTCAATAATCTGTGAGCAAGAGAAATATACTTGAGGCTCCTCGTTCTTGATATCATACTCACAATATTTAACTTTAGCCCTAGATCTTCAACTGATATTTAATATATCGTTTTAATAAATTATTTTTAGACTTTATTTGCTGTGTGCGGAGGGAATTACTTCAGCTGTTTCCACTTATTCATGTTATTTTTGTATGTGGTCCCTTTCTAATTTTACTCCTTAACTCGATTGGGAATGAATTCTTAGTGTCTTGATAATGATGTTATACAGACGAAACACTCCAGGCAGCCAAATACCAATTTCATGTGACTTTTTTTTTCAGGTATCATATGTGGTAAATTTCTTATATATGAAAGTAGAGGAGGCAGCCTGAATCCTGCCAGGCAGGAACTTGAAGGGATTACCACAGTTAAGAAAGCTTGGAGGCTGCCTGAATTCTTGTGAAATGAGAACTGGCTCGCTGTCATACTTATTTTCACTTGAAGGTTATTGTCCTAAGTAAATTCAGTTCCACAATCATGACTCAGTCTCTAATGAATTCTAATAGACTAAACTGCCCGCCCCATTTAGAAGTGTGCATGTGTAACATTCTCTCCTCCACTGAGTCATAGGACTTGCCTAATTTTGGAGACTAAAATTAAGTTTAATTTTGGGATGACATTTCTCAAAAGGGACATGAAACTATAAATAATGGAAAGCCATAACCAGTAAAAACAGTTTGCACTTTGATTGCTCTGTCATTTCTGTTATATAATAGTTTTGAAGTGCAGAAACTCAGGCAGCTCTGTGGTTGAGGAATATTGCATGGCCTGTTATATTTGCCTGCAAATGTAGTATCACTTGCTTACAAATGTAGGATGTTTGATGTTTTTGCAAGTCTGCTTTAGCTGTCCTCAAAAAGCATAGCCACAGCCATTTCTCAAATCTCTCTTTCCATCCCAATGATGGACTAGAAAAGCAAGAGAGGCTACTGGAGTTGTGCTGTTTCCCTGCCACCCTTCTCCCACATTCAAGGAAAAGCTATCCCTTTCAAAGAGGTCCAGTTTCATCCTGGAAAGAAAGTTGGGAAGGAATCAAGATAGAGACGGATTAAGATGCAGTCATTCAGCTAAGGTGTAATACAGCAAGAGATCAAATTATTTCTACCTGGAAACACTTTTTCCATCCAATTTGGTGCAAAATTTTTATAAACAGCTTAAGTAAAATGAGAGTTATGACTTGACAATAAGATTATGAAAGTCTGCTGCAAGCATACAGGACTAGAAAACTGAGATTTTTTTTTTTTTTTTATTACCACAAACATTGTTGATGTAGGAGACAGGCCACAGAATTGGGCAGTGGAGTGAAGGAAGGCTGAGACAGAGGAGAATTATGTCCTACAACAGTGAAGTGTGACCAGTACTTTGTAGGTAACTGAGTGACTTTGTTGTCACAGTCATCACCTTTTCAGAACCCTGTACCTGGACATAGCACAGAGATGTCTTTGACCACAGCTATTGCCCTCACATGTGCAAAACCACTTATATGTGTATTTGTCACTTTCTCCAGCTTACGTGTAACATGAGATAAAGCTAATGACTTTATGTAAGGAGATATAAGGAACATATATTTAATATTACAGATATTTAATATCTGTAAGCAGAATGCAACTTAGCATTGAAAATTTCTGAGAATATCTGTCAAATTCACATTTTTGTGCCTATTAAAGCTGCTGGTGTCATGGATCTGCATTATAGTTCCCTGAAGGTTATTGTAATGAACAAATCTAGAATCAATTATTCAGAAGTGCTGGAATTATGCCTGTACAATTTTCATTTCACTAATGGGCTGGACAGATTGTGATTTTTCTCAAACAGTTCTCAAATGAAGCTTAACATCATGTTGTTAACTGCTTTTATTACATTTCCCATACGTGAAGCAAAACATAAATTTTTGAATGCAGGAAAATGAGAAAATGGAACAAATGCTATTCTGAGGTTTCGTTCAAAATAGTCTGGTGTCATCGCTGACTTTTTTGAGTTTCAGTCGAAGTCAGTTTAACCAGTTTGCATTTCTATCTGTCTATGTGACTGACAGGTCAAGAGTTAACCAAGTTGACTTCCATTACCTTCAGTGAGCCTAGTGAATGAGGTGTATCTGAGCATGCAGAAGTTCTGGTGCTGAACTAATTTGTATCTTGTGTTGCTACCTGTATCAAAGCACAATATGCACAAAGACATGATAGCACATTGATATTATTTTACAATTTCATTTTATGGCTTTC
Source organism: Todiramphus chloris collaris (assembly GCA_025345505.1). Lineage (NCBI taxonomy): Eukaryota > Metazoa > Chordata > Aves > Coraciiformes > Alcedinidae > Todiramphus > Todiramphus chloris. The sequence continues at coordinate 8,012,637 of JANVCC010000019.1, forward strand.
CAGACTTTAATAGAGACAGTTGGGCCAAAGTGATGTGCTTTGTATGTTGCAGCCCTATATACTCTGCTCCATCACCCTTTTATACCAGCTGAAGCTCTTCACCAGGTTAGGGGAGCTTTAAAGAAGGATGCCTGAAGTTAAACATTTTTCTTCAGTTTGCATAGCCTCAATTTACATTTTCATTCTCGCATCTTTCAGATCAACACTTCCACTTTCATCCTCTGTGACAGAGGATCTTTGTCAACCTGTCAGTACACTGAAATCACAGCAGACCTTCAACCCTGATCCTGCAAACACTGCAGCCTGTGATCTGAGTTCAGTAAGACCTCTTTTGGATAAATCCACTTGCCTGCTGCAGTAATGTGTCAGGACCTGGGGCAAGCTTTAGAAGCAAGTGCTTCCTGATGTACCAAGTGTTTAAAGCACTAGTAAAACAAACCTTTTAAAGAGCTGCAGTGAATTGTTTAAGTCTCACTGGCTTAATCCCTCAAGTGTTAAGCAAACAGTTTGAATTGAGACTTGATGAGGAATCTGAACAAGCTGAGGGAAAGGGTAAATGGCCATAAAATTAGAGTAGTAAAATTAGAATAATAAAACAAATCCAAACTGTTAAGTAGACTGATTAAACAGTAAGAGCTCATTTTTTTCCTTCTGCCATTCTATTAATGTGTCTAATACTATGGTCATTTTAATGACAGTCTTATATCTTTTGGGGCTGTAAACCTGTGCATCTTCCTGTCAGTGCTAAGAAGCCAAGAGCATGTAGCAGAGTTCTGAATGACCCTATGATAATTTGAAGCAAGCCTAGATCTGCTTGATCTAGGGCTGGGGCTGGAAGCCAGTGCCAGTGTTGGAGGATGACAACCAGGGCAGGTTCCTCACTGCTCTTCCTCAGCACCCTCTACATCTGGGAAAATGGGCAACAATAGGATTGTAGCAAAGGCTAATTCAACTTGTTATTTTAGACACTGCAGAATTTTCCCTTTCTAGGAGTTTGTCTGTCCCCATTGACTTATAGGAAACATGGTATCTGTTGATTTAATGTGATACTTAGGAGTAAGTAATGAGAATGCTTTTGTTGAGTGACATATGACCATAACTCCAGAAGTAGCTTTAAACGTTTGGACAGTCCAGTCACTATTTATCATATTTAAGTAAAATTTAGAGGTCATTACAATTACCAATGACATACAGTAATTTCTGTGGAAGGCCCTGTCAGGTGTTTGTGCTATGCATGTTTAAAGCAAGCCATGGTATTTTGTTGATGAGGAATTTGTGATGCAGCCACAGGAGTCTGGTTTAAAACCATCATGGGTTTCCTGATCTATCATTTCAAGACAATAATTTTGGAAATGACTAGAAAATATGACTAATGTCTGGACTGGATCTATTCTTGTACAACTGGGATTTGTCCATATCAAAATAGAAGCTACAGGCTGGTTCGCAGGCTCAGGACTATCTTTGGTTTTTCATGTTAGTACAGCTGATCTGTGGGCAGAAGAAAAGTTTAAGCCCTCTTTGCCATCACTTGACAAAATCTGCGCTTGACCTTATTCTAAACTTGACGTCTAACTTGACTCTGAAACTTCTTTCATTTCCTAGATTTATCTCTAAATACAGCTGTTTACAGGTTGTGCCCATGTATCCCAATGTCAAGTGGTAATAAGATGTACTGTGCAAGACTATAGAAGACATTTACTGTGAAGTTCTTAAACTTCAGCTGTTCTTTAAATTATGAACATTATGTGGCTTTTCATCTTATAGCATGGATAATGTGACCCTGATACTCAAATAGCTCATTTTTTCCTCATGTAATTTCAGGAACTAATTGCAATTTCCTTTCCTTTAAATCCTCCTTGAACACTTGAATTTCTCTGTTTATACATATTTGTAACAATATGTTGAATAAATTAAATGTGGTAATTAATTCAGCAGCATGGTTATTCAACCTCTTATTTGGTAGTTCAATTGTCCAAATAAAAGAGCTCTGGCCAGGCAAGTAGCCAAGTACTAATCCAGCATCAGGAATGATGTTCTTAGTTACTTCCTGAGAGTTATGGCTGAAAAAACCCCCCTGCAAAATCACCTGCCCCTCCCCAGCCTTAACTGGTGCAGTAGTTTTCTTATAGAAATCTTGCTGTTGTTTCAGGCTTTCTGAGTACTGTCCTTAGGATGTTAACATGACCAAAAAATATTTGACAAAAAAAAAAGAGAGAGAAAATAGTTGAATGTGAAGATCTATTGAGTAGGGATGGGTAAGAGTGAGGGAGAGGAAAGCAAAAAGAATATTAAGGGAATGAAAGATACATCTTTTGTACCTGAAAAGCTGTAACATGCAAAAAAGGCATATTCTTTTTTTCCTGAGAGTTAGGAAGACAACTGTCTGGGAAGACAGATATGGTAAAATGTCCTGGAAGACCTATGAAAAACCTGCTAGATTTCATTATCAGGCTTGGATCTTATGACCATAACCTCAATACCTTTATAACAAAAACATTTAAAAAAATAATTGAAACAAAACATCTTAAAGGAAATCTCTTGAAACAAACTTAGTGAAACAGAAGTTGTCTGATTTATGCCTGATAGAAATTTCTGGTTCCTCCAAGAAAACTCTTCCTTCATACATGAGATTATGCTGTCTTTCTTGTGAGTCTGAAGCAGACACACACCATTCTGGAAAGGAATCCCTTTGGCTTTGCTGAACTTTGCCTTCTGATTTAGCAAACCTGAAGAGTTTTGTCTTCCTGAAACCAAAAAAACATTGTCATCTGATTTCGTGTTTCCTTAAGAAAGGTCCCTGTGCTTCTAAACACCCAGGTGGGACTTTGTCGCAAAGCAAAGACAATTAGGTATTTATGCATGGTCTGCTGGTGGCCTCTCTTATAAGTTAGGAGCTAGCAAATACCAGGTTTCCACCAGAAAGAAAACCACAGCAGATCATTTGACATAAATCTGGTCAATACAAAAATATGCAGATCTTGAACTGCTGTGTTTAGGAATAAAATTGTCTTACGACTGCTCTTCTGAATCTTCTGCTCAGTTCTGCTTTGCATTTTGATGGTCTTACTTTTGAAATAAGTACATAAATAAATCAAAGATTCACAAAACAGAGAAGGAACTGGTTATGTATGACACTTGGGATCGATTCTTAAATTTCTTTGGAGTATAAATAATTGAGCACTCACTGTATCAAGGAGGATGCAGATGATGAGAAACATATTCTTTCAATGGAGACAGGAGTATTGCTGTCCTATTTACATAGGATATTAAGTAATACCTACAACAGGAAAGAATAGGTGTCCTGAGACAGATTGTTCTCATGATCTGATAATTAGGCCATTCCACTGATAGGTAGGGGTGTCTCACATAGGATACCTGCAATGATTTGGCAGCTGTGAAATGCGAATTTCATTTAATCTCTGAGGAAATAATTATTCTGAAAACTGAGTTATGGGATCTCCCAGGAAGTACAAGGGTAAGAGGAAAGGGATGGAAATGGATAGATGTATTTTCTATGTAAATATGATTTTTAACTTAATTGGAAGTATTTGCCAGTTCCTATGCATGTCCATGAGTAGTGTCAGGTTAACTGAATAAGCACTTTTGGGGAATAAATTAGTTACCAAAAAACCAGTTGCTTTGGTATCCACAACAGACCAAGTTTGCTGACAGCGCTATCAGTAGACAGGTCCCATTCTATATGTAAACATGCCTTTCCAGACTATCTTAAGGAGTCTTATATCCACAATCTCGGCTGATGTCCCTGGTTTTATTTATTTATGTATTTTTATTACAGAGAAATATTATTAAGCTTCTCATGATGTGGCTAAACACCAAATGTTAGGGCTTTTAGTTAAATGTTAGTAAGCAGATCAGAAAGCACCAGGAAAGGTTTGATTAATTAATCAGAAGCTTTGATCTCTTGCTGTTTTCTCTGCTATGTTTTATGCTGTGTCCTTTGGGATGTAGTTTGTTACTGTTTTCTGTTTGTAGATAAGGGTGAGGCCTCCTTGTGTGCAAGATATTTGTGCAGAAATGGTTGTGCTTTTGCCAAGTGCATTAAGTGATTTGGAGGATTTACAAACTGTTTAGTTACTGTGCCCATAGCTATGCACACTGGACAGTGTTGTGCAAGTTTCTTTACGAACTGTTAGTGAGTGGTAGTTTTTGCCTTAGCTCACAACAAGTGTGACTTTCAAGCTTCACCTTTACTTTAAAGATGTCTGAAAAATGCTAGTATACACTGCTATGCTGTACCTGAAAAAGAAACAGCTGAAGATAGTAGTATACAGTGATTTCTTTTAAATTTATTTATTTAAACACTTAAAATACTTAAAATCCTGTAGTGATGGGAAAGCTGAGGTTAGAAAGGCCCCCTGGAGATCATCTGGTACAAGCTCCAGTTGAAAGCATTGGACTAGGTTAACCAAGGCCCTGTCAAGCCAAGTCTTGAATATCTATAATGAGGGAGATCCCACCACTTCTCTGGGCAACCTCTTTGAATGTTTAACTGTTCTCACAGTAAAGAATTTCCCAGGTTCTGCATGTTGCTTCTTGCTCTGTCACTGTTCTTCCTTCTGGAGAGGGTATCTCCATTTTCTCTGTAATTACCTCTTAGGTACTGGAAGGATAATTTATACTGGTGCTGCCCAGTCATTTCAGCTGTTGTCTTCTTAACATTTTAACATTTATTTTAGTGTAATCTTAATAGAGCAGATTATTAATGATTGTGATGCTCACTAAAAGTATTAAACGGAGGGGACAGTCAGTATCCCCTTTGTTCTTTGTGGGAATAAAAAATTTTCTATGGCAGGGAATAAAACCTTAGGTGAACAGAAAGGTGTGCTCCACTGTAGCATCTGGTCTCCAGAAAGACAAGGAAAAGTTCATTGTAAGGCACCCTTACCTCCATCTCTGAATTTAAGCAAATTCTAGTTCATACAAATTCTTGAAGACACAACAGTGTGACAAGTGGCTCTGGCTTAGTGCTGCCCATGTCGCTTTGCATTAGGAAATAGAGTGTGACTGACTTGAGTGATATAAAGTATCAAGTAAGACAGCTGTCAAAAATAGAAAATAGTGCCTTTTCTATTTAAATTAAGTGAAAGAAACTATGTTTGAAAACTACACCAGGTAGCTGGGATTTTGTTTGTGGGGTTTTTTGTGGTTTGTTTCCTGCCTCCCCCCCGCCCCGGGTGATCTGGGAATAATAGATACAAAGGTTGTTATGAATTTATACTGACAAGTCCTGTTAAGGACTCATCTCAGAAAAGAATGGGAAACCAGATTTCTTGAAATCTGACATTGTATTAACTATGCAGCCATCCCAAAGCTTATTACTACTAGCACAGCATATGCTGGCTCATCATGCTTAAAGGCAAAATGGACAAGTACAAATTAGGGGCAGATGTTGCCAGTGGTGCTCTAAGTTAGGAGGCAGAACTGTCTCAGCTGTGAAATACAAATGGTGCATTATAAAATTAATTTTTATTTCTGTCTCTAAATAAAACAAACCTAGGGTGAGGGAGAAGGTTTTGGAAATATAATGAACACCACTGCCTCCTTCATTTGGACTGGCAGAAGCTGACTAACATTGACATCCTTATCCATTTCGTATAATAGACTTTGAAGCTTGACTCTCTTCTTTGCAGCTCCTTTCCTTCTTCTGTTTCTTACCTCCTCAATATTATAACTTTCAGGAAGCATTTACTACTCTTTTTTTGCTCTTGCCCACTTCCTCTGCACAGGGATATATATTTTTTTTTTTGGTGGGTCAAATAACATAATATATTGTGGTGCTTCAGCGAATCCAGCTGTGGCTCCATGTGTTACATAGCCTAAATAAAACATGTAAGGCAAGTTCTCAGGTTATGCAGTTGAATATCTGCAATCAATCTTTACCAGGCTGTGGTGTATCAGTCATATATAGCATTACAGACCACGGTAATAACCAGCATCTTTCAGCTAGGATTACGCAGCAAGAGTAATAAAAAGAAAAAATAGGTAATTTTTACGCTCCTTGCTGCAGACACATATATCTTTTAAGGACAGTAACATAACTTTTGCACAGCCTGTAAAGTGTGATATTTAGGGAGGGAAAAAATGTTTTTCTCTTAACACCTGAATAGATGTTGTTTCTAACAACTTTACAGAGAGATAACAAATCTACTCAGCACTGTAGCAAAAAGACCCAAGTGTTCTGGGCTGCAAGATCTTCATTGTGCATAAAAGCATTTTGTTAAAGAGATTGTGGGATGATGAAGGGGGTTGTGGTGAAAAGGTTATTTAGGGAAACAGAAGGAAAATGTAATTTACATTCTGTCATAGAATAAACTTGTGTCCATATCCCATGTTAGAAACAGCTGTTTGTCAGAACAGCTTAAAAAATTAAATAGTGCTCATGCAATCAGATTTATCAACTTGAAGTAACTGTTCACTAACCATGAGTAAAAAGAGAAACCTACTTTGTTGAAGAAAAATACCAATACATTTCTCAGTCATTTCAGACGTTAATTACATATTTTTGCAGCATGGGTTCCTGTTAACCTTTGTAGCATGGGTTGAAGAATATTTTCATAGGATGTAACAATGCTACTTGTAAAAGAAGTAGTGCCACATTTCCAACCTCCTCCATCCTCTGAGTTGTGAAGCAGCATATCATTGTATGGCTAACAACACAAACTGGACGCTGTACATAACAGAAGCACAAACCGTATTTGTCATGAGCCTCTTCACCGTGGAAAATACGTCATCCTTAAGTATTAGGATTCTGGTTCTGTAGACCTGATTTTATCCTTGATTCTGTACCTTAGTCCTTACCTTTTTTATTTCATCTTTATTTCTCTGTGTTCAGAAGTCTACAGCCATGCTATTTAGTCATTCCTTAATATAGTTCAAACCTGAGGCCATCTTCCGCTGTTTGTAGAGGATCTAGCACAGTGTGCCCCTGATTTTGTTTGGGTCATAGACAAGCTACAGTAACCATTCTCAGACAGTATCTGGAAATGCCTTTGCTAAGAGGACAGGCATTAGCTCAAACCACATCTGTTAAGCTTCTCTATATAAAATAGGGAGGGCCTTCTTTCATAGATGTGAACGTAATTACACAATTATGTGTGAAAGATAAGAAAGATACAGGAGAATGAATAAAGAAGGAAGGAGCTTGAGAGCACAGACTTACGTGTTATTCTTAACCAGTATCAGTTCGCCAGATGAATTTCTAGTCACTAAGAAAAGTAATGCTTTTATGGAAACGAGAGGAGAAAAAGGAGGTATTCAGTGGTTTACTTCTGACAACAACTTCTGCAGATCCCACTTCAGGCAATATAAATAGCTCTTATGTCTTAAGAATCGGGCAAGTGATAAGATATGATTAATATACCTTTTATGTCACATACAGGAAGGCAAGACTCTAATTCTTCACTTTGAAATCTAAGGGTGTACATATGGACTGACCATCTCAAATTCAAGTCTCCTCACAATGTTTTGTTTTGCTCATTGCTTCCTCTAACTTTTCTGTTGTACACCTTTTTTTTTCCTTTTATGACATGAGGTTTTAATTTCTAATCATATAAAATAGCATTGAAAAGGAGAAAAATGGGAAAAAATAATTATGTTGTACGAGGGAAACACTTATTTTTGAAAATTACTAGAAAAAGTTGTTAATGGCTCATCTGTGCTTGCATGAGCTATATTGTCAACAGAACTATGTGTGCTCAACTTCTTAAAAAAGAGTAAAGCAAGTTGCTGTTTTCTGGTGAGATATGCTGGTATGTACCTGTTGATGTAGTACCACACTGTAAGAAACTTAACAAAGGTACTTCTATGTCATCATTGCTTCTGTTGAGGTGCATCACTGTGGTATACAGTGAAATTTGTCAGGAGACAATGTTTGGAGAAAAAAAAAGCGTGAGAGTAAATTGTGGATACTTTCTCAGGTGCTGTTACTAGAGTAGCTTAGCTGCTTTCCAGTAACTGTAGGACATGTTTTCAGGCAGAATCCTGATTAATTAGGTTTTTTTTGTTTGTTTGTTTTTGTTTTGTTTTTTATTGTGCAAAGACAAGAAACTGTTGTGGTGTTGAGGCTATTTCTTTCTTCTCAGAATGTCCGAACAGTTTATTTTAGTCTTCTGCCTCTATCTATGGCCAATATACATGTCTGGGAAAATTTCTTGATCACCTGAGAGTTATTCAGAAGCTGAACAAGCTGCAAAATTATTTTTGAGATATCTTGCAATGTTTCACTTCAGAGTAGAGGAGTTTCTTTTTGTTGTTGTTTGTTTATTTTTTAATTCTTTTTACATGCTTTTTAATTTGAAAATAGTGTTAATCTCAAATGTCACTGGACTTGCTTTGAAATTAGACAAAGGCTTGCAAAAACAGTGAGAAATAGAATAGCGCTGTTGGTCACTTCTGTAAATGAGAATGTTCTAATTTAGGCAGTTGAATATTGAAGCTAATTTTAATCTTTTAATGCTAGTCTGGACTTGACCAGAACTACCTCTGTTTTTAAATCAGGTGGATCTGATTTTCTAGATAGCACCTGGGGCCCCACTGCTTCTTTTTTTTTTTCCCTGTAGTAAAAGCATGACCTCGCTGCAACACTGAGTAGGTGGATACCTGTAGAGCTGGAGTCCAGGAGGAGTATCTTTTCTGTGTTACTTTCAAAAAAGATGTGGTTTCTGATTAAAATGATGTGTGTGTTCTCTCAGTATTTATTCTGATGCCTCTGAGTTTCCAGTGAAAATCATTTTACTAATGTTTCAGGCTAGAAGTAGACTTGCAGATCTTACAGTTAGAGAGTAATCACCACTGTTAATGTGAGGCAGCACTTATGGACTGCCTAAAGAAGTAAGCAACTGTTTTTCTGGGGGGAAGAAAAAACAAACCAAAAAATAATAATAAAAAAAAATTCAGCCTAATTTTTAAACTGAACACATGACAATACGTTTGGTCTTCTCAGTGTCTGACTTGAATATTTGTGCTAGTCTGAGACACTTTGTACCAATACCAAAAAGCAGGTCTGTGAATGAGAAGGATTTATGCCCAGTATGGAGTGACTAGTTTCTACAGTCTTTCCAAGAGTAATTTCACACTTCATAATTTCTTGTGGAAGAGTTGTCCAGAAAAGGTTGGATCAATGCAGTGGGAATAGGCTGTTAGGTTGAATAGGAACTCTGTTCTTACTCTGGACCAAAATGAACCAACATCTGCTTTGCTGTAGTCTTGCTGACTTCTACAATGGTTTGTGTAAGTCCCCATGAAATTAGATTGGGCTGAAGCTGGCCCTTATGGGGTTTCTGTTTAAAAGGTTTGCACCTTCCCATATTTTAAAAAATGGGCAGAAGTCCATCTTCTTAACTCCTGGCATTAGCTGCTCAGTCATCACTTTATTTCAAAATAAAACGTCTACTAAAAAAAACCCCTAGTAGTACTTTGTACACTAATGCAGGGAAAAAGTACTTTCAGTAGTAAAACTGCATCAAAGACATCTAAGTTCCTTTTATTACCAGCTGTGACTGCTATCATTTTGCCCTTGTTTTTTATAGCTATCAATCCTGGCTAAAGATGTGATTTCTGTTACAAGGTTGTTTGTGGTGAGAGACCAGGCAATAGTTGGCAAACAGGTATGATGCAATTACTCTGTTGTCTCTTGATGACCTTATTCAGCTTCTTCCAGTGGCAGTCAGATCCACAAGCTACTCCATTATTTGCCTGCATACTAAAGCAGTAAGTGTCCAGGGGGGAGGACATGTTAAAGGCTGTAAACTTGTAGGACTGTCTGAAGAGAAGACCCTACCAAGATTGGAAGTGAAGGCAGATACTGAGCTTATTCCTCATTTTCTTTGTTCTGTGTCTTTTGTTTGATTGATTTTTTTTTTTTTTTTTTTTTTCTTCCCCCCCTTCCTGAATAGTGAGGATAACTCTTCAAAGCCCAGTGCAGTCAGGCTATGATTCCCAAGCTGGTTTTGCACAATCTAGTTTACACCTAAGGCAATACAGCTATATTAATGCAATGCTCTGCCCCAGCTAATTAATTCTGAGCTAGCTCAATGTTTCTCAGAATAGCACTGTTAAGCATCCAAATAGGTACTTGGGAGGAAGAAGCTGGTAGAATGAAGGGCCATGGTCCCACTCTCCACTTTTCTTCTCCCATTAGCACCATCCAATTTACGTACATTTACCTGGGCACCTGACAGGGTTGCAGCTACTTCACTGGCTTTGTTCACTTAGAAACTTTGAGGGTGAGGTTTGGGTAAGCACTGTACAAGCTGTGAGCTAGACACAATTTGAAATAGACACATATCATATGGATAGACAAAACAGATGGTGGGTGAGAGTGGAGGAGAGTTAGGAAGAGAAACACAGAACAGTGAACAGATTTCTTTCCAGTTGTCATAGAGTATAGTACAGGTCTGTGAATGAGAAGGATTTATGCCCAGTAGTACAGAGTCAAAATAAGGGCCCCAATTCCTCGGCCTGGAGACTGGTGTTTTACCAGAGTTGTCTGAAGTCAGGGACTTTCTAATTTTTTATTCCTTGAATTGATATGCTCACTTCAAGTATAGCTATTACCTACCAGAGAATTTGAACTGGAGTTGGTCTTTATGTCCAAACAGTTTAGAAGCTTTCTAATTGCAATGGTTCTCATCAGGAAGGGTCAGGGTGAATGACATTTTTCATAGTCAGTCTAGTTTAAAACCTGGCTGTGGTTCATGCATAACAACAGCAACAATTTGCATTTATATAGCATCTTTCATCCCTTAGGATCTCACCATGCTTTATAAACCATATGTGGGAATAACTTCACTGAAATAACTGTTAAAAATCCCCCTTGAATCTCCACAGCCTGTGGGATAGCTGAGGAGAAGCAGGCAGTCCAGCACTGCTACACAGCCCATAGTGAAAGGCATTGGGACAAAGGTGCTGTTTCTGCCAGGTAAAGCTAGTATTTAAAGGGTAAAAAGAGTTAAATTGCATAGGAGAAAATATAGCTTGACTTTGAGAGGGAACTATCCCTACAAAAAGAGTGGTAATAAAATTTCAAGATCACTAGTAATCAGGGCTTTGTTTTTCTGCCGCTTCTTCAGGATGACACCTCTGACAGTACAACATGTTATTGTACTGGCTCAGGGTGAACAGATCCGTACAGTTAACTCTTCACACTATCCGGAATCAGTGTGTGTATATATATATATATGTGGATGAGATGCTTGGTAGTAAACTATCTGGTAATATTCCTGTCCAAATATCAGGTGAACATGTCCCTGCTTCAATCTGTCAATACTAATATGCAGTTTTTTGTTACATAGTGCCTTCTCCTCAAAAAAAAACCAAACCCCACCAAAACACAACAAAACAAACCCACAACGAAACTTGTATAGTTTTACACATTCTACTTGCTTAAAGAGCAATGATGAAGTTACTTTATTAACACAGAATGAGATTAAGGTGATATATACCAGAAGATTTAGAATAAATGGAGAAAGTTCAATTAAGTGGTCTTGACTTAATCAGATAAAAATGTGTATTGTTCTCCTGATTAATCACCTCAATTACTGAAAAGTAAGTTCTATACATTCCCAGACTGTCCTTTGAAAGTGCCCAGCAGTGAGAGAGTAAAGGATGCAGTGACAGGTTTTCTGCTGTCTCAACTTGTCCCAGTGCTTTCCAAGGTGAGTGTGAGGGTATACTTTTTTTTTTTCACTGTCAGAGGAAGAAATTAATTTAGAGATGAATGTAGCCTACCAAATGTGCCATTAGGTTTGTCTTTCCTAAGTACTGGACATATACTTCTTATTAGGGAGCAGTCAGTGTTAATATATGACTTGAGTCAGGTGGTGGCCCATACCCTAGAGCACTCAGTGATACCAGCAGTGGTATGTTCTTTTTGAACATCTTAATCTCTGGGGGGTGCTTCTCCCACTGCCCTCAAGGACATCTGTGGCAGTGGCTGATTGGCATCATCAAGAGTTGGCATTTCTCATCCTTGTCTACATTTAGTGTTGTATGGGCCACCCAAGAAGTGATTATTCATCACTGCCATCTTTGGTATGGCCCTCATAAAGGTGAGGAGCAACATTTCTGCAGGGAACTATGCACTGAAGAATGGTGTAGATAGTAGAGCTAGCTTTAAGGGATGATCCTGAAGAAAATCGAATTATTAATGCCCACAGTGATGATTAAAAAATATATATATATATATATTCCCCTGAGGACATCATTTGTCTTATGTGAGAGGAGGGCTGACAGGTGCCCCTGATAAAGCCTATTAGTGTTACTGTTGAAGTGCAAAATGTTGTAATAATAAAAGGCTGAGAACAAACTGACTGCTTAAATGACAGTTTACCTCCAATCTTTCCCCAGTCATAAAGTGTCTTTTCCAAGTGTTTTATATTTTACTCCTGGGACCAGGGGAACATTTTGTAATAAGGTGTTTAGTTCTCATCACAAATTTGCTCTAAGGAGAAACAAATGTCTGTAATCTTTAGTTAATCAGCACTGCTTTACTTAAACCATATTTAAGAGACAGTTGGAAAGTGTTGTTTTGGGTTTTTTTTCCCAGTTCTGCCTTCAACTAAATATTTGTTAGCAGAAGCGTGTGTTTAGTTCCCTGAATTATGTAGGATTGTTTCAGTTACTTGTCTGGATGATTGAAAATAAAGAAAATGTAAAAGGGGAATGCTTCAGTCTGGATAAGGGACAAAATACATGGGAAAAACAGAGAATAAAGTAGTGAAATGCCTTGCCATAGGGTGTTGCAAAAACTGAAAATTCATATGGTCCCTAAAGTAAATGGGCAAGCTCGTCAGAGTAATAAACCAAAAAATATAGGTCTTCCTATACCCAGATATGCTGCATTTGATTTATGAGGTCCTCAAGCTACAAATCGGTCGGGGGTGAGAGTACAGTCTGAAGGGCTGTCACTACAAACTTGCACTGTTCTTGTCCTCTTCCCTTGACCTTGGTAGGGATTGGAAGGGACCTCTGGAGATCATCTAGTGCAGGCTGCACAGGATCACATCCAGGCATTGTTTGTATGCTTCACAGAGGGAGATTGAAAGATGGGGGTTCTTGATATCCTGGTCTAACTGCATTGTGGCCCCTTGTGCAGGTGGGCTGAATCTGGAATGAATTATGGATGATGCAAGAGTCCCCCATGTCCATCATCCATCCCCCCAGACTGCCTTTGAGCTGAAGTCACAATCAGTCAGAGCGGGAGGAGTGGGTGTCCTCAGGCAGGATCCTGACCTGGAAAGTACCTCTGCTGCTGTTTCTGGCTGTGGAATAGAGGCAGAGCCCCTAGATAAACCAGTGTTTCAGAACATTAGGAAGAAACTTCCCTTCTGCTTCCTTGATACCTGTCCAATCTAAATGCTTTGACTAGCTCAAGGGATACCTTGGGGCAAAGCATTGTTTCTGGTTCTTGGACTTGGTGGGACAGACTTCTAGATATCTCTGGGCTGGGAGGTGTTTTGAGTTGCTGTATACAATGAAATTCTGTTTCAACCTCTTCCTTTCTCCCTTTTCTCCCCTGCCCCTCTCTGCTTAACAAACTGAGCCTATGGGGCCCCTAGAGCTCTCTGTGGTTGTTTTATTCATAGATTTAGCCCCTTTCTTAGTGCAGTAGCTTCATCAAATATTTTTCAAGGACAACTTTTCTCCCTAAAGGTTTGCTCAGCAGCAATGACTGTCTCATCTAGGGAATCTATTCTGATTAATTTGACTTTAGCTTTCTTACTGCTCCAGTGGAGTCCAAATTTGTCAAGGACTGAAATATATATACACTCACACCAGGGAAGTTTTACAAAAAGCCAGAACACAATGAGCTGCCTCTTAATTTTATTAAGAGGCTCATGCTTTGGAAAAGGGCTGCTCTTATCAGCCTGACCAGAGAGGAATGCAGCACAAATTAAGATTTGAAGCTACGAACGTTCTGGTTTTGGACATAACCTCAAAATAGTCAGGGGAACGAGACTTTTGGTTGGTTGATTGATGGACTGTAAATTCAATGTGCCAGTGTTGGTGTCGCCGGTGGCGGGGCGCAGTGCGGCCGTGGCGCCAGCGGGGGGCGGTACCGTCCCGGCAGCGGCAGCCGGGCGGCCCCGGGCGGTCCCCGCCCGCCAGGGCGGCAGCGGGCGGCTCGGGCTGCGCGGCCCTGTGCTCGCTGAGCGCGGCTGTCCGTCCCAGCCTTCTGCTTGCCGCGTGGCCTCGGCCTCTTGCGGAGCTCTCATCAACACGGAAGGGCACTGGCTGGGTTTACCTTACAGCCTCAGTCAGGATGTGCAGCCTCTTCAGACATCTTGATGGGTTTTTTCCCCAGGCTCTTCTCCCTCTCGCTATTTGTTTCACTTTCTGATGGAGACGTGCGTATTTCTTGTACTCCGTTCTCTTAGAGGAACTTTGTTTTTGTAGATCAGTATTTATTCTTACATAGGTCTTTCTTAGCTGTACTCCTTGCTCATAAAATACAGCTTCTTCAGCAACACTTGAGAACTTTGCTGTCTTAGTTTAGCTTATTTAAATGGGACCTGAGAATGGAATTCATAAAGAAAAAAAATACAAACTTTCCTTCTATCATAAGCCAATAGAGGCATCACTTTCTTGCAGTACTAAAAGAACAGCTAGAGAAAATGAAAGTAGAGCAATGAGACACTTAGCTAAGAGCATCCCTTAAGGTGCTGACAGGGTCTTGGATGATATTAGAAACCAGAGGTTAGCATGACTGGAAAACACCTTTAGTGATGGGCCATGATAAATTTCTAACCCCCAAAGGAAATTAATCAATCTGCTGCTTAGCTGTGGTGTCCCTGCTTCCTCTCCCTTGGTAAATGGGAGCCTATTTAAAAAAAAAAAACAACCCAGCAACAACCAAACCATAAAAGGAGAGATGAAGGTAAATCTTGTCTTCTTCATTCTATGTGTGGAATTAATATTGAATTGCTGTGAGTTAACTATAGCACTTACAGGCATCTTAATGAAATTCTTAAGCTGTCTTTGAAAAGAAATTTCTCTACCCACCCCATCATGGGAAGAGGCTGTGGAGGTCTTTGTACAATATTCAGAGAAGGTGGCTATAAATTAACTTTTTTTCCTTTAGCCCCTTAAATTGTCTGTCCCTATAGACACCTGTATGCTTGATCACACAGTGTGCTTCACCTGGCCCTGTGATTCAAATCGAGTCTGTGGGATACTTTTGCCTGACCAGCTGCCTGTGCCACAAAGGCTTTTACTGTATTGTAGAGTTGCTCAGCAGGTTAATACCTTCCCCTGATCCTACCTTGTTAAGTACTTGCCGCTCTCAGCTGCTATTCAATCCATGTGGGACTGAAAATATTCTTTACACAACACCTGAGGATGTCCAGGCTTAGAAACATGACCTGCAAGGGGTGACTCTCAAGAAGGATCCCAAAGCTGGTACTAAACCAATTCACTGAAATTGGGCCGAGTCCCCAGAGCTCAGGAGGGCTGATCCTCAGTGGTATTTTTCCTCTTGGTTAGCACAGAAAGCCAGATGAGTCTCTCAGCGTTCTGAACTATAGAGCCTTTCTAACTTGCTGTTTGGGTTGCTTCCCCCCCTTTTGTTTTAGGGTTGCCTGTAGTTTTGGAGTCCCTCTCTAGGACTCGGTCTCATTCCCAGGAGCAGGCTAGAGCTGGGACTGCTGTGTCTTTTAGGTCACTTGGTGCTGCTGGTATTAGCACTTCACTGCAAACATGAAGATCATGAGAATTGATTCCAGCTAGTATGGGACAAGTAGACAGGGGCTGTTCAGAGAAGTAGACTCCAGATGCTTGCCTGTATGGTGCATGACCTTTCTGTAGTTGTTCAAGGAGAGCATGAAAGGTGGATGCATTTGACAGCATTAGCATTCCTCCACACCTTCTGAATAATATTACTATTCTATAGGAGTTAATTTTGTTTGAATTTCTTCCTGTTGTTCTCTTTCCCAATCCCCACTGCTTAGGAGGTCAGCAGAAAGCTACAGCTTGCCTCATATTTATTCAGTGGCTTTTTCAGTTAAGCATCTGTCTCTTCAGACTTCTCACATTTAACCCCTTACACTGGGTAGACCTTTACTTATAGGCTTGGAGATAACTTGCTTTTAGTGTTGTCTGTAGTCTGCTTATGACATTGAATTTGGAGGAAGGTTTCTAACTCGCAGCGTAGAAAATTTTTCAAGGGAGTGTTTTATAGTTGTTTTCTTTCCTGTTAGACATCTTGTAGTTCCCACAGAGGTATAACCTTAAAAGCAATATGTTCTGTGTTAACATATCTAAAAATAATTGTATTAAAAATATCTATACCAGACCACTGGTAAATTCAACCCAGGTTTCTTCCAAAGGAATAAGATAATCAAATCAATACTTCTCCCCAGGACAGATTTATTGTTTTTAAGCAGCATTTTTTTTATTGTTTAAAAAAATGTGTATCTAGCAGCCATAGTTGTCTCAGGTAATGAATAAAAAGTTCAAAAGAAAGTTGGCTAACAGTTTAACCTCCCAGTTTTTTTGTGGGGCAGAAAATTTTTGTTTTATTTTGTCTTTGAACATAGTCTTTTAATAAGACTCCCCTGTTGTCTGGCATGTACTTTTGTCCCCACAGAGTGAATTGTGGGGGGAGAGGGGCAGACTTCTGGCAACCTTATTCCAAGATACACCTGCATTTAGGCTGTGCGTAAAAAAGATTCCCTGGACTTCTTGGTTTCCTGTGGTGCTAAATGGAAAAGAAAGTGGTAAGAGAGATGTAGCCGAGGTGTTGGGTCTCAGGGCCATAGGGTTCCTGTACTGTGTTGCCACAGCTGGTGTCTTCAGTAGGAGGAACAGGCAGCAGCCAGTTCTGGGTGCAGATGCATACACCAAAAGGAGCCCTGCACTGGGAATTCTCTGTGATTCACACGCACACACACACACCCACACCCACACACACACCTTGCCCACCTTGGTCCCTCTTTGTCTGAACAGACCTGATAAAGCCACTTTATACATAGTGCATGGGCTTTACATTTCTGTTGTGTGCTCGGGAGTGAGGACAAATATAGTAGAACTGCAGCTGCAGGTGGTATTTTTCAGCCAAAACATTTCTTTTTTTCCCCACTGAAAATCAAATCTGCATTTAAATATTTCAGTGAAGGCATTACTGATTTATCTTCAGTGGTGCGGAGTCCAGTTGAACACCTGTAACTAGCAGTGTTCTCCAGTGATCAGTAACTGGGTCCAGTCTTGTTCAACATCTTCATCAATGACTTGGATGAAGGGATAGAGTGCATCCTCAGCCAGCTTGCTGATGATACAAAACTGAGAAGAGTGTCTGACATATTGGAAGGCTGTGCTGCCATTTAGTGAGATACGGCCAGACTGGAGAGCTGAGCAAAGGGGAACCTAATGAAGTTCAAAAAGGGCAAGTGTAGAGTCCTGCACCTGGGAAGGAACAACACCATGCACCGCTACAGGTTAGGGGTTGACCTGCTGGAAAGCAGCTCCGTGGAGAAGAACTGTGAAGTCCTCATGGGCAATAAGTTATCCATGGAACAGCAATGTGCCCTTGTGGCCAAGAAGGCCAGTGGTGTCCTGGGGTGCATGAAGAAAAGTGTGTCCAGCAGGTTAAGGAAGGTTCTCCTTCCCCTCTACTCTGCCCTAGTGAGACCACATCTGGATTCTTGTGTCCAGTTCTGGTGTCCCCAGTTCAAGAGGGGCAGGGAACTACTGGAGACAGTCCAATGGAGGGCTATGAAGATGATTAGGGGACTGGAACATCTCTCCTATGAGGAAAGGCTGAGAGACCTGGGGCTGTTTAGGCTGGGGAAGACTGAGAGGGGATCTTATTAATGTTTACAAATACCTAAAGGGTGGGTGTCAGGTAGAAGAGGCCAGTCTCTTTTCAGTGGTGCACTTTGGTAGGATGAGGGGCAATGGTCACAAACTGGAACACAGAAAGTTCCATCTCAATGTGAGGAAAAACTTCTTTCCTGTGAGAGTGATGGAGCCCTGGAACAGGCTGCCCAGAGTGGTTACGGACTCTCCATCTCTAGAGACTATAAAAACCCTCCTGGATATGTCCCTATGTGGCCTGCCATGGGTCATCCTGCTCTGGCAGGGGGGTTGTACTCGCTGATCTCCAGATGTCCCTTCCAACCTCTACCATTCTATGATTCTGTGATGTTCCAGAAGAAGAGATGATGTAGATATTTCATGTTAATTTTTTTTCCTATGGCTTTTGTTTTTTGAAACAATACCTCAATTAGGAATTTGCAGATTTTTTTAAACGAAATAACACCATTAGAATTAAGTTAAACACTTCTTTTTACCCTCCAAAAATGTTATTCTTTTTTCCGTAACAATTTGGAAAGGACTTATGAACAAAACTGCAAAACCTTTATTTCTCTAGTTTTAAGAACTGACCTACAAAGGGTCTTTTAATACACGACAAATTTGTAAATTGAGAGGAGCCAGCTTTATTCCTCTTGGTGCTTCTGTAGAGTGATTGTCCAAAATTTAAGTCCTTTGTGGACATCTGAGAACACTTTCCATGACAGCAAATTCTAATTTTATTTGTAAAATTATGAATTTGAAAAATTATTTAGAAATTAGGAATTTATACTTATTTGGAAATTTGGTTCAATTTTAAGAAAATTAAATTAATTAAACCTTCCTTATTTTATGAGAGAAAATGCAATGCAAGCCATAGAGGAATTCTAAATCCTGTCTAAAGAAACTTTCATTTGTTTTAAGGCAAAGGAATTGCCTAGTGCTGAACAATATTTATTGCTGCTGTCATTTGTAATTAGGGCTAATATATAAGTGTGTAATCTAGGTAACGAGATGAGTGCTAGATAAAGAGTGCTAAAGAATTAAAGTCTTGATTTTCAGAGCAGTCTATTGAATTCACAACTTTGTTTATTGTGCTTGCAAACTCTGCCTTTCTTTGTTTACCAAGAGTAAATATTTCTACAGATGTAAACACATGTCATGGTGTACGGTGATAGAATTCAGATTAATATCTTCCCTGGACTATATTAAAATATATGTATTATTTTTATGATCATTTCCTTCCAAGGATCACAAAGCATGTAATATATGCACTTGCAAACTGGGCTGCTTTAGCCAGGAAAACTGCAACTTCTTTCACAGTTTTCATCCTCATTTGTAATGAGGCACATGCTTTGGTTTAGAAATTATTGCAACTGAGTGATTGAGAAGCAAAAGTTAATGACATCATCACCATGTCTGGCATTGCCTGGAGAAAAAAAATGCTGTGCCATGGTCATCTTTATTACATCTAGCAGTGTCCCAGGGAAGCAATACTGGCTCATGGTGAGGGGTGGGTACGGCCAAGACCTCTGTGCAGCACAGAGGAGGTGCTCTGCAGATGCCAACACATTTCCAGTGGGAACATGCACTGCAGTAGGCAAAGGTGTGCCACAGTCCCCATTTGTCTCTTGAGAAATCTATAACTAAAAGGGAGAAATCTGCGAGTGTCTTTGTGTTGAGATGCTAATCACAGAGAAACTGGCCTCATTATAGACAAACTATTTTCATTTTTGACCTTCTGCAAGAATTGCGTTCTAACCATACATATGCAATGTTGAAGCAGCCATGTCCCAGCCAGCTGTGCCACTCTCCCTAACTGCTGCTGTTAGAATTAGCTGTCAACAAAGCCAGTAGCTACAGTCACCCGAGAAATACTATTTTTAAAAAGGGCCTAATCTGTCTTTTCTCCCTTCACTTTGATCCCATTACTCACCCTGAAAGTTTTATACTGACATCAACAAATATCAGCCTGATTTTTATCTTACACATGCCATGAGTATCAATCACTTCAGTTCTGAAAAATTAATTCCAAACTTGTTGCTATCATTCGTTTGATCTCAATGAAACACACCTCTCTGACTCCTCAATGCAGGAAAGCCCCTTTCTTCGTAATTTTTTAAAAGACTGAATCTTAAAACGCACAAAACAACAGCAGTTAGCTAATTCAGAGACTGAGCATGACACTGAATGTGAGTTAAGTACTTTGCTTCTCAAGATCACAACTTTCCTAAGTATTTTTTTTCTTTTGTATTAAAGTTTGCTTAAAAAGAATAACCATACCCAAACACCATATGTAACATTTAAACAAGAGGCCACAGTTTTTTTGTTGTTGTTGTTTTTTGTTGCTGCTGTTTGTTGTGGTTTTTTTAAAGTAGTGATATCTAAATCTTGCTTGGAGCATTTATCCAATATTATTATAAGATTATCACAGATGGGAAGTTTGGAACTTGATTTGAAGAAAGCAATGGAAAAAAGAGGAAACTCTGAAGGAAAGCAGAAAAGACTGTCTCTGAGCCATGCTATGTTCACTCTGCTTTCAGGTAGACTAGGAAGACTAGCTGAGACATTTCAGACACGTTGCATCTTCACAAAATTGTTTCATACAGCACCACTCAAGGTCAAATGTTCTGGTAACCCAAAGAGGAGACTGATCTAATGGGTTAGTTTGACACTTAAAGTATTTTTGTCTTCCTGGATCCATGCTGAGCACCAAAAATTTGCTGCAAATGCTGTAAGTTTGAATCCAGAAAGGCCAGAGAGCAGATTGCTAAGAAAAATCCTCATATATCATGGATGAAGTCAGTATAAAAATCCCAGCCATATAAGGGAACTAAATCCCATTATGCAAATGTTATATTGTTACAGCTGAGTTTTTACAATTGGCATTATTTCTTAAGTATCCCAATAAATTCATTGGCAGAGTTTATACACAATTTGTGGAATTTCTCAGACTGAACAGACTTTTGAGGTGGTTTAAGTTGTTTCTTGCTGCAGCTGCATGCATCTGTAGAATTGGTTGAGATTTGTATAGCACTGTGTTGGTTTGTTTTTTTTTTTTTTTAAATCCAAGTATGACTTTAACTCTGACTAACTTAACCCAGTTGGCTTTTGAAAAGAGACCTACCACTCAAAGACAGACCAAGAAGAGAATTAATTCCTGAGAACATGACATGTAATGTGAAGAAAAGACCACATTCTTCTGAAGTTGATACAGTTTAAGGACTAAATGCCTGATGCATAGCTGGATATTTTCTTCAAGAAAGAAAGGCTTTTTTACCTTTTAGAGGAAGGGTTACAGCAAAATCTTGTAGGGTGGGGATGAAGACTAATATTAAACTGCTTTTTTGGTAACATGGTGAAGGGTCGAGAGCACAGATTTCATGAGGAGCAGCTGAGGGAACGGAGGTGGTTTGTCCTGGAGAAAAGGAGGTTCAGGGAAGACCATATCGCTCTCTACTACTACCTGAATGGAGGTTGTATCAAGGTGGGGGTTGATCTGTTCTCCCATGTAACAAGCAACAGGATGGGAGGAAATGGCCTCAAGTTTTGACATAGGAAGTTTAGATTGGATATTAGGAAAAATTTCTTCACAAAAATGATTGTAAAGCCCTGGAACAGGCTGCCCAGGGAAGTGGTGGAGTCACCATCCCTGGATGTATTTAAAAGATGTGTAGATGTGTCACTTAAGGACGTGGTTTAGTGGTGACCTGGCAGTGCTGGGTTAATGGTTGGACTTGATGATCTTGAAGGTCTCTTCCAACCAGACTGATACTGTGAAGCCTAAGAGGAGTATAATTGCTGGAAAATTAGTAGATATAAGATGGCCTTATGTCCTGAAGACAATTTCTTGCCCTTTATCACTTGGGTTATATGAACTGTTTGGAGAAAAGGAGTTGGAGCTCTGGTAGCTAAAAGCCTCCCCAATGTCATTCTTGTGCTTGACGCTTTGCAAAGCACATTCTTCCACTCTGTCTTAAGCCTACCTTGCAGGATGCAACAAGGCAGAAGTGCCTTCTTTTGTGCTACACCCTTCCTCCCTTTGTAAGTACAGGGGGGTAAAAACCCCTTCATTCCCCTTGTGTGGGGAAACAGGGAGGGATTTAGCCCATAGAATGCAAGCTTTATGGAGTCTTTTTTCTTTGTCTGCTTTTTTTTTTTAATTGAATGATAAGAATGATTTCTCTAAGAATGCAGAGAGCAACAAGTCTGGAATACCAAAAATTGGCACCTTGTTAATTAACCAAGCAATTGTAAACTTGATCAAATCTCTTTGAAGTTTTCCTGTGACTATGTGCACACCATATGCAAAGAGATTAGTAAAGTGGGAGTGCCAGAGCTGGCAGTAAGGTCAGCTTCTTGATCAATAATAACTCAGCCTGAGCGGACATTTAATCTAAATGAGAGAGGTCATCTCCAATCAGGTCTCTTAAAGAGATCGACCAACAAAATCTAATCTAATATTTAGTCAAGCAGTGACCCTGCTTACTATTGTGTAATCATACATTATTAACTAATTCCTCCATTCAGCTCCATCCTGTGAATTAGTTTTTGTCCTAATTAATATTATAACTGGTGAAGAAGGAAGACATTACAATTTACGTGACGCTGACTGCATAGGCTAGGGCCAGCAAAATCAAATCCAAAACCTTTCTGCAAGGCTGAACCTTTCTGTCTCCTTATCATTCTTAACAAATATTTCTTCAGCCTGTTCTTACAGACCTCTAATGGTGGTCAGTCCGCAACTTCACAACATAACAGAACGTTGTAATATATCTTCATTCTAAGTGCTGAAGAAAAGTAAGGAAGGAATATATCCTTTCATAGATAAGATGAAACCTCTCTCACCACCAAATCTGTCATCGGTGTTAACAGTGAACAGACTGCAGTCCCACTAGAAGTCACGTAAAACACTAGAAATTGTATTTGCACACAGTGTTTTTATTATTGATATCTCGTTAAATTTTTAAGAGCCTGGTGTAAGGGGACCAGTTCACACTGGGTAGCAGTAAAACAGCCAGCAGGCTGAATAACAATGAGGGGGAAATAGTCTTCAGCTCCAATGTCACCTTGCTGTTATAAGGTGACTTACCTCCCTCAATCCCAACCAAGCAGGAGTGATTAGGGATAGAAAATCACTTAGAGTTTCCCAAACACTCTGTCCAGAAGAAACCATTGAGAATATCTTCATCTTTATGCCCAAAGTTAATGAAATTGCAAGTCATTCAGTCTGCAACTGTGTTGGGGAAAAAAACCCAACAAACACCACACACAACCACCCAAACAAAAAGCCTGATATCCAGGCTTGGGGTAACCATACTCTATTGGCTTACAGAGGGAGAGTGCATTTTAAGGCCAACGTTACAACCAGGATTGTGAAAACGGGATTTTGCTGTGAATGTTGACTCCCAAGCTCTAGCATCTAGGATGTTTGTTAGGTGCAAAAGTGCATTAAAACTATCTATTTGTGTGGGTTTTTTGTTGTTTTTTTTTTTTTTTAATATAGACTAGAACTGTGTTTTATAGCTCACTTTCTTGTACCCTATGGGTTCCAAATTGCATAGAAGCATGATACAGAAATGAAGAAATAATAGCTTTGGTTCATCCTTAAGCCTGTGGGGAGGTGGAAAGCTGGGCTGCTCTGCTTCCACCTGAGAGCAGTAAATCCACATAAATCGTTCCTCCTATGGGGTGTGTTTTGGCAACTACAGTTGTCTCACCTGCACAAGGACAAGTGTCCTGTTCTCTGTTAAGCACCAAAAAGATACAGGCATGCTTTTCCTTTGCCAATTTTTGAAAGGAGTTACCTCAGCAGACATAAACCAATGGTCCCCATGGCTAAACGTGGACAATTCAAAGCAGACACCAGAATGTCACAACATCTCAGCAGGGTGAATCCCAGCAGCTCCTGACTATTCTCGTCCGTTGGTGAGCTCTGCCTGACAGGGGGCCTGCACCAGACCTCTGTGTGAAACACACACAATGGCTGTGTGCCAGGTGTGTTCAGATGCTTTTGTGCCAGATCCAGACACTGTGCTGGTCTCCAGCAGGAGGTTCTGTATACTTTTTGTGTTCTCACAGGGGAATCTGCTTTCCTGCCAGCTTCACCTGGACCTGCTTATTTCTTGCACACTGTACTAACACTTGCTTATGGGACTCTGAGTTTGAAAACATGTTCATATTTTTTTCCAAGAATGTCAACTGTTCCCACCAGCTATACTACCTAAATCTGCACGTTTTGACTCTGCATCCTGTGATGGTCTCAGTTAGAATAGTCCCTTAGTGACATTGGCTTCCTCTTAAGGGCAGTACTGACCCATTTTATATTTTCAAATTCAGCAGTGACCCATGAAATGCTGCACTAGGCACTAAACTAGAATTTTCTTCTAGAAAAGGAAGAGAGATATTAATGATATCTTGTTCAATTATAGTTCGTAATCATCGATAGCTAATTTTTTTGTTTTAAAGTTTTATTATCAGATTGCTTTTCTATTGCAGTAATTTCTTACAAGCGGCAATTTTAATGCTTTGTGTTTATGGGTCTCAGACTTTGGGGTTTGCAGTTGATATTCTCACACAAATTTAGAACTGGACTCTGATGAGATGATTCCCAGATTGGAGTCATACAGTCTGTGTTGGAGCTAAGGAAAGACAGAGATTTCAGGTTCTACTTAGTGATATTGAGAGGCATCACTTAACTGTTTTGTACTTCAGTCATCGAAGCAAGAAAGCTTGTATATAAATCAAGATTGCAAACAAAACTAAATCATGTCTCAATGAGTATATTGAGTGCAAAACTTACTTTCTGTATTATTTCTTTCCTTCAAAAGGCTGTACTAGTAGGCAGTCAGTGGGATTTCATTTTACATGAAAACAAAAAGTAGTATTCTCTTAAGGACCTGTTCTACCTTAACTTTCCAAATATCAAATATTAGACCTAAAAATCTGCTAGAATCTGGAAAACACTGGTCTTGCAGAAGTCAATGTAATAACCTCATGCAAGTTGACATGCTGTTTGCTGTGTCCTCCAGTCAACGGCTAAAATTAGTCAAATGTCTGCTTTAACACATCTTTTAAATATTTTAACATGGTTATTGAACTCATGTTTATGATGTTTTGATAAAGATTTTAGAAATACCTTAAATATTAATTACATAACTGATAACCAATTTTAGGAAGGATTTTAGTTTTCAGAGGGAGTAACTGCTACCAGGAGATCTGTTAAGTCAAAATTGGCTAAACTTATCCTCTAAGGTTTTCAAACATTTGGCTAAAATGATGACTAGGAGGAAAGGGAAGAGTTGAGCCACAGCAAGCTATGTGAACTTAGTTTTGTTTTATTGTTAGGTAAACACCATAAATGTCAGGTAGTGTCTGATCCCACAAAAAGATTTCAATGGGATAGTTTTTCCTTACTGTAATTCCATACTGTATGTTTTCTTTTTGTTGCATTAATGCCTTCATTCTCTTGCAGTGAGTGGAAGTGAATCCTCAGTTCTTGGTGTAGCTAATCAGCTGGTGCTGTTCAAGTGTCTGATTTCCTTTCATATTTGTCTATCACGACACCACAACATTTCAGACACAGATACATAAGCAGAGTGGATATAAATAGGAATTTTGTGTGTGTAGGTCTTTGAGTGTGAATTGAATAGGATTTTTTTCCCATAAATAAATAAATACATTTGCATTGAATTAAAATATTGTCAGGGGAAAAAAAGCAAAGGTTCTAACCCTCTAAGGTGTTCTGCTGCTGTGATAGAGCAGCCTGTCTACATACGCAGTCTCACTCTGAAACGCCCTGGGCTAAGCAGAGTCTTCATAGCAAGGGAAGCTAGAGAAGGCAGTAGAACTTGTTCCTATGCAGAAACCTGAGATTTTATGTTCCAGATGGTCGTTTTATGGACCGTTATGATGTCTCAGACTGACTCAATAGGTGAAATGAAAGACTGGAAATAATCCTCTTGCTAAAAAAGAAAGAAAATAAAAGAAAGGTTGATTTGGGAGCTCAAGATCTGCTTCTCACTAGGGCTGAGTAAGTCACAGACCAGCTGTGATCTATGTGATGGTATGGTGTGATTGACTCTCCCCTGGATCATTAGAGAGTCTCTGCGGGTGGTGATGTGCCAGTTACTGTTCTCAGTTGGAAGGAGATTCAGCAATAAACAGCTAGATGGGGGAGAGAGGGGGGACGGAAATTCTTAATCAGAGCTGAATTTTTAGATTAAAACTGCACAGATTTTAGGTCAACAAAAAAAGTGCTTACTTTGTTACCCCCAGAGACTTCAGTTGTCTTTCTCTATAACAGCAGGATGCAGGAGATCTGTTACCTGGCTTTAAGTCCTTGTCTGCAGTTTGCAGAAGTCTTGACTGAGCTCTAGCAGTGGTGGGTACAGTTGTACATATCCCATTCCGAGGCCCAGCACAAGCACATTCACAGCAGAGGGGAGGGGATGTGTGGTGTGTTGGGTTGTTTTGTGGGGTCATGGAGCAAGTGCTGAGGATGTGTGGGTAGGACAGCACCCCAATCCTTGGCCTTTTCAATGATGAAAGTTTTGGGGTTTTTTTTAAATAAAGTCTGATAAATTTGACTGTGACCAGACTGTAATTCATATTTGGCACAAACTCACATCTGATACTGTTTTACTGCTAAGATGAGCTTAGAAAAGCTTCCACGGTCCTAGATCTGAACCCTTTTTTGGTCATCCACAATGTTTCACAAAGGTCTATTGGTTTAAGAGATAATGTGATGAGAGGCAAAGGTTCAAATCTCTGCTCTTCCCAGATTAGAGGCATTAATAAGTGAGTTGGCTGGAAAGATGTGCTTCTAGATTTTGAGAAGAAAAAATACCAACAAACAAAAGCACAAAACAAAAACCAGCCAAGTTTTTGCACCATAGTTTTGGTCTAATGCAGAGTAGAAATGGAGCTTTTCAAAATATCTGAGATGAGACTCTCGGTAAAAAACTCTTCCTTGTCCTTGAGAAACACTACTGCAATTCTCAGAATAACAGAATCACAGAATTGTTGATGTTGGAGGGTCCTCTGGAAATCATCTGGTCCAACACTTCTGTTCCAGCAGGTGCACCTACAGCCAATTGCCCAAGAATCATATCCATATGGCTTTTGAATACCTCCAAAAATGGAGACTCCACAGCTTCCCTGGGAACCTATGCCAGTTCTTGGTCATGCTCACAGTAAAGAGTGTTTCCTGATGTTCAGATTGTGTTTCTGTTTGTGCCCGTTGCTTCTTGTCCCATCACTAGTCACCACTGCAAAGAGCCTGGCTCCATCTTCTTTGCAGCCTTTAGGTGTAAAGGGTGCTCTCTTGGCAGCCTCCCTTCAGGTATTTATACACATTGATGAGATCTCCCTGAGCCTTCTCTTCTCTTCTCCAGACTGAACAGTCCAGCTCTCTCAGTCTTTCCTCACAGGAGAGATGCACCAGTCCCTTCATCATCTTAGAGTCCCCTTGTTGGACTCTCTCCAGTATGTCTGTGTTTCTCTTGTACAGAGGAGCCTAGAACTGGCCACAGTACTCCAGGTGTGGTCACTCACCAGTGCTGAGCAGAAAGGAAGGATCACCTCCCTTGATCTGCTGGCATTACCATTCACCTTCTTTGTGGCAAGGGCACATGCCAAGATAAGTTGTGATTTTTTTACTTTTGTTTTGGTTTTGATGTTCACAATCATATAGTAGTAATTTGTGCTTCACAGGTCTGGGATGTGCTGCACTTGCTGAGAGCAGACTTTGCAGCTTTGAACACTTTTAATTGCTTCAATTACTCCATTGCCCCCTGCTTTGCACCGTCCTGTTGTGTCCTTTCCAAAGCCTATCTGTATATTGTGTACCACTGACAAAAAGGCTGTGGCACAGCATAGTAGATTTTTACATTCAGACATTCAGGATGAGTTTAGGGAGGATCAATGCAGGGGCAGCAAACTGTGAAATCACTATTACAAGGGACTCATTCTGTAGAAGAATACAGCAAATCACGTTAAAACATCTCTTGAAAAGGCACAGCCACTTCGGTTTTGCAAGTGGGGTAATGTTTCAAATCACAGTGTAACATTTTACACTAGACTCTAAGACTGTAAACTGTAAGGCTGTATGCAGTAGTGAATAATAAGTTGTGCTAAGCCCTGTTTCCTAAACTCTCATGGCTACTTTACAAAATATTTTAGATTTTAATGCTTCTCATTGCAAAGTTAATGTTCCTTTGAAAAATGACACTTATAACAGCATATGGCATAATAGCCAGTATACATGTCTTTATGATACCTATGCCATCCAATTAAGCTTATAAACCTCTTTACTTACACACCTCCATTAGAGATGCATCTCTCTGGAATAGGCATCATTGCAATAAATCATGGTTAAAACACCACACCAGTCACACTTGTCCAAGTGTGGATTTTCAGTTTTACGTGGGTTCTTCTATAGTATCATTTGTAGTGATGTCAGCATGACCAGTTTTCCCTCCCAAAGGCCCAGAACTGAAAATACTTGCATCTGGATCGGTGACAGGTCTGAGATCTACTGTGTGGTAAACCATAAGAACTAGATACTGCAGCTTGTTGTCATTCAAAAGTCATGACTCAACTACTTCACAACAAGAGAAAGCTTCACTTTCAAAGTCCCTATATTCAGGAAATGGGAATCTTAGCATACCTGAATGATTGCATGTGAAATAGAGAAAGCCCTAAAACTTGTTAATTGTTGTTTCTCTCCATCTGAGGCTTTTATGATTATTTCTTACTATAGTAGTAGCACTTGACTTCACACATTGAGAATTTAAGGAGTAAAAAGACCTTAGTCATTCTGTAAGCTATTCTGAGTGGTATCTTGTACTTGGGTTGTGTTTCTCCCTCTGCAGTGGATGTGTATTTACAGATAAATTTTCAATTTCTGGATAATTTTGTCTTTTCTCATGAGATGTCACATCTTTAGCTGGCTTCTTGTGAATTTAGTATGCTTCACATGTTGTTAGATCAATAAAGCTTTAACATTTAGGGTTTGTGGTAATTCAAAAGTCCCAAGACCAAGTGTAGGGAATGGAAAGCTGCATGAATGTTCTCGATAATTTAGGGGGAAGTCTATTCATTGTAAAGTTGTTTTAATTAGGAGGGAGGCCAAGCTGGGTGTAAGTGGTACTGGAGACACCGAGTAGCTGTAACTACTCCAGTCATTACTGAATTATTTACATGAGGTAGAACTTTTTAAGAAGGGAGGATCAAAGACGACTTCCCTTCCTAGCTTCCTCTTTCCAACCCTGTGCAGTAGCCTTGTGGGTAGTCCACATTTTCATCAGCAGGACCTTTCACTCAAATATTTTTAGGCAGGAAAAAAAATCTAAGCTGAATCCTCCATCACTGTGGGTAGAAGGGAAAGGCATTTTCTTGTTCTTGCTTTGTAAACATTGCTGTGCACTTCCTTTGCCTTTTACACAGTTCATCCAAATCAGCACATTTAGTTTTGGACCTCTTGAATTGTTCTATTTAATGAACTGAGGTTTTTTTTTTTCTGGGCTTTTAATTTCAGGAAGGAAAATAAAAATGCAAATGAAAGAAATCTGTTTTGATAAAGACTAAAGAGTGTTGCTTGTTTGACTCTCTTTTGCAGTTGGATAGCTCTCTGGAAAATCAGTTATTTGCACAGTCCTTACAGTGGCAGACAAATCCTGTCTCCAGAACAGACCTTGCTGAATGGTCCTGCATTGTTCTGAACTGAAAGCTGTCTCAGTCATCTGAGTGACACTATCACTCAAATTTCTGACCTAAGTCAAGCAGGGCCTTGATTGAGTGACTGATTTCTCAGTATTGTGTTTGCCTTATGCAGTGCAAATAGGTGCATGGCACAAGAGAGAATTAAAATTATATTTATGTATCAGTGTAAGCCTTTTAGACAACATATGTTCAGGACCTGATCCTGAACTATCAGTGATTTTACAGAGGGAGTCTTACCTAGACAAGAAGTGTAGGTGTTGAGTCTTAAACAGAGCTGCTCAATCCATTCCCCCATTAGAGCTGAACTATACAGAGTACCATTGCTGGTTCTTGTGAACCTGGACAGTTTTCTGGGGATTACTTAGTTCTGCTTTTTAACAGACCTTGTAACACTATGCAGACAGTTTTCAACCCCAAATCTCATTTTCTATCTTTTAAAAATCATTGTCTATCTTTATAGTGACAGAGGTCTAGCAGGGAATAGGGACAGAGTATCACTTTGCACAGTAATGGGGGGAAAGAAAGGGAATTGTCTATAATTTGTTTCTCCATCCAGACAAGTCAAGCTAAGTTATGATGAGAGTGGTGCAGCAGTCATGATCACCTACCGTTTTATAGCTGATGTGATTGCTTTTATGAAGCCTATAACATTTTTAACAGTGCTGTTGTGCTGATCATCGGTCTTGTCTCAGCAGAACAATATTGCTACAGTTAAGTCAATTTGGCTTGCAAGCAGGGCTTGCTGCTGGCAGGGTGTCAGAAGAAATCGCACAGAGGACTTTCTTTCCTTACTGAGTTGTGGGCAGGGGACAAGAGAGATCAGGGACATTGGTCAGTTGGTCAAATCCTTCAATGAATTATTCAAAGATTTTTTTCTTTTCCTTTTGGCAAGGTGATGAACAATTTTGCCACGTTTCGGATAGCAACCTGCCATTTAGTGTGGCTCTTCAGCTGTTTTCTATTCACACACTGGCTGGGTAAAGGGCACAAGCGTGGCTAAAAATAAAGACTGGAAGAAAGGGTCATTTTTTTTCTCAATGATAGTTCTGAATTCTTCAAGGTGCTGCTTTGCAGAGAGTCACACAAGAGTCAACATAGTGCTGGCTACAGCAGCCCCACAGAATGAGGAAAAGGCAGGTGGTGGGTGCATGAAGAAAGGGGTCAGACAGTACATCCCCCATTCTTCCAGCTCCTTCATGCTTGGTTCTTTTGCCTGCGTGGCTAGTGACCCTTGTTTAGCTGGTTGCCTCTATTTCTTGTCTGAATTGCAGCAAAATGTGACTAGTAAACAAATGAGTAAACTTGTAAACATCTTCCTAGTATGTCGCGAATTCAAGTGTTGTGTTTGCTCCTCTGCTGGTTTTGGTGGCCTTGCTAAAAAAAGTCTCTCTTACCTTCTACAACTCTGTAGGCAGCCCAGCAGTCCTTACCACTGTGATAAGAGGAAAAATTGTCTCAAAATACTTCTTCAGTCCTCAGGTATTTCTCATGTCGTCTGACTGTCTCCCTGCTTATTCCTTCCCATTTACCTTGGAACTTTTGATTCAAACTCAGTGAATTTACACTGACTAAAAAGATTCTTGTTTGCCTCATTCCTT
This sequence comes from Todiramphus chloris collaris, assembly GCA_025345505.1. NCBI lineage: Eukaryota > Metazoa > Chordata > Aves > Coraciiformes > Alcedinidae > Todiramphus > Todiramphus chloris. The sequence goes on from JANVCC010000019.1 coordinate 8,043,764, forward strand.
TTTCTGCAGTGTGTCCTCCACCATCTTTACTTTCCACCATCTGCCTGCTGCTGTTCTGATGTCAGGACTTCTACTAGAGTCCACTGTATGGTTTGACAGTTGTCCTGGTGTTTTTGCCCCAGGAGGCCTGTTTAGATCCATCTTTCTTTTTTAGCAGAGTGTTAGTTAGTCTAATAAAGGCTATGAATTCTGAGTGGAAAAAAAAATAGACAAGCCATATGAAGCCAGGTGAAGAGGAAGCTCTGCCATGCTTTTGTCTTGCCCTTTGTTTTCTGGAAACTATTCCTGGGAAAACTTGCCACTTTCTGAAATACATCTAGGTCTAGTGTTTGCTGTTCCTGCTCTCTTTTCTGTAATGGATGTTTGGAAATGGACATTTAGACTAACTGAGAACTCTGACCTACAAATAAAAGCACTAGGTTTTGCACAACTAGGGGAAACTATTGAGCAAAACAGTGAGAGTCCAGAACTGGCTTTATGTACAGAAGTGTAACTCCTAGGGACGTTACTGGGAGTTGCAAATAGTTCCTGCAGTCAAAAGTGCCTGAGGAATTAGTATTTTTCAGTCTAGGCTGATACAGCAGACAGAAGAAGCCCAAGACACTGACTCAAAACTTGGTGATTTTTAATGTGAGATGGGATTGCTGATAGCTGTACATGCAGAGAGTTCAAAGTCTCCTGGGGAGAGATTCTTGTAATCTTGTTCTCTAAGCAAGTATTATGCTGCTGACAAGAACAGTGAATTGTCTGGCCTTGTAGTGGAAATTAGGGTGTGGAAATGTTTGCACTGATTTGCTTTTTAAACATTTGAATATGTGGAAGTGTCCATGAGCATCTCTGTACATATGGTTTAAAAGAGTGCTAAGTAACTGGAAATGAAAGATACCAGGCTAAACTCTTCTGCTTACACCACATGAGATTTAAAGAGCTAATGGACACTGTGGCAAGAATGAGGAGCAAACTTCTGGGTTTGGCTAGTACTTTATTCCTTTTACCAAAATAAGTTCTGACATCCAGGCCTGAGTTTGAACTAACAACTGCTGCATGACTGCACTAGCAGTTTGCAAGTAATATATTGTAAAGTGCTCTAGGAAACTTGGTGTACAAGAGGTGTCATAGTTTTGTTTCATTTTGTTTGACACTTTGTTTTTAGCTTATCATGTAATCATGGTACGTACAGATTGTAAGTTTACAGAAGTTCTTCTGTATATGCGTGTGTTTATGCAAAAAAGCCTTGTGGTATAATTAGAGAAGACTGGAATAAGTGAAATATGAATCTCAACTGGTCCTTGGTACTCATTTGTAAGACTCAAAATTTCCTAGTTATGATCCCTTTAGCTCCCATTAAAAAATAATGACCCATTTAAATTTGAAGACTGTATGTACATTTATGTAATGCGTTCCCCTCTAAGGTTACTGCCTGATGATTTAATACACAGAGGCCATATTGGAGGGTAAAATTGCTGCTTTTTATGATATGAAAGCTTTGCTTTCTTTATCCATTCACATAGTTGTATTCTGGAATATACTTTATGGAATATACTTTAAATGTAGCTACATAAAATACATGTAGGTATGTGTCGTACATGTATGGACCTAACTGTTGGACACACAAGGAGTATTCCTTGGACAAAATATACTCATGGTACTGGAGATTTCAGCCTCGCACTTCTGTTTTGCCAGGTCCTGGAGAGCCTGAAGCTATAGGTTTAACATTCAAGTGCAGGGTTCTCAAAAGTATTTCAATACTCTCACCTCTGATTGGTTTTGCTGGCAATCTGTATCAGTCAAATCTGGCCCCTAATTAACTTTGATGTGGGTTTTCCCAATCCTTCAATATATAGCCTTGGAAAGACCATTATTCTCTTTATTAAAATAACCTGGCTGGAATAAAGAGTCCTGTCTGCCACAGATTCAGAATGAAGATAAAGAGAAGAAAAAGTTGTATCCAGCCTGTGAGCCAGATGAGTAAGTGTTGTAGCATGTAGGGTTTGCAGAGCCCTGTGGAAGTCAGAGGTGAGCAGGGGTTCTGGCTTCTAGCCCGATGGATCTATGGATGCCTCTGTAACCACAGGCAGATAGTTAAATTTCCCTGCCCCTTGCCTGGTCTAGTAAGAAAACTGGATGAAAGACAAGACCTGGTTAGATACCAGATGCTGTCTCTGAATGGAATTTTCCTAGGGAAGGTAAGTGCAAACAACTGTGCTTTACCAAAGGCCTGATGCACTCCCATCACAACATTTGCAAGTGAAATATGAGGCTGACAGCTATATCTCTTAATTGTTAAGTGCGCTGCCATTGGAAATAGTTTTCTGATCTTGGAAATACGGTATCTAGATAGCTTTTTCTTAATAGTGCTGTGCTTATCCTTTACGTGAGAGTTGCCCAGAGTTTATTCAATACATGGGAAGGGGCAGAATGTACTCATGAGACTTATAAAGCAAATTTTGTGTCTTTTTCTTTCTTTGTTTCTGAAGTGGATGACACAGCTTGACATCTGTAGAGGAAGATAGGTAAGAGATATAGATGATGTAAATATTGCTATGCCTAACATTCTGTTTCTGATGACTGCATGACACAGAGGGGGAGAGCAAGGGTGGGAAGATTCAGTGGTGTTATTAAGATGGTAGAGCACAACTGCCTTCCTGAAAGGGGGCAGAGGGGGAGGGAAGCTTCTGTGATGGACACTTTTTGTATGGCAATGTTGAACTCTTCCAGCAATTCCACCACCAAGGAGCCACATCTGCACAGCACCTGAGTACATCAAATGTGCACAGCTAGAAACATGAACTGGTCATGAGTCTGGACCCAGAACCACATTCTCTTCACCATGTACCCATGCATCTGGAAGAGGTGGCGTAATTGTTTTCATCGTGTCTAGGAATTTTTATTGTTACCAGGGGGTTTTTATGATGTGTGGAAATTCATGTTAAAGAGAATTAACAGGTGAATGAGAACTGCTGATTGGAGAGAGGTTGGAAATGGAAAATATGACATGAAAACTGCTCCAAGGGATGGGAAAGAAGGGCTGCCTTTGTGCTGAAGGGTATTCAGGAGGCACGTGGGGAGGTCTTGATTTCACTGGCAGTGTGAATTTTATTTGGACCTCTTGTGGGCTTACCCCCATCCTTTTCATTAGGAGTCCTGGTGTGTTGAAGCTTGACACGGCATAAAGGGAATTATGGCAAAGCTAAGGCCCTGCAATAAAGAATAATCATTCCTGAAAGGAAGAATATTGAAATGACCTCTTTCCATGATGAAGCTGAGATCCCTCAAGCATTTGTGTGAATGGAAGGTGAGCTCACCACCAGGGGAGATTCTGACTCTAACTAATAGTTTAGAGCAGACACCAGGAGTGCCCTCTTGAAAAAAAGTTTTCTTGTTTTTTTGAAAATGCATCAGGATTCCTAATACAGCTCTTTCCCAACATAGTTGAAACAGTGGTGTTTCTTTTTCAGTTTATCACAGGTCTGACTTATAGGGGTTTTGAGGGGTAACTTTTACTTTGGAGAAATGCAATTTCCAAAGAGAAATTGGCAAAGGTTTCCATTCTTCCTATCTTTCTTTACTCATCTCCCAGGACTTTGCTTTGGTCTCTCAGCTGGCTGTCTCTCCACATTGTTGGTTCATGGAAAGAACAAGCATCAATACCTGAAGTGTGAGATCTAATCATTACAAGCATACTGTCTTTGATTAGGTAGTAGAAAGGATATGTATGGATCATATGCTGTTTTATTTAAGCAACAGTGACAAGGTATTCTGAGGGAGTCTCTCACTTCAAAACAATCAAAAACTTTACTGAAACACAGCTTTTTTTTTAACATTCTACCTCACAGCAGCTTTCGTTAGATTGTTTCCTGATGTTTCAGATAACACAGTCAAAACTCCCACCATGCCGCAAGCTAGCATGACAATTCTTCTACAGCAGCTATTAAATTCAGGGCAGCAGATACACCATCTGCAGCCCATCTGCTGGCCCAGACATCTAAGACACAGACTTCAACCATGAACAGCTAAACCCCACAAATTGTCAGTAATGAAGAGTCCATCATAATCACTTAATGTGTCAAACACCTGCGTGAGCAAAACAGCGAAGGAAATACTTTTGCAAGAGAGTGGATATAGGATTAGATGGAGCATTACTTGGGGCCTGGATGGAAATATCTGAGTTGAATGTTTAGAATGGCAAGTGCAGTCATTGTAGCACTTTGTAATGAAAAGATGACACATCAGTATAACTACCTACATAATACATATGGTAACAAATGGTTAATGCGCCTGCCTGTCTATTCCTTGCAGTGCATAATCAACCCAGGAAGTCATAGAGCAGCACACATCCCATTTGGCAGCAGTCTCCTGAAAGAACTGAGGGTGATGCTTAAAACACAGCAGTTTTTAACAGGCTTATTGCCCACAGCCATGCCACATCTATATGCAGACTCACGCAGAGGTCCTACTTTGTTGAATATCCCCAGTTGTTTACAACCCAAACTGGAGGGATGGTGCAGCACAGCTGCTGTTGCACAATCTTTCCCTAATAACCAGGATACTCTCAACCCATTGTGAGATTCTTGTAAATAACCTGCTGTGCCTGTTGTGCGTATCTTTCTTTGCTTGAGTTGGCTGATAGGGCATGTGGCTGCACACTTTATTGCTCTGCCAGCGATGACTCCGTTATCTGCATGATACTGCAAAGAGAGGGAATGAGACGAGGCCACAAGGGTTGATTTTTTTTTTTTTGTTATAAATCCTGAGGACCAGTGTTAAGAGTCATTCTACCTCCTATTTCTGGCACAGGAGTGGAATCCTGCATTACTAAAACTACAAGCATGTCTATCTAAGATTCTGTCACATACCATAGAGTGTGTAGTCTGTGTTTCCATGGAGTACTTTTAGCCAGCTGTGTTGTAGTAGCGTCCTGCAATGTGGCCAGGTAAAATGCCACTACAGATACATTGCTGGAAGGTTCAAGGAGGATGGTACAGAAAGAAGAAGAAAGTGAGTAGCATAAATAATGAAAATTATGAGGCAAAATGGTCAAGGAGAACTGAAGTTTTTGTGTGTGTGTAAGGAAGTTAGAATACACAAAGTAGGAATGAGAATTTGGAATTTGAGAATTTGAAAGTGGGAATTGAGAATTCTGTGATTCTGTGCAGCCTAAAGTGAGTCAGATCTGTGTAGTGTGTTCCAAGAAATTATTTTATCACCCTCTTCTAATGACCACAGATCAGCCTCTGGCCTTGTGATACGTAATGGTAGTCAAACTCCTAAAATTTTATATTAACTGGTAAACTGAATGACCTTGAATTGCTGGGTTTACATTCCACATTCATGAAAGGTGGTAAAAGCCAAAGGTGAAAGTAGAATAAAAAACCAAGTTCTATTCTTCTTTGCCAGCTTCAACTCAAGATACTTGTGCGTACTTAACCAAAAAAATTATTTACCTAAGGGCATTTGAATGGGTTAGTCAACACAGTTACTATTGTATATCCAGTAGTATCATTGCAGTTATGAGTCTGTCATTGTTTTTGTTGTTAGCCTCCTATTTAAAGGTTATAAATGTGGATGAAATATTTAGTTTGCACTGGAGATTGATAAACAAAGATAGATGGGCACTTTTAAGGGCCTGAGCAGGTTTTTGGAACACCGCGCTCACTGTGAACTTGATGTGGTTTTTTTTCCCCCCTGCAAGTTGTCAGTCTGTGCTAGTTCTGAGTATTTATGTTGTGGTCTTGTCACTTGTAGACAACAGAAAGTTGTCTACCAATTCAAGTTATCTGTTCTTTGGAAAGTACAAAACTGTGGTGTCTTTTTTTTTTTCTTTCTTTCTTTTTTTTTTTTTTTCTTTTCCTTGAGTGACACCAGCATTAGATATAGGAAGATTTATTTTTCTCTCCTAACTATTGGTGTTCTGTTTTGACTATTTTTACCTCCAGGGGACCTCAAAATCAAAGCAAAATTGTCAAATTTCACATGATTGTGTGAAAGCAATATATCCTTCACTGCTACTTAAGCAAGTTCATTGTTAGTTTGTCTGGGAAGGTGCTGAACCTTGACTTAATTTCAGGTGCGTTAAACAGAGCTCACAGGTAACTACCAGGAGTATTCCACTGGTAATGACTTTTAGTCTTTACCAAGCTGAGCTGAATTAAAACCAATAATGCAGCAATCATTATATTATTATAGAGATTAATAATATTATATATTATTATAGAGAGGAAAAGGTTCCCATGCCCCTTAAGAGGCATAAGTGTTCATTCTCCTTAAACTTGTTTTTAAGTTAAATTTTATAAACAGAGCCTTTTAACATAATAAAAATGAGTCCATAGCTTCAGTAAGCCATTTATCGCAATTTATTGTGCAGATGTGTTTTTTATCTTTGTGGGTTTGGTTTGGTTTTGTTTGTTTGTTTTTAGTGAGATTTTATTTTATTAATGACTTTTGATTCAAAGTGGAGGTTTTTACTCTTTTGGCTTTTGGCATACTTTATGAATCTACTTAAAGAGTAACTGCTTCTTCCCTTTTTTTGCTTTCAAATACTCTCTAAAGAAAATGTCATCCTGTAACATGACTGCAGTATGAACTTAGAGTACAGATACATTGGGACTCTAAAATAATGTGTCAGATTATAGGGATAAAGTGCTGAGTCTTTGCAGCTCGAATGGCTAGATTTACTTTTTTTGTCTTTGGAAGTAAGTAGAGGAAAATAAGTACAGGCAAGTATAAAGAGTATAATCTCTGGAAATTATTGGGGTAGAAAAGAGGAATGAAGCATACTGGCAACCTTGGGCTCTTTGTTATGACTGGATCTCTGCAAGACTTGAAATCTCTTCCTAGATGATGCAGTGACCATGGGCAAGGTTATTCACAGTATTTTTGCTATGTTTTCTGACAGATTTTGATCATCTTTTCTCTGAATAAAAATCCTATTCATGGGAATTTTCCAAGCACAAAACATGAAAAAAACCCACACTTTTGTGTAGAATGGTTGGATGGTCAAACAGAGTCATCTGGGTTGCCTCACTTTTCCTGAAGGTACTGGTAGGATTCTATAGGGTAATTTCTAATGCTTTTGTTTTCCCCTACTCCTCTCTTACACTATTCCTGACACAAAAGCTATAATATTTCCTGGGACTAAACAATCCTGAAGCAAAGAACAAGAGAAAATGGGACTTCCTAAATTACCCATGAAGATGAGCAGAAAAAAACAGCAGATTCCACAGTACTCTCAACTCAGAAGAGAGGTCAGGTTAGCAAAACCATGACATTCAGAGCTCCAGCCTGAAGAGTGGGAAGGAAACATAGCACAGTTATTCATACAATGAGGTACCTCCGCAGGATGTGCCACTGCAGTTTTGTCCATCTTCCTTTTCTGTCAGCAAAGCAGTTAACAATGCTAATATTTAATCCATTATCTGTGGTTACACCAGTTAATGCCCCAGACAAACAGAGAAGGTCTCAGTTGCTTTTTTAGGCTTTCTTCTGTAAGCATTGTGTTAGTTGCAAGCAATTTTGAAGATATCAGTGATAGCCTGTGAAATGTAAAGATTTCTTTATAGGTGGGAGAAGGCCTTGTCTACATACGAATGTGGCACAGACTTTACTAAATCAGTTTTCCTGGCTATAGCATAGCAGAAAATAGCACATCAGCTTTCTTCCTATTATATGGTAATTGGACCCTGTTTCCAGACAGACTCAGAGCTGTACAATGGAAAGATGATAATAAGAGTTTATCTAGGATAGAAACAGATTGAATTTTCTACTTTTCCAAGCATTATATGTCTGAGTATGATATGATGTCTGAGTCAATTTATTTACCTTACTGCTCTCATAGCATCTGATATTTTGAATACAGAGATCCCTTCATGCCAATGTACTATATAGTAGGATATAAATACTAACTGGACTAGTAATATGTATTTTCCTCTCCTGTTCTCAGTAATGCAGTGGAATCAAAAAAGACAGTCTTAAATGATATGACACTACTAATGTACTGCTGTTCTACTTTGTATTCATAATTCTTCTGCAGTGCACCTGCCCTGATGCAGTATTGTGTCAAAAAAGTAACATTAACCAATTGCTTCTTCTTTCTGCATATTAAATAGAGTTAAAATAGCAGTGTTATGGTAATGAGATAAGGAATTCCCTATTCTGGGAAGTAGCAAGGTATTTACAAGGTGGCAGATGGAAAAAACTATTTCTAAAAATACAGTACCTATCTCTTACCATTTTTCAAAAATCCACTTCAGTGTGTTATTTCTGCTGCAGGATTTGGCAGATGTTAAACTCTGGACCTTCAGTGTATTCAAATAAAATATGTCAGTTTTGGGTCGGTGACACCACAGGCACATGACAAATGGATAACAATCTGCATTATTTCAAAGTCAGTAATAAAAATCCCATTCTCTTCAGGAGTTAGGGGCCTCTCCTTTGGGTAATTTGTAAATAAGGAAAATCAAGGCTTGTTGGAGTCTGTCATCAGGCCTGTTCATCCTTTTTATCCACTTTCACAAGCTATGCAAGGGCCTTTCCTCAGCTTTATCATGGTTTCAGCTGTACGATACATTATTTGGATTCAGTTGAAGATGTCAAACCTGAGAAAATGCCAGACTTTGTTTCAAACACAGAGGTATTTTCAGCTTCACTTTGTGATTCCTAAGCCTGTCAGTTTACATGCTTTATGTGCTGTCCTGTTATACCTGGCTTGGAGGGCAGACGAACAGGAACAAGGCTGGAAGGCCATAGTAGACCTTTCCCTGGTACATTCTACCTTTTGGCCTTAGTCCCTGAAATGCAATAGATTGCCAGAAAGGAAAATTTTCCTCTGAGTGCTTCATGTGTTAAAAATTGCATTTCTGAGGAAGGCCCTTCAGTCAGAGTGCTTGTTTGAATGTACCTTGTGCCATGAACTGGTTTTTGGCACATGTAGAATACACACTTAATAAACATATCAGTCCGTAACTTACAGCCAGTTATGGTTATTTCGTACGTTTTCATCAATGAGATAACATGGACAAAATGGAAACCTTTGGGAAAACATCTATTTCACAGCCTAGAAGTATCTAAAATATCTTTACTACTTATTTGAACCAGACTACTAGTGGCAAACTTCCAAGACAGTGGCATTCTCTAGAGATTAAAAGAAACTTTTTCTCACCCTTTGAACTTTCTGACATCCAGAATGCGACAAGTTGTGGACAACAGAATCTCAGCTTCTGTATTGCAGGTTTTTTTTTTTTTTCCCCAAAAACCACAAAGGATCTATCACATTGTTTCAACCGTTGGTTTTCTCTCCTGTGCTGTCAGACTGAGCCTGTTTCAGTAAGTCCATAAGAATGGGAAAACTTTATTTCAGATAAATAGTTTCTATTTTCTAACGCAGAATTAATTTCTTGATGACTGATTTTTAGCATTGATTCTAATTTTAGGCAAATAATCTCTAAAAAAGTAAATGAGTTTCAATTACAGACTTTTAAATAAAGTACTAAATATATTGCTTAGGCTCCTGTTATGTGATTCTGAATAATTAGCCCTTGGGCATTCTCTTTGTATTTGCAACCTTGCTTTATTTTTAATACAGAATATAAATATTTATACTTTATTTGAAATAGGAAATAACTAAATTTCTTCTGATGTTATAAAATAAGTTTCAATCAATCTCATGAATTGTTTCATTCAAGCCCTTGAACTACTTGTCAGCAGTGTGCCCAGGTGGCCAAGAAGGCCAATGGCATCCTGGCCTGGATCAGGAATAGTGTAGTCAGCAGGAGCAGGGAGGTTATCATTTCTCTGTACTTGGCTTGGTGAGGCTGCACCTCAAATACTGTGAGTTTTGGGCCTCTGTCTACAAGAAGGACATTGAGGTGCTGGAGAGGGTACAGAGGTGGGCTACAGAGCTAGTAAAGGGTTTGGAGCATGTCTCTTATGAGGAGAGGCTGAAGGATCTGGGGCTGTTTAGCCTCAACAAAAGAAGGCCGAGGGGAGACCTTATTGTGCTCTACAACTACCTGAAGGGAAGTTGTGGTGAGGCCGGAGTTGGTCTTTTCTCCCTGGTGACAAGTGACAGAACAAGAGGAGATGATCTGAAGTTGAACCGGGGGAGGTCCAGGTTGGATATGAGGAAGCATTTTGTTACTGAAAGGGTTGTTAGGCAGTGGAATGGCCTGCCCAGGGAGGTGGTGGAGTCACCATCCCTGGAAGTGTTTAAGATCTGCGTAGATGTTGTGCTTAGGGACATGGTTTGGTGGGTTTGATAGGGCTAGGAATAAGGTTGGACTTGATGATCTTGAATGTCTCTTCCAGACAAAACCATTCTATGATTCTACTCAGATATGATTTCTATCCTTTCATTGCATTGTATTTTGGTAGAAATAAAGTCAGTAGGGTCACTTTAAACACAATTTAAATACAATTCCAATGGTGTTTCAGAACAACAAATCATTTTTTTCTTTTTGGTTAAGACCAGTCAGAAAGCTGGACTTTCTGAAAATAACATTTTATGCTTGCTGGAAATGATCTTGAAGGAACTTTTAAGGTAATATATATAAATCATAGAATAAAATAATAATGTTCATTACTCATATTTGGGAAGTAATCGGAGAACTTACAGCAGAGATAAAGAAGTCATTATCCCACTCTACTGAGCACTTGTCAGGCCACATCTGGAATACTGTGTTAATTTTTTGATCCCTGCTATACAAAAAAAGATGCAGACAGGCTGGTGAGGATCCAGAGAAGGGCCATAAAGATGATCAAAGGACTGGGAAGCTTCAGTATGAGGAAGGGCTGAGAGAACTCAGTTTATGATTCTTGAGGTCCTTTCCAACCTGTATTCTATGATTCCATGAACTTTAATGATCTCTGTAGCATTGGATGTGATTGGTTTTTTTTGTATTAAAGCCAAAGCCCTTCCAGCAGTGTTGTGAGAATCTTAATGAATCTGAGTAGCTGAGACCTTTCTGTATCACTATGTTCTTAACCTCATGCCCTAATAACGGTTCAGTTCTGACCTGGTGATAAGTCCACACCAAAGTGCTCATTCACAACACTCCGAAACTCTTGGGAGTTCAGACCTCAGCTGAATTACTTTGTTACAGACCCACTGTTAATAGCAACTCAAGAGAAGGACCCTGACTGAAATGGCTTGGATGTCACATCTAACCAGTGACCCAAGCTAACCTCAGTTAGCTTGTGAAATCTTGCAAGATCACAGTCCAAGATAAAGGAATAAGAAAACAGGAGAGGCAAGTTTAAAAAGGTAGCTTGTTCTTTTTGGGGTCAGCCTCAGCATAAAAGGTTAACTCTACTGGTCTGCCTGTAGTATTGAAACTTTGAAAGAAATATTGATGGAGTGAAACCACTCTGTGAAGAGATCCTTTTTTGTTATCCTTCACCTTGGCTGGAGTTAATACTAATTCTAGTCTGACAGAAGTTATTCTGAAGATTTCATATGGACTAAACTGGCTGGCAACCACCCACTGTGGTTATTAAGCTGAGGTCTGCAATTTGTTTATCTTGGGCTGCGTGTGCTCAAGCTTTCCCTGAGCTATTGTTGTCAATTTGTGTACATTAATATATTGCGACCTCAGGACCACTAATACACAACGCCATGGTATAAGCTTTTGTCTTGTTGAATACTTCATAATTCACCCGCACTTGTATCTAGCTAGTGAATTGCAAAGACAGTACATCATGTTGTGCCTTAGGAGACTGAATCCTTCCTTCAGGGTTATAAGTGAATACTGCTCTGATGTCACATGGACACTGAAATATCTCTTGGGTTCAGACCTCATTCATCTCCAAAGAGAGATGTTTTCTCAGCTATCTCTGTGCAGTACTGTGCAAGGAAAAAAAAAAAAGTCTAATTGCACTTGATGGTTTGCTGCATCTGAAATGGCATTCAGGCTTTACGAAATGGTCTTTGTGATGTGCAGAAAATCAGCAGGCTCAGGCAGGGGGCAGGCATCCTTCCCTCTGGGCAGAAAGGCTTCAGGGTTTCCTTCTGCCTGGCACTGTTAGGATTCAGGTCTCTTGTCATCCAGTGTCTGCTACTAAAAGCTGAGCAAGTGTTTTTTAACATTTTGAACAAAAATTCTTTTTGTTGACTATTTTGGTTTATGAAGTTTATTTTCCTTTGGATTTTTTTTCAAAAGGTTCTTGTTTGGTCAGTAGAAAGAAAGGGAATTTGGTAACTCACATGGCTAATTTGTCTCTTTCTTATAACCATCATATGATGCTACCTTGTCAAAGGCAAGGAACTGCTCTTTACAAAAAGCTGTAACTTCAAAAAAGCTGTAACCTCAAAGGTAAGTGCTTCCTGACAGGGATAACAGTAGTACCATGATCAGGACAAGTGACTCCCTCAGATGAAATACAAGGAGCAGAAATGAAGCTTTTTGCTTGCTGTCAGAACAATGCCAACAGCACCAGCCTTTCCAGAGCATTGCTCTGTAAAAACAAGGAAAAAGAAATTAAATCTCTGTCTTCAAACTCTGAAGTCATTTTTAAAAATACTTGGAAGGAAGCTAGGACTGAGCAGCTCCAGGGTTTCCTTTGGTCCAGATGGCTTGACAAAGAGGCATGGTTGGAAGGACATGAATGAATGTTTCTGAAGGTCTTGGGAATTATGTGCTCTGATGATTGGTGACAAAGCTGATTTTTATCATTTTAGCCAGGCAAATTTATCTACTTCAAGGTAACACATAACCTGTGTTAATTAAGCAGTATCGTATCTCATGATCTGCAGGCAATTGTCTACAGCAGTTCTGCTGAGCTTGCTGGTTGGGGCGGGGTGGGAGGGGGAGAGAATGCTACATCCATTAACTGCTGCCTGGGAATGACATTGAAACTTTAGAACACTTTTTAAAGTAACTTTTTTTCTGGATCTTGTTTCTTCCCTACCACTAAATAAAAATGCATTTTTGACACTGAAGCAAAAAAGGATGGAATTCATATAGCTGCGGCAGATGTCCTAAAAATCAACACTAGAATAAAAGATTAAAGGTGCTCATTGGTTTAGAGACATTCTCCCCGCAGATCTTGGTGGAAAAAAGCTTGGGACCTAGTTCTGCCATATGCTAAGTGTGTTTCAATTTTCAGTGAAATCTAAAGGAGTCCGAGAAGCTCAGTCCCAATGGCTTTGACCTCTTGGAATTTTGGCCATTGGTCCATGCTTAATGGATGATTATTGATTTTGCCATCCCATTCCGTTACCTTTTTCCATCCTCTCTTCCCATTCCAAGGCTTTAATTTTGTATCCTGGCTCAGACAGGTCAGTCCTACCAGCACAAGGAAATGGAGCATTTGTTAGGTCTGGGCAGTGTCAGCAGGAATTTTAGCTGAGCTATCCCTCATGAACTTGGTTTTAGCAGGAATGAACAGGTACTTGTCATCTAACTGCCTTGCAGTTGTGCTGAGGTCACCCATCTTGAATTACTCAGAAGAGTGGTGTCCTCTTTAAAAGAATGGGTTTCTGGGAGCATAGTAATAAATTGAACATAAATAGAAAGGACAAATAATACCTTGAGAAGAAAATGACACCACCCTCTCATCATTTAGTCTCTGTCTCCCCCCCTGATTCGCCATGTTCCTGCCAATATGTTATATACCTTATGTACTGCTCAAACAGAATGTTAAGGCAGAGATGCCTAAGTGGTACAAAGATATTTAAATAGCTTTCTATGGAAACTTAATTTCATATTTCTTCATTTTCTCTCTTATAAAGTACCGTTGCAGGAGCAAAGAGAGGATGGTTTACATTAATGGAAGATGCCAAAGGCAAAGAAGAAATATGATGTTCAGTTCAGTAGAGGAAAAGAAGAGAAAGCAAGAAAAATAGACTCTCTTGCTCCGGCTATAAGACACTATGTATTTCAATTCAAGCCTCTGTCATCTCATGTGCTGAATCCTCCCTGATGGGTTGTTCTGTAATCTTCTTCTCTCTAACAGCCATTTTTTTTGCCAACGCATCACTTCAGAATGAAGGCAGCAGAGATTTTAGCTTAATGTTGTGGTTGCATGATAACGTAAATCTGCCCTTGCAGATCCTAAAACTAGATGAAAAACACTGTGGTCCTGTGGCACAGAGTCCAGGTCTGCCTCCCTCCTCTCGTTCAAGTGCATTTAGAAAGTGCTGGCAGGTAAACCTGGAGGCTTTATGGCAGACCAGCCTTGCATGCACCACTCATGTCAGTTCAAATCCAGTGTAAAGCTGATATAAGCTCTGTATTGTGTGAGCTGCCTTATTTGGCAGAATATGATAATTATTAGGTATGTCATTTATGTGGCCATGCTTGAACAATACAAAACTTGTGTACTACTTCATTATCACGAATATCTGACATGGACGAGCATGTAGACAGCTGAAAAACTGTGGTATTGGGTGTGTTCAGAATGATCTCTGCTTCTTGAATTGGCTTATTAAAGCCTTCTTGATCTCTGCACAGAACTGCTAACCATATAAGATTATTTTCTTTTGGTAAATGATCCTTTTGTGTTATATACTTTTGATGTCCTGTAGTAGACATCAATTATCAACTTCTTCTGTGATGTAATTAATTTAAAAGAAAACAAAACTCTTCTCATTGGTAAGGCCTTGTCATCTGATATATGTTTAAATGATGTATAGTGGAGCTAAAGCTATCATGTGAGATGAAAGATGTAGAGGTTTTGGTTCAGGAACTTGTCTGAGTAGACAAAATTATAACAGACTTTGATGCTGTTTTTCCATTTCTGTTCTTGATATAAGCTATTAAAGCAAGCCTTAACGTTCTGGGGACTTCTTATAACAGTGCTGCACACTTCTGTCCTTTGTATATTAATGTGTGGGTATGTATTTACTAATATCATGCATTTTCAGTCCAATGTTAATTTAATCAGTGTTATATTTGTCAATAACACATACCTAAAATGATAATAAAGACAAATCAGTGTAATTAGGGGAAAACAGAATTATAAAGGAGTCAGTTACAGTTCTCAAGTAAGAGTTATGATGGCAAATCAGGCTCAAGGTCTGAAGACCTTGCTTTGTAGTTGGAGGTGATATACTGCCTCATATACATTTGTGAGTTGTGACAGAAGGTTATTAAAATTAATAACCCTTTATGTGTTGGCTTTTGTGACTTGCCCATGGTTGCCTGTCAACTCACTGGCAAAACAAGGAGCCAAGCTGACTCTTAGCTTCTTTTTCTAATCTCTTAGACAAACATATCCCTACACGGTTTACAGTCAAAAGTGTCAAATGTTAGGACAGTGCATGAACTCGCCACCCAGGTAGCCAAGGTCTTTTCAGAGCACATGTGACAAGTGCTGCTGGAGGTCATTTAATTTGTTAGCTATGCTTTAATTTCCTGATCATGTATACCTCTGCCTGTTGCTTTGCTGTGTGAAGCTATTTTTAGCAGGAAAATTTTTCAGCATCAGAAACATGCTAAGTCACTTCCTTTCAAATTTGCGGTGTGCAAAGGGACAGCCTGGGCTTCTCACTTCTGATTTAATAGGGGCCAAGGGCTCATTTTATAAAGCCAATTGGTAGCAGCTTTGCTTTTGCTGAGTAATTTCTCTTCTGCAATCAGAATTTGGAAGTTTGAATTTTCCGGTTATATTTACAGAAGAGCATCACAGGAACATATTTCATAATTTAATGTTGCATTTTATTCTGACTTTACAATAAAAAGCTGTTATTTCATGCCTTTGTACTCTTCAAGTCGTTATACGAAAATGATTTCATCTCTACTTACAGCTGTTTCTCTAATGTGCATTAAAAAAATCCCCAAACCAAAGCAGAACTAGTGAAACAAACAAACAAACCAGGCACCAGACCAACCAATCTAGTAAAGCTTTCAGCTGAAAAGCTGTTCATACAGTCATGATTTCACAGGTTTCACAGAACTCTTAACTGTAAAAATGAATGTTTCAAGATAATTTTCCAAAAAGCTCAGATTCTGCATGGGCTTAAAAAAATAATAAATGAAGGCCTTCTTTTGGTTTTATACATATTTCACAGAGCTTCTAGAATTAAATAATTAATAATGGCTAACTACTATGCCATGTAATCCTGACTAGCTCATTGTTCAGCATTTTTATTACATTTAAATTTCTTACACAGCTCCTTTCTTGATGTTCTGTGTGCTCTTCTCACACTGCTTAAGAAATTTGAATAGGCTAGATGAAATAGTATAGTTTAGCTAATTTGTGCTATAAATATTTTTAAGTCTTCACAGTAAGTTTTGGTAACTTTTTCACTTTTATCTGCAGGAAAAAAAAAAAGATAGATAGATACCTCTTTTTAAACAGTGACTTAGCACTTCTTCCTAGCACCTTGTTCTAGAACAGCACTATATTGATTGTTCTTCTTACTGACCTGTTGTAATGTAATGGGGAGGAACATTATCTGTGCTTATCCATCTATGGTGTTAAGAAGTGAAGTTTTCAAATTTTTATTAATTCCAGGTAAAGATGAGGGAGCTTCAAATCTTGTATTCTTGTTAGTATAGCTTAACAGGAAAGTTACATTTTCCTAAGGAAATTCTAGTGATAATCATGATACAAGATATTTTGCACTGAATTTTAACTCCACACGTGTCCAGGGGACTTCAAGCCTTGCCTCACCAAGCCAAAAGTGAGAGTGAGTTTGACAAGTAGGTGAATGTAACTTTAAAGATTATTCTGACTAGTTCTCTCTAATACTCTACTGTCATTAAATAGACTCCAACAAAGAACAAATTTAATTTCCTTCTTTTTACTTTTCATTGCATTTGGAAGTAAAATCTAGAATATGAGTTATGAATGTGAGACAAGTTGTAGAAAATCATAGCATGATGTGGTGAGTGGGAAACGTCCACCAGAGCTCAACTGACATGTTGGTTCTTGGGGAAAGGGAATACTGGTTTAAAAAAAATCAATGATGATAAACAGTATTTGTTGAAGAGAATAGTCATCCTTGCATTTGTGATGTGTCCACCTAAGAGCATAGTATGGACTTTTAACACTGTGAATTGTTACTGCTTCAAGTTATGTGCAACAGGAGCCCAGTTCAGGACTAGATGCAGGAAATTCTTGGTCTCCTGCAGCTGCATGTTGTGTACAGTTGGCTGGGTTCTGTTGTCATTTGTTTTCTGTCTGCAGTGTTGTACATGAAAGCTAATGTATGTGAAAGTTCTGCTTAAGACTAAAGCAACAGGTTCCATTAGGTGTGCATGACCTTAACTCTCCTGTATTAAAGTAATATCCCAAAATTGAACAAATTCAATTATATTTTGACACAGAAAAATACAGATACTAAACAAAGATAGCAATTTCCTTTTTAACCTGAATATTTTCTGATGTACTTTAACTTGTTTCATTAATTAGTATTGAAATGTGGAGAAATCCAAGAGTACCTCCACTGAAAGATGTATCCTGATCTCTGATGTAAACATTTGCTTTGCAGTAATCCAGTGATTTATCCAAAATGTAAAGTAACTGATGAAAGACTTGATTTCTAGTATGAGAAGGCAATGGAATTTTCCATCTCAAAATTTTCAATGATTAAAGCTGGATATGACAATGAGCTGTTGTCCTGGTTTGAGTTAGAACAAAACTAATTCTGTTCAGTGATTTTACTTCCTAGCTCAAGTAACTACACTTACTGCAGCTAACACCATGTTTTTGCAGACAATGTCTGCTTCTGGCAGTGATAACACTCGCTGTTTACAGTTACTCCTAAGGTTTGGTGTGCAGACCAAGGTCATTGCTAAGTCTTGTGTACCATGTTGGGGGTGCAGAAAGTAAAAGACTGCAGCTGTGAGGAGGAGCGGGCAGGACAGGTGACCTAGCTAAGCTGATCAATGAGGTATTCCATTCTGAATTGTCATATTCAGTATCAAGCTGAGGGATCACGAGGGTCAAGGTCTTTTCTTCAATGGCTATCATCTGAGGAGGACTCCGTCTGTTCTGCCTTTGATCCCAATCTGTGTGTTTCTGAATCCAGGTCCTGAATCCAGTTCTTGTCTGCTGCTGAGTCCAGTTTGGGACTTCCCCAGTGCCTGCTCCACAGCATCAGTGGCGATGGTGACTTAATTGCCATCGGGGGGGGGGGGGGTTGAATTCAAGACTGGTTTTGTATATATTTGTATATATTTTATTATTATTTTCATTAAACATGTTCTAGTCTCATTTTCTAATAGATCAGTATCTCTCCCTTATTCCCTTTCTCCTCTCCTTTGGGAGAGGAGAGGGGTTAACAGAGGGCGTCTGTTATAGGTCTAGCAGATGGCTGTGACCCCCAATCCTTGACAAATGTTCAACTATTATCCTGAAATCTCTTTTTACTTTTCATCTCAGTAATATACAAAATCATGAACTGCAAATCTACGTAAGATATTTCTAGTCACAGTTTCCAAGAAGATGTCTCAAGACATCAATGTTTTTTAAATTAGTAATTTTTTATACAAAACTCTTATATATGCTGAAAGTCAGAAGAAAGTTTCTGGATCCTGTCAGAAAAGGGTGGGCAGATTTTTGGAAGAAATGTGGTTCCCTGGTTACACTATGTTCATGCAAAGTCAGCTGCAGTTCGTAAAACTACTGTGAGCGGGGATGGAGTTTTATGAAGCCGTAAAGCTTCAAATCTGAGGCTCAGCTTCAGGGTTCTTGACATGATTCAGACTTTTCTGCTTAATTGTTTTGAAAGAACACCTTAACATTTCTCTTTGTTGTCAACCAAAATTCCTAGAATTTTTAAACAAAGTACTTCTGCATGCATTGAAGATCTGCCAATACTGCCTTTTATGTCCTGCAGAAAAAACAGTTTAGGAGACAAAGATGACATTGGTATGAACAGATTGGAAGGTAGCCTGCTGTCTTTATGCAACCTGCTGTCTTTATGCAACCTGTTCTCAGTCTACTCAATCACTGGAACGTTTACAGGCAGGCAGTGCATTGACATTCACTTTGAACCACTTAACAGGGGCAGAACTGAACTTCCCAATTCACCTCCCACAAACACAGATGGCTAGAGGAAGCAAAATGCTGAAGACTTTGTTCTGGCTTTTATCTCCTTAACTGCCTTGTCAGCCCATCTCCATTGGCATTAGGTTTACTATGCTATAACTTTCCTGTGCAGAAAAGTCCTACATTCCCAACCTTTGTTATGTGTGCAAAATTCATTTTCACTGCTGTCCATAGAAGTGGCAGGAATGTTACTGTCTGAGGTTGCCTCGGACAAATACTGTGTGTCATTTCTGTGCTGCCTAACTTATACTAGAATTACTGTTTATATAGTAATATATAGTACTATATATAAAAATAGTAGTATGCTATAAATTATATATATTATAGGAAATATTATTGTATATAATTATATTTTATTTCTTATTATATATAAATAGTAGTATACTAGAATATACTAGATTACTATTCTTTGAGCCACTTTGTGTTGCTCCTGGCTCAAGTATGGCTTACTTATTTCTTCAAAGGAAAGCCCAGGTATACTATACCTGTTCCTTGTTGATAGCAGCATACAACTTGTCTTGCCTCTCTGACTACTGCAAAATTCAGGGCTATAAGATCAAAAGCATTGATTCAAGAGCTGTATACATTTTGTAAACTTTGGCAGGAGTTCTTATCATACCATGAGCATTTTTAGTTTTATGTTAAACAATGGAAAAAAAAAAAAAGAGGTTGAACCAACTTTCACTTCTTTGAAGTTTAAAATTTGTCTCAGAAGAGCATAAAACCTAGATAAGTTCATATCTACAGAAAATTATTTATAATATCTCTTCTAGGTATCAAGCCTATATGTTCTGAATCGCCTTCTCTGGAGACTGCTTACCTTTTCCCCCGATATAGAAAAGTTAGATTTCCACTATGCCTGAGGTAAGTGTCTGTCCTCTGTTGGTTCAATGAAGGCAACACAATACTAAAAATTAGGCTTCCAGTGGAAAACTTCATATGCTGTTAATTAAGGAGAGATGTTATTGATATTACTGATAATATTTAAAACAAATCATAGGTGGACTTTCAAAACTTTGTGTGGTGTGTAACCATGTCTTTGATACTGCATAATTACAAGACAGATGACTGATCCTGATGCTTTACTGTTTTGTTTGATATAATAGGTGAAAAGTGATTTATGAATATATCAGTTATATAACTTGTTATAAGGCATTATAATAATGAGTTACTATACATTATAATAATATACGTTTTAAGATATTAATTATCTGAGCTATTAAATTGTTATCAAGGTATTATATGTTATTTAACATAAGTTATATTTATAAGTTACAATAACAAGTTATTGTGATATATGTTATTGTATGGTATATAATTTATTATGTTACGTAATATAGACACTCTGAATTTTGTAATTCACCTATAATTTACATATCAGTGTAATACTACTTTTTTTGCTCTCTATCTGGTCTAGTTCACAGATACAGGGGTGACAAACATTGACAGTGCCATTACTGCCTGTTAACGTCGCACATTAATGTGTTATGGTAGTCATTAACTTTGCAAGGAAATATTGATTCTTATGGAAAAAAAGGCTTCAAATTAAAAGACATGTCTCCAGGAGTGATCTGTGCATTGCACATGCATTTACTTCTGATCATCATTGTACTGTTCACAAGACTGCTTGCTTGCAGTACAAATTCTAATGGAGTAATCAAAATGCATTGTATTCAATTCTAAATTGGTATTTGTTGCTTTTGTAACTGTTACGTGAGAAAACCTTTTCCCTGTGAACAGAATCTTCTTGTAGTAAGATGGGGGGAAGTAACTTTTGTTTATCCGTGACATACCTATAAGTTCTTAGTATAATTCTTCCAGTTTGTGAGGCCTTTTTCCTTGTTACATAGATATTTATAACTGTTATGAAAAGCTCAGAGGCATATGCACTCGTATCTATTTTGGGTAAAAATACGGTAAACCATTTTGTTCTGTAACTACACTGTTAGTATACAAATCAAGTACATAGCAGCTATGCTTTCATTTCAGTATTCAAGTGAGCGTGCTAGTTGATTGTGAACAATGTAAGCATTTTCAGACTTTTCTCAGGGCTTTCATCAATTGTGAATACAAAAGAAGTTTCTGCAGGTTTGGAGGCTGGGTTTTATTCCACCTCACCAGCATCACATGTCTGACTTGTCTCTTCTGATTCTATCACATTTGGGAGTGATATTGAAGATAGATGTAAAATATGGGTTTTGTTTTGTTCTGCATTACTTGATCATTTCATCATTTCCTTATGTTGTTATGAACTGGGGACATTTGAGACTATAAATTTTGTGGTTTAATTTTGTTTTTCTTTTCTGGAAATCCTCAAGTCAATGATCTTCATCTGTGTCTGCAGATTTTCCAGGTTAGGCAGACTGCTATTCTACACTGCATACAATAGGGGCAACAAACAGGGTGGGTTGGAAGCCACCGTGCTGCTAGAAAGCTACAACTTGATTGCCATTACTGAAACTTGGTGGGACAAATCCCATGACTGTAGCATTGCATGGGGTTGCTGTGGCCCAAGTGCAGGACCCAGCACTTGACCTTGTTAAAGCTCATACTGTTAATGTTGGCCCATTGATCCAATCTATCCAAGTCTCTCTGTAGAGCCTCGCTATCCTCATGCAGATCAACACTCCTGCCTAACCTGGCATCATCTGTAAACTTACTGATGATATACTCCATGTCCTTATCAAGATCACCAATAAAGATGTTAAAGAGAAATGTCCCCAACATTGAACCCTAAGCAACACTGCTTGTGACTGGCCACCAACTGGATTTAACCACCACTCTTTAGGCCCATCCAGCTAGCCAGTGCTTGATCCATCAGATTGTATGCTCACCCAGGCCACGAGCAGCCAGTTTTTCCATGAGAATTGACTGGAAAGAGTGTCAAATGCTTTTTGAACGTCTAGGTAGACAATATCCACTGGCTTTCCATCGTCCAATAGTCAGGTCATCTTATAGAAGGAGATCTGGTTTGTCAGGCAGGATCTGCCTTTCCTAAACCCATGCTGACTGGGCCTGATCCCCTGGTTGTCCTCTATATGGCTTGTAATGGAACTCAAGGTGATCTGCTCCATGACCTTCCCTGGTACTGAGGTCAGGCTGATAGGTCTATAGTTTCCCAGATCCTCCCTTCTGCCTTTCTTGTAGATGGGCATCACATTTGCTAACCTCCAGTCCATGGGGACCTCCCCAGTTAGCCAGGACTTCAGCTAAATAATGGAAAGTGGCTTGGCGAGCATGTCTGACAACTTTTTCACCACCCTTGGGTGTAACCCATATGGTCCCATAGACTTTTGTGCATCCAAATTGTAGCAGGTCACTGGCCACTTCATCTTTAAATGCTATGACCTCATTCTGTTTCCCCTCCCTGTCTCCTAGCTCATGAGGCTGGGTGTCCAGGGAACACCTAGTTCCACTGCTAAAGACCGAGGCAAAGTAGGCACTGAGAACCTCAGCCTTTTCCTCATCCTTTGTTACTAAGTTTCCCTCTGCATCCAATACAGGATGGAGATTTTCCCTAATCCTTTTGTTGTCAATGAATTTATAGAAACATTTTTTATTATCTTTAACAGATTAAGTTCTATCCGTGCTTTGGCTCTCCTAATTTTATCTCCCTGCAAAGCTTCACTACATCTTTATAGTCTTCATGAGAGACCTGCCCCCTCTTCCAAAGGTCATAGACTCTCCTTTTGTTCTTGAGGTCCAGCCATAGTCCCTATTTAGCCAGACTGGTCTCCTTCCCCGCCTACTTGTTTTTCGGCACAGAGAGACAGCCTGCTCCTGTGCCTTTAAGACTTCTCTCTTAAAGTATGTCCGACCTCTCTGGGTTCCTATATCCTTCAGGGCAGCCTCCCAAGGGATTTTGTCAATCAGTCTCCTGAACAGGTCAAAGTTTGCCCTCCAGAAGTCTAAGGTGGCGGCTTTACTAACCCCTCTCCTCGTTTCCCCAAGGATTGAAAACTCAATCATCTCATGATTGTAATGTTTTCAGTCAAGTTACATGATGTGTCAGCCTGGCTGATTGGATCAACTGCAGGCATGGTTGGATCAAACCTTAGACTTATTTGGCAGGTATGAGACAGAATTTCTAAGTTTTCTTTCTAGAATTTCTAAGTTTTTTCTACTTTTGACCACCTACTGTCCCATAACTCAAATACAATGCTTCTTCTCAGAAATATATTTCTCAAATTGAATCAAAATCTGGACTTTGTATTTAATGTATTTGCATTTGAAAAAATGTTTTAACTAATTAATTTAAAATCTACTAATAACTAATATACCTATCTCTCTCCTTATACTTAATCTAATCAAAAGTATGACAAAGATGTTAGTCCTCAGAGCAGTCATTGATTATTCCGGGGTGGGGGGAAGGAACAAGATAATGGAGATAAAATTATAAGGAGGCACTGTGAGGGGGCAGTGTATGGGAAGAAAAGGAAAGCCAGACAGTTTGTCACCTCTGAGGGCCTATATCTGGAACCAACTGAGAATAAATTTCTTTTAAAAGCCTGTGGTATCACATAAAAGCTGGTAAACTCTTTCTGAGGCAATGATGGAAAGCTTTTAATTGGAAAAAGAGAAAGAAAGAAGAGACCCCCCTCTGGACCTGTAGTTTTTCCAAAAACTTGTGAGATTGCTGCAGGTACCTGAAATACAAATTATTAAAAAAAAAAAAAAATCTATATATAGATATAGATGTCTTAGAGAAGAATGGGGGGAAAAGGACTTGGGGGTCCTGGTGGACAGCAGGATGACCATGAGCCAACAATGTGCCCTTGCAGCCAAGAAGGCCAATGGCATCCTGGGGTGTATTAGAAGGGGTGTGGTTAGTAGGTTGAGAGAGGTTCTCCTCCCCCTCTCCTCTGCCCTGGTGAGACCACCATCTGGAATATTGTGTCCAGTTCTGGGTCCCTCAGTTCAAGGACAGGGAACTGCTTGAGAGGGTCCAGCACAGAGCCACAAAGATGATTAAGGGTGTGGAGCATCTCCCTTATGAGGAAAAGATGAGGGAGCTGGGTCTCTTTAGCTTGGAGAAGAGGAGACTGAGGGGTGACCTCATTAATGTTTATAAATACATAAAGGGTGAGTGTCAGGAGGATGGAGCAAGGCTCTTAGACTCTGTGATGTCCAGTGATAGGACAATGGGTAATTGGTGCAAGCTGGAGCATAAGAGGTTTCACAGAAACATTAAGGAAAAACTTTTTCACTGTGAGGGTCACGGAGCTCTGGAACAGGCTGCCCAGAGGGGTTGTGGAGTTTCCTTCTCTGGAGACATTTAAAACTCACCTAGATGCATTCCTGTGTGATCTTCTCTAGGTGGTCCTGCTCTGGCAGGGGGGTTGGACTAGATGATCTTTCAAGGTCCCTTCCAACCCTTAACATTCTGTGATTCTGTGATGTGCTGTTTGTCATTTTTTGATTGATCAAGGATTTTTCTGTGCTTATTGAAAGCCACACAGAGGACATATTACCAAGCCAATTATGTCATTAGTAAGAATTGCACATCCAGCATTCAATGAGTGAATCTTCTTTGAAGACACCACTTTTTACTTTTCAATGTAGAAAGCTGTGATTTAAGTTCAGAATACCAAAGCTAAAATCCAGTGTCCAAGGCCTGCGTAAAAGTTCCCATTATCTGAGGAAGAGCAATTACTCTCTGATGTAAATTACAATACTGACTTGGAATGGCAAAAAGGCAAAACTAAGATCAAAATGCTATGCTTAAGTAATTCATCTGAGAAGAGGCATCAACAAATAATTACCATAAACAATGTTCAATTATTATATTTGAATAGTACTTTTTATTGCAACCTCATGCAAATACATTGCTTTATCCCAGTAACATATCCCTCTGCTGAGAGTTTTCATATTATACTTCACAAATTTGGAACCATTAAAAAGCAAACAAAATACTGGGAACCACATGCATATAACTATAAATCTGAATATGCGTGACTACAAGTGTGATATTTCACCCTGACTTCTGTTGACAATGGAAGATGACATAAAATAAAGGGTTAATGCTTACAAGTGGAGTTCCTTCTGGATTTTACGACTTCACTGCAAAATCCAGAAAACATGTTTTGTACTTTAGCATCCATAATCTAGCAACAGAGATTTTGGTAGCAGCATTTTGCTCCTGTTTGCTGAAACCTGCTTTAACAGACAGGTATAGCTCATGGGAATAAATATCTACCATTAAAGCTGAATTCTGGTAGCAGCATTTTTGTTTTATCTGGACTGCTAAAGAGCATCAGTAGAACATGTGCTTTAATGAGAACAAGGTTAAGTGCAGGTCCAAGTTAAACCATCCTGAAGCACTACCATTGCCTGATCAGGGAAGAGAGATTAGTCATTTGAATCCAGACTGTTATCATTTGATTGAGACAGAAATAGAATTTGATATGGTTAACTAAAACTAGAAATGTTTTTTAAAATTTATTTTGGTAAAAGTAAAATAATGTATTACAAAATGTTATTGATGTTTCAGAGAAGAGTTTGGTTTTTTTTTCTTTTTCAGTAAATAAGAATCTACTGGCAGCTACCAGCTCTGAATGTACAACTGAAGGACTTTATACTAGGTTCTAAAAAAATGTTTATCTAACTTGGCTCCAATACAGGTCAATATACATTTAGCTGTCAGCCTAAAAATCTCGGATGTTGTCTGGAGTTTGAATTATATTCTTTAGATGTGTTTGATAAAAATAAAGGTACATCTTCTTTATGGGAGTTAAGAGGCCTTCAAAAGAAAAATCTTCCTGCTGGCTGATGATCAATTCACATTAGGAAAGATAAGGTCTGTCAAAGCGCAAGCTTGTTTGATGGTAATTCAGTGCAAGAGAACCTCTTGTCCAATCTCCTAATTGTTTTAATTGTATCCATTGCACTTGTAGCAAATTTTTATTTCTTTATTTAAATTTATAATCCTACACACCAATATTTCACAATAAGGAACAGAAATGCTTAAGTGGGAGTGCAACGGGAAGGGTCAGACATCAATACACTATACTTTGTATGAATACATAGAAAGACTATGTACTTCAGAAAGCAAACCAAATATTTCCTGTCTCTAATTTAGCTGATATTTTGCATAGCAAGATGCTGACATTAAGAAAAGAAGTGTAGGGGAATAAGGTCTTGACTTACCAGTATTGCACTGACACAGGTTATCAGATATTCTCTGCTGTTCATTCCTAGATAGAGTTCTCAAGGTATTTGAAATGCATGTCGTTCATGCAATAGACTCAAGATAAAAGCCCTAGAGAATAGCAAGAGGGCACCTAGGAAGCTGTCTGGATAAGGAGGGGAAGAACTGGACTAGTCTTATTTTGACTTTAATTTAGTTGTGCACACTTCAAAGACTATTGAAAGTATTGTAGATAAAATGTACAGACACTTGAACTATCCCTGTTATTTTGCTGAGTTTCAGTTATTCCTTTCCTTAGAAAAAATGCTATCCAACAGGTTTATGCAAGTGCTAAGATTTGACTCAGCCTCCTTTTATTATTTATAGATAAACAAATATAAAAGAACATAACCAGCTATATATGTATATTTATTTGTAAAGTCTTATCAATAAATGATATTGTTGCTATGAAAAGTGTACTATGTAAATGGATTTTCTGCTAGCTATGCATAAAAACCTTGCAAGGGCATGGGGAATTGAAACTGACTTTGCAGTGGATCATAAATCTTAGAAATTATTTGAATTCATGGATTAAATGTCAGCTTTGAAAGCTTTTGGTAATTTATTTTTTGGTTCTTAAAAGAAAGAACATTTCTACAGCAAATCAAATTATTTCATTTTCATATTCTGCATTAGTTATTTCCAGAAAAAAATATTTTCCAAGGAATAACCTGGGAATGCTTTTTTTCCTGTCTTTGAAAGGTTCTAGCATTCCATGTTGCATTTGTAATTAAAAAAAAGTCCAAAGACCAAAAGTGGAAATGGGCTAGTGCTTTATGAGAATAATGTGCACCATATGTTGAAAAGAAGATGACAGTACCTGAATGTACTGATACGGTTTCCCAGGTGCCAGGCCACAGAATACAGAGTTTATCATGCTGTAGTTAGAGGGAAGGTTGTTAGTTGGGTAGAAAAAAGACTTCAAGTATTGTAGCAAAGTTTTAAAATTCTTACAATATAAAAGAAAGGAAGTATCAGAAGTATTTATTAATTTGACATGATCATTTCAAAATGGTGTAGAGAGAAGGTTGCCCCCACCCAAGGCAAAGTAAGAAGTATTAACAGAGAAAGATCGACAGTCTGTAAAAGGAATAGAAGGATCCTGTGGCCTTTTCACTGATTAAAATCAGATTTAGAAACACAAATACAATTATCTTCAGGCGTTTAATTGTAATGCCTGAGTTAAATGCTAAGGTACTTCAAGCACCTCTGTAATTGAAGAAGGTTGCTAGACATGTTTGAAGGCAATTCAGACTATTTAGTGTCTGGACTATCCGTATGATATCATCCCATTGGCTCTGTGATAGTTTCCAGGATGAGATTCTTCAGATAAGTGACTAAAATGAGACATGATGAAGCCAGGTTTGAGAAGCCAAGATTAATTTTGTAGTAAGGAAGAGAAACAGTGACAGAATTATTTATGGAGCTAGTTTTACAGTGACTGAACATAGTATAGCTTTGTTTATTTGTCTTTGTTTGCCTTTAATTTGATAGCATTTGTTGCTGTAATGTCTGGGAATTTTCTCTCAACTGATTTCTTCAGAAAGGAGGCTGATCTGTTCTTCAGGTGTCTGCTAAAGTTATTTTAGAAACTGAGCTTACCGGCAAAGATGCAGTAATCAGGAAAAGTATCAGATGTAATCAGAAAAAGTATTACTATTCCAGTAATCAGGAAAAGTATCAATATGGCACTGTGCAGTGATCCCTTTTACTTCTTGAATGCAGAAGTAGTGGATCTCCTGTGCCCTTTAAATGTACCTGTGGGAAAGTGCTGAGGAGACTGTAAACTAAAGACATAGTAAGTGTAGAGTTGAGAGAGATCATAATTATGATTATAATTATGTAAGATTAAAAAGAATTCAGCTGAATTGAAAGTGGTGCACATAAGACTGATAGGAAGTTGTTTCAAGTTGCTATGTTTTTTGGTCACTATCTACTATGTTACCTTCTTGTGCTTTCCTTTGACACTGGTGCTGCTCCCTATTGGCAGAAGCCCTGTTCTGGTTAGTAGGGCATAGCATTTCAACAGTAGAGACCTGAATCTCAATTACAATAATAACGTGTCAGTGTTACCTGGTGGCTCTGGCTTAGACTGTGTGGCATGAGTTAATGCT
Organism: Todiramphus chloris collaris; assembly: GCA_025345505.1. Lineage (NCBI taxonomy): Eukaryota > Metazoa > Chordata > Aves > Coraciiformes > Alcedinidae > Todiramphus > Todiramphus chloris. Next base: position 8,072,054 of record JANVCC010000019.1, read on the forward strand.
TTCCAGACATTTTCCAGAGGACAGAGGACTGCACCATAACTCTTACCTTTCTTTATAGTCTCTGGGGGAAGGCTAACAGCTGCTGAAATTCCTAAGGGCAACAGTACTAGTCTTTTTCTTTTACCTGTGGGATATCACTCCTTTGCTACAGCAATAGAATAGAGGATAGAAATGCTCCGGTGGATATTAGTTTCTAGAGAAGCCACCTAACTAAATTCATGCTGACTACATCCAATGGGGAGAAAAATAAAACCAAATTGAAAATACACGTCTGCTAGCCAGAATAGCTGTCTCCAAATTTTACTTCAGTAGAGCTTAATCACAGTTTGGTGGTATTGAGCAGAACAGTCTTGTTAAGCATAGTGGAAACAGGCTAAAATTATGTGGCAGATACGTGACCCAAAGTATCAGTGCTGATTTGTTTTCTTTAATGTACTCAAAAATGCATTCTGGAAAATTGCAGAATGTTTGAGGAAGAAATTTTCCATTAGAAAGGAGGAAACAGGAAAACATAAAGCGTTGGAAAATCACAACTGCAATTAAAAGCACTTCCATTCTCTTATTTAAATGTGGGATGGATGCAAAGCATTCCTGCAAACTAGGAGCTGTGTACTGCCACTGTGTAGCAGACACATGAAACCTCTATGGATGAGTAGGAAATGGATTTCTTAAGCATATAGATCAACAAAACCCCCCAAGTTTGTGAAGATTAAATGAAAAATGTTCCATATATTGTCAAAGTAAATAATATTCAGAGTTTAAGTAAGATTTTATGTATGCTAGCTTGTTCTGTTAATGGATAGTTATTGTATCATACACAGTGCTGCTAGAGAAGATAAATACCTCAAACTGAAATATTATTCTAATCCAATTTAGTTTCAGAGATACTTTGAAACAGCAATGGAACATGTTTGAAACAAGATTTTATATAACTTCACATTTATGTAACTTTATTGAAAGACACAGTCCTTCTCCCCTAGGGACAAATGAAATTTGAAAACTCTATTCAAGTTATTCTGGAGATACAGTTAACACAGAGATTAATATTCTGAAATGTTGCTGGAATAGCCTATGTATCTGAAAATGCATTACGGATTACTGAGCTTTACTGTGGCCAGAAAGCAGGATGGAGGAGGGGGAAGGAAATAATTTGGTTCCGGGTGCAAAAGGAAGACAGGAATTTTGGTGAATAGCTTTTTAGAAAGCTGTGATGACTAAAAGATGTATTTTCAAGCACAAAAGAAGTACCTTTAAGTGAGAGGAGTATTAGATATAGCTATATTAGGGTGAACTAATGCAGTCCTGAGTTTTTGAAGAGAGACAGGACTGTTTAAAGAGGCAGAAACATGAAATAAAACTTCACCATCTGCATCAACTGGGAAAGCTTAGGACCATGCTGTGTATGAGCAACCTGCCTTCCCCATTGTTTGCCTGAAAGCCAAGTGTTTTCTGCATGTTTTAGTCTGAATGATACAACTGTAGGAGGTACAGGAATACCTGGTGAGTGAGTGATGTTCTTCCTGAGATAAGGTGAAAGGTTAGTTGTGCATGTTTTTTTCTGTCAGTCCTCACCTACCAGAGACTCCTAAATGAGCATGGTATCTGCCTCCTACATAATTCTACTTGTCCGCCCAATTTTATCCAAACTGACCTCTCAGTAGTCCATGCGGGGTGTTGGTGCTGGAGGTCCCCTAAAATCAAACTCTGAGGAGAAAATGAAGATTTGTAGTTTGATTCTTTAGTCCATTACTTTTCCACTGTTTGTTTTTTAACTCTCTTTGTGTTCTTTGTTTTTACACTCTGAGAAAGAGAATTACATTGAATTTAAAAATCAGGATCAGAATGTGGTGTGGGAAATAATAGAGGTATGTTATGGAGGTGGATGATCCAAATAAATACCAAACTTTCCTGCATAGCCTATCTCTTTTCCCATTTCCTGACTGGGGTGCCTGACATTTAAAGTGAAATATGCAACAAAGCTGCTTCACCTGACAAATATATGAGGTACCATGTCTCACCTTTTAAATGTCAACACTGGCACTTTAGACATCTATTACTCTGTTCCATCTCTATGTAAAATGTACACTCACACCACATTTAAGGCTAAGGATTTCTGAAGATACAAATGCCTTATTGTGGGATTATCCCTGATTATTTGTGCAGCCTATTAGCCTAGGAAAGCCGTTCAGACTTAGCTGTAATGGGTGGGATGAACAGCTTGATACCCAGTTTTCACAACTACATTGTCTTAACCAGTTTTGTTCATTGCAGTTCCCCATTTGTGCTTATATTGATTTTTGAGATAATCAAATACATTACTTTCTAAACTCCAGAAGCCTTTAAGACAGAATAACGAATGTATTGACTAAACTGCAGTCAATAGGCTATTATGATTTCCCTTAATACAGCAACATTGAAGAGTTCTGCTTCATTTGAAAGATTACAGTTACTAGGCAGTAACTGCAAAAATAAGAGAGAGAGAAAGCCACTTGGAGCATCTTACAATAAGGAGATGACAAGAAAAATTATAGTTGTGAAAGGAGTAAGAAAGTAGTTTTCAAAGTCAGTCTAAGTTAAAAGGTAGTTGACTTTCTCTTCCGATAGTAATGCTGATTCTGCTGCTATTTATTTGGGATTGGCAAAATCCTCATGCCTAATTTTGGATGCTCTCAAACACTGAACTCAGAAGCTTACTTCTGAGGCCAGCATCATTTTATTACATTAACATTTCAATTAACATCCCCTGTGACCAAGTGTAGGAGGTGGGGATAGTGTGTCTAACATGGACCCAAACAATGTCATTGAAATGGAGTTTGAAGTAACTGCTGTTCTGCAAAATTACTTACCAAATAACCACCAATGAACCATCATTTGACATATGTGGACTTTTCAATATGTTTGAAGAAGAATTGAGACTCTTGGCAGAAAAAAAAAGGAAAAACTATTATGGCCCACCAGAATGATGTAAAAAATTCTGTTAGTATAGCTATTGTAGAATAGATAAAATCAGATCTCATTTTGGAAAAACTCTGAATAGTCACAGAGAAATGATACATGAAATGGAGGAAGTTATTAAAGAGCTTCCACATACAGAGGAACTTGTTAAAAGAAGGTGGTTATTGATTTTGTGATTACTGGAGAGCATTCAGACTAAATGACTCCTGTGAGTGTAGTCAGGTAGATGAATGTCTATATGACATCAGTTGCACCTGCCATTAACTGAGTTTGCAATTAATGGAAGGCCACTTTTTGAAACCAGATCTGTAGAGGATTGCATGGGAACATAAAATCCCTGAGAGTTATCACAGTTTTAATCTAATAAAGTAAAAATAAAATACTTACAAAGTATGTAGTTGTGGATATGTGGGAATATTTGGGTGTATTACTGTATAAAATACTTCAATTTTTTTGGTGGTGAGTTTCTTGGGTAGTTAACACAGTAGTTGTGAGATAGTTACAGAAGCAGGCATAACTTCAAATAAAAGAGATAGTTGATAAATAATGTGAGTGGGTGAGAAAAAAGGGAAACGTTCAAGAGACAGAAATGTAACTCATGCACAGCAAGTGAAGAATGGCTGCTCTCCAAGCCGGTCCTGGGGTACCTTGGACAGTTGCTCCAGTCCAGTGGAGGTTGCCAAGGGTAGACGTGTTGTAGTTCACTCTGGAAGATGAATGATGTGCTCATTGAGCTGGAAGGAGTGGGCCTTCCATTAGTGGATACATTGCTTCCAACTCCTGATGGATGGCTTCATGCTATGTATCAAAATCGTACAGAAAAAGCTCAGGAAGTATAATTTAAAAGATGGAGTTAAGAAAAAGAATCAAGGGGTATGTTAAATTAAGCCAATATCAGTGAGCAAATGTATCAAAGCTCAGTGAGCTATTTGGTATCACTTTTCTCCCACCATGAGGTAAATGACAAGGTAGTGGCAAAATATGAGATTTATTTTAAGGAAATGTTCTCTGAGACAACCTTAGTGCTGTAGAAAACTGAGTGTGAGGAGGAAGGGCCAAGTTCCTCAGCATTTAACCAGCACTCACTTTAGGCTACTGTTAACCACGTCTATGAGGTAGAATTTAAACAACCTTTTAAAAGGTTAGATATCAAACAACAGTAGGTAAGTTTTGTGTGGTATTTATGCAGTTTTACTACAAATAATTATAAAATGCAAACCCAGGAAGCATCTGCAAAACTTATGTTTCAACATGTCTGTCAAATTTCCTCTTGAGGGTAGTTTCAGCTTAAGAATGGAGACAATTGGTAATGACTTTGAAGAGGTGACAATATCAGCATTCAGAGAATAATTTGTTCTTCAACCATCAAGGTTTTAAGACTAAGAGGGACTAAGGAGTTACAAGGTCTAAGGAGTTAAGCTTCCACATCCTATTGACCGATATTCAGGCACTTAATTTTTTTTTAACCGCTTTGCAAATTCTGGCACAGAAATGTAAGGAAACATACCTTTAGGGTTCTGTATGTCCCCAAAATAAATGCAAATGGATTCAGACATGGCTGGAATAGTTGTCTTTTTGTGTGCAGACTTGTTTTATAGTGTTCAGAAAATAAATGCCTCCAGAAGGCCCACCTGATTTTATATATGTTAGTAAACTCAGTATAGCTCCACGAGTGAATATTCTTAATGTATGCATTTTGTTGAATCTCAGGGGCCCCTCAGGTTTTTTTCTTCTCTTGCATTTCAGGAATGTTTATCTTGGCTATCAGGTCCAGAAACAGCTGTGTTCCTTTGCCTGACAATGATGATTCCTTTCCTCCTTTCTCTCCTTGCTTTATTTTTATGTTTATATGAACTAAATACTCAATCAGAGATACGTTTCATACTAGCACTGAGTCTTCAGGGTTAAGGTGTATCATGATATGCAGCCATATGTGTAAAAAAACCATATAAACCTGTCTTTGTGTACTATTTGAATGTTGTACCTCAGGCACAATTTTGGCTATTTCCCCTTATTTACCTTAAGAAATGTCCACACATTTTCAAGCATATAGTCCTATAGTTGAAGAGATGAAACCTCCTTCAGATCTGGTCTAAGCAATACTACAGCCTGTTTGAGCACAGCTGAGAATAGTCTACATTTAGTATTTCACTAGTGAATCTGCATAGCTTCTGCACTAGAATTGTTCTGGCTAGTTCAGGGTATAGGAAATCAAGGGTGTAATGGTCTGTAACCATCTAAGCAGCTGCACTTTAAAAAGACCGAGTGGAACCACCACTGTAAAGAAGTTTTTTAGAATCTTCCTGTAAAATAATCTTCTATGTAATATTTTGATCTTATAGTTGGGGTAATCCTGAAGGCTACTTCCTCTGTAAGACAAATAAAATAGTTCTGGCTAGACCTATGGCCCACAATTTCCTTTTCTTGTAATCTAGGTGTGCATGCATATCAGATTTCATAAATGGAATAGTTTAGAAGCAGTCTAGTATTTTCATGCATTTTTTGTATCATCAACGCTGACTGTGTTGTTGATGCTGCTCAGTTGCATATCCACAGGACATGGAGACAGCCTCATTTAGAGGGCTGTTGTCTTTGAAAAATGTTTCTCTTGTTTCTGGCAGCAAAAAATTAGGAAGTCTAAGAGAGAAATGTTTGCTCTATTAAGTAATATCATAACAAATAGGGAGCCTGACTAGAGCTTCAGAAGCTACCAGTTGTTATTAATGAGGTGCTTATAATGCAATACTGGTAACACCCATTTGAAACACTGAGAGTAATTTCTAATCCAAATCATGTGCTGCCTTGAAGGGAATTCTGGTGTAACAATGAAATGCGGTACAAATTTAGAGTTGAGGTTTTGGGTTTTTTTCCCTCCCCAAGTCAAACTACTCAATGTGAACTAAAGAACTTGAACACTTAATACAATTTTTTTAGCAATGCAGTGTGCTTTTCATGCTCCTTCCTTCTTTTCATCTGTGCTATTCACCCATTCAGTTTTCATTATCTTTTTTCTCTTCATCCTTCTCCAGGTCATGGGTAGTCTTCCATTTATCTTTACTCAGTTCTACTTTCATGTTAATGACCTAACTATGAAATAAATCATAGAATCATAGAATGGTTTGGGTTGGAATAGATATTAAAGATCATTTAGTTCCAACCCCCCTGCCATGACAGGGACACCTCCTGCTAGACCAGGTTGCTCAAGGCCCCATCCAACCTGATCTTGAACACATTCAGTGATGGAGCACCCACAACATCCCTGCACAATCTGTTTCAGTGTCTCACCACCCACATAGCAAAGAACTTCTTAATTTCTAATCTAAACCTGCCCTCTCCCATTCTGAAGCCATTGCTCTTTGTCCCGTCACTGCAAGCCCTTGTAAAAAGTCCCTCCCCACCTTTCTTGTAGACCTCCTTCAGATACTGGAAGGCTACAGGAAGGTCTTTCTGGACTCTTCTCTTGTCCAGGTTGAAAAACCCCAACTCTCTTGGTCTGTCCTTGTAGGAGAGGTGTTCCAGCCCTCTCATCATCTTTCTGGCTCTCCTCTGGACCTGCTCCAACAAAGGAGGGTCTCATCACCTTTTTGAATCTAGCAACCCTGTTTCAGCCCTTCCACAAACAAAAAGGACTGCCCAGTGACTTTGAGGCAGACTTCACCTCTGATTGCAGTGAACAAGACTGAAGCTCCTTGATTGCAGTCTTAAACATTTCAAATGGGAGGAAGTGCTGCTGACTCTATAAGTCTTTCCTTATTTACCAGAGAAGCGATTTACAATAAGTACCTGGGTAGTATGTAAAACCAGGCAAATTCACAGTGGAAGTAACAATATTTTTACAATGAAGATGATTAATCACTGGGGGGGGAGGGGGGGAGAAGTCCAAGTCAATAATGATTTCTTCATGTATTGTATCCAGTTTGACTTTGTACATTTTTCTAGGAGATAACTTAAGCAACATTTTTCATCTTAGTATATGGGTTTGAAATGAAATATAAAATCTCGGGACATAAGGATGGTCACAGTGAATGACTTAATCATCTCCTGTGACCCTAAGCTATGTATCCAATATTAAAGTCTGTAAATTCTGAATTGATCACTAGTTTTTTGTATATCTTATTTAGCTTTTGCTGTACCTTAACATAAATCTTCCTATGGGCTATGTAGCCATTTTTTCCTTTCTTGGAATTCCGTTGCAGTCAATGGCTGCATTCATAATATAAATATTAGCTTCTCTGATCACCTTGTACAAAATCTCACACTGTTGTCAATAACCTATTGATGCAGCTTGCAACAGTAGAAAGTCTAAATAGTGTAGGGGAGATTTTGTGGCAGCATGTTCAATTTCTTATTTAGTCAGACTCACCTCTGTACTTGGGAAGATCATGGAGCAGATTCTCCTAGAGGGTCTAACAAGGAAAATGGAGGACAGTGGGGTGATGAAAGACAGCCAGCATTGCTTCATCAAAGGCAAATCCTGTCTGATGAATCTAGTGGCTTTCTAGGATAAGGTGACTACCTCAGTGGACAAGGGATGACCTATAGATGTCATCTATCTGGACTTCTGCAAGGCTTTTGACATGGTCCCCCACAACAATCCTACTCACCAAGCTGGAGAGATATGGATTTGATGGGTGGACTGTTCAGTCGATAAGGAGTTGTCTGGATGGTCACATGCAGAGGGTGGTGGTCAGTGGCTCAATATCCAGATGGAGATCAGTGACAAGTGGCGTCCCTCAGGGGTCTGTTCTGAGACCTGTACTGTTTAATATTTTCATCAATGACATTGACAGCGGGATCGAGTGCACCATCAGCAAGTTCACAGATGACACCAAGCTGAGTGGTGCTGTTGACAGGCTGGAGGGAAGGGATGTCATCCAGAGGGACCTGGATAAACTGGAGAGGTGGGCCCAGGTGAACCTCATGAGGTTCAACAAGACTAACCACAGGGTCCTGCACCTGGGTTGGAACAACCCTCACTATCAATACAGGCTGGGAGATGAGGTGCTGGAAAGGAGCTCTGTGGAAAAGGACTTGGGGGTGTTGGTGGATGAGAAGCTGGACATGAGCCAACAGTGTGTGCTTGCAGCCCAGAAGGCCAATTGCATCCTGGGCTGCATCGAGAGAAGTGTGGCCAGCAAATTGAGGGAGGTGATCCTGCCCCTCTACTCTGGTGAGACCTCACCTGGAGTACTGTGTCCAGCTCTGGAGCCCTCAACACAGGAAAGACATGGACCTGATGGAGTGGGTCCAGAGGAGGCCACAAAGATGATCAGAGGGCTGGGACATCTCTCCTGCAAGGACAGGCTGAGGGAGCTGGGGTTGTTCAGCATGGGGAAGAGAAGGCTCTGGGGAGACCTACTAGCAACCTTCCAGTACCTGAAGGGGGCCTACAGGAAGGCTGGAGAGGGGCTGTTTACGAGGGCCTGTAGTGAAAAGATGAGGGGTAATGGGTTTAAATTAGAGAAGAGTAGATTTAGATTGGATATCAGGAAGAAGTTCTTTACATTGAGGGTGGCAGAACAGTGGAATGGGCTGCCCAGAACGGTGGTTGAGGCCCCATCCCTGGAGATACTCAAGGTGAGGTTGGACGAGGCTCTGAGCAGCCTGGTCTAGCTGAGGGTATCCCTGCTCACTGCAGGGGGGCTGGACTAGATGACCTTCGGAGGTCCCTTCCAGCCCTAGCCATTCCATTATTCTAAAACTTCTGTTGTCTACCAAGGAATCTCTTTGAGGAAGCTCAGATATAAAATAGCATTTCAGTTATTTGATATTGTTGATGTCAAGAGATATCCAAGGTACTCATATTGTTTCCTTAAGGTATGAATTAAATGAAAGTTAGTGATGATCTTAACAGTTGAAAGGAGTACCAGTTAAGAGGACTTAACAGACTTAAGGAGAGGGAAGTTACAGTTGACAGTGAAATTCTTCTTTTGCATGCAGTTCTGTAGAGGCCCATGCATGCCACACTTCTGCATGCTATCATTTTCAGATGCTGATTTATTAGGACTTCCTAGCTCTGACACACAGGTTCTTCCTCAAGAGCTGCTTCTGGAACACAGTCTGCAAAGAACTTACCAGCTTATTTGACAGGAAAAAAATCAGGCAGTGTTCAAACAGAAAGGCCGAATAGAAAATTGCATACTTTTTCCTCACTGTTCATCTATTTTTCTGAATACATGAAACTGTAGTTATCAAAAACACAGGCAGAGCCATAGAATGATATAAATATCATGCATGACTAATAAAATAAATCCTCGGAAATTCCTGTGCAGACATTCATTCATTGGAAGAAGGAAGTTATAAACATAGAGCCTAATACCTTTGCTATCAAAACACCTAGTGTAATTTCTTACCTCAGAGAAGGCATAAGCAAGAGAAAAGCAAGCTGCAAAAAAGCCAGGGGAGGGATCCCACGCTGAGAGTTAGGAGGTGGTAAAGGAAACTGCAGCAATAAGATGTGTATTCTGATGGCCTGTATGAATAGCTGTTATGAGGTCTCTGCAGACAGGGAATACCCATGGTTTGGATACCTTTGAAAGTTTGTGATGACTGTTGCTACAGATTTTCTAAAGGATTCTAGAATGTTGTGCAGAACTTTTTCCTTGCCTTTTGTGTTTAATATGATAATGTTGCAAGGAGACTGTGAACTGTTCCTATTAACAAGTCCTATAGTATGCTTATTATAGTAATGAAAATTACTCCTGAAATGCAGTTAGCAGTGGAGTGTAAATGACTGTGTGAGAATGAGTTAATCATCTGTCTTTGTTAAATGTTTTTCCATGTGTGGGAGTTAATGCACTTTCCCCTGATTTGCAGCCACTGTCATAATTGCTCTATGTGATTGATATGTCTGCCTTCACAGATTTGGAACCTGACACTGACACTAATAAACAGCTTAAAGTCACTTATAACAATTTCAGAAGGGATTTCAGAAATGGTAGAGGACTATTTCTTCTAAATCACAGCTTTGTATCCTGGGAAGGGTGACATGGCTTTGTCAGTTTGCATTTTGTCAGGGTAGTGTAAGGGACTGCCCTGACCCTAAATCGTGACAGACATACAGGTATTCTGCAGAGGTCTGTTAACTGGAGTTAGCTGAAGAAATCAGGAAAAACAAAATAAATAAACTGCATCACATTCACAACCCTAACATTTATGAAGTATAAAATGACATTGGAACATGCCTGGTACAACACTTAAGCTGGTTTCACAAGTCTTGGTACACATTTGCTCGTCATTATTGATTTAAAGACATGATGCAAAAGGTAGCCCTCTTATAATTTCATTGTTCTGAGGAGATACAGGCTAGGTATGCCCTGTCCACCATTTCTCTTTCCTTTCTTGCTATTTTTTGGGGGTCATCATGACATGATGACATCATGACATCATGACATGATGCTTAACTGAGAAGCAGCAGAATGAATTGGCAGGTTAGTCATTATTAACACCCACCAGCTCTGTCTGCTTCATTTTGCTATGTTGTGTGGTGCTTTGGAAGTGGGAGGAGGCAATCAGATTTGCTTTTTAAAAAAGAAACAGTAAGTAAATCAGCACAGAAATTAAGGCAGTAGCAGAAGTGACATTTTCCAGGATATGTTTTCTCTCAGCCTTCCTTCTTTAGATAGTTTCAGGGAGAAAGTGCAAATGAGATATGAGAGCCCTTGTTAGTGAGGATGACTTGTATTGGACAGCTCTTCAAAGTGGCTGAGGTTGGCAGGGACCACTGGAGATCATCGGGTCTAACCCCCTCCACTCAAGTGGAGCTGCCTAGAGCAGGCCACCCAGGACCATGTCCAGATGGCTTCTGAATATCTGCAAGGATGGAGACTCCACAAACTCCCTGGGCAACCTGTGCCAGTGCTTGGTTATCTTTAGAGTAAAAAAGTGTTCTCTGATGTTCAGACGGAGCCTTCTGTGTTTCACTTTGTGTCCATTGCCTCTTGTCCTGTCACTGCACACCAAAGAAAAGACCCTGGCTTCATCTTCTTTATAACATTTAGGTATCTATACACACTGATGAGGTCCTCCTGTGATTTGTGTTCTCTACACTGAACAGTCACAGCTTTCTCAGCATTTCCTTATATAGGAGATGCTCTAGTCCCTTCATCATCTCCAGTATGTCCATGTCTCTCTTGTACTGTTTCTACCAATACTTACAGATATGTTTGTGCTGTCAGTTCCTAATCAGGGTAATGACTGCTCTAAGTGTTGAATTGATTTTACTAAAAAGTGGAAAGTTTTAATAATATTTTAAAATATTTTTATTTAATCTGTGCAAGAATATCACTGTCTCTGTTCATCTGTATGTTCAGTCATATAAGCTATAAAGTTGAGTGTGTGTTTCCACATCACCAAACTAAGTAGTTTGGCTGAAGGTGAAGTGAGATGCTATTGCAATATCATTGGCATGAACATTTATCTTCCTGAAAACTATTTTAAAAATTACCTTTAGTAGGCAGAAGGTGAAGTTTGTCATGTTCTATTATTTGAAAGCCTTTTAATTTTATCTATCATATGTCTACTAGTATACTGGAAAATATCAGTGTCTTATTGCAAGAGATGACCAAAAGGCATTTCCCCACAGATGCTGAACCTTTATGAGAGCATAATCCATAGCTTTCTGTTTTGAAACTAGTTAATATATGAAGGCTTCTTTTGTATATATGGGCATAGTATCTAGAATCTAACAAGGTATCCAGAATAACAGTTTACTGCAGTGGGATATAACATAAAACAAACTGCCCCCAAAACCACAGCTGAGAATTAATGAAATCATGATTGAAATACATGTTTAGGAAATTAAAAAAGAGAATCCAGACTTTCATAACACCAGAGTTTCAGCAATGCCTGTTAAATCAGGTCAATAACTGTGCTTTCATAGAGAATGTAGGGCTCCCCCTTACCTTAATTTTTTAAAGATTGATCTATAGACACCATGTGAAGACATAACTTGTTTGACCTTAAGAGCTGATATTTTACACAGTTTTTGGTCTAAGGGAAAGAATTTCATGATCTACTTTGTCTAGTTTTCCTTCAGACTGAGATGGATAAAATAATGATTTGTCAGTGATATACCACAACTATTCAGAACATCTCTTCAGACATGACTATGAAGTATTTTAATACCAATGGAGTTCATAACTATCTCAGTGTTACAAAAGATTTCTTTATACATTGAAGCACCAATCTCAAAAGAAAAAAAAGAAAAAAAATAAAAGACATGGAAATTAAAATTTTTTAGCTCCCACTACCTGAAAGACAAATGATTTCTAAACCAGAACTTTCCAAGGGCAATTTCCATGTACTAAAATATGTTTGGATGAATGCATGTAGGATTAGAAAGAGAAAGAGGAAGAAAGCATGATGGAACTAATAATATATTGGATTATTTGTTTATGTCTTTAAAATAAAACTATGTCACTGCAAAGAGCTGTATAGCACACTCTATGTGAATAGTCCTTTTGACACTTTTCTAATACTACACTGATAAAGTAATTAACACTTGCTTATCTTGAGGCTGCCGTAATTGTTATGCATTGAATTTGGAGAATGTGCTCAGCACTCTATTGGCAAAAAAAGTGGATTAAAAAGTACATGGATTATTTACTGACTTACTGATGGAAGTCTGTTTGAGGGAAAGCTCTATTTATGAGGCATTTCCATGAAGAGGGAGATGAACTGATGTCCTCTGCCTCCTGCAATTTAACAAGACACTATTTTCATTTTTTTGCATCTATTGGCAATTCATTCACTACTGAGAACTGCTCTTATTTGCTCTTCCTCCCATACTAACAATATTTTGTTCATCATAATACACCAACTTTTCAACACCCATCTCTTTAGCCCAAAATTTTGCCTTTTGCAACATTTTCAAAAACCTGTTGAGGCAGTTTCTTTGTTCAAAGCTTTTTCTTATAGCTGTAGCTATAAGAGTCTCCAGGGGGCTCATTCTTATCAATCTTCATTAAGGTATACACCTTCATTGAATTTGATAAGATTGTCCAGTTATGCGAAATTGGTTAGCAGTGGATGCTGTTGTCAACTGTACAATAACTTCTTTGAGCCTGGCTGGATTTTCCTGTCTTCAGTTTTCTTCCAGCTAATATAGTGATCTTTGGGGGGAATAGCTCTATCCTATTGGTGCTGAATTGTATCAGCAGCATCATAGACAGTAAGGAAGCAGAATGGATGAAGCTGCTTTCCATCATATTTGAAAAGTCATGGCAGTTTGGTGAATTTCCCACCTACTGGAAAAGGGGAAACATAACACCCATTTTCAAAAAGCGAATAAAGGAAGACCTGGGAAACCACAGGCCACTCAGTCTCATCTCTGTGCCCAGCAAGATTATGGAGCAGATCCTCCTGAAGGCTGTGCTAAGGCACATGTATAATGAAGAGGTGATTGGTGGCAACCAACATGGGCTTCACTAAAGGCAAATTGTGCCTGACAAATTTGGTGGCCTTTATAATGGAGTTACAGCCTCAGTGGATAAGGGAAGAGCAATGGCCATCACCTACCTGTACTTGTGCAAAGTATTCGACACTGTCCTGCATAAAATCCTGGTCTCTAAACAGGAGAGGCATGGATTTGATGGATGGACCACCTGGTGGATAAAGAACTGGATGGATGTTCACACTCAAAGAGTTGTGGTCAATGGCTTGATGTCCAAGTGGAGACCAGTGATGAGTGGTGTTCCTCAGGGATTGGTACTGACACCAATGCTCTTTAACATCTTTGTTGGTGACATGGACAGTGGTATTGAGTGCACCTTCAGCAGGTTTGCAGACGACACCAAGCTGTGTGGAAGAGATGCCATCCAGAGGGACACTGATGGGCTTGAAAAGTGGTCCCATGCCAACCTCATGAAGTTCAAGGCTAAGTGCAAAGTCCTGCATCTGAGTGGCGGCAATACCAAGCACAAGTACATGCTGGGTGGAGTATGGATTGAGAGCAATCCTAAGAAAGACTTGGGGGTGTTGGTTGATGAAAAGCTCAACATGAGACAGCAATGTGTGTGTGCGCATTCCAGAAGGCCAACTATATCCTGAGCTGCGTCAAGAGAAGCATGGCCAGCAGCTTGAGCGAGGTTATTCTCACCCTCTACTCTACTCTTGTGAGACTCCACCCAGAATGCTGCCTCCAGATCTGGAGCCCCCAATACAAGAGGGATATGGACCTGTTGGAGCAGGTCCAGAGGAGGGCCAGAAAGATGATCAGAGGGCTGGAACACCTCTCCTACAAGGACAGACCAGGAGAGTTGGGGTTTTTCAACCTGGACAAGAGAAGAGTCCAGAAAGACCTTCCTGTAGCCTTCCAGTATCTGAAGGAGGTCTACAAGAAAGGTGGGGAGGGACTTTTTACAAGGGCTTGCAGTGACGGGACAAAGAGCAAAGGCTTCAGAATGGGAGAGGGCAGGTTTAGATTAGAAATTAAGAAGCTCTTCTTCACTATGAGGGTGGTGAGACACTGAAACAGATTGTGCAGGGATGTTGTGGGTGCTCCATCACTGAATGTGTTCAAGACCAGGTTGGATGGGGCCTTGAGCAACCTGGTCTAGCGGGAGGTGTCCCTGTCGTGGCAGGGGGGTTGGAACTAAATGATCTTTAATGTCTATTCCAACCCAAACCATTCTATGATTCTATGATTCTAAGGCAAAGTGAATAAAGTTAGGGTTTTCTTTTCAGTAGAAACACCTCACAGCTTGAGAAGGGCACCAAATGCTAAGAGAAAGGGAAATGGACAGCTTGATTTGCATGGTGTCTGTTGTAATTATATGCATGAATGCAAGATATGTATGTCTACCTTCCTCTATTACCATTCTGTATGCATGGATATCTGTTTTTTCATTGAAGATGAATTAATTTGAATTATTAAATTAGTGTCTATTAACATAACCTGCTGTGTAAGTACTTCAAGGTATCTAAAAAGCTGTGTTCTGCTAAAATGTTAAATGTTCAACAAATAGCAAAATAAAAAATCCTCTCCAACAGATCAGTAGTTACTTTTAGTGGAATTATCCATGCAATCACTTTTGCAACCTATCCAGGAGATTTCTTCCTGCTAGCATCTTTCCATAAGTGCCAGCTGAATACTGTCAATACAAAAGGCATATTGTGTCTCAAACAATAGGTGCAGATATGCCTTATAGGCAATTACAATAGGAAAAGTGACATATGTCTAATTTTATTGTTATAATATCATTAAGAAGTACCTATACTTTCCAACTGAGAACATTTATGTCACTAATGCAAATAAAACATAGCTTTTATTTTTCCATTACAATGTGATTTTGCCAGCAAGTATGAAAGACTTGAAAAATTGAGACATTTAGCTGAATAACACCATCTACCTTTTCTAACAGTCTATTATATGAATAATTACTGAGGCTGTAGTGAAACTGTGAAGTCATTTGGAAATGTGGAAATCTAGTCGTACAGTCTAACAAGCAAAGAAATGCTTCTTGCTTTATTTTTAAAGTGATATGGTTCTGTATAGCAGGTGTCCTGTTTTCTTCATTGAATCCATGATGTGATCCAAAGAAGTTTGAATACATTCTTATGTGACACAGTGGATACAGCAGAGGAAAAATAATTAAAACAACTGAAGAAAGTTTGCACTTCTGAACTCAATTTTGAGCTCAATTAAGTCAGTGCAGTTTTGAAGTCTAGCAATGGATAAAAAAGAATAATGCCATTTAAGTCAGTTGAAAGGTTCACTGGACTTTGCTGAGACATCCAAGTCCACTAAAAAGGTCACTTTTCTCAGTGCAGAGCTCTCAAGTATTTTACTCCATATTCATTTCAGTTGATTAAGAAGCTTTATATTCCTTGTAGTGAATAGATCCTAGCTGTGAGTGAAAGGTGGCACTTCCTGTCTCATTGACAGGCTGGACTTACACGCTAACGCATTATACCAGTTGAGAAGTACTATATTAACAAGTTGATTAGTCTTCCAAGTGAAATGTCAGAAGTATGAATAATTAGTTATGAAACTTCCTATTCAGAGTACTTGAAAATATTAAAAAAGATGATCTTTCTTTGACAGAAGATAAACAAAATCAGTGATCCTCTGCATTTTCCATACTGTATCTTTTTCTCCCTGTCTGAATGAGCTACGATCCTACCACCATTTCCTCTGCTTGGCTAGGATAAGGCAACAGCAGACAGGTTGCGCTTCCATATTTCCAGGAAAATGCTGAGGCTAAAATAGAGTTATAAGTAATTTTTCTCTTTAATTTCTATTATTATTTGTGCATGTTCAGATCTTGGCCTGCCTCTTGGGAAATGAATCTCTAAGAATTTGTAGGAGTTGATGCCCTTTACTCATAAAACTGAATTATAAGGCTATACGGCTTTGTCAGGTCCTTAAATAAGCTCCTTCCATACTTCCTTGCAAATGCATTTCAGCCCTGACTTCTAACATCTTCGGTTTTCCTGTCTTGGGCTACTTACAAACTGAGGTTTCCAATTAAATTATAACTTAAAATCATTATAGTTTGAAGCACGCTCTTTCAATAGAAGTAGAAGGCTTCAGGAACGGTCAGTGCAATAATGATGGTATAAGCCACGTGCTTTCAGCTACATCCATGTACAGATATTTGGTCTAGTGCAACTGGATGGAACTCAGTGGGGCTACAGCAGAGAAGATCTTTTCTGCAAGGTAAACATTTTGGGAGTGTATACTCTATGCACTATTAAGTCAGCCATAAATTCTCATTTGCTGTGGTAAGTATGCAACACTCCATGCATGCTCTGCATTTTAGCTGTTTCTTGAGACTGGTATTTACAATATTTTATCTTCTGTGCTTCATAATTTACAAATGATTACATGATGGACTACCATGCAGTTAATAGGCAAAAAGAGATGTTGCAAGGACAGCATACAAAACTGTTTCTTTGTAAGACCAAAACCCTATAATTTTGGCTTCATACCTTAGGGAATCAACAGCCAAACTTTATTGCTTTCCCTCTTTTCTTAAACCCTTAACAATGCAATCAATTCATGGTGAGAAAAAGACAACCAAGACATTCTAGGCTTGGACAAAAAAATGGAGAACTTTCAGTTCCTTCTACAATTCAAGCTGATGCTGTTTATATGATTTTGTATGCATCAAAACTTTACATTTAAAGTGGTGACATAATTCCAATACTGTGTGGAAGTTTTGTCAGATCTTTGCAGATGCAGAACCTTGTTGTTTGGCCTTTATCAGGCATGTAGTATGATCAGTATAGTAAAATAAAAATAGTATAATAAAGCAAGTAATTTGGTTCCTGATGAGACTAATGGGACCACAATAACTCAGGATCATATATATATACCTATCTCAAAGGTTCCTTGACAAAGGAGCCTGTAGATGTACTCCAGAATAAAGAAAATATCATCAGAATACTTCTTCAAGTAGATTTATGCCAAGAATACTGTAGATATCTTCCTTTGTGTGGTTCCTCACACTTCATACCTTATAGTGGATGCTACATGCTAGCATATTTGCTTACAGTATTGGAAGATGTCACGGTTTAGGGTTAGGGCAGCCCCTTAAACCTATAACAGATGCTCTCTGTTAACCCCCCTCACTCCCCAGAGGGGAAGAGAAAGGGAATAAGTGAAAGAGACTTAGCGATTAGAAAAGGAAACTAGAACAGCTTTAATGAAAATTAAATTAATAATTATAAAAATGGAATATATACAAATATATACAAAACCAGTATGGAACCCAACCCCCCTGATGGTAATTCCATCACCGTCACCACTGATGTTGTGCAGGCACCAGGGGAGTCCCAGACTGGGCCCCGCAGCAGCCGGGAGCTGTGTTCAGGAGCTGGATTCTGGTACCGGGTTCAGGAACACGCAGATCGGATCAAAGGCAGAACGGGCAGAGTCCTCCTTGGATGCTCCGAGGAAGGAACCGAAAGAGGACCCGAGCCAAGCCAAGCAAAAGCTGGCAAAGCAGTGCAAGAGGGGAGAGAAGAGCCCAGAGACCCTTCGGGTCCCTCAGCTCTAGACCGAATATGGCGTATATGGTCTGGAATCCCTCATTGATCAGTTTAGGGTCACCTGTCCTGCCCACTCCTCCCTGCAGCTGCAGCCTTTCACTTTCTGCACCCCCCAGTGTGGTACACAAGATCCAGCAGTGGCCTTGGTCTGCACACCAATCCTTGGTGGTAACTCTAAACATGGGGTGTTATCACTGCTAGAAGCAGGCACTGTCTGTGAAAACAGGCTGCTAACTTCAGACAGTGCAGTTAATTAAAAGAACTGAGCTGAAAAGTAAAACTACTGAACAGAATTAGTTCTGTTTTCACTCAAACCAGGACAGAAGAACAAAATAAACTTTAATCAGATCACTTTTCAGGTGGCACATCTTTGTTGGTTTTGGTTCCAGAATTCCAAAACCAAGATAACATTGCTTATGCTCTGAAGATCATTATCTGTCCAAAGGAAAGCTATTTTTATTGTAAAATCTTTTCTATTGCCCAGGTGTTCAGTCCTCACAGTGAAGTTATGAAATGCTTGCTGCAGATATAAATTACCTTTGGAATACTATCAGTGCAAGTCCTGATGAGCTCGTCCTGCTTCTTGCAAACTAATTGTGACTAAATTGATTAGGAATGTGTTAGGACCCATGCGATTCATGACCAGGGGTTTAGTGGTGAGTGGAGCAGCAGCAAGTATATTCCAACTCTAGTCCTAGCAATAGCACCCTTTATCACAGACCTAGACTGATAATAAATGAAAGGTTTTTTTAACAGACGTTTCTTCTCACCTTTAAAGATTTTTACTAGATGTTTTGGTAGTGTGGGAAATAGGAACTACAGAAGGTAATTTGGTAATCAATATGCCTTAAGCAGATCTTAGCACTGCAATTAACATGTTATTGTTCAAATAAAATGAAGATGATCTGTTCAGTCACAGAATCAGCTCTGGACAACCACCACAGAGACAATGCCTGAGATTTATACAATGTTTAAATGAGAAGAAATTGAGTCAAAACACTGGGGTCTTTTCAACACACTATTAATCAATTCACTAGTCAGATCATATTCAATCTAGATGAAAGCAATCAATAATACATTTAATTAGAAGACTATTGCTTTTGTGAGAGGACTTGCAGAAGGAATTACAATTCTCAAAAGGTGTGTTCAAAGTGTTCTTCATAGGACACACTGTGCTGCTTTGTATACTGAAGTCATACAAATCAAGGTGTTTCCTTCAAATGTGGGTAATTGCATATCCATGCAGTTAAGTGACCTGACTTTACGAGGTGCTGGGTGTTGACTTCTTTTGAAGGTCTTCACTGCCTGTGAAAAGTAGGCCACTTATGACTAAATATAGATTTTGGTGCTTGACTTCAGGCTACCAAGCTTGACAATTTTGTCTTTAATAAATAAACCAGACCTTCTAAGATGAAAGTATGTCAGTCAACTTGGCTCTAGCTAGACAAACATTGAATGGATTACAGCAACAAAATGTGCATCTTTGGGTCTGTTCCACAAATGCTGAGTGACTTGAAAAAAATCTCAGCAAAAACGGGAGAGAGAATTCTGAAAGTAAACTCTAAGCATAAACAAACCCTAGCTTTTGTATGATTTCTTTCACCACATTGGCCAGTATACAGAAAAATGGCTATTAATGGAAATTTGTTCATATGATATTTATGTGTATGTACCTCAGAGTGTAATAATCAGAGATTAACATGAAGTCAAATATGTAGCTTTATAAACTATATCCTTGACAATTTTACCATTCTTTATACCTGATAGGTTACTCTAAGTTAAAAACTCAAACAGTTCAAGAGTAGAACCTGCAACTGCTGTAAATCCATGTGCTTCATACATTTCAAAGAGGAGAGTATGCTGATATAGTCCAGCTGAGCATTTGGCTTCTAGACATGAGTTTACAGATCTACAGGTGGTGTAAGTCAAAGCAGGTCAAATGCAAGTTCATGGAGCAACACTGATTTGTGACAGCTGAGGAGCAAGAAGTTGTTTATGATGACAAAGATACTTATTACCCTTCCTAAGAACTTTGTTTTTTTTTTTTAAACTGGAAAACAAATCCATATCCTTAAGTAGAAAAATATAGATTTTCAGTCCCCATTTTAATGATGGCTTTTTTAAGACTACAATATAGGTGTGACTTTACAGTTGTAGGCATGAGAACTGGCTCTGCTGGAGAAATACAATTTTTCATAGTGCAGTGTATGGGCATATTGTGAAATGGCTTGATCCTGAGGGAAGAGAAGTGGTGGGATTTCTTCCCACAAGATAGTGGCCAGCAGCATCCAGAGGAACATTTTTTCTGGTCTCTTTGTTGTGGAGCCGTGGTTTCAAAGTGCTGGGTCCCTGACTGATATAAACTAGGGTAGATTTGCTGAAAGTGAGACTGCTGTCTTGATTCAAGTTCACTGTAATGCTGCTCTGAAATGTGCTTGTTTTAGTGTGTTGTATAAGACTCATGTAAAGGTGCAGTATGTAATCTTAAAAAGAGTAATTAGAGGGAGGTAGGAAGAAATACTGAACAACTTTTGCATTAGACTTCTGTTGTTTTCTTCTTTCATAATAGAGAAGGGATGGGATTGGGTTCTTTAATACCTGACTTTTGTATTAGGATAGCTAAAAGTCCAGGATTTACAGCTCTGTATAGGGGAATCAGCTCTGAGGCTTATGAGCAAGATAAACTGTGGAAAGCATCAGAGCTTCCTGAGAAGTGGGCAGCGAATCATATGGGAAATAGAATGTGATTAAATTGTGCATAATTACTATCTAGAATTTAATAAGAATTACCTTTTATTTGTCTGAAGATACCTAGGATTGGTAGGCTCTTGTGTTTGAGCTCACTTGTGTGTTTACAACCTTTAGGGACTGTGACCAGTTGCACTGTGAGGTGTTCAGAGACACAGCATGTTGGTCTGGAGGTCCAGTTCCCAAGATACAGAGCCAGGCTGTTGCACCATAACTAGGAGATCTTGGCTTGAGAAAAAGTCTCAGGTTTTATTAAAGGTTATGTGACAGATGGAAGTGTGTGAATAGGCTTCTTTTTACATTTTAGTGAAACAACATAATTCAAAAAGTATGTTTTCCTGGCTGAAAAAATGTGGGATCTCTGCAATTCACTCATCTGTTTATTGGCCATAAGCATGTGAAAGGGGGTTCAGGTTGTTTCCATTGCTGTATCCTCTAGCCCTGCCAGCAGGGCAGTATCTGATGCCAGTGCAGAGTCCATGGTGGTTCTGACTATTAGAAGGCATTGGTAAAGAACAAACTTCGCCCTTCCTGATTATTTTTCTCACAATAATTAAAAAAAAAAAAGTTGAATATGGAATTTGAATGTGTGGCCTGAGTAGAGAGCTTTTTGGTGTAGAGAGCAGAAAGCAGAGGGGAGACATTCTGCAAAACTTGGTACTCATTTATGTACAAAATTCCAGGTGCTGGGACTTGAGTAGCTTCAAAGGGCTTTATTGCTTTATACTTAAATGCAAACCCTTGGTGTTCTGGATCCAAATGTTCTCATGTCTGGTTTCTGTTTAAGCTGATGGCTGCTGTATATACAGCCAAAGTGGATAGGGAACTGCATGTTAATCCTGAACCCCAAGAAGCTCTGATTTCTCTCAGAACGCTGTCACAATAGAGTTCTGATTTCTGAGCCTTCTAATACGTTGTCCTCAGAAAAATCAGTAATATTTTCAGTGAGATTTTGGATAACTATTTTGCAGTGTGGTCCCATCCTTATGAACGTGAGGATACTTGATCAAATAACAACAGAACTACATTATTTTTATCTGACTTCTTTCTCATTTAAGAGAGAAGTAGCAGGTGATTTCAAATAGAGTTTCAGTGAAAAAATTCAGCCAAGGTGATGCTTACCCAGCAGCTAGGAATTTACATGCAGATCTTTTACAAATGCTTTGGAAAATCCTGTGCTTTGAGATACTCCTGATGTCTACATAAAGGTTTTTCATTTGGCATGTACACAATTTTATTTTAAAAAAAAAAAGAAAAAGGCAGATGAAGAATTTCAGGAAAGTTTGTGAGACTTTAAAGATCTGGTTTTGGGGTAGGTCGTAAAGAGGTTTGCTTCTTTTCTAAATGCAAAACTTTATTTTTGCTATCTCTAAGAGCAGAAAACATGCATGCATATACAAATGCAATTTAGATGGCATGACTTTGAAATCCACTAACTTCTCTGAATGGTACTTACTGTGGGATAGGGAGAATTGGTGACCCCTTCTACTTACATCAGTAATAATAATATGTTGAGGAAATGATTCTAGAGTTACCATCAAGGAAGGGAAGTGTCAGAAGTTTCCTTCAAAAGCAGTAATTCCATGATCAACCTTCAGTGGTTTTGTTCTGTGCTCACATAGTGTAATGACCTGATAGGAGTAACCAAACATATCTTGGCTTAGAGTAGTACAGCAGCCCTCAGAGAGGGTAGAATAAAAACCCTGTTAATGAAGCTTGTCAGTCTAAGGGACAGTGCTTCTGCTGTTGTGGTGAAACATGCCTTATTTTTGCATGTATGCCTTGCAGCTTTTCTGTTTAAAAAAGAGAAGAAAAAAAACCCCAAACAACACAGACAAAAAAAATATCTCTGTGTAAAGGGTAGTTAATTTTTTTTTTTTTTTTTCCTTTTCCATGCCTAGGATCTCTTTTGTCTCTAGAGAAAATGAGATGACAATGACTTAAGGTGCAGACATCATAGACATCACTGCTTCTAGATCTGGAGCAGCTTACTCACTATCAGCTTGATGCTTTGTGGACTCTCCTACAGTGTCTCTCGTTCATGCCTTGGTGTCACTGCACAAGTATATAGCATTCATGGACACTTAGGTGTTCCTTCCAGAGTAAGAGAAAAGAACAGTGAATTGTTCTACTAATCCATCTGTGATTTTTTAGAAAATGTCTTCCACAGTTAAGGCTAAGCACTTTATTCAGTGTTGCTCTAAGGGATGGACCTAAGAATGTGATTAAATACTTTCTTGAATTGATTCTACAGAGGCCAATTCAATTATTATGTTCAAAATCAGCTATGACATTGTTGAGGCAAATACAACAGAAATGGCCTCTGCAAATTCAGGTAGCCATGAAAAGAAGTCATAACTGGTGTTATGGCAGAAATAGGCCTGGAACTGACATGAGGAATAAATCTACCCCATTTTGCAGCATTGCATAGTAAAGTCCACTTCAGGCTGATCAATCTACTACTGGCTGGCACAGCAGGAGCCACAACAACTTTGCTGTAAATTTTCTTCATTAGTACCAATTTTCAGTATTAGGGAAGAACTTGACCTCTCCACACACTTGAGAAGGAAGGAAAGGAAGCAGCATCTTTGCTCCATTTTGGAGTAGTATATTTGTCTCTACTGCCTCTCAGGTAGGGAGGCCTCAAATATAACTTCTATTAATTCTGTACTAGTTTCTGTTCTCACAGCTGATAATGAAGTCCTAGCACTCATACCTACTGCCTAACTTAGTTTCCTTACACAGGTTTTGTCTTTTTATCTGCTGCATTAAATTATATTGATCATTTCTAGAGAGAAGATACGTGCCAGTGATTCAGTTCCCTATTTCTGCTGTGTACAAGTGCTGAGTTTGTCTAATATAGCTATTTTTTGCTGTTCATAAAGTACTTGAGTGTGGTTGAGATGTTCTTTGAACTCTTTTGAATTAACTATATGTTGCAGATCCTGTGATTGCTAACCAGTCTTTTCACAAAAATGCATCTTGTCCATCTCTTTTGATATAAACCAAGGTGACTTGCTTAACAAGCAGTTTTGCAGTAGAACTGCGGAAGAGAATAAGCTGGTTTGCCTTTCATAAAGTAAGCCTGTTTTTTTTGGTAAACAAGCTTCTTTGTCATTGTCTATCTCAAGTAGCATCTTAACATAAATATTTGACTTATGTGGATTTCTAAAAGGCCTAAAAATTATTTTATACTAGCAAGGAGAAATAAATGTTTTGGGGACAAGAATAAAACTCCTTTTCCCTTCCTGAGAAAACCTGTAAGAAGAAATAATAATGGAACTTGCCATCCCTTTAGTTGATAGAACACCAAAACAATGTCCATTCGTTATCACTTGGGTCACTTACAAAAACCAAAACAACAGTAACAACAAAAGCGATATGGAGTTCATTAAATACTGATTTATCTTAAAACAAAGCAAAAAAAAAAAAAAAAATCAGTCTTCCCTTATCACAGATTCACAATAATTCCTAACCTATCTGGTTTCTACCAAGGGAAAAAATTTCAACTAAACTTATTCTGAGTCAAACTTACTATTGGTTGTCTTGCTGATTGTGATTCAATATAGATTAAATCCTGATTCCTTTCTTCTCTTTCTGCCTCATCTGTTCTTCCTGGCTACTTGAGAAAACAAGAACTTTATGATTGGAAGGTAAATTTTAGCTGTTTAAGGTGATCTGACAAGTTTAAGTTCTTGGCTAGTAGCATTTTTAATTGCCACTGATTTGAGAAATAAACCTTTTCCCCAAAACTGTCCAGTTTACTGAGATTCGTGAGCTGAAAATGTCTTCAAATTTGTTATTCTTGATCATCGCTGAGTTCATAGGACCCATTTTCTGTCTTTAGGACATGGGTATTTCTCCAATTTTAGGGGAGTGGATGGTGACTTAGAGTGGGAAGAGCAGGTATCCTTGGTTAAGTGGTATAATCAAATTTTGAGGAATTGAAGATCCATGTATTAATTCTGGGTCACAGTCCTAGTTGTGCTTGTGTCTTAGTATGTGACAAGTACAAAATAATTTTGGCTTCATTAAGTGAGACTACATTACCTTGCATGATCTGGGGGGGTAAAGATATCAACAGGTAGTTATCATGGTCAAGTTGATACAAAGCAATTTAAGCTACAAGAACTTGATTCAACAGATACGCAGCATGCTTCTTGCTTTAATACAGAAATGCTGATCGTTGGGAGGAAAGGGTAGGGATTTTCTAGCCTTTTAGAACACATTGTGTAGGGTGTGGAGAACTTTCTAGGCCATAGGAATGAACAGCAGCTCTGCTCTTCCCTTTTGCACCAGAGAGATTATGAGAGGTGCAAAGCAGAGAAGGGTGAGGCCCAGGGATGAGGACAAAATGTCTTCCCACCCTCCCTTCTCTAATACTGGAGTCACAATAATTTCCTAGCTTTTTTTTTTGTTGTTTTTGTTTGTTTGTTTCTTTTTGGGTTTTGTTCCCTCTTCAATCTCTCCCCCCTTTTTCTTAAATTCTTAGAGCATTTGGAATTTTCACTCACTTTGTCAGGAGTATCTCATAAAAGGTTTTCCCCAGAAGCATAGCTAACGCAATTATCTCCCTTAATTTTTGCATTAGTCATGGAATGATAATTATGAAGAGTCTTCCAGGGTCAGTCTTTTGTTCCATGCAAGTCAACAGTCTGGGAGAGGGGGACGGAAATGGTAGGAGCTTGTACACATGCTGTAACTAAATCAAGTGTGTGTAAGTGCTTTCATTACTGATGAGTTAATTGTGTTTTCATGGAGGAGTAGCTAAGAAATTGGCAACCTTTCACTAAAAATATGTTTCTCTTAAGTTGCCAACTTTCTTGGTATTCTCCAGTCTGTTCAGCAGACTTCAGAGGCAGCAGCAGCTCTTGTATCGAGGGACAACTTCTGAGAAGTTTCCGTTACAAACCTGACTTGACCCAGCACTGGCAGCAGTGGCATGGAGAGGTCTGTTCTTCTGGAGAAGGAGGGATTTGTACCTTGGGAAAGCAGAGAGGAGAAGCTCCTCTAGCTGTGGAGGAATTGCCTTTCTTGAAAAGAGGTGCTGTGTCTGTAGGGCTTGGTCTGGTTGCACAAACATCAAAAGCAGCCTGTAGTTCTCTAGAGCCACTTTTAATAGGCTAGTTAACAAAGGGGTATCAGGTTAAATTTTACAGTAGAACTAGATCCACATCTGGGATAAAGAAAGGGAGGACCTTAGCCCAAGAGCTGAAGGCTGTCTTCAGAAAAGAAAATGTTAGAATTACTGCTTCGTTTTCATAACATGCCTTGTTTCATCTTTGTGTAAGTTCATGTAGGTGCCACAGTATTATTTACACTCATGCTTTTCATCTAATACCTGCTTTCCTGTCCCTCCCTGACTGTCACCAAATAAAAATCAAACCAAAATGAACTACTAAGGTAATGAAACACTTGAGTAATTTTGCAGTACTTGTCTAATTTCAGGAGCAAAAAGCCCTCCTGTAGTTTATAACAGTCTGATTTCAGGAATGACATATATCAGTTTTCTCTGAGTTACGCTGAGACACAGACCCTGTTGAACAGGTGGTGCTCGGATAGTCCCACAGGAGCTGTAGAGCACTTGGGGGATCCATGGGATGAGGTGGATTGGTGTGGTTCAGTAGCAAGGGGAGAGCTTGCCTGATGGGGCTGCAGTACATGTTGACCTTAGGCTTAGTGGTCTGGAAGCTTGTTCTGAAAATCCAGTATGAGGGCATATTTCAAAGTAGTTCAGTGGTGTTACTTATTCAGCTACTTCCATTAAAAAAAAAAAAAAAGAGAGAGATTAAAGTCCAACTGTTCAGCCAGTTTGCAATTGAATTAATTAATTGAGGGGTCAGTAATGTGTTATTGCACATACTTTTCCTGTCACAAGTCCCATGTTAATTGCCTAGTCAAACTGTTTAAAAATTCTCACTACCTGGTCTGTTCATCATAGCAATCTCTCAAACTCATTCTCACCTGCCTGTGTCTTCCCAGACTGCTCATTTATTGTTTCCCTGATTACACACTTTGTTTTGCTGAGCCTTAATTTCTACTGGGTCTCTTAAAATAGAGCCACAGGGAAGATAAAACACAATTTGTAGAGTAAAAACCTAAAATAGAAACCTGGAAAATCTTATTTCTTAGTCTAGCTCAGCATTACAGAATGACTATTTATACTTTACAGGAAGTAATTTGTCTATTTTATGGATCTAGAGCAAATTTATTTATTTATTTGTTAAGCAAAAGTATAAATATTTGTGTCGAAAGTTGGCAGATGGGAAAGGAGAATATTTTTTTCCTTGAAGCTTTCACTCAATAAGTGAGAATCATTTTATCTTTATGATTCTATAGTAGTGATTAATGAAGGCTGCTTTAGTAGGATGAAGGGTTGCTTTTCTAAAATGTCTTTGAATTGAAGCCTTATAAGTTTTGGAAAAATAAAACCTAATGTTTCTTTAAACTATCTGCTGATGAGTTATGTCTGTTTTGGCTGAACCATGCCAGATGAACATTCTTAGAATATTTGGGACACCAGTTTTTGAATGCATGACAACTTTCTCCTCCTGAAAATATTGCTGTAAATTTGGAAAAGCAAAGTGAAATCAAGTCAAGCTGGGTTAAAATGTGTAATGAGATTAGAACTGGGGCCAAGCTGTAAAACCATCCAGTTAAGCTTCATGGTTATTTTGATACACTCTGTGTGTGTGTGTGTTGTTTGTTGTGGGGTTTTTACTTGTTTTGGTTTTCCTTTTCTAAATTTGGAAGATTTGCCGTCCACTTTTTTCATCTTGTCATGGATATTCCTGTTTGTAGAAAACCTCTAGCAGCATGTTGACTGCAATGACCTGCAGTGGATCTGTCTTTTAAAAGCTTTAATTTGTATTCATTTCCTATAATTAGCATGCTGTAAACTCTCCATGCAAGACACCACTTTTGATTACATTCACCTTACTGGTTCACTGAGCAGAATGATAAGAAATTGCTCATCAGACCAGTTGTTCAAGATACAACTGCCTGCCTATCTCTTAATCAAGATTCATGCTCCTTGTAGATTTATCATATAAAAGCAGGCACTAAAAGTATTTCATCCCTGTTTTTAGTTGGAAGACTGCTGAACCAGCAAATCTAACTGGCTGAGAAAGTCCAATCATATTCCTTAAAATAATGTGACATGCTGTTTGGGTAGTGAATGGATGTACATCATGTTGAATCAACCACTGTACCTTTCAGAGAGAACATAGTGACCTCCAGTGAGGGACGTTTTCCTTGTAGTTGCTTTTACTAAGTGGAAAGATCCTGCTTTAAATGGTGGATGCTGAAATAGAACTGATTTCTCTCATGCTTTGCATCACTCATTTGTTAGACTCATACAGAATGAAAAATTACAGCATTTTACATTTTTTAATATAAAAGAATTCTTTTGTAATTAATGTCCATTGTTGGAGCATCACAGCATCCTTTTCTGAAATGCTGATGATGCTAATTATGTGGCTCTTAAGCCATGCAGTGTTGAGCTTCTCAGCTTCAGTGAGTTGCTGCTGGTCTGTGGCATTTGGCAGTGAAGTGAAAGCTGCTGGGTAATGGACTGGGAGGGGGAGGTGGCTTATAGCTTCTCTGGGCAGCCCCTCGGTAGATCTGCCTACTTAGCTGTGGTATGAATGCAAAAGGAAATGGCATACCCTGCCCCAAACAGCTTACCGCTTCTGTAATGAATTACCACATCATGTGACTTTGTAAATTGCTGTTAGCCAAATTTATGGATGGGGGAATGCTTGGATAAATTTGTAACTTTTCTGTGATTACTTATGTAACAAATGACACAGTCAGAAGAAAAACCCAAACCTTTCACAAAACTGCATACATTCTCTGTAAATGAAGGCCAATAGCCCATATGATGTACTAAGGAATTAGAAGTGACTAATTTAAGAAATATCTCAGGTAACCTCAGCATAACTTTTTTTTTCAATGTTGTCTGCTTTGCTTCAAGTTAAGGAGCTAATGTGCCTCT
This sequence comes from Todiramphus chloris collaris, assembly GCA_025345505.1. Lineage (NCBI taxonomy): Eukaryota > Metazoa > Chordata > Aves > Coraciiformes > Alcedinidae > Todiramphus > Todiramphus chloris. The sequence continues at coordinate 8,100,747 of JANVCC010000019.1, forward strand.
AGAAGCATCATACTGGGCAGATTTTGTAAAGCATGTGCTAGTCATTGCATACCTTAACAAGCACAAAATTTGCTTATTTAAAAATACTGTTACTTGAAATGCATCTTCAGACACTCTGAACACAGTGAGAAGGAGATAGAGAGCCTGTGAGTAAGGTAACCACATATAAATTAGTGATAGAGGCATTGCGTGTATATATAACTCATTCTGATGCTTAATCATATATTTTATTTATAAATTTATTATACATTTTAATCCATGAGTTATATGCTTGTGAATTCCAAAGAAAGAAACACTGCAAAAAGTGTTCACAGAGTGACAGTCACAAATTAGGATCAAAACCACACTGTTCTGGCTACTGTACAAATGCATAAATGCTGTAGCTGGGCCACAGAGCTTACACTTTACATGATGGAGATCATATTTGCTGTCAATAAACACCAGGAGGGAGGGGGAGGGAAAAAAGAAATAAACTAGGAAATTGATTTCTGTTGTGTTTTTCATAGAATGTTAAGGGTTGGAAGGGACCTAGAAAGATCATCTAGTCTAATGTCTGATGGTGACAATCATTAACTGAAAACAAATTGCACAGTGTAAGTGACATGCTTGTGAACTTTATAGAGAATGACTGTGAGTCAGGTAGAGAGGTCAGGAGATGCACATGATGTCTATGAAATACAACCTGCCCAGCCAGCTTGAATTTTCATCCATAGGCATAGAATCCATAGGCACCCAGGTTGCTCAGCAAGAGGAATTCTGGGGAGCTCAGTGAGGTTTGCATCAGGTTCTGCCACAGAAGAACATCGGGAATAGTTGCCTTTTGATATCAGTATGGGAGTAAAAATTTAAGTTAGGAGGCTCAGTGCATGTGTTCCTTGTTCTCAAAGCTCCAATGGGTACTACTATACAAAGATGGCAATATATGTATGTGTGTGTGCACTTAACATATGACTTTGGCATCTGTCTCACATTTCAGTGTTTCTGTTATTGTATTTTATGTTAAAAAAGTTCTCCATGTCCTTATTTTAAAAGAGGTTCTTCATGTCCTTATGCCATCCATGTCAGCTCAGATGCTTGCTGGAAGGTTATAATTTGTTTTTACAGGGTTTCAAAGCATGGGAGGTTGGATTAAACAGAAAAGTGTAAACTGCCATTATTCATGATTATTACAAGGTAAAATCTTAATGGATGAGAAAAGACAGGCAGTATTGCTAGTAATGCACAACTGTAGCTATATCACAACAGTTGACCAGAAGGGAAAAAAGCTCAGTACTTTTAAAGTAGATGGAGTAACTTGTGCTTTGCAGCATCCATACACATGCAATCACTTGGGACTTGGGTAACTTCATGAATTTTCTCACATCTGTCAGATGAATCAGGAATCCAAATGCAAAAATGTGGCATTTGTATACACCATGTATGTCTCTGAATAACAGGTATTGCTCTTGTGAGGGTATGCTTATGAAATGGTTGTGTAGTTTCTGAAGTACAGAGGTGGATTCTTTTTCTAAGGTTACCTCAGTAGGGAAACTAATATGGCATGGTTATTAGTATATTCATAATAGTAATAATGCTATTTCTACTTGTTACAGCTAGCCATTCCTAGTTGTGAAGCATGATGCCTCTGCCTACAGTCCAAGCATAAACAGGCACACAGATGGATGATTCATGAAAACAAGATGGTATTGGTTAACACAAAGACATCTTTGGGTCAGAGCACTGAAAGGCTGATCTTTTCATCTTGTTAGTAACTGTTGTGACAAAATGCAACTTAAGGGGGGATTTAAAGGAATATAGTGAGGTACCATTCAGATATTTTCAGAAGACAAATGTCTTGTACAGCATAAAAGAAAGTACAAGGATGCTCGTTTGCATATTTAACAGATGGACTTTAACTGTTGAAATTATGCTACTCCTACCAGTTGCATGCTCATAATCATTATGAATCTTCTGCATAATCGTAACTTTTTTTAAAAAATGAGGCCATATAGTGAGAGCCTATGCATTTTCAAAGTTAGATTGCAGGAGTACATCTCTGAAGTGCTCATGTCAAGGTTTAAAACAGTATTATTTCTTGTGCACAGCCTGCCTGTTCTTTGCCAAAATGTCATCTGGGAAGCAAGCTTTTACCATAGTGCTCATTGGTGTTCTCTTTTCACTTGAATTTCTTCTTCAGTAGGATTAGGAAAACTAATATTTCTTACTTTCTGTACCACCCATTACTGGTTCTATATGACAATGCATTTAAAGAAATTCTCTGTAGTAGCAAAGGGATAGTAACTCTAATATTTCAGATAGGCCCTGGTTAGTGATACTAGCCACTAGACAGTATTTTGCCAACACCATTTTCAGTATTCCCTTATTGAATATTCCTCAGTTGCAATTTAATCAACATGCACTGGTCTGTATTAAACACCTGGTACCTGTACTGGTGGCTCAGTTGAATTTAGTGTAACTTAGTGAACTATGAGTGAATTTATAGTAATAACTGTGGGTAATACTTTGTGAAAATTCCCTTGAGGAGATCAAGTTCAGCTGATCAGTTACATGCACAGTGAAATTTGGTAAATGTTTTCAAGAGAAGCTAAGATAGATGAGATTTTGCCATTTTTCTTTTAACTCAAGCCTACACTTTGTATGACATGGTGTGAGTTTGACTATCACAGTTTGGGGATGGTCAAGGAATGCAGACAGTTAGAAGAGTGGGTGGGGATGTGGGGAGATAGAAGCTGTTTACTTGCAGTTTGTCTTCCATCACCCCAGCCTGAAGAAGAACACACCCTCTGCAATTTTCCTGGCAATCTAGGACTCAGTGATCAGGCAGAAAAAACCTGATTTTTGAAAGCCAGATGTCTCAAACAGCAATATATATCAGCGTCCACTTTTGAACACACAGGCCCCAGTCTGGCTTAGGTTCAGTGAGCTAATGTTTCCTTGGGTTCCTCAGGCTGAGTAACATAAATTAGTATGTAGACCTTGTTTTCCCATTCCCCCATCCCAAGATAATTCCAGCAGCTGGACTGCCTCAGTTGTTCTTAATTCATTAATATTCATGCCTATTGATTTCAATATTTTCAGTGCTTTTATAGGAACAAAAACCTTAATATAGTTCTGAAAGTATTTTAGTAATGCTTGATGGAAACTTGCTCTGCTGCATAAAGTGTTACAAGGCTTCCTATTTTCCCTTTCGACACTTTTTGAGAAGTAGCTCCGGGGTGATGGAATAGCACTGCAGTTCGCTTAGCAAACTGGAGGTCTGCATGTGAGCCAGCCAGGAATAGCAAAAATTATTTAAAATTCACAATGTTGTAAAGTAGTAGGAACAAACTATCTAATGTGTGGAGTTCATGTAATCTGGGTTTATTGTGCATCAAACACTTCTTTTAATAAGAAAAGAGTTTGCTCCAGAGATCAGTTCGTTTGATATTCTCTGATACATAGAGATAGAGGAAGCAAACTGAACAAAAAGCCTTCTACAGAAACTTCTAAAGTGTGAACTTTCTGTCAAGTTTAGAAAAGTGGGACACAAAGTTCAAGAGCTCATTTCTGTGGTTGTTGATTTTTTTTTTTTTTCTGTCCTGTTTGTTTGGGTTTTTTTGTAAAATGTTGCAGTTCTACTGTGTAAATTCTGAATAACAGCACTGTCTACCTCAGTAGTGTATTAGAATGGTATTGCCTGGCACAAGCTGCCATCCCTTAGGGTGTGCTGTATGTGATGTGGAAGCCCTGATGAGCGAAACAGTGGCAATAGCTTTTGGATTTAAATTGGGGCCCCATCTGGATATGACTTCCTGCATTAAGTTAATCAGACACAACTGAGCGGAGCTAAGCTCTGGCATTAGAGGTTGGGGTCCTGTCTGGCAGGAAACAGATGGGGGCTGTCTGCTTAGAAGACAGACCATGTACCCTGATCATATTGTGTTCTTTGTTGGTTTTTTTCTTTTTTTTTTTTTTTTACACAGAGTTTGCTAAGGGAGCTTAGGATTTTAGCCTGAATTCATGACTATGCTCTGTAAAACAAACAAGGACTCCAGTCAGGGTGTGTACTGTTTGAGCTTAGAAAATGTGTACTTTCTGTTTGGTTGCACAGGCTTTGATTCTGCAGTGACCTCTCAAAACCAGGAAGATAAGCATTCCATTTTTGATTAGCCCAGGCTTTAAAACAAACAACTCCTATAAGTGAAATTTCTCAGTTTTGAAGTATGTGGTTAAGATAATACCCTGTATTCAGCGGTATTAAACTGCCAAGCCAGTCCTCCGACTGAATTTCAAAATCGTGTAGTAGTACAAGGCTTTCATTATTAAACCAGAAATGTTCTGATATCCACCTTAAATTGAGCAGAGGCTTCACAATTACATGGAAATTATTTGTAAATGATTTTAGTATTTTGAGATGCAGCTTGAAACCACATCCATTTTGTGTTCTTGTGGGTTTCATTGCAGAGTTTGCGGTGGGGTTTGTTTGGGTTTTTTTTGTCGTTGTTGTTGGTTTATTTGTTTGTTTGTTTTTTGTTTGTTTTTTTTTCCCAGCAGGCAGGTCTGCCTTTTTTTTTCAGTTTGTTTGTTTGGGTTTTTCTGGGGAGCGGGAAGTATGTTGCTTTCCAGGAGACAAGTTTGCATTCTGAGGCTAAACCAATAGGCAACCTTATTAGGTATATCGAACTTAATCTTTATTCCTTACCTAAGGTGCATTACACTTTCATCAGTGCTTGTCATCTTGTCACTGAGACAGTAGTTAAGCTTTTCAAAATGTCTTGAAGTAATTTTTACTAGCACTGCATATAATGGATATTAGATTCTTAATGAAACAAGGATGTTTTAGACGTGAAGAAATTCCAGACAGACACTCGGAGAACATCTGACAATCAGTTTGTACCTCAAAAAGGGAAAGATAAGTAAGCAATCTTACCTATGGCTGATGTTCAAGAAAAAGATTCCTCTTCCACCAGTCATTAGACCTCATGGAGAATTCATCCATGATCAAGAAAATGAAACTCATATCACACATACCAAGCAGTGATAGACTCATTATCCTCCAGCCTCAGTCACTAATGGATTTTTCAGACATGTCCACTTTTTTGTTTAGCAGTGGAAAGGTTGTTTCCTTAAGACTACCACAAGAAATACTGTATGGATTCAATTTGTCTCTTGTTGACTGTTTTTGACAAATGGGGATGTGTTTCAGCAAGGTAACATCATTGCATGGACGTAACATAGAGGAGGTTCAGCTGTCATGCTGCAGACTTGGCAAATGTCTCCTTGACTGTAGCCAAGCTTCTACTGACACATCTGCTTTAGGTATCACTTTATATTGTTTCTCTCCATCAGATCTCATTTTCTTCCCATGCTCCTTCCAGGCAACTTCAGTCCAGATACAAGGTTGGAATTTCTTCAACAATAAGCATATGATTCGGGAGGCTAAAAACTGAGTCTAATTTCATACCTTCACCAAGGACTGTCTTGGTCCTTGTGTCAGAACTGCCTTGTGTTATGTGAAAATCTAGGTGCTGCGTGTCCATTGGTTACTCTGTGTGTGGAGTAGAGTGGCAATGATAATGAACTTTAGCAGCTCCTTGCTGGAGATCATGCTGTTGCTGTTTTCCAGCTGAGTCTGTCATCTTGTTGCGTGCGGTTTTTGTTTCACTTCAGGCTAGAAGGCATCTAGACAGCGTGGTTCTAACCCCAGACTGTACAGTTGCATCTCCTTAGCTTCTCACCAAGTGTGTGTTTTTCACTTATTCATTGTAAATTTGGTTCATTTTTCTGAAATACATCAGAGAGGAGTCAGACAATCAAGCTGAAGGTCAACTTCTCTTGATGGAGCAGTGACAAGCAAAGGATATGATAGAGGCAGTAATATCTTTGTGTCTTGGAACCATTCTAAGCATAGCATAAACTGACTTGTGTGAGTGTACAAAGTGGAGGAAAAGCTTCATACTTAGTCTATGTTAAGTCAAGCACAAGTAGTGGTGCTTTCAGGACCAACATTTGAGTTTAGACTACACATCCAACTAGTAAGATATCTAACAGTTGTCAGACTTTAATGGATTTCTTTGTAAAATAAATTCAGTTGACAGAAGTTTTGAATAATTTTTATTCCACTGCTTCCTTAGTTTATAACATAACTTACTTTCTTTTATAATGTTTTATTACATATTCAACACATTTTAAAAATTAATTAGAAGTATATTAAAAGTTGTTAGTTGTTTAGTCATGCTGACATATAACTGAATAAAATATGTAATACATGCAGAAGAACATGTTAACATGTTCAAAGTTATATTAATTATTAACAAGGGCAAACATTTAAGAGTTAGGAAATTTAGGAATTAAAATCATCTCATCCATCTTCATTCATCCCCGTGTTGTGCTTGTGTTAAAAGAAAGTCTTCAATCACTGAGCCTTGTGCTTTCATTTCCCAAGGACCCCTAACTTATTCAGTGCACAGCACTGACAGAACTTGGCCAATGATTTTGGTGAATTCAGTGATGCACAACTCAAGTTGTCCAAAGCTTAGTTTTCTCTGCATTCAGAGTGTTTTCAGATGTTTCAATGTATACTGATAAACAGGGGTTTAGCAAGTATTATGCTACATTGTAAGCTGTGTGCCTGAAATGCAGAGAGAATAAGATCACTAGTGATCAATGTTGGGAACCTAGATGGAAACTTATAGGGTTTGACTTCTCCATATACACCTATGCGTACATCCTGTGTATGTGCCGCATCACTGACTTTATTCACATAATGTCTCCAAATGACACCCTTGGAGTGACAAGTTAAGAAACCCCTGTTCACCCCTTGTGTCAGAACACCTTGTTCCTAGTACAGAAGGTTGTAAAGATACCATGGGATGATACTGAGATCAAGAATAAAGATTGTCTTGTGATTAGTGTATGTTGGAAAAGTGGAATGGGGCACTTAAGTTTGTTGTTGACTAGTCTGGCTTTGTGGATGTAGAAAATGCTGGATACACAAGCTTTGAAGTAGGCAAGAATTATGCCTCTCTGCACACTTTTTGTATAACTTTCTTTTTGTGGTACTTCTAGTTTAGCATATAAATAAACTATAATTAGAATAATTGTCAGTTATGTTCACTAACAGTTTCGTGCACAGAATTCAGACTTGCGCACAGTATTCTTTTAGATGTGACAAAAAAAATTCTCTCCAGAGACACAAATTAAAAAACATATTTTAACCATTTTTGTTTGAAAGCATAATGCTTACAAATGGAAAGAGCTAAATCCTGAAACCCAGGAGTGACACTGAGTAGAACATTCATTTTAATCATCCAGGGAGAGTAGGAGGACAATCTATCTATTAGAAACCATTTTCATTTTCTGAAGTATCTTATGCTAATTATTCTTGGACAGAATCTTATTGCTAAGATGCAAATGAGCGCAAAGAAATTTAAAGCTGTTCCTACTCTACAACTGAGTTTTGGTTGAAGCTGAATCCCCTGAGGATCAGAGAATTTTATTCTCATTATAGATTCTATTTTTTTATATTTAGGGCCTATCTTTCAAGGCTGCTGCTTGTCAAATCTCTGCTTGCACCAGGGTTGCATGGTATAGATGGAATGTTATAGTCCTAAACTTTGTAAAAATAATGGATAAAATAAATCTTAATAATTTCCTAAGGATTTACTTAAAATGATCCTGCACAAAAATTTGTCCTACCTCTCCTGTCCAGATACTTCTATCTGCTCCATTACATGATATTAACAGGAAGGTAATTATGCAGAACTCTGTGGGATCAACTGAACTGAAAGGTGAGAGATGAGTGTTGGCAATTTTTTTCTGCTTTCCCTTGAGAAGGAAAGCTCATCACTGCTTTCACAGCTGCTGCCAGGTTTTAATCCAGCTATTAGAACTAGATATTTAAATGTTGTTTGGGAAGGAATCCACATTTCTGGAATAATTTTGACCTAGATGTAGTGATTTCAGCACTAGCAAGGAAATACCTCTTGCTGTCAAAGCCCTTGAGAAGGTAAATAATGAGAAGCGTTTGTAAGCATGTCCCATCCTGCTGTCTCTGGCACTGCTTGAATCTTGGTTTGGGTTATTCAAGGAGTGGGAATAAGGGTTCCTGCATGACAACTACAGAGTTTGAAAGAGAATCATGATCTTAAGCTTTCTCACTCAGCAGACCCTGTGCTGTACTGGCTTTTGTGGAGGAGGTTTTGGTATCAGTGAAGAGGGAAGAGCAGCTTATCTTTAGTTGGCTGTTTGACTTTGCTTATTTTAACCTACCTGCAAAGCACCTTCTTTGTTCCTGTGGATATCCAGGCAAGGGATGAAAGGAGAGAATTGCACTAGGCTTTGGAGATGTTCTGTAAGTTTTCTGAGGGACGTGGAGGGGAAGAAGTCTTTGAAAGATCAGTCTTGCTGTGTTATCATGGCTTTTAATAGCTCTCAGGGCCTCCAGAAAAAAAAACATGACAAAACAACAAGCAATCAAATCCCAAACAAACCTTGAGGATTGTCAGTGGATTTTGCAGGTGTCCCTTCAGGGATTTTAAAATGAACAAAATATTCACTGGAGTATTCCATGAAAAATCTGAACTGAATTGAATTCACTTTTTTTCAAAAGTCTTCCTGTTCAAGGAAGCACACAGGCTGTTCCTTTGGGGACTGGAAAAGTTGGAAGAATGTATTAGGAACCACATGCTATAGTATGTAAAATTTGATGATCATTTATGAAGGTACATTTGTTCCTTAGCTGTTTTTTTCACAAAACAGTTGTTGATAAATTTATGTGATTGTGTGCAATTATTTACCTGCCTTTCTCATTTTCACCAGAAGTTATATGCAAAATACTTACAGAGATTTTGCTGCTCTGTGACTAAAAGCTAATTTGGTTTTCTGCTGTAGATCCCACAGCATTCTCAAACACAAAAGGAGACCTTGTTTATAGGAGCTAGGACTTTATGTAACGTCTTTTGCAACTATTTTAAAAGCAGAAATGTGTAGAAAACACCTCATTTAAATAAATGTTAATGCACCAATAGAAAGTTCTGGGCTTTTTACAAACTTTATATATTCCTTTACTTAATAGCAACCTGGTTTAGTGGGAGGTGTCCCTGCCTATGGCTGGGGGTTTGGAACTAGATGGTCTTTAAAGTCCCTTCCTACTCAAGCCATTCTATGATTCTGTGAATAAATCCAAAACCTTAACTTATATTAAAATCTGTAATTTCTTCCACCCTCCTTCTCCCACCAAATAATTTTTCTGACTCACATGGGAGACATAACTTGTCATTCTGCTGTTTCTCCCCCTCCCAGTGACTCAGACATGGTAAACCACTGTCCCATACATCTCCAGTGGGCACAGGCTGGAGCTGTATGTGGGTGTGAAGAGGCACAATAAAGCAGAGTAATTTTTCCTGTGTGTTTACTCTGAAATAGTTCCTTACTGAGGAACTATTACAGGAAAAGAGCAGAGCATCTGTTATTATACAGCTATTATATTTAATCTATACTGACTAGAGTTATCATGCAAGATTATGTAAAAGAGTAATTATCAGTGATATTAGTTAGAATTCCCTCTGTGAAAGGTATGAAATACTGTACTGGTGTGATGGTTAATGGGTAATCTGTGATGGATATTAATCTAAGATGTTTCCCTGAAACTGCAGTAGTTAAGCTAAAAAACAGTAGGGGAAGAGCACAAATAGAAAAACAAGGCTGCATTCTCTCAATGGCTGCTTATTATATCTTTGTCCTTTTAGGGTGCTGCTGGAGCACTGATTCTTTATTTCCTTGAAAGCCTGCTAGAGTCCCATATTCTTATAGGAAACTCCTTGAATGATCACGGGTCTTCTAGTATGCTATAGAGGTAGAGATGGATGGATTTTTCTTGGACAGTCAGCTTGCACTTTCTACTGGTAAAAGACCTCCACAGGTTTTACTGGACTCTGTATCTCAGCATTCACACAGGACAACTCTTTGTTAATATAGTAGTCTGCTTGGGATCATTAGTGGCCATCAGTGTAATGTTTCATCTTGAATTATATCATCTCCTTAGCCATATCCTAGCTTCCAGACTGTTTTCCAAGGTGGCTGGAGCCTGAGCTGTCATGAAGTCTCTGTGTTTTCTGTCTGGTGAATAATAGATTTATGTTTTCTGAGCATAACAGTAATTAATAACAATTTTATTGTAAGTGTTAATTGAGTGAACTTTTCTTTGTACAACTCTTTGAAGGCTGTTGCTGAACTATGAACAACACAATACAGAGGTAGTGGCATAGAAAATGGTTCCTTTAAAGCTTACTGTACATTCCAAGTACTGTTATTCAAATGTAGTCTAGAAGTCTGAATATTTGCACCTGTAAAACTCCATTCAGACACTTCACTGGGAATATTTTCCAGTGTTATCACTTAAAGGATGGTCTTAAGTCCTTCCAGAGTTAGTTTTAAAGGAAACTGCTATGCAATTTGTGCACACAAAACAAGATGAAAGAGGAAAGAGAGATCATTACTTTTTCACTAGTGAAGCTAGCTAGTTGTGTGCGCAATATTTCCACTTGACAAGGAGGTTCTAATCTGGAGTTTTGAATGTGCCATTATCATCTTCTAAATTTTGCTAACATCCTCTTCTCATCTTTTTTGCACTCTTGTGTGTAGATGGAGTCTATGGATCAAATGTATCATAGTTCAAGTTTTGGTAATGTCCAGCGTATGCAGGCAACTCATGCAATGAAATCCACAAAGGAAGTAAATTCCACTGAAGTAACATTTATTTTGGCATACTAAAAAACTCTGTGAATTGCAAACTGCAGTTGAGGTTACCAAGGCTGCTTTACAGACAGAACAAAACATAAGTCAGGCCTTAAGGGCTCAGAATAGACAATTTGAATGTGAAAAAGTGCTATTGAGAAATGAAGTAGATGCTGAAACAAAGAGGAATTGGAGGTTACAGAAAAAATTAGACTTGTTGTCAAATGCTTTGACTCCCTCTCCCACCCAAATCAGGAATCTAGTTATGTGTGCTGATCCTGGTATTTAGGATGGGGATTTAGGTTGTTAAGTGTATTCTCACTTTTAAGTTGTAATAGTGCATTCTTTCACTGTATCTGTGAAAACCTGCAATAGTGTCATATTAAACCTGTAAATGAAGCTCAAATTAAGTGTTTGCTTGAGCCTTGCAGTTAAACCTGTGATTGATGCTCAAGTAGATTGTTTAACTGAGCCTTTCAGTCTAGTCTCTTTTCACAATATGGAGTTTTAGGAAGAAAGCAGAAAGGATGTGTCATAGAAGGTAAAGGTCAAGATAAGAGTGTGGTAAGGAATGAAATGGTGCATATGTTAGTACAAGCTGTAGGACGTGAGTCTGCTTATAGAAAGACTGAACTGCACAACACAAGATAATGTAATTCCATCTGACATACATTTATAGTTTTAATCAAGCTAATGTCCAAATAAAAATAATTTTCTAAATGAGATAACCCAAGCAAAGACATTTTCAGGAGTTTGGACCCATGTTTTGAATCAGGGGAGACCTATGCCAAACACTTCACTAAACTTACCTTGTTGAGCTTTTGCCTAAACTTTATGCCTGCCCAGCTTCACATCCACTCAGAGCTTCAGACAGCCCTAGAAGAGGTAAAAATATTAGATGGAAACTGAACAATGACATGTCTTGGCATGACTTTTGTTTAAATCAGGTTTAAGATTCTCAACCTCTCTCTGGAGATCCTTCTTATTTCTAGAATATCCTTCAGTTGTGAATTGAACTGGGGTCAAAATCAAAATTCTGAGCTGCAGGTTTTACTAGCACAAGATTTTCAGAAAGTAAGTCTTCACATTTGTCTGCAAAAGATGATTTTATGACCCAGTTACAATCTTGGGCTATGGGAGATGTGAATTTTAACTTTATTCCTTTATCAGACATTTTTGTTTGATGTGGTTCAAGAGCTTTGACCTTTCTCTTCACCTCTGTGTAAGCAAACAAAGAAACTAAAAAATCCACATTTTTGGGGTTTTTTTTTGGTAGGTAGTCTGCAATAACCTTGGATACTGTAGAAATGCCAGCAAAATACAGATGTATTTACCAACAAAATTTTAAGGTTGAAAATTCACAGCAGAAGTACTTATGAACCTTTCTACCAAGGACATTAACAGATATGTCAGGAGCTATCTGACCAGTCAGATGCATTTCAAATATTAATGTGCAATCCAGAAAGTAGAACATTTTACACTGCTTTTCTCCTAATATTGAAAAGTAGTAAGGTTAGAATTATAAACAACAGTTTACTAGGTGTAAACAAGAAGGAGAGGCCAGAAGAGAGGTGAAAGGCGAGCTAAATTCACTGACCAAATAACTTTCTGTGCATTACTCTTGCAGTTCTACAAAAATATTGTAACCCTGTTGGGTTACCTCTTGGCAATTCATACTGGAAGGGGAGGAGTTGCTGTCTTGCATAGAATTGAGGAAATTTGTGTGTCTGTCATCCCCAGCATGTATATTACCGTAGGATTACCTCTGTCATGACCTCGAAGTTCCTCCTTTCTGTTCCAGGTCTGTATATCTCCTCACCATTGCCTAGTTAAGCAATATGATTTTATGAGACACAGATGTCCATTAGATACCAGACTGAAATGACCAGAGTTTTTTATTTGCAACCTACTTTGAATCCAGGTCTCTAGAACTGGCAAGCTGGTGATTGTATTAACCCATATTTTCTTAAAGCCTTCATAGTTTATCTTTAAATTGGCCATCCTTCCTTCCCTTACCTCCCTCCCTTTTAAGTTTCTCTTTTTCTGTAGAGGATTTGGAGAGAAGTAGCAGCTTTTAGTTTGCTGGGACCACTTTTGCATCACAGCAAAGCCTAATGAAAATTAATTTGTAGTGCTGCAAGCTTTCTCTTTCAGGCTACTGCAATTTGGATATTTTTGCAGACTGCTGCAGCCCATAGTTTATCCATTATTTAGCACTTTTTAGTAATGGAAGCTACCATCAGGCATTTGCCCTCCACATGTCCCATCAGGTGTACTTACAACAGTGTAACCAAGAAAGATTAATTTGATTAACCAAACTGATGCTGCTTTTCACAGCATCACAGAATTCCCACTAATATCTCTGGCTGAGGTGGAATTCAGCAGCTAACAAGAGTAGTTAAGTATCTACCATCAAGGGTGAAGAGAAATTCTTCCATAATTTTAATTTGCTTTGCATTTATAAAATGCTTAGGGATCACTTAAAATACACAGATGCTTTTGAAAGAGACATGGTTCACTGCACAGACAGTCGTAATACTGCCTGGTCTGAGCACAGCTGAAGAGATATGCAGCTGACGTAGCTTTGGAAGGTCACAGTTGCTGTATTTACTGGAGCTTATTATTAGCTGGAAACTCTATTTTTGCTATCAAGTGCACTTGTCAAACCCAGGCTTGTTGTCAGAGGGCAATGAAGAAGTGATATTCCCAGAGAAGCTGTCCTTCTTATGACTGTTCAACAGTATCCCTAAATGAAGATTTAATATATTTTGAATGGAAAACAGAATCTGTGTTCCATTCATTTTGAGTCAGGAAAAAACAAAAGCATAAGCGGCACTCAGCTTCTCTCCATGGATACATTTCTGCAGTGCAGCAGGACTTTGGCAGTAGAGTTCTCTTCATAAAGCAAACCATTTTCATAAACTACAGGAGGGTTGGTTGAATTGTTTTTTTTTCTTTCTCTTTTTTTTTTTTGGAAGCAGAAATAATCCAAAGTCCATATTCTGGGAGGTACTCACTTTAGTGATTTCTGAAATTCTCTCCTTTACATTCCGGCTTTAATTTTATTATCTAAGTATAATTTTCTTCCTTTTCCATGTGTTGTGCATCTGCTCTACAGGCTCCAGCCAGGAGAATAACCATATGGGGACATGAAAATCTCCACTGCATTGATGCCAGAAGACAAGTTTATGTTCATTCCAAATGGCATCAAAGGCTGCTTGTCTATTTTCCCTTTACATCCCTTCCAGTGACTTAAATCTGTAGTGTTGTCCAAAACAGACAAGGAAAGAAAAGGTCTGCCTGATTATGAAGTGAAAAATACTCCTCATAGTGCTGGAATTTAGATGATTAATGAATTTTACTTTAAAGCATTTATACCACGGAGTGTTTTCTGCTTCTTTCTTAGTAAGGTAGCAATTACTGCACAAGGACTACCTCTCCTTCTACTTCACTGCTACTCCTGATAGTTTCCTTGCCCCAATCTGTATAGAGGCAATATTCCCTGTAGGAGTGAAAATCAGCTAAAATTTCTCCAATGTCTGGTGCTTTCATTAGGTAAATGCCCAATTCACTGTCCTTATCATTCCAGTGATGATTGGAGGTGGTATGAAAATACTATGTAAGCATTGCAAAAAACCACAATCAGCATCAACACAGCTTGATCCAAGCTGAAGCTGAGTTGCTGACTTGACCTGTGAAGATATAGTTACCTCATGTTGCTTGTGGACGATTGCTTGTTATAAAATGAAAGGTTAAAGAAAATGATTGTGCCATCATGGACATTTAGAAAAAGTAATAATCAAAAAGTCCTAGCTGTACTTTAGTAAAAGTAACCAAGGGCTGATTGCTTTCTAAAGGACTCAGACTGTATGATAAATACTCGTTTTTATTAAAAGCTATTTGAATGCGCATGTGAACTTGTGGCAGACATGAGTCTGACCTAAAATTCTGTCCCAAAAGAAATTTGGTATGTGGAATTCACTGTCATGCAGCAAAATCCATTTGAACTCACGATGAATTGAAATAACCATTGCAAGAGAGTTGCGAGCAATACCTACCAGCTAGCTTTCTGACACAAGGCCAGGGCCACTGCTTGGTCTTGCATGACTCAAAATTTTAGGTCGATAGCAGTTCCACAACGTAGTGCTGGTTCCTGTGCCAGCTTGGACTGCTGAGGCTTTGTGCTGATGTTGCTTTCTGAATGATGATGGCTTTGAGAGATACCTGCAAATAGAAACTTGCCCCTGGAAATTTGTTGGGATACGACTGGAATTGTTATTCAGGTAGTGACTTCTGTCACTTTGCTCCCTAAGGCTGAGCTTCCATGTAGTATTTTTCCAAAGCTTGATCTCTCCTGCTCATCAGGTGTGCAGAACTTCTCTAACTCTTTACAGAAGAGTCAATGTTCCTAAGTCAGTTTAAGGAGCTGGTTTCTTTCCCATTGCTTTGTAAGTTCCTGCATCTCATTCCCACTATTTTTATCCTTCTGGAGTTACATCTCCAGCTCCCACTCACATACTTTCCGGTATCATTGCTTATTTGCCAGATGGGAGACACAGCTAGCCTTTACGGTCCAGTAACATTGAGTATCATCAAAATCTATGTAAATTAACACTTGTTCTGAAAGTAAATGCTCTTCCACAGCCCAAGCGCATCTCAGAAAGAGCAGGAGGCAGAAAAAGGAACAAATCTCTACCCACAGCATTAGCCCCTTGCTGTGTGATGGTGTTACCCTCTGCGAGAGGCAGCAGCCAGCACGCCTTTGCAGGGAGTTACATGCAGGTCTCTGTGGCTGTGGTATCACTATGTGTGCAAGTTATCAGTTGAGATAGAAATAATATTTATCCGTGTAACATTAGGCAGGCAGCAATGTATAAAGCACACAACTTATCCATCCCTAGAAATACATGTAGCTGTAATCTCTTTTTATGGAAAAGGCCTCGTTTAAGCCTTTATGTATCTATGATAGAACTCAGTCCAGAACTGGGAATGTGTGGTGCATGTGAATCAGAAATAATAAAACTAGGACTGGACAGAGCCTCCTTGTTGATGTGACTGGTGCAGCAGGGAACTTACTGTCACGGAGCAGTTTACTGTGATGAGGGAACTTGCCAGTTAGAGGATGGGTGTCCTCCTACTGTTGTGTATTCCTTTTCCTTCTCCTCCTGTAAATCCCTTGCTGCACTGCAGCTGAAACTAGGGAGAGAGTTGTTGAAGAATGGTTATTAATTAAGGATGAGGTAGCCATTCTACATCAGATGTGCACAGCTCTCCATAATCCTTAACATTTGTTGTGTTCTCTATTAGATTTCACAATGATACTAGAGTATCTTTAATTGTCAAAGATGTTTTAAATTTGTCTTTCTAAACTGTTTTTAATTCCTGTCACATCCGCCACTTCATGTCAGGCTTCAAACATTCCTGTTCTGGCTCAACTTCACTATCCCTACAGTATTTTATATGTTTTTTGTTTTTTTTTTCTGGGAAACATCTGCCAGAATCCAGAATCATTTCCTGTTATTTCTAAATACCAAGGTTAATACTGGATGTGGCTGGTTTTAGTACTGGCCTCATTATTGTAGCTGGTCCCTAGAGGCTCCATTTTCTTTTTCCCCAACCTTTAGCTATTTACGTTAGTGCAAACACATCTAATTTTTATGGTGTTGAATTAACAGCGCAAATATCATCTCTGATTCTTTTAGGCATTATCTGTCTATTTTCCTGTTCACTAAGGACTGATTCTCTATCTCCCTGCTCCTTTTCATTTTGAATGCTACTCTTCTCATTGCCATTATCAGCGCTTTAATTATAAAGTACCACTTGTTTTGACTGTGAGTGTCAGAACCTGGCCTTAAAGTAATTTTTTTTTGTCTTTTCTCTCTCAGTCTTTTTTTTTTTTTTTTTAATATAGCTCTGCTTATTATTAGCTTCAGAAAGATTGCATTTAAAGGAAATTAACACTGAATTATAGTTTGATCCATATTCACAATTTCAGTTACTAGAGTTTAAGAGTGTATTTGGGAATTGCATTCATCAAATAGGCTGTGCATACCTATGCTGAAGAGGACAAGGAGTGAACAATCAGTAGTATTAATTACTCAAAGCTGAGAAAAATAATCTTTACTATTCATCCTTTATGTGCATTTCCTCCTGATTATCTTGGTTGGAGAGAACAGTTTGTAGCACAGAATTACATAAGCTCGTTTTCATCAGTTTCAGGAGATGAGTGATAACATGACACAAGCTGTGAAAAAAAAATGCAAATTGTGTGAAATTGTAACTTACATGTTGCTGAATATCACCTTGCTTTGAGTTAAACAAGGTTTATGTGCCAACACGAAGCCTAGTTGAAACTCTAAACTTAGATTGCATTTCAACTTCTGATGATTAAGAAAGGTAAGAAATAGAGACAGGAAAATGCCCACTGCTCTTTGTGGTACTGGGTAGCTTTAGTAGCCAGTGCTTGACATCTTAAGCACTTTTAGGTAGTGAAGAAATATTGGTTAAATTGCATCCTTGGGTAAACGTATATAGAGCTTTCTGTGTTCATGGAACCCTCTAGACTGTGCAAAATTGCATGCAAATAAGCATTCTTATTTCTAGCTTTTTTTCTTTTCTTTTTTTTTTTTTCCCCTCCAAACAACTTCACATTTTTTCACTTCTCAGTTGACCCTCAGATCAGTTAGCAGCCAAAATGAGAGCTAGACTAGAAATTCTGCTGTCTGCTGCACTGCTTCCATTCTGCGGGATGTAACCATTGAAGGAAGAATAGCGTGTCATATACTCATGTCAAATAAAATTGGTGGCAACTTAGCCTTTGTAAGGACTGATTCAGACATTTAAGATAGTTGAAATGTAACTGTATATAAACTTTATACATAGCTATTTAAAAGGTACAAGCAGTAACAACTTAATTACTTATTATTTCTACAGCTTTATAAAGAATATTTAAATCATGACTCTGGTTGTGCTGGAAATGCAATTAAATCTAAGTAACAGCTGCTGTTTTACATTAACCCCTGCTTCCAATCAACATATTTTAAAACTACTGTATGACAAAGTGTAAATTTAGTGGGAGTGTACTAAAATCAACAGCAAACAAACAAACAAAAAATCCACTTTGTTTGAATATTTTCTTTTTTGAAAAAAGAAACAAAGGGAATAAAATTTTAAATATCAGTACTAATGTAAATTGTATATATTTGCTTACAAAGTATTTGCTAGTACTGTTTTCCCATGTGCATATGCCTGTTGTATATGCCTTTAAAATACCATTTTAAATGAAATTTTTGTAACCTTTATTTTCATTCATTTTAAATGGAAGATTCGGTATAGGTGTTTCACAGATGTTAGTATTGGCCATTTTGATGGGTTTATATTTAATGTTGATATTTGCCCCATCGTTCCTCCTTTTTTCATTTTCATTTTTCTCAGAGAAACAAAATGAGAGGACTTGGCAGGGCAATTCAACCTGACACTGTGAGCCATTGTGTGAGTCATTAGAAGAGACTGGAAGATTTGCTTATTCTTGCAAGCAGTTCAGCCTTTCTACAGGCTCTTGTTCAGAAGTAATAGACAAACTTTCCATTACAATCTGTCCCTCATGCCTGACTTAAGCATTACTGCCAGAATGATGGACTTTCCCACCATAAATACAGCAGCAAATGTCAATTATTTTGAATATTTCTAAGATTTTCTTTAATATTTTCTGCTGTCTACTCAGTGATTTATTAATGAATTAATTATTTTCATGAAATAAAAATATGAGCTCTTTTGTGGAGAAAATGCTGTGAAGCAAATTATTTAAGGTAGCAAACAGCATAGTAAGTTTATTCTTGCTATTTCTTACTGAGTTCCCCATGGACAGGATAACTGAGAAACAATGCATGACCAACATTTGCTCAGTTATTTTCTCATACAAATTTGATTTCTTCTCAGCTCTGCCTTCATTGCTGTTATGAGCTATGCAAAATTCTGCAGTTAGCCCTGGTTTGTAGTTTGAAAGATATAATAAACAATTTGGGTTTATGATTTCTCCCATCTGCTTAAAATAGACCTGAAAGTGGTGTGAGTTAGACTCAGAGTTATGCTTTCCAAAAATTCAAGCTAGGTCTCTCTAATCTTCAGAAAATCCTCTTTTCTTTTAAACAGAATCCCAAGTGTCTTTCTCCCACTGCTATGCCTTTAGCCATTACATTGAAACAAAAATGTATAGGGGTTATAAAACCAATCAGACCTAACACAAAAACCTAAGGTAAAATTGATGTATCTTAGAATTGTGGGAAATCTGTAGGGTGGTACAATCTTGTGTCTTGGTCTTTGGAGTACCAAAAAGTGAGGAACTTTGTGACATTTGGTGGGATTGGCAGTGTTAGGTTAATGGTTGGACTCAATGATCTTTAAAATCTTTTCCAACCAAAATGATTCTATGAATTTCTGTAAAATACATGAATGGTTTTCCTTTACCAGGGTTCTGTTTTCAAAGGATATTGAGACCAAAATGTTTTGTTAGGCCAGAGGGAAGAATTTTTTCTGATAAATTTTTGACAACAAAAGTGCATGCACCTCCTCTGCCATCTACACGGTCAAGATAAGTATATATCCTAGATATCGGTATCTAAGATGTTGCCTGGAAGTATTCCTCCACTGAAGCAAGCAGGCTGTGGTCAGTTTTATTACCTTGAACTGGTATTTATGGAATAGCCTTTAAGTCAGTCATGTTACTTGGTCTCTGAAAAACCCAGCAGTTATTTTTATCTAGTTCTGGAAACATGGTTTCTATAGCAGCTTTTTGCCTGACATCGCCTCTCGGCAGCTTGATCACCCATGGATAGTTTGCAGTCTGTATGCGAGGAGCCTGGGTCTGAGAGTCTAACAGACACATGTTCCCCAGACCAGAGGACACCTGAGTTGTCTCTGAGCCTGTGTTTGGAAGTTCATTGGCTGCACAAGCCATCAGCCTGGTTTCAAAAACAACTATATGCTGGTACCCAGACATCTGCGTAGCCATACCTAATGCAATTTATTTTGAATCACAACCCTGAGATTGTTCTGTGGATCAATTTCTCAAAATATTAGAGGCTGACATGAATCCAAATAGCTGGATATAATGGTCTGTGGTATGGATGTTATTTCTGCCAACCATTATAAAAAGTCTGTTTTACTACTTTTTAGGGTGGGAATAAGGCCCACAATCTCAAGAAGAGAAAGGGTTTGGCCAGTTCCAATAAACATTAGCAGATTTTTGCCATTTGCAGTTTTACTAGAGCAAATTCACACAGCTTGCCTGTCAATTTGTTACCACTCCCTTAGTTGTGAAAAACAGATGAGCAAATATAGTGTGCATGTGACAGAGTGAGAAGTGGGTTCTACTCCAACATTTTTGCTGGAGTTTTATGCCTTATAACCTGCTTGGTAAGCTGCCTGTGTGACTGAAAGGGAAATGGTGTGTCCAGCTGATGTCAGGCCAGTATCAACATGGTGTTCATGATAGTGCAGATACAGATATCAAACATTGCTTTGGGGAATGAGGCATTGCTTAGAGGTGCTGCCAACCATGGGAACTTATGCAGCTTGTCATTGACTTGAATGGTGGTAGATATCACACCAGTGAACTGTAAGACTAATACACTGTCTTTGTTTCCATAACTGAGAACCAGAAAAGAGAGAGAATGTAAAGTGGGGTGAAATAATTCCTTCTTCACCTTCAGAAAGAAATGCTGTATTATTTCTATATTGATGATATTCTATATGATGGAGTCACCATCCCTGGCGGTGTTTAAAGAACGATTAGATGTGGAGCTTGAGGATATGGTGTAGTGGTTAGAGAAATGCTAGGACAAAGGTTGGACTTGGTGACCCTGGAGGTACTTTCCAACCATAATGATTCTATGATTCTATGACTTTCTTTTTCTACTGAAACTAGCACAAAAAAGATGGAGGTTCTGACAATATACTACTGGAGTAACTTTTTTTTTTTTTTCCTCCTGTACAATTAATCTGCAGGAAAAGCAGCATAGTGTTAACGGTGTGCAGTAATGAGAACATACAAAGAGACTAGATCTGACTAAAGCTCTGTCTAACCACTATTCTTGCTGCAGTAGCAGCAATAGGTGAATGACCAGGGAAGGGTGTAACAAGTCAAACATATGGAAATACTTCTGCTCTACACCTTCTCAGTTTCTTCTTATCTGAGGCTCATGGGCACAAGTTGCATGAATTCAGTAGTGGTTTCGCACCTTCTGAAGTCTGCTTTTTACTTCTGATTCCAACAGCTTTTTCATGTTTTTGCTAGGGGTTACTTTCCTTCCTCAGTAATTTTTTAGCATTTTCCTCCAATATCCAAGTCACTGCTACCTCACAAAAGATGCTTTTGTGGTTTTGTAATAGTTCTTTTTTATCTGCTTGGCTCAAGCCCTAATTTCCCTCAGTCTACCATTCCTGAACTGTTGGTTATTGCTGAAGTACACAAGTATTCTGTAGAGTACATTGACAATTATGTTACTTAGTGCCACTCAATCTCCTTTACCATCTTTTACAGGTTTTTTATATGCTGATTTCCATCTATATGAATGTATGTATATATCATGAATGTATGTATATATCATGAATGTATGTATATATTTTTGTAAAAATGCAATTAGAAACATTTCATTGAAAATTTGGTATTTCATTCCTCCTTGATGAAGTTTCTTTCTGTTAGGGGAAAAAACCAACCAGTAATTGTTTACATTGAATAGAACTTACTCCTCAGATGGTATCCTTCAAATCAGTCCCTGCTGCACACTGGTAGATTATATTTTTTTTTAAGGCCAAAAGAAATCATTATTGACATTTAGTCTTAGGTTCTGTGTAGTGCAGGCCACATCATTTCAGAAAGTAGCTCCTCCAGCAAGACTTGTCTCTCAGAAGGACAGCTCATTTTAATTAGGTGCTAAGCATAATGCAATCAAAATGATCAAAGAGAGTACACTGTAGCCATTCATTTGGCAAGTTGTTGCCTAAATTCATGTAATTAGTCCCAGTAATAATCTTGCAATTAAGTCAGTGACAAAATTCTAGATAAATAGCCAGTATTAAGCCCATTGTTTCCAACTTAAGTTTAGAGGAAAGAAGAAACTTGCTTGTCAGTTCAGTGTGGCAATGTGTAGTCTCCAATGATGATTATTCTCACTTCACATTATGGCAATGGTTTTCTGCTGCTGTAGTTTGGAATCATGAGATATAATTACAGAATCACAGAATGTTAGGGGTTGGAAGGGACCTCCAAAGATCATCGAATCCAAGCCCCTGCCAGAGCAGGACAAAACTAGACCAGATCATGTAGAAATTCATCCAGACAGGTCTTGAAACTCTCCAGAGAAGGAGACTCCACAATTTCTCTGAGGAGTCTATTCTGATGCTCTACAACTCTTACAGTAAAGAAGTTTTTTCTCATGGTGAGGTGGAATTTGCTATACTCTAGCTTGAATCCATTGCTCCTTGTCCTATCACAATGCACAGGTGAAAAGAGGTTGTCCCTGCCTCATTGATGCCCAGCCCTTATGTATTACGCATTATTATTACGTTATTCTAATGCGCCATGTATGCATATAGTGAATCAGGGGCTTTTGCTGAGTTTTTTGCCTTGTTGCAAATATGCGTTCCAAAATTGCTTTCAAAAATACAATGTAGAAATAAACCCAAAATATATGAAATTGAATTTAAAAGATGGTAATTTCAAGTATAGAAATCTTTAGAATATCTCAACAGGCCTGTAAAACAGTAATGCCTGTGTATTATCAAGTAATGCAGTACATTAAGAAAGGATTTGAGAAGTGAAATAGTTGTTGCTGAAAAGCTTATGTTGAGACTGTGCTTATTTTTTCTGAGTTTGCCTCAGACTGGCTCCATTCTGCTCCCTGAACAAGTGCTAGCAGCCAAACAGAGCACATACCCCATTTTTGTTTCTCCCGAAAGATTTCCAATTTTCATATTCTGATACCAGGCTGTAAATAGGAGAAATCAGTGAACCAATGAAAACCACATTCCATAACCAAACGAAGAATAGATACAGTCAATTTCTGCATTCCTCTTACTGGACTTTTCTGTGGGAGATAACATAGCTGCTGAGTTTAACTTCTCCTGCCAACCTTGTTATTGCAGTAGCTAGTTGCTTGCAGCTCAGAATGACTTTGGAGTCTTCACATAAATTCTTCACATCTTCCTAAATGGTAATGCTGCCATTTGAAGCTCCTGGATTGTTTCATCTGGGTATTTGAAAATCAGATCTAACCCTGCATGTATTTTCAGTAGCTCATCCGTAAAGCCTTTGAAATAAGAAACTGGTGGGCAGTTTTTCCTGATGATTCATGAGGCTGATAATTCTATCCCTCTGCCTTCTTGACAGCAATAAACCAGTGTGATTTAGCAGAAACATAAGTTGGCCTTTTCAGACAAGCCTCCCCTATGAAGGCTGCAATCTGAACCAACACATTAGTATTGCAGCAAGACAACTTCTCACTACCACCCCACCTAAGATTTCTTGGCCACTCACTGCAGATACAAAACAAGTAGTCACAGGCATAACATTATGATTTGCAATTGAAGCTGGGCAAAAGTTTTCTCTAAATAATAAATCTTTAGTTCTTCTAGAGATCTTCAATCATTTTTTTGTTTAATATAGCAGCAGTATCAGCTGTGGAAAAGAAAATGTCATGGTTGTATGTCCAGTAGATAAGGGACTAGAAATCCCATTTAAATTCTCAATGCAGATTAGCAGGAATGTGGATCTTAACTTTCCAGCTTTCAGGCTAACAGCTGCACAGAGAAAGCTCTGACAATTTGCTGTGGATTCTGTCTTATTTCTGTGAAGTGCCATTCCCAGGAGAAAGGATGGGAACTGAGGTATGTCAGGATCCAAGGAAGGTGCCCTAATGATGGTCCTGAGAGTGTTGCTTTCTTGTTCTCTTGCACTATTTAAATATTTTAGAAAATGTAGAATGGCTCCTGCAGGGCAGGGTAGATGGGTACATTCTAGGACATTCAGAGACACCTCAAAAAACTCTGTAAATATTCTTGAATGCCTCTCAGAACACCCACTAACCTTGAATATTCCGCTGGAAGAGAGACAATCCCAGACTGTTGTGATCCGAGCCTAGAGTGCATTTGCACTTGAATTCCTTAACTAACAGCTGAGCTTCCTTTGATGTGAAATTTTGCAGGGAAATTCTCTCAATCAAGAGTATCTGTTGGTTATTTTAAGGGACTGTTGCTAATATTGTGGGGTTTTTGTACCCTGGAGTGAAAACTGTTCCTAATTTAAAGGACTATCCTGTATTTCATCATTTCCAGTATGAATAAAGCTGAATCAGTTAATCAGAGCATCACAGAATACTGTCAGTGTAGATCAATCCTGTTTTAAGTCTAGCAACCATTTTAAACCTCAGACATTTAAGAAAAACTGATCACACAGAAAAATCCTTTTGTGGTTTAAGAAGAGAGTGTAAGGCCCCTGTTTGAAGTGTAATTCAGAGATGTGGCTTCATGTTTCAGACTTTGACTACTAAAAATTACTATTCTTTAAGCATCTGTTCCTGGATTTGTAGCCCAAAAAGAAAAAAAACTATGCAAAGAAAAAGCCTTCTTTTAAAAATTTAATTAATGACTATGTAAACAATCTATGCTTCCCACATTTGCATAGTATTATATTCTTTTTGAAAGATTTAGGTCATAATATACATACTAGGTAGCCACTGCCCTCTGGAAGACTTCAGTGTTTATAAGTGCAGACCTTCCTGGAGCAGTGTGGAAATTACCAACCAAACATAGCAGAAATTGTTAGTGGTTATGCTATTCTGTTACACTGAGAATGTAGAAGAGAGGGCTTTGGAGCCAAATAGTAGTGATGGAGAAGGGGAAGATAGGACTCTGAGCTTCTCTCAAATGTTTCTTTGAGATGGAACATCTTTGTGTTTCAGGGTATTCTCAGACGTGAAGGTGCTCTTAGATCAAGGACAGTAAAAATCCTCTGACTGCAATGAGACAGCTGCTTGAAGGTTTGAGGAAACTATCCAGAATTAAAGAACCGGGGAAAGCTAAGAGGAGTCCTGTGAATTCTCACTGCCTTAGAGGCATTTATTTATGATGAGTGTTAGTCTATCTTTACTGAAGGTTGTTTTATTTCCCCACATGGTCTTGTTTGTTTGAGATGTTTTTTCAAAATTGAAATGTGTTTCTAAAACATTATAGTCTAGAAGATCTACCTTCTAGGTAGAGTCTGAAGATTACCTTGAAGAAGCATAGCTAGGACTAACTCATGTATTCATCCTTCCATATCTAACAGTTATTTTTGGTATGAGTACTTGCTGTATGTTATACAGCATCAAGGAACAAAGAAAAAAAGTCTTTGATTCCTAGCATTGTTTATGTTTTCTGGTTGATTTAACTATCTCCCACATGGATTGTGACTGTGCAATGATTTTGAGGGTAATTTCTATCAATGAATAGAATGACAGAATAATTTGGATTGGAAGGGAACTCTAGAGCACTCCTTTGCAGTGGTTTTGGAATTCCAGGAAGTTCCTTGTTCAGCCAAGGCACACTTCTGCCACACCTCTATGACTTTCTGCATGTTTAAAAGAAATGTTCTTGTCATTGAGAAGGCTGTCATAACAACACTTCAGAAATAGTTCTTTGCATTATGAGTAGAGAAATGATTTTTCCTGGATCAGTGAACATACCAATAATAGCCACAGAGCTTACAGCAGTTTTTGTAGAAGAGGTTTCTTAAATACCCAGAGTGGTCTGTCAGATGTAACAAAACATGCAAATGAGCTGGGTTATAAAAATAAATCTAACATATAATTTTATGAGCACAATCCTTGAAACTCTTTTTTATCACTGAGAAGCGAAGATACAGAAAATTACAAGGCACAATTGTTTTCTTCTACAGAAATAATGCAAAGATGGAAAGCTATCAGACAGAATCATTTGTATAGATCACTTGATCAGGATAATAGATTATGCTGTTCTGTTTTACAAGAAATGAAACATTTTGGTACAGCAAAAGTTTCATGTACTGCCAGCAATGGATTATTTCCTCTTGCAGCCATATACACAGTTGAAGGCATAATGGAGAAAGGTCAAGTTTTTTTTTTCTGTGGCCTTGGATGTCTCAAAAAAAATGTATAACAATTTTGTTGATACAGAGCTTAAATGAGACAATTGATTGTCATCATGCTTGTTTTTAAGAATACTTTGAAAGTAAAATGCCTGTCACAGTCAAGAGCTTTAAGCTCAGAAATGTGTTTTAATTTATGAGTGGGGATGATAGTGTTAACTGTAAAGATACTGCTCTATTAAGAAATGGTTTGAAATGAGAAAGAATATACACTTCCAGCTAATTGCCCATTTCATAAGCTGCATAATATAGCAGAGAACCCTATGATTAGTTATTCTTTTTCTTTGAAAATTTTGTAACAAAACTTCACTGTCTGTTTTCCTTATCTGCTGAGAATTACAGAAGCTTGAATAAATGAAAATATTGAACTATAGGCTCACAATGATGATTTCCGTAATCTTCATCTTCATGAATCCTAACATTATCTCCATTTTATTAGAAGTACATTTTTGTACATTAGTTAAGGTATATTTTTAAAACTCTTTTAAAGAATTCTGAAGATCTTAAGATGATATGTCATTGGCTGTTACTTATATGTCTTTCTTCATACTGTATTGTATGCTTTAGAATACATTACTAAAATTAAAACCTGTTTATATAGTATGTGCTGAACTTTATGATTCAGTGCATTTTCACTGAGGATTTAATTATGGTAAAGATATGATGTCACTTTTTTATTATAAGTGTAACCCTATTTTAAAAGCTATCATGGCAAAATAAATATAGAAATAAATTAATACACATTTTGCTAGGAGATTTCACAAGGTCATTAAGATGAACAATCATGATCCAATTCAAACACATCCTTTAAAAAAAATCATGATATATCTGTAAATGGTAAGCACTGGAAAGATTGAAAGTTTATGGAAATCTGTACATGCTTTCTTTGTGAAAAGGTATTATCTATTGAGAGTCATACATTCTTTGTACAAACTTCAGACATCATAAGAAACAGTCTGTTTTTCTATTATTCAGTCTTAGTACTCTAAATTTCTGAATATTTGTGGAGGAAAAAAATTAAATGTTTTTCTTCTTAGTGTAAACAGCCTGGGACAGATGGCAAAGTTTTCAAATGATAATTCTCTTTGTGTTGAAATCTAAAGTTAACGTTAACAGCACGGGTAGAAATGGGAATGAACTGATTTAATAGTAACAGGAAAACAGAAACTAGGTTGTGATTCTACAATTTAAAGCTGATCATAAAAATTCAGATTTAAACACTGAAGTTTGTGATAATTTTTACTCTGAAGGCGGTAGAAATGGCAGAAAAGTATATGACATACCAAGTGCTTCACCCCATGCCCCTGGAAATGCATGTGTCTTGATATTGCTATATTGCTCTATTTTAAAATGATTTCACCATTACCCCTTTCCAAAAAAGACAATCGCTCTATCTCAGACATTCCTGGTGGACCAGCTCTATGGTCATAAAGGTCCTTCCATTTGAAATTCAGGGTACTTTATTTGCCTGATAAAAGCTTTACATAAAGCTTAATTTTAACATTTTCTGTCCCTAATACTTCTGTGATCCTAAACTCCCCTGGTAGCATGAAGATTAACTGAACTATGCCCAGGAGAAACACTGCAGGTATCTTAAGCAATATATCTCAACAGCCAGAGCATTCAGATAATTGCCAAACATAACCTGGTGGTTATAAGTTTGATTGTCTTCTGACCTTGAAGATCTCAGGAAGGCAGTATTACATAGGCATATTAAACTGTGGATTTGACATTTTATATTTAATAATCATAAGATGTGATATATTTTAAAGACCACACTCTCCAAATAGCATTTGTCATTGAATGTTTCAGCTGTCAAACAGGACAGAAATAAAACTGAGTGGGACAAATCCTCTCATCAGAGAAATGAGGAAGGCAGATTTATTTATTTATTTATTTATTTGTATAATTTAACTTTATACTTTATTTTATTTTATTTTATTTTTTCTTCCCCACCTGTCACCATGCTGTCTGGGGAAGGATGACTTAGTCCTTATGAATTCTCCAAGTATTTGAAGAGCTCTAAACCTCCTCCAAATGGAGTTCCAGGTGATGCCAAGTGAACAAAGTTGTCTATGGCAGCTGTGCTTTTCAGTACTGTATAACTATGGGCCAGGTACAGTGACACATGTTGTTGTTTTCTGCAACACTGAGGCTTATAAAGATTAGCTACTACCTCCAACAGAGAAGGGCGCTAGACCTAAATGTATGTATAGATACCCTACATGGAAATGTTTGCCTGCTCTATTCACTAGAGTCTATTGGTAATGCCTTTCAAATAACCTTGTTTGAAAAATATGAACTAAAGGGGTTAATTTGCCTTTGTCACTACAAAGTGTGAAACAGTATTCAGTACTGCAGACATTGAGGCTTCAGCCTACATATGCTCATGGCAAACAAGATTCAATGTAGTTACATTTTTATGTGAAGATATAAAAAGTCATGGGGCAGGAGAATCCACTCAGACTTACAAAAGATTAAGAAAAAATGTCTTGTTAATAGCCAATATTATTCCCTTTCCTGTTAGCTTGGAGTCTTTCTAGAGAGGATGTTTTTCTTTTTGCTTTGCTTTTAGAAAATCTTGTCTGGCAGTCTTTTAGAGGGTACTGAGGATGATAACTATCAGAGGAAGACCGAAGAAGTCAGGTACAACAGATTTGGGCTATTGTGGTTGCTTTTGTGGAAGACAAAGAAATGCACACACAGAAGGAGAGCAGAAAAAATGAACAACAAAGGGTGAAAATGTAGTTTATGTTTCTGGCTTATGCTGCAGTTCTTACATCTGAAGACAGGCACAGCACATGGTCCGCTTAGCGCTGTGAAGTCTGTGAAATAGCAACATGCTTAGGATTGTGCTTTTTAGCTGTCTTTCTAACATAGCAGGAGCTCTCAGCAGTGTCACAAAAATAAATAAAAAAAAAGCAGATGTAGTAGGCTAAATGGAAGGATGGGAGGGCCAAAAAAAAGGGAGGGAGAAAAAGCAAGTGAAAGGAAAGGTAGAGTGGTGAAGCCTTCCATTCTTGCTAGTTCATAGGACTTACCCAAAAGAGGATGAAGTTTCAGTGATGCTCTGTGGTTTGGTTTTTTTTAGTCTATAGTTAGATCATCTCTCATCAAGGAGGTGATAAAGGAGGATCCTATTCCCGGGACACTGTGGATATGGCAGTCTTAATAGTAAGACTCACTCCTTCTAGCCTACCCACTGCCCCAGAATTTTGGACTGAAAATAGAAGTCTAGAATTAGTAGAGTAGCTCTTCCTTTCTTAAATTTATTTATCAGTATGGGCTAAGCTCTGTCATACCAATTTTGGTTAATTCATTCCCACCTCTATACTCTTCATGTGTACCAGTTATGAAATAAGGTAGTTCCGTATGATTTGAGTAGTGTTTCTGAACTGTGCTAAACTTTTTCTCTACCATGATCTTTTGATGACATTTCTAAATAATTATTATAATAAGGGAAGTTTGAATTCTACTATTTGGATGATACATTGTGCAGCCTTAGGAAGCTTTATTCAATCATTATTCTTCATGAATTTGCATTAATATGGCACTCTTATTTTGGGGCTCTCAATACAAACCCCCCCACATTAGTTAAACCATTAGCGTCTCAATGCCTTTCTGAGAGCAAATTAATACTCTCTTTCTCTTTGTCTCTCTGTCTCTCTCTCATGTGGAAGAACCAGTACTCAAGGAGATATGCAGCTTTCCCAAGATATTCAAGATGAAGCTCTTGGCTCACCTTCTTATAGTCCAAGCAGTAAATTAATCTCCTTGTGGGTACTGTAAATAAAAGACAAACATTTGTAAGCAGTGTGAGTAAGCCAATGAATTTTAATAAGAAAAATACTTCCATTTTACTTTCTCCTGAGCTCAGAAGCATAACAATGTAATCTTTCAAGAGTAGGCCCTTGGTACCTTCCTTTAAAAGCCTATCTGCTTTTAAAGTGACATAATCTTGTTTCATGGTTGCAATTTTAAGTAAACAAATTTAAAATAGTCATGGGGCAACATCACCAGCTGCTCAGTATTTCTTTTGAAAGCTGCACTACTGCTGTACTTATGCCATCTGAATCTATTTGCATTTTGCAAGCAAGTGTGATGGAATACCAAAAGGAAAGTTTCTGTGCAATGAGTACTTGTATTTTTATAATTTATAAAGACTTGACACACCCACATTTTACTTTTTTTTTTTTTTCCCCCCAACAGCTGACTAAGAGCTGGTTGGGGATGCATGGCAGTGATAATGGAAATACTGCTTTTAACTATATAGATTCCCAGAAGTTTAAACCTCTATGGATTAGATCTTTGTAAATATAAAACTGGAGTTTGTTCCTTAATCATATGGGATGGACTGGTTAATATACAAACAAATAAGAAAGCAAAATCCTCTAAATCATACTGAAATTGTTTGTTGTATTGGCTACATGCTGAAGACCAGCAAATGACTTCACTAAAATTGATGGTAGGTATTTCAGTTAAAAAAACCTAAACAGACAAAAGCCTGAAACCCCTTAACAATAGAAAGATCTCACAGACAACTAGGTTAACCTGTCATCATTCAAGAAATCTCTCTTTCTGCTCCCTGCCCCCCAAATGTAACACAAGAATAGGTGGGATGTATTGCCAGTTAACAAAACAGTTCTGTATTTAGTAGTTAATGCTGTTGCTAAACAGTATCCCACTTTTTATTTTTTATTTTCTTATAGCCTTTAGCTAGTTGTTATCAGTTGGCTTCACAGACCAATTTTGCTGAAAATGTGTTTATTGCTGTGTTTCAGAGTCTCCACTGCCTCTCTTGTATCTCACACTTCTCAGAGAATGTCACTGGAGGTGCAGCAAGTGCTGCTTGGCCCTACATCCTTCCCGAGTCAGTGAGACTTCCCGGGTGGGTCAGGCTGATGAGCTGCCTCAAAGGCAGAGATACATACGTGGCCAGGCAGCGTGGTGAATGAAAAACACAAGACACCGATAAAGAACCATGTTGTGAAAACAGCTGTCATTTTTTTCCCCTCTTTCTTTCCTGAGTGGAGTATGTGAAGAGTGCAGAAACATGTTCTGATTCACTGCAATTTGTTGTAACCAGATCAGGAGATAATGTCGACACTTGTATTAACAGTGGGGGATCATAGTATGCTGTAGTACTTTTTAGAACTATTTAATTATATAATTTCATTGCATGGATTAAAAAACAAGTGCTTTCACAGATGTTGATTTAGTAAGTTATTATAAGAGCAGCCATCTGACCGCAGCACTGTGTTGAAGGCATTTTTTACACCAAGGTTCTTGCCCAGTAACACTGAAGGGATGTGAGAGGCACTTTTGCTTTACACTGACATCCAGGTAAGGAAAAAGGTTCTTGTGAGTCTGATCTGACCTTGAGCATGTGGGAAAATCTTGGGCCAAAGTGGAGGCTTCATAGCTCCACACAAAGAAAACTCATCAAGGATTTGGGAGTGATCCCTGTACTGTATAAAATGAATCAAAGATCATTCAGAGGTAAGGAATCAGATCCACTGTGCCCTTCACCTGTCCTGCAACAAGTCTGCACGTGCCTCTGCAAACATGCCTCGGTTACAACTGTCTCTTGACAGAATTTTGAAATTACACAATTTCCACATTTCATTTTCACCTTTAAGTAGCAGCAATCAGATTTAATGTAGAAAAATTTTGAAGACTGCTGAGCAAGTCTTTTTTTTTTTGTATGGAACCCAGTGTCTCCTTCTCCCAAATGGTGGTCTAACAATGTGGATGACATTTCATTTGCCTCTGCAAGAGATGTGGGAGATAACTGTATACTTCCTAACTTTCCTCAGGAGTGACACAGCACCGCTCCACTTCCTCTCATGCTCCTTCTCATTAGCCTACATTGTGATTCCCCCAGATCGGGACACAGTATTGCATATCTGTGGAGTAAGGTCACAACTTTCTCCTGTCGTGCAATGCATTGACGTTAGTATGTGTTGCCATCTCTAATGAAATAACTACTGGTTTTGGTGATGCAGCAGTAGTATGCCGGTTTTGAAGCCCTCCTTGGAAAAAAAAACCTAGCTGTCTTTGTATAGATGCTTGAATAGTTTTGTGTAGATGCTTGGATAGCTTTGTATAGATACCTTGGGTCAGAGCTGGATTCCTTGCCTTTTCAAAGGCAGCATTCTCATAATCAGAATGAATCTCTTGAGGCTGTCTAAATTTAGTAATGTGAAGCTTTGTGGGGACAGTTTTCTTTTTAATTCTGTTTTTTCTGTACCCGCTTATGTCTTGAATACATGCCAGCATATATACTCAACAGTGTTAGCTAACTAATGGAACTTTGACTTCCACTTGTAGCTTTCCTTTCCATGCTGACATTGCTGTTTCTGTCACTACATGGGCACATGTATGTATGTGTACATATATAGACATATATGTGTATATATGTATATATGAATGTATATCTATATTTATATACAATGAACATATATGAAAAGAAAAACTCAATGACTTGCTGAATGGACACTGTTGTAAGGGAACAATCACAGAACCCTCTATTCTCTATGCAACTGGAATGATTATTAGGGTAAAAACCAGGCAAAACTATGGTCAACTATTTGATGAAATTTTTTGGTCTGTTTTTCACAGAGGTGCACCACCAGTGGAAATTTTTAGATGGATCTGCCACCATTTAACTGTTTTTTCTTTGAGGGTTTTTTTTTTTTCCCCCCCATCTTTGAACTGACTTTCACTCTTGGTGTCTTTTTTCACTGTTGGTTCATTCCCTAGATTTTACTGGAATTTGAGACTAAAGTCCCAGTCTGTAGGATTTAGTGTAACTTACTATACATGGAAGGTGAAATAATTCAAATCTGTGCAACAACTGACAGTATATTGCTGTAACCAGAGCCTTTACTGGAGATGGTTATACCATAAACTTTTTTACCAATACTTGTGAAAGAATATGTCCAATTTTTGTCAATACTGCTCCAGTAAAATGGGTTCTGTAGACATTCCACTATGTTATCTATTCATTATGACCAATATTCTTACGTAGGAAGAGTAGTTTCAGACATAAGGGTGAAGGTAAGGTTAAACTTTCAGCCATTACTGCTTTTTTGGTCCTGTGCAATTACTTCATTTCAAAACCATATCCATTCCTTAACACTCTGCTTCATATTCTGCTTTCCTGTAATGGCTTGACTGATGATCAGAGCACAGCAGAAAGGATTTTCTCTCCTTGCCTTTGTAATCCAGATGTAATTCTGTGGATTTGGAGTGTAATACAATCTGCTGGCTTTATGATCTAAAACCAGTGTCAGAGGTTTTTCTCTCTTCCTTAGAAAACAGATTTAGAAATTAAGAAAGTTATTCCAAGTACTCTAGAATTCCTCTCTGAATTCCTTTTACCTCCATGAAGTATACACTAATTTTAATTTATGTTTGTGGTCTGTTAAAAAGTATATCCTCCCTGTAGCTAACCTAACACTTGTTTTTCTTGATGAATGGCAGTACTTTTGCCTTTATTATAGATGGAGTGTCAATCCTGTTATCTAAGTTAAGAAGACTCCTTATTTTCAAAGATGAAAGATTAATGGAAAAGTCATTGCATTACATAATATCCTTAGAATTCAATTATTTCATTTTAATCAGGTTCACATTATTGATAACACCGAATCACAACTTTAGCTACTCTTCAAAGATAGGATTTTGTGCAGTAGTGGAAATGCACTTGAAACTCTGGGTCTCTATGCTGCAATGTTTTAAGAACTGCTATATTTCAACTTTTTGTTTTCCTTTCTCACTAGCTTTCTCCCTCCATTCCTTCTGACAATTTATGCTTCTTAAATACTGTTTTGAATTAATATGAGTCAGGCAAAAAGTAATTGGTAACTATACATATCCTCTAGTTTCAATAAATGTCAATGCAAATGTAGAGAACTATACTGCACTGGAGAAGTTAAAAAGGAGGAGTTCTGAGTGCTTTTCTTTATACGAACAATTCCATCTATATTACAGCAAGAGGAATGTCATTTGACATTTTAATATGAAGACCTATTGCATTTTGGATAATCTAAAAGCAAAACTGCATAATAACATTTGCTAACAGATAATTTACATGGTCTTATTTTTGCATTTTGGTATGTTTTTTATAAAAATATCAAAATTGAGATCTAAGATGTATTGTATATCCCATTCTGCAGAATGGCATCTCAGAACATTTATTTTTAGTGTGGTAGCTTCTGAGACTTCAGGGTTATTACTATGGTAGTATAGTTTATCAAAGAGAATACTAAAAGTAGAGAAAGGAGAGCAACCACTCTGGTGTAGGAACACACAATCATGTGATTCAGTTTAAAAAAACATGTTAAATGTTGACATTCTAGCAGTAATGGAGTTTAACATCCATCGTAGTGAGTCAGTGCCCAGTAAATTGAAACAATGAGAAACACAGCTAAAAACCTATGACCTACATTTGTAGTGTCTGGTGATTTGGAGCCCTGAGCTTTGCATATTCAAGACAAGGCAGTGTGAAAAGGACTAAGTCTTTAAAGCAAGATCTCTGGAACACTGCCAGAACTGAGATACTCAAAATCAAATCTCACTTTTGAAAAAGTGTATCACACTCTCATATCTGATTAAAAAGTAGTGAGGAAATCATATCATTAGAATGCATACTCTGCTGCTTTTACTGAACTCTTTGACCTCAGGCAGTTAATTCATTTGGGTGGCAAAGTCTTACAACATTGATGAAAAAAACATTAGAATAGCTTTCATCAATATCCATTGTCTATGTGAATTTACATCAGTTGGGGATTTGGCCCTCAACCTCCATGAAACCTGAAACATTCACTGTAATATATTACCTGCTGTTAACTTGTGCACATATCTCATATATATATATTTATATACATATATGTGTGTGTAGTTTATAATCATCCTACTAACATGACTGCAAAACAGTCAGGCTGACATACAGGAGTATTTCACAGCAGGGGTTGAGTTCCAACCCATGCAATGAATCAGCAACAAGCCTAGTTACGATCTGAGACAGGCCATCCCTGTCCTTACACGTGAAGACATTTCTGCTAGAGGATAAGTAAGGCTTCAAACTCAGTTTTATTTTAACACACCCAAAAATGTGTGTCCGTGGCCATAAAACGTAATGCCATACAGGCACATTGTGCATAAATTGAATGCAGTGAAAAGTGAAAAGCTTACATATCAGAAAGGAGTAACAGCAACCAGAAGAATACATTTTAACCTAGTTAGACCTTCAGTCTTGCTCATGTGACTGGAAGGTTGTAGTAGTCCACTGCTGTATTACTGTCTGTAGCAGCTTGCCCACGTACACACCATCCATCTGGATGATAGTGTCTCCTTGGCAAAAACATAACATCTGACTGTGTACATATTCCTTGATCATTTTAAGGGGAGCTTAAGCAATGACATAGAGCTAGAGTGAACTTAGTTACCCCGTATTGGTTGAATAGACAGAAACTTGCTCAAGTAACAATTCAGTCCAGTAACTCTGTGTGTGTGTGTGTGTGTGTTGTTGTAGTTGTCCCCAAACTAAATGTTGTAGCCCTTATCATGTTCACATACTTTTTGCATATGAGCCTGGAGAAAGCTGTTTGTTATGTTTAAGCTTCACTCTAAGCTCCCTGTATGATAACCCACAGATAGGACTTATGTAACAATCTTACCTTGTCCTTGTAATGGCCACATAGAATAACCATGTCATTCTGAGTAGGAATTTATGTGTTTGTGATCCTAATTTGATACTTTTAAAAGAAAAACAAACACAACCTTGTTTCATTATTTCTTCTACAACATTCAGACACATGTTTTTCTCTGACTTCTGAACTGTGGGATGTTTTCTAATAAAGCAGAAACCAGGCTTACCTCCTAGAGTAACCTTACCTACCTCAAAATTCTGAGTTCTGGCAGGATGTCTGCAATGATCTTCCCTTTGCTTTGTTTTTCTCTCTCTCATGTGAATTGCATGGTCATTCATTTAAGGGTTTTTACTTTGTTGTGTGTTGTCCTTTTCATACTTCCTATTGTAATCACTGGCTCTGTTTGATGGCTCTGCTCTGTTTCCTTTCCTCTCTTGGGAGAGATGCCTCTTGTAGGAGGTCCTGATTAAGGCCCCCTAGCCATCTGGTTGTTATGATTTCTGATCCTTTTCCCAGAGTACTTGCTATATTTTTTGAGGAAATGAGCCTTATGATTGCAGAGACCAAATAGTTGGAAGAGATATGAAGTATAAGGATATTTATTGTCATTAGTAAAATGAGTTGCTTAATTCCTAAATCATCCATGTATAAGAATAAGCTACTTGGATTTATGCAATAGCCATTTGATTCTGATCAGGGCATACTGATTGTGGTTTTTTCTTTGTGATCTTAAATTGAATTTAACTGCCTTTTTCCCATGTGCCTTCTACTGATGAAATCACACACGCACAAAAAAAAGAAATAACATTGTTTTCTGTACATTTTTCTACCTCAGCATGTTTAGATTTCTTTTAAAATTAATTTTGGCTCTAAGTTTCCAGGCTTTATAACACTAGATAATTCTGTGTTCCCTGAGGGGCTGGGTGGTCTTTTTATTGTTTGGCTGCTGTTTTGTTTTGTTTTGTTTTGTTTTAAAATTGTTGAAGTTAGTGTTTTCAAGTTTGACTTTGTTTCAACATATTTTTGTTTGTTCTGTTTTTTAGTATTTCTCTGTTTCTTAAAAATCAATTTAAGATATCAATTTTCTCAGTAGAAGCCAATTAAAAGATCAGGCATGTGACAAAATAATATGATGAAGTTAAGCAACAAGAGAAAATGTAAAACAGGTGTTTATCTCTTACTTACATCCTGACTTTAAATGACTAATACCTTGACTTTTCTTCCTCCATAGGATAATGAGTACCAGTTAGAGCTAACCATTGACATTTAAAAAAAAAAATCTTCTGAAAAAAAGGTTTAGTGCAAATTCATCATTACATATTGGATACTATTTATCTCAGTTATATTTGTATAACTGAGGTACAAGTGAAAGGCTGAGTGTTCATATGTCTGGGTTATGCAGTACTTCATACTTAAATATGTATCTTAAATGAAAAGTGAACTGGGGAAGGAAGGAAGGACTTTATCTACTTCTTGAAGTAAATTTTACTAACAGTTGGTAGCACTTGTTGAAGAAGGTATTTAGTATTGCAGTGAATTCCTGAAAGATATTAAGCCAACCTCAAAGTAAATGTTTCCCTTTTCAACTTCTCTGTATGTTAGTTATCTGAAATGCACCATACAGTGTCTTTGTTATAAGAATCATTCTCAAGTTACTCTCCTTCAGTTGTTCAGACATTTGTCAAAAACAATTATATGCTTTTCTTTTTCTCAAGATATCCAGTCTCTGTGGGAGTAAGCTGTCATCAAGCACATTGACACATCCTGAGGCTGATTATCATAATGAATGATGGTGCTGAATAATTTTATTTCCTTTCTTGTTGGGTGGGGCTAAAAGAGCCCAATATAGGTTTCCATCTACCCTAAAATTGCTTGTGCTATATTCTTTCACTGTAGGTGTGACTCTACCTCTAGATAAATCCAAAGTGGGTGCCTGGGAGAGAAGTGCTGTAGTAGAAAGGGAGAGGAAGAGTTAGATTTTTCTGCTCAGTACTGTCATTTGTCCACCATTTCACCTAGAGCAAGTCACTTAAGCTAACCACTGCTTCATAGGAATTATCTGAACAATTGGTCAGATCGTTAGTTGGTATAAATCTTGCTTACCTCTATGCTATCCCTGTGATCACATATTAAAAAAAAAACCAACAAAATACAACAAACCACAGGAGTCTTAGTTTTTTTTTCCCTCAGTTTATTTTCTCCAAGCAAAGAGCAGAATTGTCTTTTGGCTCACCTTACCCACTGTATGCCACAGCAAAGCTGAACCACAGAGGGAAGTGAGTTGGAGTTTGTGGTGGGTTTACCTTGTCTGGGCACGAGGTACCCACCAAAACCCTTCTATTACTCCCCCCAACCTCCGTCAGCATGACAAGTGCTCCAGAATGTGTAGCAGCTGCTCGGAGGACAAGCTGAATGCCACCCTATCCTCCTCCTGCCCTCTACCTTTATAGTTGAGCTGATGTCATATGGTATGGAATTGGGCAGCTCAGGTCGGCTGTAGGCCCTTCCCTATCTGCCCTCCCCCCCCCCCCCCCCCCCCCCCCGGTGGTCATAACATAGGTCTAACTCCCAGTACTGCAGCATGAAGGTTGTATGGGGAAAATCATCTCAGCCAGACCCACTACAGTCTCCACACCTTATTCCATACCATTTGCATCATGCCTAGGCCCCACATAGAATCATAGAATCATAGAATCATTATGGTTGGAAAGGACCTCCAGGGTCATCAAGTCCAACCTTTGTCCTAGCATTTCTCAACCACTACACCATATCCTCAAGCTCCACATCTAATTGTTTTTTAAACACCTCCAGGGATGGTAACTCCACCACCTCCCTGGGCAGCCTGTTCCAGTGCCTAACCACCCTCTCAGTGAAGAACTTCCTCCTAATATCTAATCTAAACTTCCCCTGACGCAACTTTAGTCCATTCCCCCTCGTCCTATCATTACTAATTTGAGAGAAGAGACCAACACCAGCCTCTCTACAACCTCCTTTTAGGTAGTTGTAGAGGGCAATAAGGCAATAACATAATACATACGTAACCACTTCATCATATTCAATTCCATCATATTCAATTCTCATTACCAAAATCCCTTATTACAAACACTCACATCTCAATCTACATACTTACATACTTAAACCATCTCTATACCTAAACAATACATTGTCAGCAACTACTGTCCCATGTCCATCATTCCATGAGCTTCCTTCACTTGAGTCTCATCTGTCAGGGTGGATGTTCAGGTCAGGAGAAGGAGTATGTCCGATTGTTGTGCGGCAACACTGGCTAGATCTGGGTCCTTGCTGTACTCATCTGGTCCTTTGCGAAATTCACTTTCTGTTATTCCATCTCCTTCCTACAGCATCACTTCCTGCAACATACAACTCACATTCCAGATTATCTTTCTGCAAAGGTCAAATCTCCTTGAGGTACACACCGGGTCTCACCATCCTCCCACGTTACCCACCAGGTATATCCAGGTCCTTGAGCAAAGACAGTCCCACAAATGGGTTTGTTTTTTCCCAGGGGTGGAGCTATGCACACTGCCTTCCCCAAACACCTCCCAGTGTGCACTAAAGGGACCTTATCTTCTCCCACAACAGGCAGGGGTTTTGTTTGGCCAGGGCCAGGATGGTTAACAGATCCTCTGGTGTTAACTAACATGGTAGCCTTTGCTTTGTTTGTCCCATTGTTTAAAGGTCCCACCCCCTAATGCTT
The DNA here is from genome assembly GCA_025345505.1 of Todiramphus chloris collaris. Classification (NCBI taxonomy): domain Eukaryota; kingdom Metazoa; phylum Chordata; class Aves; order Coraciiformes; family Alcedinidae; genus Todiramphus; species Todiramphus chloris. The sequence continues at coordinate 8,139,994 of JANVCC010000019.1, forward strand.
TTAATGTGGTTTTTAACAGCCCATTGTACCTTTCAATCTTCCCAGAGGCTTGTGCATGATAAGGGATGTGATACACCCACTCTTTAACGCTTGAAAGGAGCCGTCTGCAGAGACTGCGAATTGCTGCCTCTTTTCCAATTCCTCTTTCAATTCCACGATTCCTAGCAAGGGAGCCCAGCTGTTGGACTTCCTTACCTTCCAGCTGTTGGGTATCAGCCCCAGTATCCCAGCATAGAAGCAGCCAGGTAACAATGCGTTCCCCTGTCTGGTGGCTGTAATCTTTCCTCAAGTCTCAAAGTTCTGATGAAGACAGGGATGGGGTGGTTTGTGCCTCCTGCTCCTTTTCCTTTACTCCCTTCTCTAGTCTCCCTGTTGAGGGCCCAGCTTGTTGGCTGAGCATTTCCTCTTCTTCCTCATCCCTCAGTAATCGAGGGTAGGGGCCTGTTGTTCTCCTTGTCCACTGCTTCTTTTATACTACTGGGGCAAATTTGTCAGTAGTAGTTGTTTCAGTCCCTATCTCAACCTGGGTGTCTTCAGATGTAGTTTGGGTCCCTGCCTCAACCACAGTCTTCTGAGAGTACTGAACTGCGGCTTGATAGGCACAGACCAGGCCCCAGTACAGTGCTAAGAGCTGCTGGTTTTCATCGGGGTAGACAAGGCACCCTTCTATTCGATGTTGAGTCAGTTTGGCAGGGTTGCTTCTTTGGGGATAAAGTCCCAGGCTACAGGAGGTGACAATCATCCTAGGAAGGTGCCCAAATCCTGCCAGACCCCTTGCCACCCAGGGACAAGCCGTCTCAGGGCACATTTCGGTGTCACCCCACCCGAAAGTTGTCTCCTCTCACACCAAACTGGGATCAGACTCCACACAACCTGGATTAGGCCAATGATCGATTAGTAGGATTAAGAAGCTCACATAAAGGTGGACGAGGACCTTCGGAGCATGAACAATAAAATCACCTACATCGATTTCTGTTTGGGAGAGGGGAATGTATTAATTCATTTTCTTCACAAGGTAGCTCCCCAAACACAGCAAAGCCACTGATGCCAGTGTGATACACATTGTTACCACTTGTGCCAGGGTGCTCCCGAGTCCCTTCATCCTCCCAAAACAGAAGCTTCCCCAGCACATTGAGTCTATCAGCGTAGAACTAAAGCAAAGAGCCAATGTTTCCATAAGCATGTTAGCAAAGCATGAGATAAGTAGGGCCAGCAAACTCCGTGGCCTGCAAAGGAGCTTGCCACTAATATCTAAAGCACACAATAGAAAACTGCTGCTTGTGCCCCACCTTGGGTGCCAAAAGGAACTGTGGTGGGTTTACCCTGGCTGGGCGCCAGATGACCACCAAGCCCTTCTATCACTCCCCCCAGCCTCCATCAGCATGGCAAGTGGGGAGAGAATAAGATGAAAAAAACTCGTACGTTGCGATAAACAAAGATGTTATTCTCTGCTTCCCTTCTGTAGGTGATGTCAGGCCTGTCCCGAGAAGCAGGGCTCCAGAACATGTAGCAGTTGCTCAGAGGACAAGCCAAATGCCCCCCATCCTCCTCCTGCCCTTTCTCTTTATAACCAAGCTGATGTCATATGGTATGGAATATCCCACTGGTCAGCTCAGGTCGGCTGTATCCCCTCCCCCATCTTGCACATCCCCCCCCCCTCCCCCCCATGCTGTGTGTTTTTAACACCCTCCAGCTCCCAGTACTGCAGCATGAGGGCTGTATGGAGAAAATCATCTCAGACAGACCTACTACAGAGCTCTTGCTTGTTTCTGACACCTCAGAGCAAAGAGTTTCTACTCAGAACCGATCAGAGACTCCCTGGAGATGAATAACCTTTCTTCATGACAACTCCCAGCTTTTGCCTGTTGTTAGTCCTTTTGTATGTTTACACGCTGTCAGACAAAAACATTGTTGATAGAGAAACCAGGAAACTGAAGTAGTCTTTCACTAGTATGTCATCAGTGTACATCTGGCTGGTTTACACTGATAATAATCCAGGAGAATTGACAGTATGAAACAACAACATGGAAGGGAAACTGCATCAGGAGTTTTCTACTTCTTTTGACATGATTACCATGACAATTGCCCTTTAACAAGAAGCAGTTACAGGGGCATATATTTCTTGGGTACAGGACCTCCTCCAAGCCAGGAGTGCTGCATATGTGAAGACAATGATGCTGCAGCCAGAGAACAGAAGATGCTGTTTCAGCGGTTGGAATTTCACTACCATCTCATTGACATACGAGTAACATGAAGCTTACCTGATAAAAGGCTATTGAATCTGTAATTAATTTAGTGACTGTCAGCTGTGTACCAGCTCTCTTATTAAGAAATTGAAACACTTTTTACTTTTGTTTGTTTTAATTGGAAGCAGAATTAATCATGGATTGTAGTTGAATGCTCCGTAATACAATTTAGTGCGACACACTTTTCTGACAATGGCAGACTCTTTTCTTTGGTGGCAAAAATGACAGAACAAAAGAAGAAAAGGAGAAGAAAAGAGAAGAGAAGGAAGAGAAGAGAAGGAAGAGAAGAGGGAGGAAGGGAGGAAGGGAGGAAGGGAGGAAGGAAGGAAGGAAGGAAGGAAGGAAGGAAGGAAGGAAGGAAGGAAGGAAAGAAAACAGAAGAAAGAATGCTTATGGAATTTTCCAGAGTAATGTATTTTCAGGTGAAGTTAAGTGTACCATCTCTACTTTCACATACTTTTCTTCCATAATACCCATGGAAGTCACCCAGAAGTGCAAGCAAGAGTCTTTCACTCTTATTCTAGCAAGTTAAAGTAAAATTCCTGTGTTTGTCACTGGTCTTATTTAAGCATCAAAGATTCTTCAGTTTGAAGAACAGCATTGTAAATCCAAGTGACAGTGATTTGTAGACACCTGAAAACTAAGCTTAGCTTTGGAAACTGATGAAAGTTGAGCAATGTGTGTAAAAGAGCTTATAAGAATACAAATGACCTCCTTTTCCTCTTGCATCTAAATAGGCCCTTGGGAACTTTACATTGCATTGCTTCCCTTACGGGCAACAAAATGGTATCAGTAGGAAGCAAATTCAGGAGGTGTCCCAGAAAATATGGGTGCCCAATTTGAAATTTTTAGGTATTTGAAGTGTTGTCTGTTACTTCTCTATTTAGATTATTTGTCTCCAACTACAGTAACAGAGAAACCCAACACTAATAAAATCCATGAAAACTGCTGATCCTTAGCTTCTCATGGAACATAGCTGTAATTATTCAAGGGCATGCATTCAAAAATGGAGAAAGGCAAAATCAGCAGTCTGACTTTTTTTGGTCCTTATCATCTAGATTGTTCTTTTCTCTGCACTGAAGCCTACCATCTTTAACAGTGCATCTCAGTAAAACACCTAATACCTATTCTTTAAATGTATTATGCATTATGATTGCCAGGCCAATTTAAAAATATATTCCTTATTTGATGGAATTACAGTTCTTCAATTACCTCCAGAGTTTTTATCTGATTGGCCTTCTTGAGGAATACAGTGTGCCAGACAGATTGCATAGGGAGTTTTAAAAAACATTTATCCTTTAGCACTTTCATAACATTATAAATACAATAATAAAAAAAGTTTCACTTACTAGCATTTCATCCCCTTTAAGTATGCTTCATGAGCTTTCCTTTTTTTTTTTCTGGCTGCTATTACGTTGATTTCTGCGTGGCCCTGTAACCCCTTCCAGCATCCAAGTGAGGCAGCTGGTTACCTGCTGATTACAACAGTGACTTCCATTTCTCATTTCTCGTCTTGAATCAAAGGTTTCAAACTTGTTGATTGCTGTATGATGGCTTGTGTTGCACCTGGCTGTAGTCAGTGCTTTAACAATAATTGTTGCCTATGGAAATCTCATCCCTTTAAGTGTGATTAGAGCTATACCAATTTACAATATTTCCTAAAGTCTGGTAAGAGTGATATTATTGGGGGAAAATAATTTGAGGTTGGGAGTTAGGATGCAATAAGTAGAGAGAGTTGGAGAAATAATTCCATCAATTACTTTCATGACCTAAATTTGTAACTGAAATCTATGGGAAAATGTGATTGTTATATTCCATTGTACTTTCTATCTGGTGTATTGTGTCTTCTATCCGTTGCATTGTGGCCGTGTTAAAGTTCATATATGCCTTTTTATTTAAGGAATGTCTTTGTTCCTCTGTTGTGAAAGTTAAAGAAACAAACAGATTTTCAGAGAATAATTTGTTTTCTGAAACATATATTTGATGTAATTCTTTGCTAAGTCAAAGCGACATCAGTGAAGTTATAACAGGGTGGAATGAGACTTCAAACACAGTCTGAAAATGTGAGTTTCCTTGCAGTTATGTGACACAGAAGAGAAGTCTTTTTGATATTAAACGTGATAATAAACAAAAAAAAGTATCACAAATTAGCACATTGATACTTGACATCAGAGCAAGATGATCTCATCAAAGATGAAATGGTTAATTTGGATATATAAAATGAGAATTGAAACACAGACACAAATCAGTCCATTTTCATGCTTGTCCACCATGCTACTCATGAAATGGTTTGTTTTGCATAATTTTTAAAGTCATACGCTTATCTAATTAGATGTTCATTTAACCCTGTTCATAAAATGTGAGGGGAAAGTAGAAACAGAATGCTATCCCTGGAAAAATAAAATGTGGATTGCAATTGTCCAGTTATGAGTTCTGATAATCTTTCCATTCATCCATGCTTACTGGGAAAAATATTCTAGAAACACTCCAGTCAAGTGTAGCAATAATTGTGTCAGTTTTTGCCGTTAACTTGGTCAGATTCTTTCAGAAAATTGAGTCAGAGATCAGTTCCTCTTCCTCATGACATTAGGTGTGGAATTGAAGGTCTTAATCCCTGGGTTGATCACTGCTTGCTGATTTCTTTTTCCAGCTTGCTGTTGGCTACTCCTCTGCCTTTGCTCAAATTACTATCAAACCCAGAAAGTTTCCAGTTTACCTTTTTCCTCCTAAGCTCACTGTCCACATCTTTTTGCAAATGTCCCAAATCCTAGGGACATTTGCTCCTTATTCTAAGGAAACATATCCATCATGTTTCCTTTATCTTATGCTAGGTTTTAACTACTTAGTCAAATCCTACCCAAGTCTAGATTGCACTCTGACTATCCATTTTATAATACCTCTTTTTTTCCCCCTGTAAGCCCTTTGGCAAGGCGTCATCAGATTCCCTGTGTTTTTAAAGTCTGTGGCCTGATAGGATCCCATCTGGCTAAGCCCTCTAGGTCTTCCTGCAATAAAAAAAACCTCTGAGTGTGGTGCACAGCAAGATTGGATTTCAGCTTCAGTCTAGAAGATTAGTGAGTAATATTTATACTACCATTACCCTAGTAGTTTTGCAAGCTGCTTCAGCATCGGCTTTGGAGAGAGTATAGTTGTGCAAATACTGTCCTGTGAAGGTATTAGGGAGATGGAATCTGTGCTGGCATGATGGAATTGTGCTCATTTACCTTGGCTGAACATCTAGCCCATGGATGAAATTCTGAAAAATGTTAACTATAATTTCTGGTTGCAGAGCACTGTATGATCTTTACAGAAGTCTTTCCTGTGCACTTGCTAGGAAATTCCAGTATGGCCATATTCTGAATTCATTAGTTTCTGTGTAAATTTGGAGTCAAATCTGAAGATGTCAGTAAAGTTGCCCTGTATTAAGTTCAGTGTTACACTGGTGAGGACACAGCCTGCTGTCTCTCTTGGTGATATGTCTGGTCTGTCACCAGTCATGTGCATTTTTGGTTGATGGGATTGCCCTTTTCCCATCTGTTTCCCTGACAGGTGAATTCTGTAGTTACTTTGAAGTACCCCAGGTCCCAGTGGATAGAAAATCAGTCTGGTCTTTGGAACAAGCTTTCTATTGACTGCTGGACCAGCCTGTGTTTAAGCTGACATCCATCTCCTAGTCCTTTCTTGCTTCCAGCATGTCAGCTGACATTGTCCCTCCTACTCAACTGAACTAATCTGGACAATGCTGGCCTCCTGCCAGCTCAGCACTTCATCATTAACTCTCCTCCTAGAATCTCATTTTTTATGGATATCCATTTTATTCTGCCTCAGCCACTTTCATTTAAAACTCTTCAATCTTCTAACCAATTACCTTTTTTAATCTCTGTGCTATAATGTTTTCTTAAGAATTTATGATTTTTCCATTCCTATCTTCCTTCCTAGTTGTGAATTGCCATATTAGCTTGCTTATAGGAATAGTTTGCAAATACTCTCTGGAAGGTCCTTATCTTGACCCTCTTCCTCTTCTAGAGGATAAAAATAAAAGACTCAACCTTTAATGAACTTGCTGCTAAAGTAGATTAGCCTTTTTCTGTTGGCAAGATTGATGATGCTATCAATGTTATTAAGCACAAGGTATGAATTCCTCATTGTGTAAACCCAAAGTAATAAGCACTATTAAAGCTCTATGCCATCCATCTCAGTGTTGCCTTTCCAGTTTTCCCTAAACAAAAAATAAATAATAAAAATAAAGGAAGAGGTAGGAGAGAGGCTGATAGTTTCAAACTGTGAGGCTGATGACTTCATTTTTACCAGGTCTGATTGTTTGGCTTGATTTGGAGAATATAGAATTGTAAACTGCCCTGGGCTGTAGTTCTGTTTCAGGATTTTTGAAACAGAATGTTGTTATAGGTTATTGTGTTTCTCTGCATTCTTCCCTGGTTATGAGTGGGTTTTGGCTGGCTACAGGTGAAAGAGGATTCTGAAAGCAGACTGCAGGGAAAAGTCAGTTGACTTTAGAGGAATAATTCATGAGAAGGAGTCAAAGTACTGAGGATTGTTTCATCTTTTGTTGATATTTATAGGAACATATTGTGGGCACCAACTCAGTTCTCTGTACCTCAAACTATGTCACACTAACAAAAGTGACCTCTATTCTAAACTTGGACTCCTCATTCTTTTTTTTATGAAATTAAGCAAAGGTCCATACTAACAGTGATTCTCTCAATAATATAAAAAATGTATGTGATATTCCGAGTCCCTACCTCTACTGTCTGGATGAGAAAAGACTTAACATTTTCAGCACACCAAGAGACCTTGGCAAAAGCAAGAAGATGTTAATAAGTATGAAGCGAAGAGGTTTGTGAGCCACAAATATAAAGAGGTTGAAAGTATTTTTATTTTGTTGTTGTTGATTGGTTTATTTAATCTCTCATTTTTTTTCATTGCACAGGTTGAAAGGCTCTTTTAATTATTTGATAAAGATGAGATGCAGTAGAGTTTTCTAGGGCAAATAGTGTTGTATGATGTTTCACTTCCTTGGAATTGAGTGGATTTCTTTTCCTTCTAGGAGAAGGTATTTAGTCAGATTTCTAAAACATCTTACACTTTAAAGAGAATACTTCTTACTGAAATACTGAAAATCAAGAAGCAATTACTCCCCTGTCACTCTAAGTTATCTTTTCTATTAGAAAAAAAAAAAATCGATATAAGCATGACCAAATGATAGCCATATCAGCCATATGGAGTTGCATGGAGATGTGGGGAGTGAAAAGATTCCATTTCCCATGCTGGAGGGAGGTGTTAACAGTGTCTGTCTATGCCTCATGCTTCAAAGCTGTTATCTGTGTCCCTCAGAAGAGGGAGCCAGAGTTGACAAGAAGTCTGAATGTTTCAGAAGGGCTGGAGAGTGTTCACAAATATCCACCACCCTGTGAGCACTAAACATCCCTGTATAAGGAAGTGAAAGAATAGATGTTGCGTCATTTTGGCAACCAGTTCGGAGCTGCTTGCACCTATCACCATTTTTAGGGTCACCATGACTTCTTCTGGTCTAAACAGAACTTGGATCTTGATGAAATGCTTTTATTCATTCCCACGTCATCTGGGGAATTTCAGGGATTTTTAATTTTGACTTCTGATAAACATTTATAGTTCAGGAAGATGAGCCTTATTTTTGGAGGCTTTCGAGAATTTTGAAGATGCAATTGTGAACTTCAAATTAGCTTTCACACCATATAGCTGTGGGCATAAATGAGAGGATTTAGCCAAGTAATGACGTAATTTACAAGAAAGTGTCAGGCTAAATCTTATTTTCCACCTTTCCATAGCTGTACTTACAATACTGGATTGCCAACTTGGCCTATTTACCAATTAAGACACTATTTTTAATGCACTTTTCTTCCTTTGCTATAGATAGAGTATAAGAAAAAAAGTTTGCTTATTAACATTCAGATCAACAGCAGTATTCTGCTCTTCGCTGGTAAATGTCATAATTCTCCACATCAATGTTGTGGTTAGACCTGCTGATATGGCAGTTTCTTTGTGCTTTGCTTGTGCTTGATGTTCAGAGCATACTATAACCAGAGCTGTACAAAGTCTGAAATGGAATTTAAATATGTGTCTGGCACAACCCTTGATGTGTTTTAAAGTCTTTCGCTTGTGAGAATGATCTAAATGGTGATGCATTTGTTGGCAGTTTGGACAACAGATTCTGTATATGACAAAATAGAAGAGTCTTCTGTGAAAGTTCTTGCTCAAATTAATTCAGTGTGTTCTATACCAGTTACATAAAGGTAGTTGTTTGCTTTTGCTAAAACCCAAAAGAGTTTTATTTTCACTATAAGGCTAACTCCTTTTCTACTCAATACACAGTGTTTTAAAGCCCTGTGTAGGGACCATGAAAGCTGTGATAACCATAGCACTCATTTGTCAACACATGTGATTTATCCTTTCCCCCTTTGCAGAACATTGCAAAAATGCAAGCAGCTGGAGACATTAAAGGTTTTCCTGGGATGGCATTTTGCACACTATATAGGTATTTCTGGAAAAGTGGAGGATGTATCATGTGGAAATGAAGGTAAATTAACATAAACTACTATAATTTGTTTGTCAGAACATCTTACGGCAATGCTTTCCAGATTAATCCTGAAGCATAGGGAAGGACAGCCCTGTGAGGAAAACAACTTTCCTAACCTTCTTTTCCCCTTTCTACTCAAATCTCAAAATATTCCACAAAATGTCAAGTAGGCTCCAGGTTAACCTCATGAATGCACAGCATTTCTTGAGATCACAGCAAACTTGTTATCAACAAGAAGCAGGCTAGCTCAAATCTTCTGTTAGCCTGTAAGCCTGATTCATGGGTAAAAAACAACCCATACCTCTGTAAGAACTTAGAGACAAGCCATGTAGCCAAAAGCTAAGTCTGAATTAGTAAAAAACTATGTGAGATACAGAAGTTAGAACATTGTCTTTCCTTAGAAAACAGCATTCAAGTTGTTACTGATTTCTTCCAATTTCTGGCAGTTTAGGCAGGGTGAAAATATTGTGATCTTAGGAAATCTCGACATAAGCTGTACATCAGACCTTTTGCACTACTGAGCAGTCCTGAAAATCTGTGTAGTTGAAATGCTGCTAGTGAAAAGGAAACATTGAGGGAGTGCGTAGTAAGAGATGAGAGGGACTCAGTGAAGAAAACTATCACAACAGATAGGCTGAATGTGGGGAACACACTGTGAAGCTGTTATAACCAAAGCAGCGTTTAGAATCCAAAATATCAGAATGAAGCATCCAGGGAAACTGAATTCTCTAACACTACCTTAGTCACAGTGTAAGGCAGTGGTGAACACAGCTGTTCAAACCTTTCCGCACCTCTCTGAGACCTACTGTGACAACATTCAGGGCACAAGTGCCTATTCTACTCCTTGCTTCATCATTAAAATCTGACTGGCAAGGTAGATTTCTGTAGGGAGATACAGTGGAGGACAGAAATCCTAGTATCCTACTAGCAAACTACTCCCTTCTCTATTGCTTGTTTACTTAGATAAAACCCCCCTTATGTATCCCCTCCTCTCAACAGCTTTTTTCAGTAGCTGGCTAAGAGAGTATTTTTAATTAAAATTCCATCCATGATAATGTGCCCTATTAAAAAAAAAATTAAAAATAACTCAAATAGGAATATATCCTGTCTGGATAAGGGTTTTTTTTCATGGAATCATAGAACAGTCCAGGTTGGAAGGGACCTCAAAACATCATCTGGTCCAACATTTTTAGAAACAGAATTTAGTTATAATTTCTCATGTCATCTAGGAATGTAAGGAAATTTTTGTATGCATTTTAATCCATCGGTAATCAGTATTTGGTCAGACTAGCCACTTCAGTGTTTTTTCTATCATTTAATGATGACAGTAGTTGTGGGGTGCAGACCCACAAATTAATTCCATTACAAAGGTAACAGAAATGTCCAAAGAAGCTAAAAGGTCAGTTATCTAAATATTAGAGTGCAGGGTAAGGCAAGATGGGATTCATAGGAGAATATCTAGTTTAAATGTTTCGAGTCTTGGAATGCCAGACCATATTCTTCCATGGAAGTATTTAAAGTTTCAGAATTGGGACCTAATATTTTAGTAATTGTTTCATTTTCTCTTTGTTGATGACTGTCCTTTGTTCTGGTAATAATATCACTGTTTTGCTGGCTAGTTCTTCCGTAAAGATTTCTGCTAATACAGTGGGAAACAAAATCTAAAGTAATATATTATTCTTTCAATAAGTGATTTAGTCAGGCTTTTCATTTTCCCTTCACTTGCCGTTACTTTTCTCCCATAATTGTTTTTATACAGCTAAACTCATTTTAAAAGCTGTGTTATAAAAGTGTTCCTATCAAGATTCAAAAGAGGGTATTGTTTCAGTTATATGTATAATTACACACAGAAGAAATTGGAAGCTTACCTTTTGAAAGCTGTGAAACACTGAAATTAAGTATTACTTAATTTTGTAGTGTTATTACTGTATGATCATGATATTAAAGTTTGCATTGTAATGGAGATACTTCTTTATTTTCATGATCACATACCTTTTTTTGTTTGTTACAAACATTCCCCACTCATCATGGTGTAAGTGATCTCTAAGCATATAGGAGTTCCCCATTCCATCATACTCTCACTGCTTATTGCTTGGACCGTGCCCTCTGTATGACATGTTATTCAGACTCTCCTCTAGAGAAAAAAGACTTTTGTCTCATTATGGATTGGGAGCTTCGTAACTGGTAATGAACTGTCTTTCATAACATACTATAAAAAGTGGTTGTAACATTTTTGTATTACAGATGGAGATACCAAAGCATGGGCAGTTGAGGTTGAAACATTCCCCATTTGGGGGGTTTCCTAATGTTAATTAATCAGGTTCAATTGATGTTTTGTTTTATTTCCAGAGTACTTAATATTATGTAGCTTTTCGTGTGTCACCATCCATTGAGCCACAACATTTTTCAGAGAAGATTCACAACTCAAAGGTTTATGTGGTGGTGAATGGACAAACTGTCGTCTTTGATGCAGCTGTGGTCACTGTGATCAAAGACTTTTACCCAACATTGCTTTGGTGCTGTGTGAGAGAAAGCAGATGTAATGTTCTCAAATACAGTGTTCAGGCCCATTCATCATTCACCTGCAAACCGTAGAAAAAGTCAAGGGTCCTGTGTTCAGATATCTTATTCACTACAGAGTTCTACTTATTCCAGTAGGCCTGATGGGGACTATGTTCATGTCTGTAGTAAATGATTGAGTTAGATACAATGGCGTTTTGTATCTGATGTTTCTAGTAGAGAAGTTAATTTCCTGAGCTTTTAAAGGAGCTTGCCTTCCAACCAGAGAGAAAATGGATATGGTATGCAACCCATGATAGCCAAGAGGTCAGTGTTGCCTTTGCTTTTTTCTCTCTGCACATTGTTTTATTCAATAAATCTAAGGATACTTTAGCTTTAGCCTCCACTACTGACCTTCATGGATCTGGGTCTCTAGTTTGGAAACAGATATGTATTTGAAGGGCATCGGCCTGCACATGACTACTACAGCCCCACAGCTCTCTCTTTCTCTGATTGTGACCAGAAATTTCAATATAAATTTGGAGAATTGTTTGTGTGGAGACTAAAAAGCTCCCTAACAAGCTTTACTTTTCAGTCAGATCCAGAGCACAGAAAAAGTTGTTGCTCATGATGCTGTCTGGTTTCCTATTGAATTGATTTCCCTTTTCTGTAGCTTTAGTTTAGAAGATATTCCTAATTAAAATTATTATTGTGACTTTGTTTTGAACAATCCTAGATCTATGCCTAGCATACACATCGCAGTTATGTTGATAAAGTCCCAATGGTGCCACTGAGTAAATATGTTAAGCTTGCTTCCAGGAAAGTGGTAATTTAATTTTTAGTGAAAAAAAGAATGGGTTAATTAGGAAATTATGCAAAGAAGATATTTATAATTTTGTTTTGAGGCTATGATTTGTTAAACAGGTAGGAAAATAACAGTGAAAGTAAGGGCCTCTGTCATGACAGATGCAACTGTAAAGGAGATTTAATACCTTTTGCATCAATTAAGAAATCATATGTTTCAGGTACTGTTAAACATCAAACTGTGGGTGTTAATAAAATGCTAACCTCCACGGCAAAGGATTTCACACTTCTTGTTTCTTATCTCTCATAGTGGGATCACATGAAGGGACATATTCTATCGGTTTCCAGGGAGACAGCATTTTGCTCATAAATGAGTCTCACATTGTGTTGCCAGCACCAGAGATGCTTTGATTATAGGAGAGCAGATATAACTTCTTTTCTAAAGTTTTCAGCCTTTACCATCAGTAATGAAGTTTTCAGAAAACAGCCCCATGTGCTTTATGATGCTGTTTTCTCATGCAGTTAATTAGTAATATTTTCATTTGCAGTGTTCTGTGATAATTTCTCATAAATTTCCATTAGCTATTGCTCTATTCCAATATTCAGACTAGTGGGGCTTGTCTTAGCACATAAGCTACAGTGGTTTAACTTAAATTGTTTTAAAAATTGTTCTAGGTAAGTATTTCTATTTATGTACTTAACATATATTTTTAACCATTCAAATCAGTGTCCAAAAATAGTTCTAATTCCCAAACTATTTTTAACTACTACAGTGCTTTCAGCAGGATTTGCATCAGTTTCAAAAAGCACCAATTTAAAAGCTTTCCTCAGCTCTGCATTTAAAAAAAAAAAAAAGAAAAAAGATCAGCATTAATCAGCATCTTGCTTTTTTTAACCAGAAATCTTGCAATTCTCACCACTCCTGATTATTGTGCAATTGCTGTGGGGAAAGTAAATGTCCTTTGTAGTTACAAACAACAACAACCACCAAAACAAACAATAAAACAAAAAAAAACCAAACAAACAAAAAAACCAAATGAAAACACCAAAACAAACAAACAAACCCCTAACAAACCCCAAAGTCCACTTAGCACATAAATTTCAACTGACTACAGTGAAATTTCACACATCTACCTAGGAAATTACTATGGATAAATAATGTGCCATGATGAATCCCCTAGACTTTATTAACCCATCCTGAACTAGACTCCTCACACTAAAATGTTTCACTGCATTATTTTATTGCCTATTACTGTCACAAAGTAAACTACTGGCTATGGAGTGATGTACTAGTTTTGGACAGACTGACAAATCTAGATTACCTGAAAAAGGCATGTCTTCTTATGGCATTGCAGCATTTAAATATTTCTGATAGTCATTAAAGAAAGCTGCAAACCTTAGCAGGCTTAGGGCATGGAAGAGAGACTGACAGCTGCAGAGGTGATAAGGGCGGTTTTGGTTTACTATTAAAGAAGACTTTCCAAAACCTGCTATGGTGGCTGCTTAGCTCAGAAGCTAAGAAAGCTTCAGATGGCTTTAAGGATGCCTTTCAGAAATCCATCTGTAACTCTTGGGGCTGTAACATTTCTTTTGCTTTCAGTGTGGTTGGTTAGAGTTGTTTTTTTTTTTTAATTTTTCCATTTCTGAGGATTTTTTGTGTTTTGGGTTGGGTTTTTTGTTTGTTTGTTTGCTGGGCTCTGAGGGTGTAGTGTGGATGAAAGAAACCCTTTCATAAGGTAGAGAATGGAGCTTCATTGTTCAGTTCCTGTTTCAAACTTTCCAATGTCACTATGATAGAAATAGCGGACTGGTACTGGCATCCTTTTGTCTAGAAATTTTAATGAAGTTCTATAATTTGAGCTTCAGTAGTCACACCTATATGTGTCTCAGCTATTCTGATTATATATTGGTGTGTTCTTTAGTATATTCTGTTTACATTGGAGGAGACTCACTTCTGCAAACATTTAGGGGAAACATCTTAAGCTTCTTATTTAAGTATAATGTAAGTTATAACTTAAGTTCATACTTAATTTAGACTAAGTGTTGAACCTATGTATCAGGACAGCATAAGTAGCAGAGCCTTGATGCTAATCATGGCAAAAACAGCTGGCCAGCATCAGGCAGTGTGTTTCTGTAGCTCAGCATCCTACCTATTGCATTGGTCAAAAGTTGGAAAGGTCAGAGAAAGAGAACAGCACATGTCATGCATCTCTTCTGTCTACTGGAAGCTTAGGGAAATCCTGAACAGTATATACCTTATGTTGAGTGAATTAAATGCCAGTATCCATTTTGAGTAGGCAGATCCCTGTAGATGTGGCAGTTCCTGTGCAGTCTATTTGAAGGTATCCAGGCACAGAGTTTGTCTGTGCAGAGCCTTTGGACTGGGATGATAAACAAGTCTGTAAATCTCTGAATGCCTGAGTAGGTACATGCACATTGCTGCTTCTGTAACTGGGATCACACAGGGGCAAAAGTCCTAAGAAATTGATTGTTTTTCAAATTATAATGGCTCAAAGCAAGTTTTTCAAGAAGGTGTTTAACACTTCTCTGCATATGGACACCTGTTCAACAAGCACAGCAATGGTTAATTATAAGCCCTGGACTAGTCGCAGTGACTTAATAATGTATGTTTTCACTTTATTACATTCTGAAGAACTCCTCAAAATGCTTACAACTTCACTTTTATTTTTACATTAAACTTAATAGTTTAAAAAAAGCAAAGCATTTATAATTGAAGTTCTTTGGTTTTATGCATTTGGTTCAATAGCATATTTTAAATTAACAGCTAAAATGGTAGTTGCATCTATATTTTATTCCAGAAAAAAAAAAAAAAATCTTAACCCGTTCTAATTAGAGAATTTTATATTAATAGAAGATATAAAATATCTTTATTAAAAATTGTTTTTCACCACAATGTGGATTTTTTAAGATTCACATCGCCTTTACTCCTAAAGAAAATTAATTTTACTGCTAATCTGTTTTTATTCATATTAGCAGGCTTAAGTAAAATAGCAAATAATGAGTTTTTGATTTTTACTTTTTTTTTACAAAAACACCAAGGCAACTTGCAATGCAAGCAATGCATTGTAAACTGAACAATGTAATGTAAACTGAACCTTTGTGATCTAAAATGAATCATTCATATACAGAAAAGGAGCAGTCATCTGATTACCAGACAGACTCACAGACCTGTCTGGAAAAGTTACAGCTTTGCTTCAAGCATTTTTTTTTTTTTTTTTTTTTTTTTTTTTTTTTGAGATGAAGACAAGACTGAGTTAGCTGGACTAGGCATGTATTTCTAGAATGACTATTCATGATCATTAAGCACAGCTAATCAGATGCTGACTGTTGAATTTCTCAGTCTCCAGCTACAGGAACAATGATCATGGAACATCAGGTATTAACAGGTAATTTCACCAGCACAGACTATTTTATACAATGATTACAGGGCTTGAAAAGAAATCAAGATGCCTTTACAACATCTCTTTAAAAAAAAAAATGAACAACGCAATGTTATTTTTGGCAGCAGATTGTGGAATTTATATTCTGGGTTTTCTCAAAGATCATTGTTAGTGTTTCTTAAAATGCACTGAATCTCATTAGTGTCATGATTTTCCTGCTAATGTAACAAATGCAATCAGCACAAAACATAGATGTACAGTAAACATACACTGCCATAAAGCATTCTGTTCATTTTTTTTCCTGTATTATTAATTGTGAAATGTTCTAAGCTTGCAATGTTTCAAAATGCCATGCCACATTTAACACTATTAGCCACTATTCAGCAAGACAAATACAAATGTACTTTACAAAAACGTTCTGTAAAAAACAGCAGGGACTTGTCCAAGGATTCTGAAATACAAACATCGAATAGCCCATCCAAAAAAGGGAATGCCATCTGCATCCAGAAATTCAGGACACTGCAAGCAATGGCAACACCCCATTTTAAAGGCTGGAAAAAACCCAAGCAGAGATTCTAGTACAAATCAAAAGAAATACTGCTAGAACATGAAAAAAAAATTTCAAATATGCCTTAAAAAAGTACGTTTTATCATTGCACATATATTGTTCAGGCATAAAAAGGTTAATTTACAGAGTGAAGCTTTGCTAAATTGGATCAACAGTAAACAAATGCTGACGGCTTTTCTTTTGCAAGGGAATACTTTTGACAGATATTGAAGAACACTAGGGTCAAACTTGCAGATGAAAATTTAGTGTGAAGTACTTTTTCAGTGATCCAAAGTAAGGCAAAAAGAAAGAGGAAATTAACACCATAAAGTGCTGTTTCACTGAAACCAGAGCAGTGCTGCAGGTGGTCCAGTCCATCTGGCTGTTAGAATTATAACTGGTTCCCAAAATGTTTGTTAATCTTATCTCACAATCCTGCTCATCATCACCAGGCTTGTCAGGCACTTCCCACAGCACTTGCTCCTTCTCATCATGGTCCTATAGCCACAGCAAAGGTCTGGGTCCTTCCAGAGCAGGCAGAGGATACTGTAAGTTCCTAAAGTATCACATTTCAGCCATGAAACAGTGTTTTCCAGCAGAATGTACTCTTTTGGAAAATTCTCAGATGAAAATTGACTGTTGAGGATGGTGAATCCAAACACATTAAACAGTGGTACCTTTGAGTTTTACAGTTTTTTAGTATGAAACTCTTTATCAAATAGAAAGAAAAAGATTTTTTTGTCAAAAACACCAAAACTATTTTTTTCTTCTGAGATGAGGCAAAAAGTTTTGACTTACAGGATCTGAAAGATCAGGGAAATATAAATTTATTGTTATTATGAAATGAAATATATTGCCTTTCTGAAAATACCTGGACTACTGGTCTTTTGACGTGTAAAGGAGATAGAATGGTCACATAATTTTGTGTTAGCTTTAGGGTGTGCATTCATATTAACTTAACATGTTTATGTACTTTACTTGACTGAGGATTAAACCTGTGCTTAAATGCTTTTGCTGAACTGGGTCATGAAAGAGAATGCTTAAAAGAAGACAAGGTATCTGGGGTGTTTAAAGAGGAAAATCAAGTCACTCTCAGAACTTAGAAATGCCATATAAATCCTCATCTCAACATCAGTGGGAAAATTCAAAAAATGCATGTTGCAAAGCTTTGCAGAAAATAAGAAAATGAGGTTTTGCTTTGAAAAATTCAAGCTCATACTTATGCATAAGATAATCAGAAATACAGATTATCGTAGCAGAAGGATTTAAAGAAACACTATCACTTGAAATATATTCATTTATTAAAAAAAAGCATTAAAAGTTGTGTCTGATAAAATTCCTACTCTGTGATTGCTCTGCAAATTCTTGGGGCTTTAAAATCATGATTTTCATTCTGCTATTGCAGTGTGAAAGAGTCACAGAAACATGGAAAATAATGAAACTGAAAATACACAGCGTGCATGCAAATGTAGAAGTAAACAAACTAGAAAGAACCAGAAATAGTTTTTCATTTTTCCAGTTATTTGTAGTCATAACAAGCCTTGGAGCTATGCCAAACAATAAAAAGCACATTATTTTCTGGAAACAGACTTTTAAGTATCATAGAATCACAGAATTGCTGAATGATAGGGTCTGGAAGGGGCCTCTGGAGATCACCTAGTCCAACCCCCCTGCCAAGGCAGGTTCATTTAGAGAAGGTTGCACAGGAATGCGTCCAGGTGGGTTTTGAATGTTTCCAGAGATGGAGACTCCACCACCTCTCTGGGCAGCCTGTTCCAGTGCTCTGTCACCCTCAAAAGTAAAGAAGTTCCTCCTCGTGTTTAGACGGAATTTCCGATCTTGAAGTTTGTGTCTGTTACCTCTTGTCCTGTCACTGGGCACCACTGAAAAAAGGCTGGTCCCACTCTCCTGACACTGACCCTTTAAGTATTTATAAGCATTTATAAGATCCCTTCCTCAGTCTCCTCCAGACTAAAAAGACCCAACTGCCTCAGCCTCACCAGAGAGATGTTCTAGTCCCCTAATCATCTTTGTATCCCTTTGCTGTACCCTCTCCAGCAGTTCCCTGTCCTTCTTGAACCAAGGAGCCCAGAACTGGACACAGTACTCCAGATGTGGCCTCACTAGGGCAGAGGGGAACCTCTCTTGACCTGCTGGACACAGTCTTCTTGATGCACTGTAGGATTTCATTGACCTTCTTGGCCACAAGGCCGCATTGCTGGCTCATGGTCATCCTGTTGCCCACCAGCAGTGCTGCTTAAAGGCAAAATGCATTGATATTCAATTAAATTAAAATGAATTTATTCACTTTTTCCTTTTTCTCTTCTGTAAAGATTATTCAATGGCCTTAGATTATTTTTAATAGGAATACAGAAGTTGTTTCAGACCTGGAAACTGAAAGTCTTGTTGGCACTAATAAAATACTGTTTCCATGTGAGAATTGGATTGCTTAACTTTGTCACCTCGATGTATTATTTTCATCTTTATCAAGATTGTGGAATAAGACTACTTCAAAAAAGCTATTTGTAAGATCATCCAAACAAGGGAGTCATAGGTGGTCAACCATGATGCTAATCATACAGTTATGCTCCATGTCCAGATAACAAACTTCGTGTGATCCTACCACTTTCCAGGCATAGATTTTTTTTTTTACAGGCTACTGCACCTACACTCAAACCAATTTAATTTTGCTGTAGAGAAACAAGGAAATAATGAGAACTGGGAAAATGGAATTAGAAATAGTTTTTTTTTTTCCCTCAAAAATAACAAAATGTTTTTGATAATGGAATATATTAGTACACACAGAACTAGGTGATTTGTTGTGTGAGAAATTGCATCTTTAGTTCAGTGGGACTTTTTATTACTTTGAGTTCACCTTGTGTGCATAAAGGAGAAAGCTGAAGATCTCCACAATTATCAGAATTGATATCCCCACCTATATTTTAACACATTTGTACCAAAAGAACAAGATTTGGCTTGTATTGCTGTTGGGAGAACCCACAAGTTAACAAAGCTTGCAGTTTTCTGCAGTCATCTAGATAAAGTGTAATCACAGTATCAAGTGTATTGAGGTTATGCATTATATCCTCAAAATGCTTCCCAAGCCGGTTGTAGTAAATGAGAGGTATGAGAATAAACTTCTGAAGATGCATTTAAATATGGATAAATTTGTGGTACTTTTTCAGAGTAAAAAGAGAATGGAAATAAAGTTCCTGAAATAAGAAATTACTTGGTATTTTAAGAATCACATAAAATTATGAGTGTGAGAGCACTCGTGTTAGCATTTGTGTCATGATCCTATGAAGAGTATTTTACTGTCTTTCCTCCCCTGCCCACTCTGCCTGGGATTGGAGAGGACACTGATATGATGGTTTCTCAAAATGGCTTCTAATTTAGCAAAATCATGAAAATGTATTTATACCCTCCTCAGCTTCCAGTTGCAGAAATGGAACTCTGCTGCTTTAATTTTCCTACTTGTGTGGTTTTGTTTGTTAGTTTTTGTTGTTGTTTTTTTTTTGACACCAACCATAGCAGTATTTGAGCAAGAGATGTGACTCAGCTGGAAACTTTAACAGGGAACCTGTTGGAAAACAATGGGTAGCACTATACTGAAAATTATTATGGCGGGATCAGTTAGTTCTTCTTTCCTAATTTGTCTCCTGGTCTGGCATTGCCCTTGAGTTGCTCACAGCAAAGGCTGTCGGAATAATTGATTTTTCAGTTCACTGACTGAAAAAAATTCCAGTCACATTGACCCAAAATGATTTCTTTAGGGGGAAGGTTGCTCATCCTATGAAAAAACCCTCATGTCTTAAAATATTTCACAGGAGTTAATTTGTGAAATAATTTAAAAAGAACCCCTAAAGGTAAATGCTGAGGCAACTGTCAGTCTGAGCCAAAAATTATTTTGTTTGGAAAATGGCAGACAAAATGTTTTGACCTTTAACAAATGTTTCTTCCCACTGAAATATGCTATGTCTTCAAAAGAAATCTCAAATAGTTTTGCTGGACTTTTATTGGTGAACAGATACTTTTGCCACAGAATTTTATGCAGCACTACTCTGAGACCATACGAGTAAGATCTTTCAGCATTTGTTTAAAGAGAAAACAAGGGTGGGGGCTGAATCCACCTTTTCCTTAAGTGGTGTGTTTGCAAGGTTTTTTGATCTACATGTTTCTGCTTCTGATTTGTGAGCTCAGGACAATGCTTATAGGGCAGCTGGGTTCAAACTTTCAGACAGGACCATGTTCCTTCCTCAGAGGGAAGGTACCACAGCTGCAATTCTGGGTCCCTGAAAAAAGAGAATCTGTTCATAGATGACCAAGGTTTATAAATAATTACTGTTGTGTCAGGGGTTAGTATTTATTTAAATTAAAGTAAAATGTTCTTGTTTCCATTTCTTGATTCAGACACAGATGGCAAAATTGTCATGTCTCCTGTGTGCCTGAAAATTTTGACTTCTCAATGGCACTGATTGGCTTGAAAGGCTTTAAATGGCCTTGTGCTAAAATAGTCTTTAAGTACGTATGCACAACTGATAAAATCAATACCAGAGAAGTGTAAATAAGCCAGGGTTGCAAGGCAATCAGATGTGAATATATAGCAACCAAAATAATGCAAGCAAGTCATGCTATGAATAGCTGTCCCACATGCTGGAGTAATGCTGCATATTTACATAGCAAAGAGAGGAGCTGATGAGGGCAGGCACACTGGGATGAAAGATCACAAACCCAGGCCCCAGGGGAATGTTATCTTGACCATGACTTCTAATCAGAGACCATTAATGATCATCTATTTCTACCCACCCTGACGTGGGCAGGCACATATCCACAAAATTGGGTTGTTTGAAATCCTGTCCAACCTGGCCTTGAACACTTTCAATGACAGGGCATCCACAACTTTTCTGGGCAACCTATTCCAATATCTCACCATGCTCACAGTAAAGAACTTCTTCCTTGTATCTAATCTAAATCTATCCTCTTTCAGTCTAAAACTGTTTCCCCTTGTCCTGTTACTGCAGGCCCTGGTAAGAAAAACTCAATTTTCTAAGAAGCCCCCATTAAGTATTGAATGGCCACAAAAAGGTCCTTCTAGAGCCTTCTATTGTCCAGAGCCCAAAGGCTGACTGTATGCTGAAAAAAGAAAAAATATATCTCCCTCTCCTGCTAATGAAGGAAGTGTGGGAACATGTATGTGTCACCAGCTCCTGAATTTACAAAGAAAAATGTTAGGTGAAATTGAGCTGTATAAAATGTGTACAGATCATCCTGGTTTATAATACAACCTTTTTTAAAATGATTGAGGCAGACTATTCTGGTAATGACAATTCAGACTTGTCCCTTCTGGGAACAGAATTTACAGTAAGGTCATTGCTTTGACTAGTTTATTTTTAATCTTCATGGGCATTAAAAATTAGAATTACCTTTATAATAAACAGAATACTTGAATAATACACAGCTTCATGCTGACTAAGGGTTTAGTTTTGGTTTAATCTGTTATTCAGCAGCAGATTGCTTTTCACAGTAACACTATCAATTACAAAAATGATCTATATAAAAAGGCTAGGGAAGTTATTAAAATAGTATGGTGTTCTT
Organism: Todiramphus chloris collaris; assembly: GCA_025345505.1. Lineage (NCBI taxonomy): Eukaryota > Metazoa > Chordata > Aves > Coraciiformes > Alcedinidae > Todiramphus > Todiramphus chloris. The sequence goes on from JANVCC010000019.1 coordinate 8,161,660, forward strand.
GTGATGAAGATAGCAGCCAAATCAGTATATACCCAGAAGAAAGTGAAGATCTCTTCTGTTAGCTTTACTTTTTTGTCCACAAAATTCTTGACACTTGCTTTCCATCCATTTCAGGTTTCTGTAAGGCAGCTCTCACCATAAAATCTAAGTGAAGTGAAAAGTATGAAAGACAGTATAAAATGGAAAATTTGCTATTAAGGCAACTGCACTGTGTTTCAGGACATTTGAGTTCAATTACCAGATTTGTCTTCCAGTGTGATCTAGGGCAAGTCCTTTCCTTTGTATTGCTCTTCCTTATATGCACTGTGGGTAATGATGCTTCCTTTCTCCCACTTATGACTTTTTTGACTAGAATGAAGCTTTTGGGGATGAAACCAGTCTTTCATTGACAGTCTAGAGAGTCCAATCTCAAATGTAAATGTGCTATCTTAGCAGAGTATAATTTAGCTGCAGCTGTGAATTTCTTGATTAGCATTGTATCAGGATACCTGTAGACCAGTCAGTACAAAATGTATTCTAACACAGCTTTTAATAAGCTTAAAGAGTCTGTTAAAAAGCTTTTTAATGACCACTTATGACTAAAGATAAGAAACACAACGACTAATGTGCAAAATCTATGATGAAGTATGGATGATGCTTCTGCATTTTCAAATTACTCTGTTAATATACACATGAAAATATATATTTGTGAAAGTAAAAGCTTTTTCCTGAACAGGTGCTTGAGAGTAAAAGCTCTGAGATGAGGAGGGGAAAACATTTGAATGACAATGGCCTGGATGGATGATAAGTAAGATTTAATAGAAAAGTTGATGAATTACTCTTTCTCTATTTAATTTAAACTAATACATGTTTCTAGGGAGCCTGCTAATGCCAGAGTAAATGAAAGTGTTATGGGCTCTGAACAAACAAAATACTCAGTTCCTCGTCCTTTTTTCCTTCCCTCAAAGGCACCCATTTTTCCCTTTATTTAATGATAGGAAATGATGTATGTACCTGCAATAGATCAGGGTAACTGAAAGAGGCAGAAAGACAGTGTGGAGGCTGGTGAGGTAAAAGGTTGTCTGCAATTGGTGCATTTCCCTTTGAGCAGCCTTGGCCACTCCTCCTGAAAATTACTTCAACCACACCCTCTCAGACAGGTTTGTAGTTGTGACCCAAGTTTTTCTGGATTACCAGAAGTGCTGGCCTTCCCTCGCTGTTTAAATAGTGATCATCATGAGCAGAACATGATGATTTGGAGAAGGAGGTGTGAGTTTCCCTGCAGGTGCATTCAGTGTTAGTGTGGCAGTGCAACCTTTCCTCTTCCTGATGGCACCATACTGAAGCAGGAGCTCCAATAATGTCTGCAATCTGCTGTCATATATGGCTTGTGGAGTGAGAGTAATGTAAAACTGCACTTATTCTGCATCTTCTTCCGCAGTATTATGAAAAGTTCTGGTTCTTTGAGGGCTAGTACTCTAATATACAGAACAGGAAACACTCTGGACAGAGTAAAAATAAAGACCAGATCTACAGATATTGCCCGTTTAGCAGAAGAACAAATTGACTGTAACACATGACTGCCAAGGAGGGTCACCTTCTGTGTTCTGTTGTATGGGAATACACAATGCCAGTGTGCTTGTTTCCCTTGATTCATACTGGATTTGCACTGGGAAGCTTCCCTCTTCTGCACCCCCACCTCTTAAAGATCAGGCTGTAGAAGCTGTCAGCTGTGGAGGCTGTCTTTGTCATGGGTCAGTACTGCAGGGTGACAGACTTTGAATTGCACAGAGCAGAGACAGTGCACAGAGGACATATTGATGTTTTCTAGTTCCTGAGTCCTATGAGGCTCTGAACTCAGTGCGATACAAAACCCACTGCCTCCTGGAGAGGCTGAACACCACTGACAGATGGCATTTTGCCTGCTTTAAGGGTACAATCTCTTGGCTCTTTCTCAGTTTATACTTATGTGCTTAACTTCTAATCTAAAAAGTAAAATATCATTTTATATGCTGCCTTTGAAAGACACCAGACACCAAGTCTACTTCAGCAATTGCTGGGGCAGCCAAGATAGCAGCCATCTTTCAAGCCTGTAATATCAGTTCATTCTTCAAGGAAGAAGAGCAATTCCTTTACTATTGGTAGCATGATTCTTCAGAAGAATGACAGGATCACACATATAAGCCTGACCTCTCAGCCTTGCTTCCAGCATAGGAGATCACTGAAGATGATAAGGTTTTATGTCCTCTAATGGCTTGGGAAGGTAGAACAAGAAGTGTTAGGAAGGGGAAGCAGAGCTTGCTTCCTAACGCCTTTGGGAATCTGTGTGACTGCAGTGTCTGACAGCTGTTCATCAAAATTGATTAAAGTAAATGACATTACAACTTACCTCCAAGATAAGCCAAAATATTAACCCTCAAAGATACTTAGCTAAGACAGTTTAAAGGCTAAATGCCTTAAAGAACCTTGACTAAATGCATAAATCGAATGTGCTGCATCAGATGAGCTATTTTGGAAGACTGTTAACTGTGAACCTAACACAAAAAGAATCTACCGTGTCCTTTCCCGTCCTGGAAGAGTGAACTCCATTCCACCATTTTCTCTGTTTGGATCTGGAAGCTTGTCCTCTGCAAATGCTGGACGAATTTCTCAAATGTCTGTCATTCTCCACCACAAGCTCAGACTCCCTAATGTGATAGCTTGAGTACAAGAGGACCTCATGTAAATTCTATTGGAATTCAATCAAGGAAAATAAACTGCAGACATCTGCTCTTTGCTTTGGTACTGTTCAGGTGTTTTCCCTTGATCTGCATAAAAATGCTTATGTAGCTTGAATAAATGCCAGCCCAACATTTCAGCATCTGATCAGCTAAACAACCATGTGAACAATGGCAATGAGAAGCTAAATGGGAAGGTGAAGGTATCACAGGATATGGATTAGCTGGCTACTGTTCTTCATTCAAAAATTGCTGATTAGTTATCTCCTTCAAATCTGATTAGGAAAGAACATTGTTTTCATTCATTTGAGTGTTTTCATTCATTTAAGTAGGGGCTAGTCACCTTTTATGCTTCAAAATATATGAGACAGCATTTATAGGAGTGTGACTCTCATGGATGTAAAAAGAATCTATTAATGAATGGCTTTGGAAAAATAATACTTAGACCATCCTTTAAGCAGTGAGCACATTCTCCTTTACTTTCCCTTAGCCCTGAAACTCCTTGAATTATAATAGTAGGTCAAATTCCTCCATGGTGAAACTTTATTGGTCTTGACAGACTTCACACCAGAGACATTTGTCTGGAACATTATTAAGCATTCTCCTTCTCATACTCAAACACACAACCTCAATGCTAAAAGGTGCCATGATAGCAAGGAGTGCGCAGTGCAATTTTGCACGTTAGAAGAGAAATGCTGGTTCTCTCCAAGGCTGCAGCAGGCAGTGGCTATATTCCATGCACTCTTGTCCAGGCGTTGTGTTCTTATTGTCCTAAAGCATCTAGAGTTAATGACCCACCCCACTGGTGCTTCGAATAGTTAGGTCCAAAATTTTGATTTGTAGTCTTGATTCAGTTCTGCCTCACACTGGTGGTACCTAAAGGACAGAAGTGCTGAACACTCTCACAATGAAGCTCCCTAAATGCCTAAATGTCTGAGCTAGATTCATAAATTGTCTAGCTTCTCTCTGTGACTGATGTATAAGCATGCTCCAGTGCTGTTTATTGTACTGGGCTTCACATGGAGCATCTCTGGAAGTGCTGACATGTCTCTCTCTGTCTCTATTTCATTCCTGTTTTAATCATTCACCTACTAATTATAACTCAGACTTTATGGTGATCATGGGAAGGATTTAACTTTTCTCATCTTTCTGAAGTGATTTGAACCTGGGATTAACTGCTGTGTGCAGACTGAAGATGTTCTCATTCCCTCTATTAAAGCTTCTGTGTTGTGTGGAATAAATAAACGTGCATCGTGCCAGATAATAAAAATGATACAGGAGTGCTTGGGGCACCTCAGTTCTCTTCCTGCTACTCTATTTATACTCCATAAATCCCATGAGGTATTGGATTTGAGGCATACTTCTGCTTTAATGTTGCCTCTCAGCTGGCTGCTATTTTTGCAGTGTTTTCCCTGCTCTCTTATTCCCTAGGCTGTGGCTGCAAGGAATGGAAAATATGGTTTTAGAAAATGCAGCATAGGATTTAAAATGTCATACCCATCTGGTGTGGCACTGAACTGGTGCAGAGCAACCCTGACTGTTCCGGTGTGCTCAAGGGATTTTTGTGGCAGGCAATTATACACCATATTTTAGGTCAGCTCAGATGTTATCTGACTGCTCAGTTCTGATGCTGCTTACAGTCAGGTACTTTCTCTTCTCCTGTGAGTAGCATAAACCAGCTTTGCCTACCTGCCTAATCCAGGTCACAGTCATGTGGCTGAGCAATCCTGGGAAGTACAGCTCTGAGGCTGATCAGTGCAGAGCTGTAGCCTTACCCTCCACACAGGCAGATTAGGAGCCTTCATGCATGGGCCTAAATGTATCCATCCCTCCCATCCCTCAGCAAACACTTAGGTTTCTGCAGGTTGTTTCTATTGGGAGGAAATCTTTAGCTATGAGACAATATTTCTTTGATTTGATAATGTTTATTAATAAAAAATGTATGTAAAAGCCTGTCTCCCTGAATTGGTAGAAATTAAAAGGCAGAATGCTTGCTTGCTTATGATTCACATTCTTTCTCTTTCTTTTTCCAGTCTGCATTCTCCTCACAAAGCTCTCCTGTCTTTCTTTCAGGTCAGGGTCAAACAACAGCTAGCTGCCTTTGACTTTCTGTTGTGCTCTGTGTCTGATATTTCTGTCTGCCACTGTTTCTGCTTACACATGCCTGCATATATCTCCACTGAAAAAAAGCTATATCCATTTTCTTTCTTTCTCTACTGAACTTCTCCCTTCTGACATATCTCAACTCCTGAATTAACCAGCATTTATGATGGCGGCTCCTGTTTTTTTTCCTGTCATTAAGAATAAGGAATTTACTCACTTTATGCTGCTATCATTATCTTCCATGAGGCCTCCATCCACAGTCCACCATCAGGTTTCATGAACAATTTTAATTTTGCCTGTTACATTACAGAGTGAACCATATTGCCTTGGGCTTGACTCTTCAGGAAACAGTAAACCTTCAAGTACTTCTTTTAAGCCAGGAAACAGTAAACCTTCAAGTACTTCTTTTAAGCCAGATCATTTTTGTCAGATCACTTCTAGTGTAACTCATTCGATTTCATGTGAAGGAGCTTGGGGACTTATATGAGCTCTGTTGTCTAGTACAAATACGTTAGCATAAGAGCTGGGAATGAGAGGCAGACATACATGCTGCAGGAGCCTGGGTTTCCTTAAGCAGTGAAGACATCCAGTGATATGTCTACATGTGCCTTCAAATTTGCTGAATCCAGATCCTCTCTGTAAGATCTGTATAGCCACACTGGTATATAACTGACTGTTCAAATATTTCCTTCTTTATGGGCTCAGATTTGTCCGTATCCACCCTGACATATGTGCCCTTAACTTGGGCATGTCTATAGGTGTTTACTTAAAAGTGAAGGTTTTTTGTAGCTGTCCTTTCTTTTTCCTCTGTATAATTGAGAAGCTTTGGGTAGGTTATGGTACTGGGTCTTGAAAACTCTGACTCAGTGATGACTCAAGGAAAGGTGACACGCTGTTCTCTCAGATAATGAGTGCACATGGTGTAATCTCTGGGAAGAACTCTGCTGAGTTTAGCATGTCCTTCAGATGCTCTAGAAGAAGGCATGTGACTATATAAAACAGAGATGGCAAAGCTCATCCTTTAGGAGCTGTCCTAAAAACAAGCACAAAATGTTAGGGTAGTACAGAAGTTATTAGCATTAGGTTGCTATAGCTCATCTCTTAACCTCTGCCAGGTCTAAGTTATTGCTTAGTCATGTATGTAGCCAGGCATCAGGTATAAATACACAAACTGTTGGTACTACCTCAGTTAGTGAAAAAGTGAGTGGGTTTCATAATTAAATTGCTTTGTATTTAATGAGGGAATCGAAAAGAGAGTGCTACAAGTTAAAGACCTGATCATGCAGTGTCAGGCTACTGTGACTTAGTTTGTCTCAGCCTGCCCATACTGTGGCATCTAAGGAAATTCCTCTGCAGCAATTCACACGTGTGCCTTGCACCCAAAATCACCCCAGGCACGCTGGTTCCTTCCAGGGCCAGGGAAATAGCCTGGAGAAGCATCTATTTCCCTTGTTATGTCCTCAACCTGCCACAAGATGCCAATGTTTCAGAACTTTGATGGCTAATAATAACAAGATGGTAATACCCTTTTAGCTGACTGCCTAGGCTTGGGAGGTATCTGTAAATGACTGTGAAGTGCTAAATGGGATGTGGTTTTATAATCGAGAGAGCAGAGATATAAAAAAGACTGGCAGCGCACTGAGGTGCTGTTCTGCTGGGTCAGCTGTCAGATGAAGACATGCTAAAATCTAGCACTTGCCTTGTGTCAGTCATTTGGGGCAGCCTGCCACGTACCTGTCTGCTCCAGGTTTCTTGACAGAGGTCTAAATGCAAGACATGTTGAATTTTATCATTCGTATCTGTTTTGGAGTTTCTGAATGAAATGTTGTTGCCTGGAATACAAAACAAAACTTAACTGGAGAGAAGACAGTGGTAACATCAGTTTCACAACTATAATTTTTATTTCAATGATAGTTCTTTCATTGTTAATATCCCTCGACTATTAAATGACAGTTCTTCTGCTCCCTTTCAAAGAACAGAGACTGAAAGGTTGACAGCTTAGACATGGAAGATGAACATAAAGTAGCGTGTAATACATTTTCTGCTACTTTTGACTTGGCTCTACATTACAGATGCTTGATTTCTGTAATAGAGGTTGTTGGGGTTTTTTTTCCCCCATTATGTTGCTGAGCTCAGAAGAAAGAGAGAAACAGTTTTGCATTTGTTAAGAATTGTGTTACTTGTTCTAACATAATTTGCTACATAAATATGTTTAACAAATATACAAATGTAGAATATCACTGACAATCAGAAAGTAAGCAGTACTGAAAAAAAGTCCATGAACTACTCTTCAGTTATGGGTCTTCATATTGTGTCTGTGATATGTAGTATGGGGGGATATCTTCTGTGCTACTATGCAGTTTTAGTTTCTGTTAACAGCCTTACCATCAATCTAGTATTTCTGCCGATAATTTCTAAAAAATTGGGAAGACCTGGAGGATCATTTCATCTCTCCATTCCCTCATGTCTTCTCCCATAAAATGTGATGACATTGAGACAGTTCAGTCAGGTTTGTTTGGTAATGTGAAGCTCAAACAATGAAATCAAATGATTTAGGAAAACAAAAGCTTTTATTACTAGTGAGAAGTAAATATAATTAAAAATATAAATCAGAAAAAAAAGCTAAAATTTTTTAGGGGCTTAAAAATACTAACTCAAACACTGCTAGTAAATACTCCATGTTTTCATTCATTTCACTGGGAAGGAGAAGAGGCATTAATCTTATCTAACTTTAGATATCTAAAAGATGTTCATCTAGTCTGAGCTAGTTACCTGGCTTGCTCTATAGTCAGCTTGTAGACGAGTCTTCAAGATAATTAATCCCATCTATCTTAGACACTGTTCTTGAACCAACACACTCTAGAGGTGATATTAATTTTTCCATTAACTAAAAAACAACCTAAAAACTTGCTTAGATCATGCTTAAACAGCCTAAGAAAACTGACTCCCTTTGTTACTAAATCACTCACTTCTATCTTTGAAAACATGAAGCACACTCTTTTTTTTTAATAGTAAGATCTGCCTTTAGGACCTTAAAGAAATCATTGTCAACTGGTAAAGAAGGTTAAGAGTACAGTGACCTCGTTCATATCTTCTTCTTAACCTCTTTGCCAAGTATGTGCTGATGGCTATTTGCAGGCACTGACTCCATTTTGACCCAGACAGTAATACTGTGTATTGCCCTGGACATCAAAAAAAATGTATTCTTTGACTTCTCCCCATCTCCTGAGGAGTCTGTAAAAAGACCAAGGATTTCCCAGCCCATAGCCCTTTCCAGAATTTGTCCCAGAATGTCTTCATTCAAGACAATTGAATTGTCTTGGAGTGAGATGTTTTCACCTAACACACCTCTAAATCAAAAGGTTGGAGATTATGGGCAGATGAAATCTGAGCCATAAATTTGATAGATGAGTAAGCCAGAGCCTACAGGTATCATAGGCAGAAGTAACTCATATCAAGCCAAATTCCTTTACTTGACATAACAGAGATGATCTTAATTCTTTATTGTGTATTGTGTCTGATGTACAGTAGGTGTTTTTTCTCATACTGATGTTCACCAAAAGTGCAATATCTAGTTTCTGCCTTCGCTGTATTTAATTCAAATATACTTTTGGGAGGCAGCTATATTCAAAGGCTCAGGAGACTGTATCCTCTTCCAGATTTCCTGCTCTGTGCCATGCAAAGGAAGCGTGGCCGTATGGTTGTGTGTTCCTCTTGCCCGAATAACAACTCTTCCCAATTCTTCTGTCTAGAGGGATCCAGAACTTGAAATATTTAAAAAAAAAAAAGTCTCACAAAAAGATACAAGAACAAATGAAGAATCAACAAATACTAATTACTAATTTCTGAATGACTTGTTTAAAAACATTTAGATCTGAGACAAAGGTAGAGGTTATGTATAAGTTATACTTTGGCCTTTTTATAATCATTAAATTTTACAGAAATTGATTCACTTAGATCTACTGACATCTATTTATCCATACTTGTATGAATTGAATCTGTGTACCAACTTACTTGACAAGAGGCTGCATAAAGTAATGAAGGTTAGCTATCTTAATTTACACCTTTGAACAGGATCCCATTAACCGATTCTCTTTCCATACTCTTCTAAAGCTTCAACATACATATTAAGCTAATTTTAACATATGTATGTCAATTTATTGAAGTTTATGCATACTGAAAGTAAAGATTACAGAGTCTAGGAAAAAAGTCTAGGTTGGTAAGATAAAGACCTGTGAGGAGCACCAAGATGGTGTCTTGAAAGAATTCACAACCCTTCTAAATGTGAATTACTGCTTTTCTTTTTACTGACAGATTTATGTGGTCCTTAACTAGCACTTTGAATGCTGCATTTCAGAGTCTTTGCCATTAGAATATAGAAATCTCTATGAATACTTCAATAGCATTGAAATTAGGTTAAAAGAAGGAAACAAATGGTTTTGTTAATTTGTTTTCTTGACAGAAGTAAGTACTCTAGATTTATTTCTGAAAAGGTCTTCTGAAGGTAAGATCATTGACATACATGGTCTGTACGTTTGCTTCTTGGAGGTTATGTCCCAAAACTCACAAGGTAAAATTGTTTCACATGGCCGAGGACTGAAGGCCTCAAATACCATAAAATACCTTCAAATATAATGTGATTCATTTCCATATATAACAGCCAGTACTTAGCTCTGAAAAGCTATAATCAATGATATTGTGGCTTTCACCAAAAGCAACAGGAAAGATCTCACTTCACCAAATTGATTTTGTGGAGATCTTTCCTTAGCAGAGGATTAGTCTCTCTGGTCCTTGTTCCTTCTGCCTTCACTGCCAGTGCGTTTAAAGGATGATGGTTGTTTGGTCACAGATGCATGAAGGACATGGGGACGTCGTTGATGAGTCTTCTGTGAATAGCTAGGAACAGTAATAGTGTGTCTAGACCTTTGCTTTGGCAGGATGAAAGCCTGATAATATCATAGGAGGGCTCAGCTTCTTCCAAATGATACAGAAAGGTGTGAGGCAGAAATCAGAATAAGGGCAAGGGAAGAGCCAGAGCAAGGGAAAGAGGTGTTAATACCAACTACAGACTTCGGAGGGCGAGGTGAGGAACTGCCTAAAGATAAACAAGGTCACAGTCAGAGAGTTCTTTTTAACATCAGGGGCAGAGAAAGCCAATTTAGATCATGGAGAAAGAGCCCCCAGGCAGAGGCATGGTTTTATGAGCTTCCATAGAGATGTACCCTAGGCCCAAACAGGTTTTTCAAGAGGTGAAGAAACAGGTCCAGGCCTGTTTAGGATTATGTTTATCTCTGGATGTTTCTTCTGCAAAGCATAACCAAATTTGATTGATTTTCCTGTTCCAAGTCTGTGTGGGGGTCCATTTTCCTCATTGGCGCACATTCCACTGAATTTATAAATAAACATGATCTGCTTGCATGTTCTGGAAGGTAAAATGCTTAAATTATTAAGATACTGTGGTTTCTGAGAGTAATGTCCACATTGGTGCTGAGAGCTTGCAGGAATTGAGCTGTGGTGTTCCCTTTTCCTCTGGCAGGATTTCTCTGCCAAAGCATATGCTATGGACAGAAATGTTTGATGCAGTGGTTCTCCCTGTAAGATTAGAGCATATGGAGTCATTGTGATGAAGCCAAACAGATTGTCTAGGAGAGGAACAGGAACAGGATCTTTTGTTGTGGTCTCTGTATGCGTGTGTGTGGCACTAGTGATAGAATAGGTGGGCTACAGTTTGGCACCATAGCTTCCAGGGCTCTTCATAATCACAGAATCACAGATTCACAGACTAAAAATCCCCAGGTCTCTCAGCCTTTCCTCATAAGGCAGTTGTTTCAGACTGCTCATCATCCTCGTAGCCCTCCGTTGGACTCTCTCAAGTAGATCTCTGTCCCTCTTGAACTGGGGAGCCCAGAACTGGATGCAATACTCCAGATGAGGTCTCACTAGGGCAGAGTAGAGGGGGAGGAAAACCTCTCTGGATCTGCTGGACACACTCTTCTTAATGCACCCCAGGATACCACTGGTCCTCCTGGCCACAAAGGCACATTGTTGTCCCATGGATAGCTTGTTATCTGTCAGGACTCCAAGGTCCTTCTCCACTGAGCTACTCTAGCAGATCGCCTCCGAACCTGTACTGGGGCATTTTGTTGTTCCTTCCCAGGTGCAGGACTCTGCACTTGCTCCTGTTGAACCTCATTAGGTTTGTCTTTGCCCAGCTCTCTAGTCTGTCCAAATCTGCCACACAGCCTTCAGGTGAATCAGCCAATCCTCCCAGTTTCCTGTCATCAGCAAACTCGCTGAGAAGGCACTCTGTCCTGTCATCAAGGTCGTTGATGAAGATGTTGAAAAGGACTGGACCCAACGCTGATCCCTGGGGGACTCCACTGGTTACAGGTCTCCAGCTGGACTCTGCATCACTGATCACCACTCTTTGGGCTCTATTGTGTAGACAGTTCTTAATCTATTTTACTGTCCATTCTTCTATCTCACAATTCCTGATCAAGTGTCTTTATAATTAGTAAGATGCATTTAAAACATTTCTCAGTGTTTTAACTTGAAAGCTGAAAGAGGAGGAAAAGGCAGGAGGAGGAGAGGAAGTGGGATTTTTCTTCGGTAAAAGACAGTAATAGAATGGTAATCATTTTTGGGTAGCTGAAGATGGAAGAAAAAAACTGAATTAGATGGAATCTAATACATAACTGTCACTTATTATGAGTCACATCTTTCATTTTAGATCCAGATTATCTGCATCCCACATAAATGTGGCATTCCCTAACTTTCTACTGCTACAAATTATTGACTTAAATAATGTGTATTAGGACTTGTAGGAGAGTATTTTACTAGAGGAATAAGTCATTGAATATTTGTTTACCCAGACTTTACTATTACTTGTCCTTATGTCTCCGTGTAAGTTTTGTCCTAAATTAGGTCTTAGGAAGGATTAAATCTTTTATACTTTGAAGCTGTTTGTCTTGATCTAAGATAAACTCAAGAAGTGGAAGGCCTCCAATATAACATGGCGACCACATAGATTACTTCATATCCTGAAATAACATGGAGATCTGGGCTAAGAACAGCAGTGTGAACCTTTTTGGCCGTGCTTGGGAACTTGCTGGAAAATCAGAAGCAAGCAACACAGACAAGAAGAAATCTTCTGGTTGCTTATGTTACCTTTCTATCTTTTTCTGGGCTACCAGATTAGCTCAAGAAAATTAAAAAGGAGAAAAGTTTCTGGCTTCTTTTTTCCATGCAGCCTAGAATGAATACCATATTATACTATTCAGTATGGAAAGCAGAACCTTAGCAAGATGCAAAATATTTCCTTTAAATATGTTTTTTGAACTAGTGGCACCAGTGGTGCTCAGTCCATAACAGTTACAGGTACAAAAGAGCATAAAAAAAGAATCCCATCATCCAGCAAGGATGAACAGGTCAGAATAAAATAATCTCAAGTAATAGACACATTTCACCTTTTTTGTTTTTTTTTTGTTTTTTTTTTTTGTGAAAAACATGAGTCTTCCTCAACTAACTAGAAGATACTTGCTCTGCCTTCTCACTAACAGTGAATAAATCAGAAGGTACACTGCTGTAGTCAGTAACATTAGAAAGAAAGAGATTGAACTTTTTAGTCTTTCTACAGTAGACAGTCTTTCCTTGTGAATATATTTGGTATAGTGAAGTCTCAACTAGCAAATAGTTGGTGTCTTAGCTTTAGATCTTGATTCAAATCTAAAATAGCTCAAACTTGGTTTACTATGCCCTATTTTCAGATAAATGAACTAATAATGTCACAGATACATGTCTTGCAAATGTGCCCTCCCACTAACACTCACTCACAAACACAAACATTTTTATATGTATACTTTCCTTGTAAGTTACAAGCATTAACTGAATTATTTCTGACATCTATTTAATTGGTTTTGAAAAGATCTAAGTGTATTTTGCATCTGCAGTCTGTCTGCACATGCCCTTTCATTCTATTCTGCTGTATAGCATTTCTTAGTAGCACTGGTTTATTTTTGTTTCCTGCTCTGGATTTTGGTTTGTATGTTTGTGATTTTATTTTGCTTTGGTTTGGGTTTTGGTTTTGGTTTTGTTTGGTTGGTTGGTTTGTTTTTTCTTCTTCATTTCATTGCACCAGATTCCCAGTTTATTTACAGTCATAGCTCATACATGAGCTTTCAGATGGTTCTTGTGCACACATTTCACCAATTAGAAACAGTACTTTCCATTCAGGTTCATTAAGTGCCTCTGGGTTAAGGGTAAAAGAGTTGCTTTATATTTTCTCTTCAGGAGCATTTGTGTATTAAGATCTTTTCCCTGGCTGCTGATTTTGGGTTCCCATACTTCAGGAGGGCTAAGTTCTCTTTTCATGATTTGTCTGACACAAAACTAGAAGTGGAAGTCAACTAAGACAAAAAAGAGGGCTTTGAACTTTCTCAGGATGTGATGCAAAGCCCAGTGAAATCTGTGGGGAGCCTCTCATCAGTTACCTATCAATTTCTACCATGAATGTGTGGCACATTCAGGTATAAATAGCTGATGAAATTCACTTTTACATTTAACTGACTGTTTTAGGACTTCATGGAGCAAGAAATAGTCCAACTTTTCAAACGTACTTTCAAATGAAATGCCAGCCTATCTAAGGTTCAGACAATTCAGTTAACTACACTCTCCATTTGGAAAAGAAGAGTAGAAGTGCTAAAAGCACAGTTTTGTTGTACTCCTGTGCTAGTCTGATGAATGCAAGGAGAGTGTGGGAACTTCTCAGAGCCAGTCCATGCAAGACTTCCAGAAGTGAGAGATTTGGGATCCTGGGCACTTTCCAGGTTTTGCGCACTGTCCTGGTATAAATCCCAATGCCATGGTCATTGTCAGACACGGAAAGAACTGAGTCACCGAGTATTTGTCATTTTCAAAACAATATAGCTTCACATTATGAATTAAAAGTCTGATAGAAGTAAGTAACCTCCTGAAATGTTTATTTAGATAATAGTCCTGTGAGGAGGTCCTGAGAAGCAATCGCTGTTAAAATGGTGGATTTTATTACATTCAATAAAACACATGTTGCAGAAATGACATCTCAGTTTTTCAAATAGCTAGAAATTGCTAAGCTTAATGGGCACTGGAATGATGATATAATCACAGTTTTCTCTGGTGTACAGCCCCTATCATTTATTATTTCAACTACTGTACATTGAATCCACTTACTCTGACAGCCCTGCCTCACCACAGGTCAGCTTGATAACATCAGCTGGGAATGGGTAATAACCTAACTGCAGTGACAGCAGTCTTGGCAGAGCTAACTTTAAAGGTGGAAATGTGCTTAAAAATACACAAAGAAGGTGTGACAAAAATGAAAATTGAAGCAGTCCTTACTTGAGTATTGCACAACTCCATGTTTTTTTGATTTCCAGATGTTTTACCTATCAGATATTCCCTGATGGGTTTCATTAAAATTCCAAAATATGTCAGTCACTCTCAGCTGCTCAGGGACATTTTATTGATGATACAGTGTGTGGTTGTTCAGCCATGCATACAGAGTAATCTTCCTTCTTTTTTTCTTTCTTTTTTTTTTTTTTCTTCTTCTTTAATGGATAAGCATTGTTTGCAACCCCCAACAGCAAATCTGCCAAGAGAATTTAGCTGTTCTGGCTCTCAAATGCCAAACAACATTATAAGAGGCATGTAAAGACAGTGTAACTTGCAAGGCTAAGCACAGACTGTCTGTTTGAAACTGTGGAAGTGAGCAAAGCCTCTATGACAAGTGAACTTCGAAGATTCTGGTGTATATTGGAAAAGGGTATGGTGGGTTTTTTCATTGTTGTTGGAGGTTTTGTTTGCTTTTCCTGAGGCTATCTCTTCCGCTGTATTCATTAGACAATACAGTCAATCAGTCTTGCTTTTCAGTTGCCTACTCAAGTGACCTACTTCCAGCTCCTGTATAGTCAGCAGGAAATAAGTTCATGGTGAGCTGGTGATGTCTGCACCTCCGTGGCAGCAGCCGTGACTGCGTCAAAGCTGCCTCAGCACCTCTTCACCACTCTGTCCTGCAAGCTACAGTAGAAGCACATTCATCCCCAGGGACATGAGCTGCACAAGCTACTTACACAAAGCTGAATCCCCAGAAAATAATACTGAACTGCCTGCTGTGGCTCACAGTCCAGTGTGGTTTTGCTTCTTTTCAGGGCTGCACTTCAGCCCAAACAGGAACCTGCAGGCTTTGGTCTAGAGGCTGGGGCATGCAGATGGCACGGTGAGAATACTGATGATGATAGCTGAGCCTGGCTGTTCCTGTGCATCCTCATTCAAACTTTGAGATACATGTCTGCATACAGCTGAGTGGTTCTTACAGTATCTGTGGGACACTCACTGCTTGAGGGGGCCGAGCAAGTACCTTTCTGATTTGGTGCTCATGAGTATAAATATTTAGCTATCTATATCTATTTGTGTCTATGGTCTTCCTCCACCTTCCCTTGGAAAAGTATTTGGTTTTTTTAATATCTCCAGATTACTGATGGTGAGGAATAACTGCCTGCAGAGTGAGAGTTTAGTGTTTTTAATGAATGTGAAACAAGTACCAAATTGAGGGCTATGAGCAGAAAATCTGTGTTGATGTCTGTACAATATCATACCATTCAGGAAATTTTCTAAAAGGACATTTAGATATCTGGAATCTGCTCCTGTTTTCTTGTAAGGACTATACTTCCTGCTTCTAGTCTTTATGCCAATTTGTACCTGTTTACTTTAGCCCTCCCCCCCCCCAGTCATAAACCATTCTGTATTTATTTGATCTTTTCTCATAAGTCTGTTTTTCTCAGTCCCATAAACCAGCTCAAAACACCCCAGTAATCCGTATGTTTTTTTGCTTTCCTCTAGTTCCCTTTTCACAGCATGTATATATTTTTGGCTGTAAGGTACCCCTAATTAATTAAAGACTCCAGATGGAGTTGCAACAAAGCCATATAGATAAGGAACTGTTTACTCTCTACTTTGTGATTAGATGCTTGTGTTTGTTACTTGAATTTTATGTCCCTCCTCTGTCATATTAAATTGCAAATGCAAAGCTAGCGTGTTGCTCACAATTTCTCCAAAAGACACACAGCTATTACTGCTTCCCTGGTTTTAATCTGATTGTTGGATGCCTGTGTTTTACATGAATTTCCCCGAGATGTTCTGAGAAATTCAGCTTGCAATTTTTCAAGCTGAATTTGATTTTTAGTGGGCCTCTCACCCTGCATATTTCTGTTCTCTTTTTAACCTGCTCACATATCTTTTTTCCTGTCCTCTATAGCCTCAACTGCATTATCAGAAGCATACAGACTCTGGATATTAGGGTTTTGAGGCTCAACTATTTTTACAATACCTGATGCCACATTTCTTTGTCTTCTTTCATTCTCCATCTGCCTCTTATCTGGTCTCTCACCTTGTTTTCTTTCAGCTGCTAAATCAAGTTTGCCACTGTATTTTTCTTTATCTGCCTTTGTAAGTTCTGCTTTACCATGTTTTTACTCTAAAACACAATGTGACTTGTCTACTTGTATGTCTGTCCTGGTTAGGAGTATTTAGAATCTCATAAATACATAAGCTTTGAGATTCCTTTTCTAATAGATAGGAACAGTCAGTTTGATATTAGAATAAAAAAAATGCTATTACAATAAGCACAAACACTTTAACAATTAAAATCTCTGAAGGAGTTTGCATTCTGGCTTGCTAGCATGAAAATTAGATATTTCTCTGATAATTACTTTCCTCCTGTACTTATTTTATTTAATATGTAAAATAGTACATTCAGTCAGTTAACCACTCATATAAAGTTTATTTGTAAAAAACTTATAGTAAATAAAATGTATAGCAAAATAAGCACTACAGACAGACATTAAATATAGAAAGGAATAGAATTATTAAGCATTAATTTACAGGAATAAAAAAGTACCTTTAGTAAAATGCTCCAAATTGTCTTGACCTTTTTTAAAGAAAATTTTTAAAGAACTAATCCTAGAGCAAAGCAGAGTTATTGTTAAATTATATTTACATTTATATTAACATAAATATTATAACTGCACCTTATCAAATTGAAAGGGACCATCCTGCCTGAAGCTACTGGACCCATATATGACGGTAACTGTTGAACATGGGGCAGGCATTGAGAAAGGTTCTCTACTAAGAAACAGCAGCACTCTGGAGACAAGGTAGGGAAAAAAGAAGAAAGGAAGAGGAAGAGGGGAGAGGAGAGGAAAGAGGAGAGGAAAGGAGAGGGGAAAGGGAAAGAAGAAAAGAAAGATGAAACAAAGCAAGCAAAGTCAAATAGACTAGACTACAAGTAATTGCACCAGGTTTTTAATTAATGAGAACACAGGAGATTGCTAAAATGAGTATATTATCTAACAGTGAATTAACATTATATGCTAAAACATCCCACAAGGGAAGAGTTGGATATGCTAATATTGTATGAAAGAGATTGCCACTGGCAAGTATTTCACTGTAGAGAGTTCTACATTAGGTACAAACTCAGGAAAAATCCCAATCTTCTTAATATATGCCATGAAATATTAATTGCCTAGAAGTTACTAAAGCAAGATAAAAGCTTGACTACACACCTTTGCATCCTCTTGATGGTCTTTATTGACCATTGATCCAGAATTGTTTTTAGAAATGTGATGCATTATTGTATGAGTAATAGAATAGACACTTTATGGTATAAAGTTATAATTCCTAAGCAATAATATCTGAAACTGCAGTTGTCCAAGGCCTAATGGGACACTGCTTAAAACATCCTAAAGGAAGGATGTTTGGCTTTAGAATTTACTTTCCTCCCCTTGGTTCAATAATACTGTCTGCCCTCTGGTAACATTCAGGCTACTCTACAAAATGCCCCTGTTATTGTTAAATGTGAAGTGAATGGATGGAAAAGGGAGACAATACCGAATCTGCAGTTTGTTATGTAATAGTACAGCACATTTTTTTTCTTTCTTCTTTTTTTTGTAAAAAATAAGTTTCTTTTGGCTTGGACCTTCTTTCAACTCTGCAGCATCCCAAGAGTAAGTGAATACCTTTTAACAAATGAAAAAAAGAGTAAGGAGTTTCTTGAGTTGTGCATGTAGGATTTGGATAAAATGTTACCCAAAGGAAAACTATCCAAATCTTTCTATTTTGGCCTATGACTATTCAAGGTAAATGGAACTAAAGAAAACAGCCAACTTTTACATTATCCCATTAAAAGCCATGCATCTGCCTGTACTAAAATGTTCACAGACCTCAGTAAACTCTGGTGAATGTGATTCAGATTTCGTATTTATGAGGAAACCTGAAAATAATTAATGTTTCTTTTTACTGAAGTGGTAAAAAAATGCAAAAAAGAAACCAAAACAAAAACCCAACTCTACAGAAGATGACTGCAACAGAAAGACACAGATTTTCAGGCTAAATTAGTCTGTATACCTTGGAGTGGATTATATGAATCAGACACAAATGGCAGACACTGAATATTAGTAGTAAATTAACTAACCCATGTTCAGTTTCTTAGTTCCACTGGGGCTTATTAAAACATTTTTGGTGATTGTTACCATTTCTACTGAATGGCTTGCTCATAATTTTCTGTCTGACTAGTTGCCAAATGAAGGATTGAATTCATACCCTTACTTCCCTTTGAATATGAACTAAATTAATTAAATTATTTGTCAATGCTTTTGCCTAAGCATATGATGAAATCTGGTATGATCTTAATGTTCAAGAAGTATAAAATGGTAGAGACAGGGCTTAAGTTGCCAGAGACTGGCACAGATCCACTTATTTGTGTAAAGAGTTTGCAGGGTTTTCAGCAGAACACATCTGGGCTTGTAGGTAGAATTGACCTATTCCATCTGTGCTTCCCAATTGCCTTACATTCAAAATCAAGAGTGCTCCCGAACAGTTGCTTGCTTTGGAAATAATCAAGTGTGTGAGTGAGAGGTTTCTCTCATGTTTTGAGTGGGCATTTCTGACTAATGGTTTCATCTTTGTACTTGGTCTCACTTTAATGATGGCTCCTTGTTATTTAGCATATTCTCTACGTGATAGTATTTATTTTGTGCTGCTGCTGGTGATCTCATTTCCCTGGGTTCTTGTCATTCTCTTCACAATGGTATCTGACAGTTCACTGCCTGTTATTGAATTGTTACAGCCATTCTATCTTCCAGGTGATGGCCTGAGTATTAGCAATCAGTATAATATTCACAGAGACTTATTAAATAATAAGTAAACCTGCAAGACAATTACTTAAAAGGTCTGTCTCTTAGCTGTTTACTAAGGTTTTTTTCCCAAGAAATATAAATAACTGGTTCTTTCTCTTTTCCTGATTAAATACACTTAAAATACCTTTTTAAATAAGTACACTTACATGTAGAATGCAGTGTTCCGCATTTCTGTTTCTACCCTCAGTAAAGCAGGATGATGCAATGTAAACGTGGTCAGTGGAGGAAGTCTGGCACTATTAAATGGTTTGTTAGAACTGGGTATAGAAGGACTGGATGAAAAACAAGGAAATGGTATATATAAGGTATACGTAAGGCTGTGATTGGTTTGTAAGCAACACAGAATATAGTGCTACTGTCTCTGTTTTGTGAAACAAATGCACATAAACTAATCCTGAATTTAACAGTCATTGTCAGATGCAGCCATGGCATTACCTGAGAAAGTACAGGGTAATTTCAGTTCTCTAACAGCATTGTCTCTGCCAGATGGGATTTTATTTTTCTTAGTACTGCACTATGGCAGGAAAATGTGAACCCAAATCTGTAGCAGCTAAAACTACCTCCAGGGACTCCTGTGCCAGACTGTCTGAAGCACTTCAGAAGTATCTTTTTTTAGTTCTGGAATGTTCATAGTCATTAACATAGTTGGGATAAATGAAAGAGGGAAAAATGCTGAAATAACTGGACTAATTCTGCATAGAATTGTAAGAATTGGTGGGAAACAAAACAGAATAATTGCAAGGGATTTCAATAGTAACAGTGAAGTTTACTTCAGTTCAGAAAAGAATGTTTGGGTCATATTTTGTGAGAGACAAAAAGGAAAGATGAAGAAAGAAAGAAGGCTTGATTCGTATCTCACATTGCTCAGTCATGCTTTGATTCAGGTTTAAGTGCACTGTTGTTCGTAATCCTTGGATGTTTTGACAGAATGACCATACTTTTGCTGGAGTCACACTGGCCTGAAGCTGCCCTAGAGTCAGGAAAGATGACTGAGTCACTCTGTCTTTTCTCTGTCACCCATGGCTTGAGCCAGCAGAGATTTTATCAGACCCAAGCATCTTGTGCTCACAAACCTGAATTAAATGTGTCTGTTTCACTCTGACATACAGTCAGTAATCATTACCTATCTGATAAGCTATGGTACAGGCTAAAGCAGAAGTTAACTTCTACCACCACTATATGCAACAAGGAATTTATTTAACCTTGTGAATTTTTCTTTAAATCAAAATGCTGGAGAATTTTCCTGAATTAAATTACACTGAGTACCTACCAGGAGCTGGATTCTCAAACACTGTCCAGCAGAAGTGCAAGTTGATTCTGTGTGACCCTTTATGACATGATATCATCAAATGAATTTGCAGTCAAGCTGGAATCCAAATTTGAAGTTTTCTTCGGGTTGCTCAGAGAAGTTGTGGGTCCTCCATCACTGGATATGTTCAATACCAGGTTGGATAGGGCCTTGCACAACCTGGTCTAGCGGAAGGGATTGAAACTAGATGAACTCTAAGATCCTTTCTGACCCAAACCATTGTATGATGACATGATTCCCACTAGCTGACTGGCTATGTGTTGTTCATTTAAACTGATCATGGAAACAAATCCCAATATAAAAGATCCATGTCATTTCTCAGTTCTTGCATATACTTGTGCTTCCTATAGCCTGAGACAAAAGCAACTGCTCTGCTGTGCTATTATCTCCTGAGCTATAAGCATCACTAAGCATGGAAAGAGCATTATCTCATGTTTGTAGCTATACTGGGGGGAATGGGAGAACCCAAATTAAAAACATGTCACAGAATATCAGGAGTCTTACTCAGTGTATTAGTACAACTATCTACCTTAAATGGGAAAAGCTGTGCAAAGACGGGGTTTGCATTGAATTAGATCCCAAGTGACAGTGTTTTTCTGAGTTGATGTTGCTAGAACAAATATCCTAGAATTTGGCAAACATTAGTAAAAAATTAGTAGTTATAAGGGTTATGTAAGGATACTGACTGCAGGGGAATTATTGTGCTTGTAGATTGGCATAAGGAGAGAATTGGGACCACGTGTTCCCTTGCAGTTTCCCTATAGCAATTTCCCTCACCTTTTGTTCCTTTGTAGATACATAATGTCACTGACATGACTAGTTTTCCTTCAGGTGCATCACAGGCTCACAGCTAAAATGTGTTTCTGTTTTCTGCCTGCACAGCAGCTACTCAGTTAAGTGTACAGCTCATCACATTTGTATTCGTGGTATGGGTTGTAAGCACAAAAAATGCAAGAGTAAATTGTTCAGGTGTCGCCTGTGCCCGTAAAATGATGGTCACCCTTTGAAAATAAACTCATGGAAAGCAGGCTATGTATAGAAAGCCATTTCTTTGACGGATGTTAGCTGCAGGGGGAGGATAAAACAGGCCCTTACCTGTAACTGCATAGGGTAATCATTCCTGTAAGTGAAACTTACTACTGTAATCGCACAAAGACTTGAACACTGTGAAGGCAAAATCAAAATGCTAGAGGATAAGTTGTCCTCCAGTTTATTAGGGTTCCTTCCCAGGAGGGCTACATTCAATTATGTTTTTCAGTGGTTTGCTAAAAGAGCTTCACAGTAAGCCAACTGAGTTTGCATTCAGATTTTCTACTTTAAGTTACGAATGTCTTGCTTTTCAAAGCTTTCCAGCTGACCTGAAGTAGCGTGCCAACAGTACTACAGCTAATTGAATATATATCTCATTTTTCACTTCTGCAGCTTTACAGACCATTTCCTTATTAAAGAAGGTGAGTGTTTGCACAGGATCAGACAGGAGAATTTAGCAGCAGGAAAATCTCTATGACAAGACATTGTCTCTTGTTTTTGAGTTTGGCAGCTGGAGACTTCTGTTAACTTGTATTTATCTTGCACTTACATAATAATTGGGAAATGAGTACTTTGCTTTAGTAGAAGTATCCTGCAGTTAAATGTAAGAAACTCTTATTTGCCTCAAGGCTGTGCTCTGTTCTGTGTTTATAGTGCCATTTCTATATATATCCCTATAAAATTTGAAGACAGACCTGTAATGATTATCAGTAAAGCACAACTCTGCAAGGATTGAGGAAGGTAAAAATTTCAAATAATCTGTTATATAAAGGGACTGTTTATACTAATTATCAGTGCACATTCCTTAGATTCTGGCATTCAGTGCTGTTTGAGTTCTCAGTGAGGGATACCATTTTGCATTACACTGTTTCTTTCCACTAAAGAAAATGTTCACTTACAGACATTTAGGAAGTAGACCTAGAAGATTTTCTTGTGCATCACAGAAGGACACCAAATACTGTGTTCAATGTTCCTTTGCAGTTCATAATCCCTTGGGCCATCCTGCTCATACAAACAGCTGAAGCAAAAGTGTCTGTGAGGCCAGGTACATATTCGATTTGGGCAGAGATACTGTGTAGTCCTGAATGTTAAATAAACTTATTGAGGTACAACAATATTGCTGTTCAATAAAGTAAGCCAAGTCTCAGCATTTTTTTCAAAACATCTCTAAATGTAAGCTAATTCCTGTACAAAACATGCAGTATTGGCTCCCAGCTTTCATTTCCCAGTTCTTACAGATCTTATATACCCTTAAGTGACTTTTTTAGCATTTTTTTCCCTGAAAAATAAAGAATCTTTAACAAAAAAAAAAAAAGTAAAAGAATTAAGTACTATTGCTGTAATACTAAATGCTATTTATTAGTAATTTTCTATTACACCGTGTTATACTAATGCCCCCAAAAGGTCAGTGTCCTTTTTATACAATGGTCTCATTGTATTTCCCAGGAGAAATGCTTTGATCCCTGAGGCACTTGTTTTCTGACTGTGTCCCCCGACTCACTATTGGTGCACTATACAGATATTTGGAGATAATGAATGAACAGAAGCATGATCAAAGAGGAAGAAATGATCTAAGACTGTACTAAGTAGGATATTAGGTCTTTGAAGAGACTGAGAGTGCTAAAAGGTGTCTGTGATGTGTTCAAAAGAGCAGGTGTGTCCAGTCTTTGAAAGGAAAGAGGCAGTGAAAATACTAGTTGTGATTCTGTCACTACCTTGCATTTCTGATCAGTGAAACAGTTGAGCAAAATAGCCTGACAGTGTTCCCTCTCACAATACCTTAGACTAACTAGATGTTTCTGGTTTTGATGAAGAACCCTTTGACCAGACACTCCGAGCTGCTCCAGGTCTACAGCTTTGGCTCTTCCTGGCCTCAAAGCAGCTGTGACAGAGGACCTGGGTAGGGCTGCCTAAAAGAAGGGTCATTCTTCTGCCCCTTTGCACCAGGAAGCAGGGTCAATGGTGTCTGGGACGCCCTGCTGAGTGTCAGCAAACAAACTCCCAGAAGGAATTTCATGTCTGACAACAAGCCCCACCTCTAGGAGCAGCTTCATATTGCTCTGATGCTGCTCTTCCAAGGAGTGTCTGGTGGACACCGAGCATATTGCTGCTTAGAGGGGACCATTCAGGTAAGCAGAGTGTGGCTTATAAGTGTGAAGTTAAGAGCTTTCATTTTCTAGCCCTTTTTTAATGATTTGTTTGTACATCAACACCAGTGGTGGCATCAATGATTAAAATACATTGAAACACAATTTTATATTAAATGCAGCTGTAATGACAACAAAGGATCACAAGACATTTTCCTTTGATTCCCTGTAGCTTTTCAAGAGTTTGTGGAGAATGGAAATTAGAGTTCGCTGAACTGTTTTGTTGGCCTTGCAGAAGTAATGACTGTTGAGCTCAGTCTTTCTCAGGGTAATGTTATATTAAAAACTAGATAAATGTTTGGATTTTGGAAGTCACTGTTGACTTACATTTTAAGGCAGGTCAGATGTTGAGTGTTCATGACTAAACAGCATTGTTTAAGAAATACAGTAATTGTTTCATTTGTTCTTTATTTTTGTGTGGTTACAGACAGGCTATTTTAAGTGACTCCCTCAGACAACTTCCACATCCAAGGGGCAGATTTGTAGACAAATGCTCACATTTGATGAGTCATATTGAGTGAAAACAAGTATGTACTGATCTGGATATATCACAGAGTATGTACTGAACCTATCCATCAGATGCAGAAGTGAAGATACTTACAACTATAGCAGTACTATTGCTAAAGTAGATAAAAGGGTCATGTCAGATTCCAAGTCACTTCTGGGCAGGCTCAGATGACATTTTGACATCTAATTTGGACTTCATCATTTTTGAAGCAGTAAACATGTAGTGGGACTTCCTGGAAGTCATCTGGACTTTGGAAATATCTGTGTTCTTACTTTAGTATTTGCTTTGCAAGCAAGCTCTGTGCCCACAGCTGGGAGATGTTCCTGTCAGCTCATATAGATGACCTGCAAATTCTACTTTTCTTTGTCTGCTTCACTCCCTGCAGCAGGCAAAACTCTCCAAGGTAGAGGTTGCACTCTGCAGCCAAGAGCTAAGTTTTTCACATACATGTTCTTTGCATGTCTTTTCTGAAAACAAAGAGACATTTTCTGGAAATGTGCAGACTTGTCTCTTACACACTGTTCAGGAGGCATTTGCACCCATGGTGACATAAAAATGCTCCCTCTTAAAGAAAAAAATCTCAGTTTGTCTATTGAGGCTTTTGGGACCTCAAGTCTTTCTAGGATTTGGTAAGTCAGTTTAGAACAACCAAATATCTCCCTGTGGCTTGCCACTATATTGATAGTAGAAGAAATAATCTTTAAAAAAATCCTACATCTTTGCCCCAGAATTTTTCCAATAATGGAAATATTAGGTAAGACTGAAGTGTAGGTAAGACTGTGTTAGGAATCAGAAACCTGGAACATTATGAAAGCTGAACTGATCTTTTTGGCCACTCTCATTTTGCAGTGTAGCTCTGCTGAGTGCTAACAACCTCTAATGATCATCTAATATTGAGGATGTTCAGCAAAGCAGCACTGCTAATCTAGGTAGAGAATATTCCAGTGGCGAGGCCCAGATGGGTAGTGCATAAGCACCAGGATGAGCAATTAATGTGTTCAAGTGAGCATGGGGAGGCAGAAAGACCAGTTCACCAGGCAGTGGCAGTGGGGCAGACAGGAGAGGAAACTTCAAAGGTGGAGGGTGAAATTTTGTTGGAGATTGTTTCTAATAGGCATTTCTATCAAGAGATCATTGTTAATAATGAGTTCTAGCAATAGATCTTCAATAGTTGTATGATCAATTGCCTCTGATACCAGCACTGAAAAAAAAGATTTTTTTTCCTTTCACAGATGAAGTGTTTGTGAGTTCTGTATGATGACACTCTCTAATAACTTGGGCTTTAGTTCTATGTCCAGGTATAACATTCTCATGTGTTCCAATATACTGTGACAAATACTATAAGCATGTATGTTAAACATTCAATGTTGTGGACAAAGCAAGCCTGTTACAGTGGACTGGGATAGGAGATGACACTGATTTACACATATGCCTAGTGTACTACATGCAGTATTTGATTACATGTGAACAACTCACTTGTGACCAGAACACTGCAAGCTTTTTTCAGATAAATTACCTGCCTGATTCATATCCAAGATCTGTCTGTAATATCTTTTAATGTTGCCTTTATTGTTCATCTTTCATCAATTTCAATATATTTCAAATCTAATTACTATGATACCTTTCACCAGTCCAGGAACTAAATAGGAAACATAATTTAGATTAGAGATTCAAGATAGGAATCAGAAAAAAATAACCATGGTTAGTCTGTCAAAATATTTTGGTTATGGGTAAGTAGAGTGTGGTAGAATATAATCCTTGTACAGTCAAATAGTTTACCCAAGAGGCAGCCTCTGTTCTTGCTTTTGGTATATTGTGCCAGGAGTTTTGTTTCCCTATCCTTCAAGAGCATTCGTTTCATATATACATTTCATAGAATATGGTCTAGGACTATCTGTAGGGTATCTGAGGTGTTCTGACTTCCATAGAGAGAAGTCTGGCTGCACTAAGTGGTAAACATGAATAACAATGCTGGAATCCTGATCCTGAGGAGTTGGTGCAGACATAAGAATGAACATGTCTGATGCCAGTCAGAGGTCATCACATGATGGCCCAGAAAAGAAGAGATGAGAATGTTGTCTGCAGATAAAAGAATAGGTTTTACCTTGGCAATCCATGCAGTTCATCAGGGCAGTGTGTGTTCTCATTCAGCTGAAGGCAAGAGCTATTGAGAGAAGTAATATCATGTACTAAAGCAACTGTTACATCTTAAAAAAAAAATGGACAAGCTTTTGGGATCAGCATCTGTTCATCAGATATGACAAGAACTATCAAAATCCAAGATAAGTACCCCTGAAAATCTTGTTCTCAAGGGTTGCATGAAGGGTAGCTGTAAAACTTGTGTAATCACTTGAATGCCTTGAAACTGGTTATGCCTTGATGATATAGAGCGAAATGATTCAACCTTGAGAAATTTTCACTAGACATATTTCACCATCACCTAACCTTCCCCTCTTATACCCCAAGAAACTCAAAATGATAAACATAGTTTAAAGCAAAAGGACTTAATTTCTTACTATACAGAGATTTTGGAATATGCATAGACTGGAAGCTCTTCAAAGTGTGAAGTTATTTACTGCTTACCCATATGACACATGCCACTTACAACCCTTTAAAAAAACAGGAATTGTATTTGAAAAACATATGTTGTGGGTTAGCTACAAGCTTGAATTTCAAGCAAAGTAGGAGAACTATACGAAAAAGAGAGGGACTACATATTCAGGGATGGTGGATAACAACTTGAAAGGACAAAGGCAAATCAGTCTTTTCTTTAACGTGGTGTAAGTTGCAATAATCACTATAATGCTGTCATGATCTGAAGACATTAGATGAAATATAATTTCTTTCTTCCTGCTGGTACTGTCAAACTGCAAATATTTCAATATGTGACCTTGATCCCATTGTACATTAGCAAGGTGTATGAGAGCTGGGAGAAACATTTAGCATCCTTTAATGTTACCTAGGCAGAGTGACTTTCCCATGTGCACATTGGGAACAGGCCACCGAGAGAAAAACACACACAGAGCTGTAACTTCCTGAGAGTTATGCTGACAGTCTCTTAACTCAAGGGTGCTCAGCAGCTGCACACAAGCTACCTATAGGCAAATGTCCTACTGAAGGAACATTGCTTGTCAGAAATTGCAAATTCCTTACTTGTGTGAATATGGTGCCATCCAACACTATACCTTCACCAAACACTCCTGACCATATTCTTCCTAAGTCAGCATATAAACTACCCAAAGACACTTGTATAACAACAGTGACTCAGTATCTCCAGCAAATCAGACTGCTGGTTACAATAACAATTCTTAACTGAATGGAGACAAAGTGCATGCAAACAATCCCCAGTGTTTACCACTGTGGGACAGAGGTACGATGTCACTGACTATGTTACCTGCTTTTGAGATGCTGGAGTATTCTTCATCTTACCTCCACATTTCCTAGTTTGGAGAAGTGAGGATTTTAGTGAACAGATATACTGACGCAGCACAGGCTACCTGTGACCCCTTTTTTCTCTTTGAACCACTTGAGTATTCAGAAAGCAGGAGGAAATGGAGCTTCCTGCATATGTTCACCTATATACATAAGGCAGTGAGGCTGCTAATTCCTTTGGTTCATTTCAGTTTATTTCTTAATCTGTTGGATTCCAATATGGATATTTTGTCCTGTGAGGGCTCCAAGGCTGGAAATGTGACTCAGGCTAGCACGTTCTTTCATATTCTTTACTTTTCACAGAGAAGAAAAAAATACTGAAATACTGTAGTTGTGGAAAGAATACATTTCTTGTCTGCATTTAATCTCTTGTAGCTGTCCCTGTACCACAGAAGAAGATGCAATTCAGTTTTTTCTATCTGTTAAAACAGTAAATCTTCATCACTCACTCTGCACTGAAGTTAGGGTCAATTACAAACTGACTATTCATGTCTGTGCAGCCCTTTGAAAATATTGAGTGCTGCAAGTGTTGAGTGATTTCACAGTCCTTTTTATGAACATGGTCTTTTCTGCTGATTTATAAACATCATGTTTCTGTTGCTCCTAGTGAATGAAATACAACAATGTTTTGCAGCAGCCATATGTGAAAAAAGAGGTAAAATTTATTCTATTTTGTGTATGAAATTTGTTTTAAGAAGATTACTTAGTTCACCTTATTCCTGATTTTTTTCTTCATCAGCTGACCTTGATTATCATATGTCTTTACAGAATCATGCTTGTTGTTGGGGTATGAAAACATACAAAGACACTTCCCCTTTTTGCTTGTTTCAGAGCCCTAACCAAGGCTCTACTTGCTGCAAAAATGAGTGAAATGCACTTCAGGTAAAAGCAGTACTATAATTTATTAAGCAAGAATAACAGTTTAGGTTTATTACTTACTACAGGGCAATTAATCAAAAATAAGTGAATGTAACAAAAAAATCCCAACAAAAACAAATAAATAAACAAAACAAAAACAAATCAAAACACCAGCATTATTATATTATGAGTAAATTTGTGTGCAACTAACAAAAGCAGTGTAATACTTGTACACATGAACCTATAGGCAACAGAATGATTTTTGACTGAGGGTATTATCTTTTTATGGGGATTGTGAATGGGGCAGAAGGAAGGGGATAAGAGCAGCCCTCCTGTCCAGTCATGAGGTTCAGGATAGACCCCCTTTCCCTCCAAACACCTTTGGAGAATAAGGTAAAATCTACCCCTAGACCCAGACCTAGTTGATGGTTTATGTCTAAGGAACATGGGGAAAGGATAGGATGCGAGGTGTTGAAGTTTGTGCTTAGTGTAACGCAGCACATTAAAGTAAATGATAGCAGCAATTCATTAACACTGAAATATCAACACTAGATCAGAATAAACACTTGCTTATGATAAATGCAATAATTTCTATAAGATCTAAAATACAAATCACAAACACACAGATATATATATATACACATACACATATATAGAGGTTAACCTGTCAATAAGATGGAACTATTCCGTGGATTGAAAATTAAATTTGGCAGCCTGTGATCTCCTGGATTTTTTGTAAAAAAGTCCTGTAGATCATAATTACTCACTTATCCGTGCATCAGTCTTTAGCAGGTGGATGGTATAGCCTGAGAGAGGTCCCAGCTTAGAGGGAGGTGTAAGACTCAGTCCTGCTGAGATCCCAGAAAGCTCCAATGGGCCTCTCTTGGGATCAGTATTTATAGGGTTGTGAGATGATTGACTTTGGTGAAAACTAGGCTGGTAATCGTCCACTGTGACTAACAATCTCCTGGGGCAGGAGGGGGAGTGTGATCCCTGCTTAGCCCCCTCTATTCAGAGTATTCAGGAGAGATGGATACAGCTTCTCTCTCTCACTGACCACTCTCCAAGCCTTATTTAGGAGAGACTGGTTTGGTTCCAGCAGCTGCACAAGGTCAAAGTACATCAGAAACCAAAACTGTTTTGGTTTCAGGAGGCCGTACATCAGAATGAAGTGCAATGGAAACCAGGGCCTACCAAGTTGCTTGCCCTGCTGCTCTCCCCAGGCCTGGGCAGTGCCTGACAAAGAGCAGCAGCGTGTAACACAGCCTGGGAGCCTCTCGAGGCGCGCTGTGGGACTGACCCTCTGCAGAGACACCCAGGGCAGGCGGGGACTGGCTGCACTCCCACAGTGCTCTCATAGCTTTATTTTATGGGTAGACTTTTACCTCAAGCAGGACAGCAGGGACTACAAGTCCAGTCTCATTAACTGTCCTATACAATTTAACCTCAGATTATTGTCTTGGACTCAGTCAGCTTTTTATTTCCCCTGGATCCTCACCTCCGTTCTAATTGTTTGAAATGCTGGAAGGCTGCTGTGTTATTTTTAAGCAGGAGAGTTAGGGTATAATCTGAAAAATTTATCACCTTCCCTCATCTTATACCTGTAGGGATTTCAGATGAAATTGGACCTGGGTCTAAACCAGGTATGTTTTTGTTTTTACACAACTGAAAGGGTCTTGAAAAATAAAAACAGCAAATAAACTTAGCATGGCAGGTCTGCTTAATGTATGTCAGAACAGAGCTAAGAAATAGAAAGGCTTTGAGTATTAAATCAATAATGGCTTTTTCCTGTCCAGCAATCATAAGGCAGGATGAGATATTAAGTATCTCTTTCAGGGCCAGATACAATTCATTCTGCACATCGTCCATTTTTTTAACTTGCATAAAAAAAATCATTGCACAAGACAGACACAGAATAGTTATAATCACTCGAGTCTACAAAACTTACATCACAATAACATAATTAGTAATTTGGAAGCTACTGAAACAGTAAGGACAAAAATGAGACATGCACAGAGGCAAGTTTATGTGTGTGGTAGTGGATATAGAGGGTTGGAATCCTGTTATTGATGAATCCACAAAAGTCCTGGGAAGTTGTGAGTCTGTTTCTGGAGACAGGTGCTTTAAAGAAGTTGTCCCCTGTTCCTGACCCTAAAACTTTTCATCTTTTAGTAAGTTTTATGTTACTTTAAAAAGTATTAACTGGCTAGCAACTACAAATGTCTAGAATAATTTTAGATCTCTAAATCCTGGGGTTTTTTTGCATAGTTGTCCCTGGATTGCTATCCAAATTGAGATCCACAACAAAATAAATTTGAAAAATAGTATTAGGTAAATACAAGGCAAATGCTGGGTACAGGCTTTTTCAGTAATGTTAATAAATCATCCTTTGTGAATTTGACTTTTGGTTACTACAAAATCCAACAGATTTTATTATATGAAGCCGGCTTGATATTTTTGTTTACTAAGGTTGAGTACATCTAAGGAGTCTCATCAGCATTTATTTATTAGAGGGAAAGCCACTTGAAAACCTCAGTGGCCATTTGTAGGCTTAGGTATCCACCTTGTCACACTACCTGTGCTTACACTGAAAGCTGAAAAGTAAGTCTGAGATATTTGAGCTAGCATGTTACAAATAAGGCTAAAGACATGAATCTGTATCTAAACAGGAAGGGGCTCAGCATGGGTTAATTTTCTATTCAGAAGGAGGATAAATGAAACCAGTCTGAAGTTTGTGCTGCTTCCAAGACACACATGAGATGTTAATGAACTGTTTGTGGCACCTCTGCACACTCACCAGATGTAGTGCAAAAGCAATCACATTAATGACATTCCTAAAACTGCAGCTTAAAAGGTAGATTAGCTTGAAAATTATTTGCAAAACTGTAAACAGTCTTTGTATCTCAGTTTTTCCACCTGTACACAATCAGTAATGCTTAACTATTATGTAATGTAGTGCTAAACACACAAATATATGAAGTGACTATTGAAGACCCTCACAGAGCCTCATGAAGTTAAAGATGTGCATGGTGAAGCTCCACAGTTCAGGAATCCATTCACTATCGTGACAATCTTGTATTGCTCTTAGTTACTATGAAATGACAAGGATGAACTAAGAACAGTAACAGACAAATGTTTTGGTATACATATTTTTTTTAACATTCTAAATACGGCAGCAAGCTATAATTCATTCCCAGCATATGTTAAACCTATTAACATTAGCATGAATATGTTTGGAGAAGTAAAATTTAAGGATAGAGTTAAGCAAACATCCAGATGCAAAATGAAAGAAAACCTCTTTGGGCAGGTAAACCACATCAGATATGATGAGTTTACACTACAAATACTTTAATTTCGCAGAGAAGACTGTCAAAGCAACATTTGTATTTCCACTGACCACAATAGGTCCAGAATAGAATAAAAGGAGGAGATTTAGCACATGCTTCACTTGCTGTTAATTGTTATTCCAACAAACTGGGAGAGTAAAGAACATCTAAAGCAAGTGCTCAGTTCTGCCAGAGGAGTGTGTGCTTGAGTCTGCCTCCATCCAACTGCTTGGAAGATATCCTAGGAGAAAATCCCAAGATGACATCAGGGAACTAGAATTCAGATGGTTCTATTTTCAAAACTCTGATTTCTATTTCTGTTTTGAAATGTTTAATCCTTTATCTGATAAGAAAGAAAGAAAACAAGGAAAAAAGAAA
Organism: Todiramphus chloris collaris; assembly: GCA_025345505.1. Lineage (NCBI taxonomy): Eukaryota > Metazoa > Chordata > Aves > Coraciiformes > Alcedinidae > Todiramphus > Todiramphus chloris. Next base: position 8,193,674 of record JANVCC010000019.1, read on the forward strand.
GGTAATAATAGTAAGAATTTTTTTTTTTTTTTTCATTTTGGAGTCCAGTATAAAGTACTGCTTAAAATATTAATTAATGTTTGCTGAGTGTTTTATTCAATTACAAACAACATACTTCACAGAGTGCCAGTTACCCAAAGTGTACTGCAGGGCTCTCAAGTCTTGGATACAACCTGGGCGTGGAAAATTTCTGGCCATTGCTAGCCTGCCTCTTTGAAAAAGAGAGCTTATAACTCTGAAAACAGTGATACCTGGGTTTGAAATCTTTTCTCAATCAACAGCCCCATGAAATAAAGAGAATTGTTTTCAAACAGTGTGGGGAAGATGAGAAAGGCATGCTACCCAAACAGGTGTATTCGCATCTCTGAACTACTACTGCTCTTGCCTTTCTATCCCTCCTGCAATACACTGACAAAACTGGATCCTGGTGAAAAAGACCAATCTCTGATTTCCTGGCCTCAGATGTGCTTTTGGTAAGCTCCCCAAAATTGATATCACTGTTACTTGATAATAGGATTATTATTTATTCCAATGGTTTCTGTTGAAATTTTTCCTCAAAGTGGCAGCATACTGTAATTTTGGTATCTAAACAAGAAATGGTCAGGTATCATAGGACATGAGTGTACATGCATTACAGTTTGAACATTTACGCTTACAGACCAAGGAGCTGAGATCTGGAAACCAATGGGCTTTCTACTCCAGCCTCAGGTCAACTTCTAGGTATGAAAAATACACAAAAAATAGACCATATTAAGTCTGCAGAAAACAGTGCTTTGGCCTAAATTGGTATGTAACTTTTTTGACCTCTTCCTTTCTTCAGCAAAGTACATAGAAGTTTTACCATTGATTTCAGTGGCAGCCAGATCAAGCCCTTTGAGGTGAAATTTGTCATTACATGCAAGCCCTGCCACAAAGGGTAAGTGCACTTTCATCCTTTGATTGTTGAAAATCCATACTTTATTTGATGATTGTCTTTTAACAGAATCACTCTTCTGAGACCTTGCTGTGATGCATGTATATTTCTAATGTTATTAAGAACCTCAAAGGGCAGGTAAATTGGCTGTGATTTTTCTAAAACCTCTTCCATTTCGATCTGAAACCTGACTGCATTTTGCTATATAACAGGCAGTATAATCTGACATGAAAAAGCTAAGCTTTGTAAAAGAATTTTTTTACTCTATATAGAATATAGTAAGTGGGAGAGGGGTGAGAAAAAAGAAACCCAAAATAATGTGTATGAATCCTTCTGAAAAGACAGCAGCTTTTTCTGTCTCTCTGTCACTTTTAGCATGTTAAAGGTATTTAAGAGAAATGTTATTCTACTTTGGCAATTTCTTTCAAAGCAATTTTTAATTTTCAGAAAGAGAGAATCAACTTTTTTTAAACAGCCAGTACAATTACAAACTTGGCTTGTACCAGAATTGATAAAATGTTTCACCTTTAGATTTGTGTTTGCAAAATGTTATTGAGGAATAGCAGAAGTTGGGATTGCTTTGTAAAAACTCACCATAGAAAAAATGCATTTATATACACAGATATTGCTCATTTTGTCACTATGTTTGTTTTTTGTTATCTGTTATCTGTTTATTTGTCTCTGTCTATGATATGATGTCAATCTGAAATAGCAAATGTAAACATAAACACCAAGACAATATCTAGAGGGCACTAGAAAGAAACATTTTCCATAATGACCTTCTCTATTGTGCTCTTCTTTTTCAAACAGAAGTTCTAGCAATTATCTAACTGTATCATTGGCTTACAATATTAATCACTCTGTCTTTTGTTTGTTTTACTAGTACAGTTCTTTTCTAACCCATTCCCCCCTCCACTTTAATAACATCCATCAGTAACACCAAATGGTAACCCTCAACCACCAATTTAATCACTCACTTTCCTCTTTTCCCCGGTGTGTAAATTATTCACAAGCACACAAGGTAATAAGTGCATTTATTTTTTCAAATTGCTTGTAAAAGTCTTGAACAATCTTCATTCGTGAACTCTGAACCATCTCTGTGTTCAAGAACAAAACAAAAAGCAAGACCCACAATTGTCCACTGCCTGCCTTTTTTATCACAGCATGGGACAGCTGAAAAGGGAAAGTGGAGTTATATTTTTAACATATTGTTTCAGTTCCAAAATAACTCTGAGATCTATTTGGGAAGAATGAAATATCCCTTGGTATGGGCATACAAGAACATTTTTTGAGTATTCCTGCCTCTAGACAGTACTCTGTGCCTTCCTGGGATCCTTGATGGACCATCTATGTCTAGCAATGCTGGTCTGAGACCTCACACTCACTCATGTCTGTCCTCCAGTTGGAAGTACAACTCTCACAGACCTGCTGCTGGACAGTATTGTATGAGCACTTCCAAATCAGTCTTGAACGATGTCATCTGCCCTAGCTCATACTCAGTTTAATTAAGTCAACCCTGACTGGTTTTGCCTGGAATAGAATAGACATCCCTCGTATGATCCCTTCCTTGCTGGTAATGCTGGGACATTAATCTCTGACAGAGGTCAGAGTCAAAGAGGAAAGGAGCAGTAGTGTTTTCATCTGGCAATTGGCTTAGAAAATGAATGTGTCTGTAGCTTTACGGAAACTCTGGGAGCATTTAGATCAGCATTTAGATCAACAGTGGGAGGGCTTTGGAGAGCAATTGTTGACAAACAGTGTAAAATTGGGCCCAGTACAGAAAAGGTATGTGAAGTATTCTAACTTCTTGTAAAACATCATGTGTCCTTGAAATACAGTATCCTATAGAGGCCATTAAGCAATATGTGAGCCATAAATCTCTTTGTACTCATTCAACAAAACAATAGTGCTTTCATAGAGGCAGGGACAGGGGGATTTGTGTACTCTGAAATGTCTGAAAGTGCAATATTCTTTTCATGCATGTCTTGTATTTGGTACTGACGGGAAGAATTTGATGTGTGATGTTAATAACGCATCATGCCCTATTTTTCATTCCAAAAGAGGAAAAATGTTTCTTTTGTTGCTCAGAATACAGAAATGACTGGGTTGTTCCCACGTTTCCCCTGTAGAGAACTACTCTATACTAACTAGTACCATTAGAAGGCAAAACACATTTTGGGACTACTCTCACTGTGCTCATAAGAAACTGAGCAAAATATGCATCACATGCAATGGGATAGAATTATGTATTCAATCTGCCGTGCACACATTATAACAACAATAACCTCTCACCCCATATTGGTTTCATTCTAAAATGAATGTGAAAAAGATTATAAACTTACTCCATCTTCAGAGAAATATGTAACCATTTATAAATCTGTCTTGAAATGATGATGAGTTGAGCTTTCATCCCACTAAGACATGTTAGGTAGTTTCATATGTGTTTCTCTTTGGATATTTTTCCTGTCACAACCTTGTAAATTCAAAATAATAGTTAGAAAAATGGACTTGGCAAACACACTGGCAAGTATACAAACAAACCTATACAGGCCTATTGCAGATTGTGACACCTTCTCTGGATCAAAATACACTAGGAAAATTAAACAGCTTACAGATTTGTTTTAGGCTCAGTATTTAGTGTTGAAGTACTTGGCTGTACTTTCAGAACCTTTGTAAGCACTTCACCAGCTCAATTTGACTTCCTGTAAGTGAAATATTTCAACAGAATCTATTAAACCTGAGTAAGCATTTCACAAATAACAAATAACTTCACCTTTTGGAAAAATATTCATATTCCTTGCAATATGTATGCTATGCTACTACAAACTAGACAAATATTTACTTGTTTTATCATTAAACTTTGCCATCTGTTTAAAAAAAAGTCACTCTAAGTCTGTGGTTGCTTTTGCATGACCTTGGACCTTTCTTAAATTGTTTAACCAGCTATTAAAATCACTCAGAAGCTCTGTCCAACTCCCAGCTGAATGTACTTCCATCATCAAATCAAGCTGCATTAGCAGCTGTGTAGGATTTCTCTGCAATTTTGCACACGTTTTAATCATATAGCTCACCGTTTCTTTTTTGCCTGAAGGGATCAATAAAGGAAGAAAAGAACAGAAAAGCCAGACCGTAACACAACAAATTTCTGGGGAAGCTGCATGTTAAATCTTCATTTTGTGAAGTAATCTCATGGTCAGAGACTACTTTACAGACGCTAATTGTTTTTCAGGTTGCTGCAGTCATATCTTGGATACATTATAGTATACAGGAACCAATAAAAACACATTTGTGCCAGTACATCCTGAAATTACATTCTGTAGCTTAAAGGCAGGGGGAGGAATACAGAAAAACAATGCAGTTTCTTTCACTGCTTCTAAACCTTTTCCATGAAGCCGCAAATAAAACTGACCAGCCAGAACTAAAGAACTGGGTATATTCCTTGGCTCCCTCTAAATCTTTCTGTAGTTGCGATATAGCCAATAAAAATGGCATTCTGTAATCTATTGCATGGCCATGTTTAGTTCATTAAAGACCCCTCTGCTACAGACATATTTTTAGCCTAATATTCTAAGCTGGGATCTGGAAACTATTAATGCTACTCATATTGTTTAGCTTTTGACAGACTGCTACACTTCAGTGATACAGTCTGAAGAGAAACTGCACTGGGCACAGGTAAGGAAAAAAACTAGTGTATGGCATCAGAAGGAACAAAAGATAGTGTAGCAGTTTGACAGGCTTGAAGGTGACTTTTTCCAACCCATTGAATATCAGGTTCATGCCCTGAAATGAAGTTCGGTGAGATTCATTAAAGTTCTTTCTGTCACTAGAGTATTAAAACCCCAAATGCATCATTAACTCCCAAGTGGGCTTTACCATTTGGCAATAAGGGATTGACATGACTCCACTGACACAACCATCTGCAAGAATAGTGTGGACTTTTGCTGCATGAAGATGTAATTGCTTTTATATTAGAGATAAAAGAACTTATTTTGATACATTTAGTAGCCTTTGTACATTTTACAATGAAAAAAGAGCTTCTATATAAAAGACCTTGTCTGGATTTCCTTAGGGAATAAAGGATACACTGCATTTCTCCTTAGAAGGCTTAAAATATAAGAACACATAAGCATACCCACTCTTGTTAACAGAAGCAGAGCCTGTGGATGTGTAATATCTCAAAGTATATAGGTGTTGACCAACATTTGCCTTAGCTTTCAGTTATATATATATATATATGAAAAAGAGCTGAAAGAGACTAGTACAGTGAGACAATTATTATTCCAGAATATGCTTTGGCTGTAGTGATCCTTACAGTAAGTTACCAGACACCAAAAATAATACTGGAACAGCTTCAGACGTCTCCAGGCTATTAATGTGGTGAACAAGAGACGAGAGGATTTTGGAAGGTGTGGATAATTGGTGAGGTCTGTTTTTCTCTACTAAGTAAATCCCCCTTTTTCAGCCTTCCTAATTTACCTGACCACATTGCTTGATGTCTGACAGAGTGGCTGTTTGATGTTATTTTTGAGGTGAGCCAGGAAAGCTACTTTGGCTCACTGGGGCATTGTCTTTATCAATAAAAAATTGCCGATAAACCTCATAAGGACAGCTGAGGATTTACAGGAATTTCAGCTTGAATAATCTTGCTATCCACCTTCCATCTACCCCAGATGTTGTCTTGGCAGTGAGGCGAGGCCAGGACAGATGCCTGCAGAACTGTGCCAAACACCAAAGGCTCAGTTTGAGATTGTGCAAAGGGTACTGCTTCTTTCCTGTAGATTTCCAGGAAACCCCACCATTAGGGGCCACAACTTGTCTTAGAGTCCATATGAGATCTCTCCAGGATGTCCCACTTCCACTTTGTTGAAGCAGAGCAAGTAAACATGTTGACACTAAGCCAGCCTGGGTAGGAAGGGGACGGATGTTGAGGAGGATGGGAGCTTGTTTATGTTTGGGTTAGATACTTGACATGTGGTGGATAGTCATTTTGATACTGTTGGAGCTTAGGAACATTGCTAAAGTCTTTGTTACAGAACACATGTGCGGACACATGTGGAATGGTATTTGTTTCAAAGTTTGATAAAATTTTGGTTCATAATATGTAGGTAAACATACTTATTTTAAATGCCTCCTACCATTAATGAATCAAGAAAAAAAATTATACAGTTACCTAATAAACAGATTTCAAATCTATTCAGAGCTGCTAGAATACTGACATAGAGCAAAATTGCAATGAGTGAAGGGTGGGTATTTTTGGTGATATACCTATAATAAAAATTCAAACTTAGGGAAAATTCAAACTTAGGGAAACTCAGGGAGTTTCTTTACCAATATCTAATTACCAGAAAACTTTCTGACAGCTTTGATAGAAACTCCACAAGATCAGTTAAGCTTGAACTACCCTTGTGTCCTGTGACAGGGTTTCTCCTGCAATTATGGTTGTGACAGTGCGAACACCATCTGCAGATGTGTGGGATGCATTCTTTAATAGAAAAGAACACTTACAACTTTACTGCCATTTGTTAATCACCTGTATGGTCATGGATACGATAACAACTGCAGCATCAGTAGTAATTGTGACACATTTATTTTATGACACTATTTGGGCACACTAGTTACAGACTGGGACTCAATTGCTCTAGGCACTTTACAAATGAAGAACAAAGCAATGATTGTGATTCAAGGACTTTGCAATCCAAGTGGAAATCTAAGAGCAAAATAGCAGATGGGAGTAGAAAAAGAACAGTGAAATGGTATTGATCAGAGGACTCAGCACAGCAGCAGCCTAAATTGTTGTCAAACTGAATAATTCAAATCAGAATACTGATCATGAAGGAGCTGATTCTCTTTGTGTCTTTGAGCTCTGAGCCTACCAAATTTAATAGCATTATTCTTCAAAGACACTAATGTAACAATACAATCAATTCTACTTTGTAAGAGGATGTGAATCTTAAGCATTGTGAATGACAGAAGGACTTAATAAACTACACTAGGTTATTATTCTGTCCCATAAAAACACCCATCCAGTAAGTGGAGGGAAGTAAGATTAGCAGAGGTGCTGAACTGAAGATAACCTGCTCCTCTTAAGGAAGTCCTTCACCCTGTAAGGGATAGGCTGCAGTCTGCCTGGGAACCTGTTGATTCACAAAAAAAAAATTGCAGCAAATTCTTAGGAACCAGATGATTAATGTAGTTCTCAGTTTCTCCACAGCCTTGCATGCTTGAGCATGGTGGGAGAGGAAAACAACCAACCAACCAAAAGATTTAAAAAAACTATAATACAAATCTGTGAAAATATTACCTCACCCAAGCATGTAACAGTGGGGATGGCCTCAATGTGTGGGTCTGCAAGACTTCCCAGGCCTCTTGCTGTCATGTCTTGGTTGCTTCCTGCTCAATTTGCACAGGACTTGAAGCAACTGAGTATCTTTTGGAGGGAGAGCATTTCCCAAGGGCAATTGGCCAGCTTTTGTATCAAGGGCACAGTGATGTCTTCTTCAGAGAGCTGAAAACTAGCAGCTCGCTTAGGCTGCGGATGCACTGTTTGAGCTGTAAATTCAGCACCTGGGACACTATGTTTAATTTATTTTGACAGCTTTGCTTTCATATTTGATTTGCAGAAATGTTCTATATCAGAGGGCATCTGGAATATATATTCCTTTTGCAAAAATGATACATATTTAGTGGTAACTACCTTAATCATCAGCTGTTAGACTGTCCCTGTGGAATCCTACTCTAATATAGCCATGATTTTGCAAAAGGTCAGTTTCTTTTAAAGTCATCTCAGAGACAATGTTTTAGTTGTTGTTGTTTTCAAGCAAGTTTTTGGCTTACAGGGAGATAATTAGTTCCAACCTTCCTAAATTCAGCTATTTTTGTCTTAACAGTAAAATGCCACACTTTTAAGACAGAAAAGAAAGAAATAATATCTTTACTGAGTCAAAAACTACAGGCAAGCAATAACTTCTGGAGAAATGCTGCCTGTCTTTTGTTATTAATAATTTAGACATTTTGCTGCTTGCTTACAATATACTTTGCTTGTTCTAGTCTTTCTCAGTCTCCTTGTCCTGTAATAAGGTCTTTTAATTTTCTTTCAGTATAACAGCTGGAAGGAAAAGACCCTGGTTTATACTGCCTTTCACCTTCTCCTTCTGTATTCTTGACAGGAACAGTTTTGTCCTTTTTCTCCCCCATCACTTTCCCCCTTCTTAATCTGGAAAAATAATAAAGCTGTAGTACCCAGCCACCTACTGACTTCAGGGTACTTGAAATAAGTCTTCATAAAGTCAGGAAAGGTAAGAACCTGAGGTAGAAAGCCAGAATTCAATCAGAAAGTGTGTAGTGCTTTTCAGTTTTTGACATGTATCTAAGCAATCTAAATTGAGATGTCTGTTGGTGTGTCCATTTTGTATGTCATTGAAATACTTCTCATAATGAAGGGACAGTCTTAGTCCAGTATTTTTAATAGTAGAACCTCCTCCATGGCCTACTTTGTGTTTAAATATCTGGTCATCTGGATTCACTAAACACTGAGCAATTTGCAATGAAACCATTACAAGTACTGTAACACACTGGTAACAGTGTGTTCAAAACTGTCATTTAAATAGACACCAAGGTATGAATTTAGACCAAAATATATTGGGGTTTTTTTAAATGCAGTAAAAATAAATTGTGGCTTAATTTTTTCTGCTATTCTGAGAGGCATAAACAGGAGCAGACTCCTGGGTGCACAAATTATGCTGGAAATATTTGTTCGGAACTATAAGACATTTTAAATAGTTTTTTTTCTATTTATAAAATTTTGCTAATTCTTGAGAAGTGTCACAAAGACTGCAGTATATTTTATAAGTCTACTGCAGGTATACTCAGGTACAGCTCAAGGACACAGCCTACACTATCATTTGCACCCTTCCACATTTGAAGAAACAGAAATTATTGAATATATTGCTTCCACTGATCACAAATATTTGAGTATTAAATAATAACAAGATACGGCAGCACCTTAAATGCTTCACATAGACTTAATAGATACATAAGATTTTTTTTTAACCTAGGATCAGAAGAATAAGGCTTCTTAAAGCACTGTGAAATGTCTAATAATGACCACACATACAGATGGATCCCAAGGGAAGGATATCCAAGAGCATAGTGCAGCCAGAGCTTGGAGAAATCAAACCATCTCACTCCAACAAGCATAGTTTAGGAAAGAAATGGGTATTTCAAAATAAGCGAAGACTGAATTTAATTTCTTCACATCCTAATCCTCTTCACAAGGGTGAGGACTGTTTGCAGGAACACTGACAGTGTGGATCTCAACACAGGTGCACTCTGTAAGGCCAAGCTTGACACAAAAGACTTCAGCTGCTTCTCCCAGCTTATCCCAGGGCTCAAGAGCTGCCTCACACAAGGTACTGAATAGCCCCAGGTGGGCTATAGGACTTCTGTGGATGTATCCTGTGGTCATTAGTATAGATTGAGCTGAGTTTGAGTGCTGTGTAAGAGAATATGTCTTGCATTTTTAAGCACAAAGTGGTAAGGATAGAGGTTTGTGGGAAGACACTGGTGAACAGCAACACCTTCATGAAGCTGGTCTGTATTTGCATTACAAAGGTGAGCTCCATTTCTTAAAAGCAGCAGTGCACACAACTAAGGGTTTTCATAGTATGGATTATACTGGACTGGAATCCAAACATTACTTCTAAATCCCAAATTAACTTTGCTCTGAAGAAGAAACCTGCCAGAGGTGACCTGGAATCTTATGTCAAAAGTCCTTAACCATCATGGAACTTGAGGATCTTGAGAAAATGTGGATCATATTTGGTCTGCCTTAGCAAGCAAAACAGAGTTGGAAGTAATATTCAAAATTTCATCCTTGAAAATGTTTCCACATCTTTAGCCACAGATTTTTAATTGAATTAGAGCCTGCAGATATTATTGTGCTCCTCTGCCTGTGCAGTCTTTGTGTAATGAGCAAGAATATTTAATTTTATTGCATCTTATTAAAAACAGAGTTTAGCATCTTGCAAAGCCAATGCCTATTCTTCACCTGAAGAAAACAAATGATATGAACAGTATCCAAAGCAGCAAAACATCCTGGATTCTGCTGTTTGTGTTTTGGAAGTAGTGTGTCAAGCTCTGGATGCCACTTCCATCATGACAGTACCTCACAGGCTGCACTGGTAGAAAACCTGATGTGCCTCACAATAAAGAGTACATTGAACTATATAGGAAATGGTTGTTTTTTTTACTTTGCCTTTCATTCTGTATCCTTGGCACATGTAGGCCTGTGCTGAAATTAAGGCAATACTCAAGAACAGGTTTCATACACTGAGATTCTTGTATGAACATGTAAAATGGCACAGTAATTAAAAATCACTTAACTGAAGCTGCTGCAGAGGTGGATGATTGGAATTATTGTGGAATATGTTCTTGATATGACCATTTTCTGGGCATATGACTGACTCAGATGGATCTGATCCCCATTTACAAAGGAACAAGGACAAAAGATAGACAGTTTATTGGAACTGTTAGTAAGAGTAAAATTAATTTCAAATTTTAATAGGACTTGACATTCAAATAAAAGCAAAAAGGAATCTATCGCTAAAAAGTTCACCCTGGATTTTATACTGGACACAAATGTTAGTTGAATGGGGCTGGTTAAAGATGAACCTGGTCTAGAGACAGATTCTAGATTCTTTACATCAGAATAAATTTTCCCCTTGGATATGGATTTTCCAAGATGTGCTGGTATGATGGAAGAGATACGGCTTGCACCACTAACTGTTCTCTGCAAATGTTTCAAGCAAGTTGACATTATGAAATAAGAAAGGATGCTACTGTGCAGATCCTACTTCAGCTGAGTCATATGGGATCATCATATCGGGTTGTACCTGAGCATGTATAGTATTGTAGTGGATGCTGTGGGATATTAAACAAGAGAGATCTGCAAAAATCATAAAAAAATTGAAAAGTTTGTATAAACTCAAGAGAGACTAAAAGATTCTACACCTTACAAAGAAAATGCAAAACATTACCATATTTGTTCTTTTTCTTGTGCATCTGCCCACATTAAAATGGAGCTGAAGTGGAGCATATCTTCATGAGAGGCTCTTTCCAGCCTCATGCGGCAAAAGTTGTAAAACACAAGAATACAAAAGGATTCTTGCAAGAAAAAAAGAAAGGGAAGGAGCAAAAATTTTCCACAGTGGTTCTTGATATTGGCTGTGACTGCCTGGTTTTGCTACAGACATTAGCAGTTTTGAAGATGAACTAACCCAGGATCTGCCTTTATACTGCAAGACCTAATGGTTGCTTCTTTGTTTGGAGGTCTGTGAGCATAAAGCATGTTAACAGCAAGATATGAAGAACAGTTAACTCAGCAGTGAAGGAATCTCGGGAAACAAAGCCAAATGAAATAGATGGTGTTTAAGGGGTTAAAAGTCTGTGAGGATAAATTTACTGAGTGTTGCCTTTTTTATTCTTTTTTTGACTTGGAGAAGCCATTTGAAATTGCTTTTTCTTTTTTTAATGCAAAAACTATTTTTGTTGTTAGAAAATTATACAGAAAGACATGGCAAACTGCCTTAAAATCATCATATCCACACAGAACTGGCGAAAGGCCCAAATCCTCCACTTCACTTTGCAAGCAAGAATTTTTTCACAGCTTCCATTCCAGCTTTCTTCTAAGACAAGAAGATGCCCAGAGGCCTCTGGGATCACTCACTGAAAAATGAAACAATAGGAAAACAGGATATGTTAGAGGACCACATTTTGGAAAGGAAGAAAAAGAATTCTGAGGATATTCTTTCTTTGCTTAGTTTACTTTACAACTGCAATAAAACAGGTAAGACAATGCACAGCATGTGGGCACACTAATCCAAAGACAGCATTGCTGCTGGTTTGGCAGACAAGACAACCTTAACAAGGGTAAAAGATTGGCTGCCTGCTCTCAAACAAGGAGACAGCACTAACAATCTTGACATAACCTTGATTTTTATCAAGGTATTTGACATGGTCAGCCACAACATCCTTGTTGACAAGATGGTAAGATATGAAATGGAGAGGTGGACCATGGATACAGAACATAAAAAGTGTGATTACTGCCGAAAATTGAATTGGCAGCTGGTCAGAAGTGGAATTCCTCAGGGAACAGTATTGCATCCAATAGTGCATTATCTTTATGAAAGACCTAGATGATGGGATTGAAGGTATCCTTACCTAGCTGGTGCATGACAACCAAACTTAGAGGAGAGGTAGTTTAATGTCTAACTCTTGAAGGAAAAGCAGCCATTCAGAGAGACCTCAGCAGCTGAAATATTGAGCCAACAAGAACTGTGTGAGGTGTAGCAAAGATAAATGTAATGTCCTGCACTGGGACAGAATAGTTGCAGGCAGCTAAACAGGCTGGGGTGTGGATGTTTGGGGGCAGCTCTGCTGGAAAGGGCTTGGGGGCCCTGAAGGTCAGCAAGCTGAGCACAAGCCAGTAGTGTGGATTTGCAGCCATGATGGCAAAATATGTCCTGGGCTGCATTAGCCAGTGGATCACTGTACAGCCAGTGGATCAAGGGATGTGCTTATTACAACCTCCTCAAGACTTGTCAGGCTATACCAGGAGCCTATTATGGTGTCCAGTTTTGCTCCACCAAGTTCAGAAGAGATGCTGAAAAACTGGAGAGGGTCCAATGAAAAGCTACTGAGGTGATTGGAGGATCTGAGGAGTTGGCATCTGAAGAAAGGTTAAAGGAACTATCACTCGTGATCATATGAGTAAAGTATTTTCTTCCTTTCTTTTGACTTGGAAAATTAGATTCTACAAAAGAAAGATACATGAATCAGCAACACATTGCTATCCCACAAATGTCTTTAAATTGCCATATTGAAGCATCCATTTCCCCACTGATTTCAACGTTTGCTCGTGTAGACTTTTCTGCCTCTTCACTATCTTCTCATCCCTCTTCAGAAACAGTGTGCTGCTGGGCACTGGAGCTTCTTGATATAAAAATGATTTTCATACAGCAGTTGTGCCCAGACTTCGCATAGGGCTCAAGAAAGCAAGTACAGATTCCAAGGGACAGAACACATTTTTGATTAGCAAAGATAGTATGAAATGTTATTAAACACATAATTATTCTCTATGTAAAGATGCCTTAAAAAAAAAAAAAAGATGATGGTAAACTAAGTACAGATCTCAACATGTATGCAGCTACACTGTTTCCCCTTGATTTTCAAAGAAATTACTTAAGACACACAAATTTCTCATGAGCTAGAAAGAGCAAGATTCCTTTCAGAAAACTTCCAAAATGCAATGAAAAGATATTTGAAAGGCAAGTTAAGAATCAAGGGAGAAAAAAGCAGTGTGTCTTATTTTAAAGCTAAATTAAAATTTCTTTTGACATTGTCCATCAGTCTGTCTGTGTCCCATTCCTGCAATTCTTTCTAGTAATAGGATCACTCACATGCAAAAGAAGCAAGCAGGATAAACAACATATGCAAAATCACTAACCATTACATTTGCTCTTCCTTGTTATTTTAAGACCTTGTGTCTGGGATGCTGTTGACCATGGCACCTCAATCTGGCAGAGCAGAAAAAGCTTTCCCTGCTTCCTAAGATGTCACAGATACTCTCATTACATCTCCTCACTGACTTCTTCCAAACACCAATCATACACGGGCATTGAAATTCCTGATTTTGTGCAGTACAATGGGCACTTTTTTACTTAGGAGCTTGAATTTATTTTCTTGAGATGTAAGGCCAGTTGTTCTCAATACTCTTCAGATATTTTAGTAATGTTGTGGCAAAGAATATTAGCTGACAACAGGTGCTGCTTCCATTCAGTTACTGGTCCAGACTTTTTCAGTTCTTCAGGTATGTCTGCTGTGCAGGAGGGATAGACGTTTCTGTCTAATATTGACATATGACTTTTAGTGATATCAAGTAAAATTCCCAAGAGGAGAATATGTTCGACATTGCCAGCTTCAGCAATAGTGTCCTCTTGATATTTCCTTCTTTTAAAGTTTCAAGTTTTCTTTGAAAAAGAATAAATATATATTTATTAATTTGTGATGAATGGTTGGTTTCTGTATATCTCTGTGATTGCAAAACTTCACACTCTTCTCTAGCCAAGCATTTCCAGAAATGTCACATTTTATGGCTTCAAGATGAATTACTGTAAAACCATGCACTGTTTGCCACCTTTTCTTCTTTCTGAAACTTCAATACTGCTGTAGTTGTAATAACTAGTTTGTCTTCCCAAACCTTGCATTTGTCAGAACCAAGTGCAACAAAGGCTGAGTGACGTGTACAATTTGTTTATGAGACCTTCAGATCCGGTTCACACAGGGATCAGCTGAGTAAAATTTTTTGTCATGACTCATAGGTATGATTTCTCTGTGTTCAGTTGGATGATTTCACATTATACATGCCAAATAGTGAGCCAAATAATCTACTTTACTGTATGAGAGTGGGGTTAACTGATGAGCGTGATGCCATTTTTGCATCCAATTGGTTATAGCAGAGGTTAAATTTCTTTAAGTAGCGTTGTTGTGTAGGTTGAACAGATGTGCATGTTAATAAAGTTAGCTACAGAATAGTTTTCATAGAATTCTCATTGAATAGTAAATGGTTTGGGTTGGAAGGGACATTAAAGATCACCTAGTTACAACACCCCTGCCATGGCAGGGACAACCTCACATTTGGTCACATCCTTTTTATCTGGTGACAGAGCACTGGACATTCCTATCTTGGGCCAGTTATGGTGAGCCTTCCCTCCTGAGAAAAGCCCACAACTATAATGTTTCTGATGAATTTCTAATTATCATGAGAAAATGTATTAATTTTTGACATTATGTTTTTCTTCTTTGTTTCAAGTGTAAGAAAATCACAGAGTCACCACTTCAACAAATAATTAGCAACTTTTTTCAAGAAGATGCCTAGACTACACTTATAAATTAAACAGCAATAAGAATAGTCTCCAGCCTGATTAATTTATCAGTGTGGATGTCTTAGTAATTCTTCAACAGGCAGTTCTACAGGGTGCATGATTCATAGCCAATTAGGAATAATACTTGCTTTTTTTTGTTGTTTTCTTTGACATGATCAAATTTAAAGTTCACTGCTCAATCCAGTTTGACTCATCACTATGTGTCTTTTGCCTCCTCATACAGACCCTGATATAAAAGCAAAAAAAAAAAAAAAAAACCAAAAAAATCCCATCCACAGATAAAATGGACTGGTAAACATACTTAGAATTAAAAAACAACAACAACAGTAAAAAGTAGTACCAAGCTCTATTGACCGATCAATGTAAAAAATATTTTTCTTATCAATTAAGAAACTGAATTAGTTAAATAAGTGGTAAAATGACTTGGCCCAAAGAACTGAAGCCAGAATGCAGAGCTAGTGGAGCAGATGAGGAAGGCTGAATCAGGCCCATGTTCCATCCACAGGAGTGATCTATTGCTCTGTGACTACTTCCAGCTGTAGCCAGCAAGCTATGCTATAATCAGGTGTGTTCCTGAGCTGCAGCTGTATTATGCCTTGTATAGAAGTCAGACACTTTTCTGAAGGGGTTCCAGTAAGGCCTTAGAAGCTAATCATGCCAGGAAAAACCTAAATTTAAATCCCATCACTGTTAATATCAGCTTTGCAGCAAAGAGAGTGAAAAGAAGACCTCAGAGATACTCCTCAGAGAGTTTCTGGAATTTTAATCCTCTTGGTAATCAGTCCTGCTCCACAACAGTGCTGCAGAACAATTATCAATCACATGCTGAGGAAGTTTTACTGATGCAGAGGTTTAAATAAAGCTGTTGAAGGCTTTTCTCACTGTGACCACTGCCAGCTCAGCAACATTGGTAATAGAAAGGATGGGAACTTTTTTTTTGGAAGACTTTTCTTAGAAGAAGGCTTATATACAGCTGTAGTATCTTTCAAATCCTATAGAAACATAATCACAGTACCATAGATAAAATCTTAAATTTAAGCATTTGTTTCCATTTTGGCTCATGAAATCTTGCTCTGTTTTAGAGCAGGACGCCCAGTCATTTTTACTGTCTGAGTAAAGAGGAGGAGTATTTTAACAAGAACTTTTAGATGTTTAATCCATAAACTTATAATATTTGTGAGTGCTAATTTCACAATGTTCTGTCAGCATCTGTTTGTATGGAAAACAAAGTAGTTTTGAAGAAAAGCTCAACCTAACTGCTCTAGATTTCTTGGGATATATTCTTGGGGAATGTTAATATTTTTAGCTAAAGTTTCTCCCATATGATTGTGTGTGTTTTGATGTAGTTTAAGGTAATGAGATATAGTCATTGTTTTGAGTATGCCTAGGTACATAAGAATTTAAAAAGATTGTTAAAAATTTTAAATATTGCTGTGGAAGAAAGCATGGTGACATATTCTCAATATTGCATGGTTACATCCTGTTCTTTAAAGACAGTGTATGCTCTTTAGATCAGTGAGCTTTGGAGAACAAAGAGCAAAACTCTATAAATTACTGAAAATTAAATAGCAAACAAAAATCAATATGCTTAACAGTGGATAAAATGTGGAGTTGCAATCATTTCTAATTTATTCTTGGGAGGAAATAGTTTTGTCATTCTGCAAATGGTGCACAAGGTTCACAACTGCTTTTAAAATAAAGAGCTATGAGTTTGTGAGGGCAAAAGAGCTCTGTGGCACTTTTGAAAGGCAGGAAAATTGACGTGAGTTGCGTCACAGCCAAACAGACAGAAAAGAACAAAAAAACCCAAACAAACCAAACCAAAACCCCATGAAAAACCAAAAGAACCTGACAAGTGTTCTTATATTCAGAGTTTTAAACTCTCAAAACATGATTTTAGAGAAATAATGCATGAATTTGGAACAGCAAAGTAAAATAACAGAGATTAGAGGAGTGACAATATTTGTTTGACATTAGTTTGACAAAGTTTACTATTTGGCTCAGTTTTGCTGTACCTTTTGAGCATTCTCTTTCGTATTGTTTATATCCTTACCTCTCTCTATTAGACCTTTCTCATGGCATTCAATTCTAACTTTTAATTGATTTTATCACCTTTTGAAGTCCTTGTTTTCTATAACGTGCTAAACCTATGGGAGATGCATACTTGAGCAAATGATTTCCAGACAGGTGATAGAAGTACTAACTATGCCAAGTATGCCATTCTCAGAAACTGCAACACCACCTGAAACATTACCAAGGTCTGAGACGATATATATATATATATATATTTTTATTTTTTTTTTTTAAATTGAGACTTGAATCACTGGTTCAGGTTGGCTTTCTTATTTCTGAGCTTCTCTTGCTCTTGACCATGTAGTGCTGTCTATAATGTTGTTGTGAACCACCTAAGAAAAAAAGCTCTCACCCAGTTGTTTAAGTCATGTCTCCAAACAATTGCCTATCACACTGTCTGCTATGGGGTAGCCTCAGATACAGGAGATTACCATCTGCCTTGTTCAGACTTGGGGACAAGCGGTAGATAAAGGCAGCAACAGAATCACTCTGCCATTTCCTTTCCCCATTTCCCATTCTCTATTCTTAGAACCAGGGTCAAAATTTGGAGTGAATCCAAATAAGCAGCTCTTGTTGCTCCCTTCCCTCCTGTGAGAACGAACTGGGATTCTTAGGGGGAAATCTGGCTTCTGCATCTCACTAACTACTTTTTGTCAGGATGGAGGAGAAATGATGGCAGACAATTACCAGGGAAAACTCAGAAAAGGCTGCTGTCACCAAGAGGCTGGATGCAGGTTTCTTCAACCTGCGACTCCTAGCCATACCCGGACATGTTGTCAAGATTTATGCATGCTGTCATTGTTCTGGTGGCTACAGAGAGCAGAGAGTCCCACTAAAGGACTCCTAAGCACTCAGGGTGATATTCAACTCCTAGACATTGCATGCTTCTCCTTGTTTAATATAAAAGAACAATTAGAATACAAATGATTTACAGTAAAATCTATAATAATTTAGGTACAAAATACTACTAATTAAATATGAGGCATGATAATGATATCATTCTTTTAGATGGCTTTTAGTCAACATTCATAACAAGATAGAAGCTTTCCAAGGCAATTGTGTTAGCAACATATTCTGCCCTCTAATTTTAGGACACTTGTAGAAGAAATGGTGCGTCTTCAAAAGTCATTTTATTCAGTGCTTATTCTAGTGTATCAACTTAAATACATGCACAGAAGCTGCTTTAAATACCTTCTCTCAGAATTTCTGGCTAATGTTATCATTATGTAGTTATTTCAGGTTACAATGAATTCTGTGAATTTTCTCTATAGTTTCTTGCTTCCATTGCACTTCTTTATTTGTGGCTGCTTTTTTCCGCAACTTCTATTCTTTTTATGAACATACCACATCCCCAGTATGTAACCTTTGTCAGTATGCACTGCCATTATACACAAATACAAAAATTTGCAATCTTGTGTTATAAGTTATCTTTCCCTGGCCACTTGCCTGGATATCTGAATAGGCATTTCCAGTAATCCCCCTTTGAAGAGTCAAAAGGAGTGCATGAGGCATGTTTGACATTTTTTCCTTCTGACAAATGGTTGATAGGCTTCATGTATAGATTGGATGGAGTTTCCTCCATTGCATAATTTGCCTAGTCTACCATCCTTAAAAAGAAACCATAACAGATCCACCATTTGACCATTTGCTCTACCAGAAAACAAACCAGAAGGTACCAGAAGTGCCAAACAAACCAAACAACCACAGAATTCTTAGACTTCTTTCAGGTTATCCAGAATGAGAATCCACCACAATCAGACATGAACCGTATCAAGCTTAGTATATGCCACACAGATTGCCACTGGGTTGTTGAATGCTTTAAGTGGTGACACAAAGTATCAGGAATGCATTGTGTTGACTGATGTGGCTTTCATGTCTTCTGTTGGCATATCAATCCTTTTGCCACACACAAAGAAAATCATGGTCTGGAATTGAACTTAAATTTTAACAGTTTGCAACTAGTCTTTCTGTAATTTTCATACTATTTCCTATATGAGTGCCATAGGAGGAATCATTCCAGTGCCCCATGACAGTGTGCGTGGCTGTTATTTCTATGCAAAGTTCAAAACTGATGTTGGTACACGCATATCTGTCCATTTCTGATAGAGATTCTCTTCAGTCTTGTTGAATTTCATTTGCTTTTATGATGTAATTAGTTGACACCTAGTTACTTCCATCCTTCTAATATTTCTAGTGTCAGTTCTGGCAGGAAATAAGTACTTTTATCTCAAATGTTACTTTTAAATTCAACAAGTAAGAGAAAGCACCAAAAAGCAATGTATATCTCCAAAGTTGTCCTGCCGTATCTGGAAACCCTGTCTATGGGCTGACATTCTAAATTCTCAACCTGTAATCTCTGTAAATTATTTTCCATATTTATCAATGATCAGAATGCATATTTAGATCTTTAGGGACAAGTATGTATTTTCCTGATTTGTTTGAAGACGACCCCTTGAGCACTGTGCAGATACCCTGGGGAGGTGCTCAAGTCATTATTCATCATAGACTTCAGTAAGAAACCTATTATTGATAAATATATATATAGCTATAAAACTGACCAAAATGCTTTGCATAACTCAGCCCATGTAATTTGCCAAACAGCCGCTGCAGATGATATTCCAAAAACTGGCACCTTATTGAGTAGCAAATCCTTTTCTGTGTGTTCTCTCACATTTTTCAAACTGCAGTTCTACTCTGGCTATGACAAAGTCCATGTTCTACAAACGCAAGTAAAGTGCGTATGTATGCTGTTCTAGTAAAAGGACTGGTGGACAGAAGTCAAGTCTGGGTTAATTTTGAAGTAACCAAAAATATGGACTACATCATTAAATTGCTGTCAGGAAAACTATCCCATTCATTCCACAGAACCATGGTTAAAATTACCGAGTCCTCCCCATGCTGAATTATTTCCCTAACGGCCACAGAGCTGACTGACAAGGTTTGTAAAAAGTGTGGCCTGGTCCTCAATTTGGGCATAGTTCTTGTTTTCACATAGTAAGATGGTAATATTATCATTTTCCAAAAACACAACAAATTGTTGGAGAGGCCAGTGTGGAATTCGAAATTATACATATGCTTGGACAGATCAACCAAATCCCTCTTGGCTGTTCTTTATGAGAAAACACAAGCCATTTCCTGACATAAAGATTTAGCACATGTTATTTAGAGCTTTATGCTCTTTTATAATGCATTAGTACACAAGGGAGGAAAAGTCCCATATACGCTTTTAGAAACACTAATACTGTAGCTCTACAGTTTTTTGTAGTCTGGGATGATTCTGTTATGAAATCACAGAAACAGGAGTCTCCAGTTTCATGCTCCTTTTACACTATTCTTCCAGCCATCTTTTAAAGGATGTCCAAACTCCTTTATTTATTACCCTCTAAATTAAACAGTTGTAAAGATGCTAGATCATTTTCAGAGTGTTCCATTCAGTCATACTACATTATGAATGTAGTGCTTTTTTCTTGGTCCCATTTTCCTTATTGCACAGTTTTCATGATTCTGTTGTAATTTCCCAGAATATTTAATATCAGTTTCTGCTGAAAAAGCTATTTGTGGGTATGGTTTGGGATCAGTGGTGGCTTAGATGATAACCATTCACAAATTATTCATTTTACGTATGACATGTGGACCAGATCCTTAATGCAACACTTAAAACCCTTGTAAAACTGGAAGATCCCCTGTGCTTTCCTTTTTCTTTCAGTTCTATCTTTACAATGAAAATGCTCTTCAATCACCCCAAGGGTGGTGATATGAATGGTGTTACAGATATTTTACAGTCAGGAAAACACCTTATCTTTTCATTTGCTGGAAGACGCCAGGCTTCATAGTTGAATATAGTTCTAATTCCTGCTGTATCTTGTAAAAGTAGTTCCTTTTAATCATTACTGAGGTAATGTCCTTGTATATAGTCTTTCAGTCTCTCAATATAGGCAAGGTAGTCTTTTTTGGAGAATTTAACAGTTTTTTTCTTTTGAACTCTTTCCTCTTTTTGAAGAGACAACATTCTTGCAGCAGAACTGGCTATACATTAAATGTTTTGTTTCTTTTCTCCGTTGTTTTGTCAGAAATAGAAGTTCAATAAACCAAAGGCATGAAAAATTAATTTAGATAAGTTTCTTGGGACTGGAAAGGAATTTCTGTTCAGAAAAAGGGGTAAAGACTGTGGTACCAGAAGTGCCAATTACTTGGATGTGTAATGTATTTGTATGGAAAATTCAGGCTCAAATCTCTGCTTTGACTAATTCAGACCAGAACTTTCATCCAGCAGCTCCACATTCCACTCTCATGCTTGGCAACCAAATTATTGATTATTCTGTGAGGAAGGACATCATGTTCAATTTCATTTGTAATGAGGGAAAAAAAAAAGAAGAAAACAACATGATCACCACCTCATCACCATCTAGGCAGTGATAAAATTAATTTAAATTCAGGTGCTGGTGCATGTGCAAAGAAGGGCAAAGAAGCTGGTGAAGGGTCTAGAGAACAAGTCTTATGAGGAACAACTGAGGGAACATGGGTTGTTTAGCCTGGACATAAGGAGGCTTAGGGGAGGCCTTATCGCTCTCTACTACCTGAAAGGAGGTTGGACTGAGATGGGTGTCAGTCTCTTCTCCCATGTAGCAAGTGATAAGACAAGAGGAAATGGCCTCAAGTTGCACCAGGGGATATTTAGATTGGCCGTTAGGAAAAATTGCTTCACAGAAAGGGTTTTTAATCACTGGAACAGGCTGCCCAGCGAAGTGGTGGATTCACCATCCCTGGAGGTATTTAGAACGTGTGTAGATGTGGCACTTAGGGCATGGTTTAGTGGTGACCTGGTGGTGCTGGGCTAATGATTGGACTTGATGATGTTTTCCAACCAGAAAGATTCTATGATTCTTCCTTAATGTGAAACAGGAATATTCTAAGATCTTGCTTTTTTTCTGACCAGGATTCAACTCTGCTGGTCTGTCATTCAAAGTGTTGCATGCTTCAGCTTTTAGACCTTGGGCACATGAATGGGCTTGATTAGACTGTGCTATCTGAATGAAATACTGTTCATGGATAGAGCTGCCATAGCTGACTGTACACACGTTTTAACGCAATTTCTATAAAGTCTCTATCAAATGCATTTATTTGTTTATAGCAGTAGCTTCACTTTTTCTGGATGTCTACGGTCTGCTCCCTCACTCTACTGCATTCCCAGAGGACTCACTGTCACAGTCAATTTTAGCATTATTTCTGATTACAGTTGCTGGTGCCTCCATTTGAGGCTCAGGGCAAGCCCAGATGAAGCACAGAGCAAGATTTCTCTGTGTTTAGCCCCCTTCCCACCTCCCTCCCAGGGGAGGATAAAAAGAGGAATAGGAAAAAAAAAAATTCCTCACCCAAGTTTGGAAGTTAAGACTATAACAAATTTAATGAATAACAGGAGAAAAACAGAAAAAAAAAAAAAAAAAAAAAAAAAAAAAAGGAATATTAAGGGCAGAAGGGCAAAACTTGCTCTGGGATGGCGATGGATTGATTGTACAGCACACATGGAGTCAGTCCCAGCCCTGCTGAGATGTCATCACAGCAGCCAGAGCCCAGGAAGAAAAAGCCCCCTCTATCTTCCTGTCTCCTTGTTATATGACTCCTCAGGGGCCTAGTGTTGTTACCACCTGTCCCGCCCACTCAGTCTGTTCACACTTAAACCACAACAGCTGGAAAATCAAATGAGATTACAAAACCTCCGGGTTTAAAAAGCCTCTGTAAAAGGGCTCGAAGCACTTCTTTGTCCTTGGTCTGCTTGGATTTGAAGAAGTCTCAGATCTTTAAAGGAATACAATCCATTTCTTCCACTCTGCAGTCTGTTTTACACTGCTCTTACATATCAATATAATTTTTAATGTGAGGACTCAAATCTTTAGGCCACGCTTAGAACTGCAGAAGTCACATGGGTTTCGCAGAATCATAAAATGGTAGGAGTTGGAAGGGAGCTCTGGAGATCATTGAGTCCAACCCCTCTTCTAAAGGAGGTTCACCTAGAGCAAGTTGCACAAGAACATGCCCAGGCTGGTTTTGAAAGTTTTCAGAGGAGTCTCCACA
Organism: Todiramphus chloris collaris; assembly: GCA_025345505.1. Taxonomy (NCBI): domain Eukaryota; kingdom Metazoa; phylum Chordata; class Aves; order Coraciiformes; family Alcedinidae; genus Todiramphus; species Todiramphus chloris. Next base: position 8,216,672 of record JANVCC010000019.1, read on the forward strand.
GCTTCTCTGGGCAGCTTGCTCCAGTGTTCTGTCACCCTTACAATAAAGTTCAGGATTCAGGGGCAACTTTGACATGTCACTGCTTTTTGTAACTTCAGAACAGACCTTTGTAATCATCTGGGAAGGTGTAGAGGGATGATATGTGGTACATGTTTTTTGCAAAATACATTGCATGTTACATGAAGTGGGAATATCTCTAGTATGTGTCTTCCCAATAATGATATTCTATCAGGTCTCGACTAACCTAACATACTTCTTTAACTGAGCATAATAAGTTCAGCAGCTTTATTTTGCTGGGGATGAAATTACAGGGAGAAGCCTTAATAACTTTTTAAATAATTCATCCAAGAAATTGGCAGTAGCTTTTTGCCTTTCCAGTAGGAACAGAGCATTATTTTTTTTCTATAATACACAACATAATTTATTTTACAAGTTAAAATCAATGTCAAACATGCAGCATTGCATGTGCCTAACAGTTAGTGCAGTCCTAATAAAGTAGCTAATGGGCTCAGCCAACAGTATTCCTTGAAGTTTTCCTTTTTCTCTTTTCTACATAGCAACTATTATCCCTACACACATTATCTGCCCACATGTGGTAATATGATGATCATCACAGTAATAGCTTTGTTCACAACCTATGTTTGATTTCTTGCCCTTGACATTCCTCCTTCTCTGGCAAGCCTGTTTCTATTTCAGAGCTAAATGATTTATCATCCTGTCAGTGGATTTCTTCCACACCTTGTATTCACTTGCCCCACCTTATGCCCCCCAGTAATTTTTATCTTTTCTTTGCATGTTTTGCAATGTCTTGACAGTTCTCAGAATCTGACATGCAGTACAGTGTGTGGCTGGGAGGAGAACAGAAAAACAGGAGTTTAATCCATGACTTAAAAATTAATCATAGATAATCCACAGATAAATGAAATAACTTGTCTTCTACAAACACATCAGTAGGACACAAGATACTACGTCAGATCTTCCTGTGATATCTGAATGGGTCCAAACTCAATTTCTCATGCTTCATACAGATTCTCCTCTACAACTATTTTACTGTTAATTAAAACCTTGCTATTGTGGGTTCAAGGCTTTAAATGATGTGACAAAGTGAACCAAAATTAGAATGAAGAGATTGATGTGTGGCAGAGAGTTCTTGCAGTAGAAGTATCAGGCTTATTTAGAGAAGTTAATTTTAAGTTCAAAGCTACAGATGGTTTATGTTTTTATAAAAAAAAATCAATTAACATTTTAAAAGTTCTCCCCATGTTAGCAATCAAGCCACAAGTTAAAACGCTCTTGCGCTTGTGCAATAAGCTCCAGTTGTTCCAGTAACCTGGTGCTCAGCCAGTTTCCCAACTGTGCCTATAATAGTGCATTAACAGCCATCCAATCTGTTCCCCGAGCACAATATTGGATCTGTCATTGCAACAAATTGCAGATCAGTGACCTCAGTGGTAAATGTTTAGTATTGTCTTTGGCCTGGGTGTTATATTTTTGATCCAAAACAAAGACAGAGATTCAAGATAAACACCAGTGTTCTCTATACCCTTACACCTCATGTTTTAGAATTAAAATGACACAGAGGAAACGGCATTTTAAACAGTAAAAAGATGAGCTGTTTCCTTCTTCACTGTTTGTCTTTTTGGTGATATACTCGTGGAAAATTTTGATAGGGAAAAAGGAAAAAGGAAAATAATGAGTAACAGTTTGCCTTTCTTTGACATCAAGTGTAGAGAAGCAGTGTTCTTCCTGAGGCAAAGAAGTGTCAAAGCAACTGACTTGGGACAAGTGAGCTGGGTCAGCTTTGTGAGTTAAATATGAATGAGCAAGTGGTACAGTGTGCTAGAAGGGTCTGCAGAGCTGTGCTGAGTAGATCAAACTGTGCTTAGGACCCAGTGCACATGTTTGTTTATGTGTTGGGAAGTTACTTTGGACTACTAGATCCAAGGACTGAATGTCTCTCTGCTACAAGATCAGATTAATTGTGCTCCTGGAACACCTCTTCTGCTTTAGTGACATCCCAGTGCAGTGCAGTTTGGATGATCCGAAGCTGTTCTGCAATGCGGACAATAACACAGTAAATAGGGATGTACAGGACTCTCTCTTGAAAAGGCCATTACCAGTCTAAATGACAGGGCAATGTAGATGACACAGTGTTATGTCTAGGAAGTGAAATAATAATTCAGCTAGTTCTGTTTTGGTGTCACCAAGCATCAATAATAGTCACGAAGCATTTTGATTTTCATGGATATAAAGTGCTATATCCATTTAAAACAGTCATCATTCTATTGCCATGCACTCACCATCCTCTCTACTTTCAAAATATAATAGTGTGATCTATAGAGACTGTCTGCTGGATGAAGATGGCTACTCAACAATGTTTAAATCAAGATAAGTTTAGGCATCCTGGAATTTAAAGAAACGTAGATATTACTTTTTCCATTATAACACAAATTGGGTGCCCTCTCTAGCTGCCCATCTAGTTGTTTCTGTGCTCCGCTCTCAGGATAGATGTAATGGCACTGTACCAAGGCTTATTTGTTGTTTTTGTAAGTCCAGGTGGACATTGCTGCACTTCACAAGCCTTCTGGACGTCAGCACTCACATGAGTGTTTTTTCCTTCACTGTGTAAACCAAGGATATTTTTTAAGCTGATAAATATTCCAGATTTAAATAAAGACAGTAAGACTGTGAATGTGCAGTTAATGTAGGCTAAAGCCTGAGCAAATGGAGCAACTGAGACATTTGGTCAGGGGTTATTTAAGCTGTTCATGATGTGTTTGTTGCAGCATCTATAAAGTGAGACAGAATGGTCCTTCAGAGGGCTCCAAAGAGGACTTTGGTAACAAAAACCTAGTCCTGATTCCTAAGACTACATTATTAGATGTGAAGTTCAGCTTTACTTTTGTGTAAAATAAATACAATTATTTTTTATTGCTCAGTTCTGTAAAATCATAGAATCATTTAGCTTGGAAAAGACCTTTAAGATCATTGAGTCCAACCATTAACCTAACACTGCCAAGTCCACAACTAAAATATGTCCCCAGGTGCCATACCTACATGGCTTTTAAATATGTCTAAGGAGGGTGACTTCACCACTTCCTGGGCAGTCTATGAAGAGTTGTGATTTCACTTGGACAGGTCCTGGCTGATAATCTATTAATTAGTGCATCAACCTATATTAAGTTTATTTCCATAGATCCTTGCAATCAGATGTTGGAAAAGAAACTTTTTGCACTCCTGCCATTTACTGGTTATAGTGATAATCTAACATTAAACTTTGTTTTGCATACACCATTCACAGGGAATCAGCTGCAATAGCATCAGCATGTTCCTTCTGTGCTTTTATCTTCACCCTCAAATTACAGCTATTGTCAAATGGACTTTTTCAACAAAAATGAAAGTCACCAAGATTAAATGTATGGTATACATTTATTTTATTATTTTGCTTCAGCTTCAGTCTAGAAAACTCCTAATCAAAGCAGAATTCTTCTCAAAACTTTGAACCTTGTCTTTTAACAAATAATAAAACTGAGGTTATACATGTTGTCAGGCAAACTTGGAAATTTTTGCTTCAGTCTGAGGTGAAGACAATTAAATCAGCAGAAATCTATCTCAATATTTTATTCTGTGTATCTCCTGTGTTTGTGTCTATGTTTTCCCCCTCCTCTACCTTTAGAAATGTGTCATTAACTGTCATATCTTTATTCAGTTGAGTATAATCCGTGCTTCTGCGCACTGATAAATGCTACCCTGAAAGTGAAATTACAAAGCAGTACTTATAAATGTAGGACCTTAATTCTTTTCTGGTTTACTTTTTGTACTTCCTGGTTTAAAAAAAAAAAAAAAAAATTCAACTTTAAAGACCTGTACATTATTAGCAGGTTTCTACTAATATCCTTTTTGATTTATCTATTAGTTTCTACCTCTTTTCTTGTTGTTACCATCACATCTGCCCTAAGCATCCATGAAAACCTCTTTTCAAGATTCCACTGCTACCCTTTAGGCCATAATTCCATCATCTATATTGATGGGGAAAATGTTTTGATACATAACCTCTTTTGACAGTCCCTTCTCTGCTTTTCATATAGTTTTATGTCAATATTCATTTAATCCACAGACATCTTAGAAAAATATCAGTCTCGTGGAAATCAGTGAGGCTTACATTTATTCTAGTGACTTCTTAACCATCTATCTTTTGTATGAAGGGTGGGTGGACCCAATTTGAAAGTAAAAATTAGTCAAATAGTTTCAATAGGTGATTACTGTTTCCACAGAGGGAACACATCCTCTACTATTGCAGTGTGTTTTTTAAAAAAGATGAGACCTTATGGCCTTTTATTTAATTACTGTGCATTTAGAATAAAGCTACTTATGTGACCTTTCGGTCTATTACATTATATAGTGTTATTTCCTGTGGAACTCTAAAAGATAAATTTTCTTTCTAACTGACTTGGATTCTCAATTTTATATCCCCTCCTTCTTATGGATCATTTGTGAAGAGAATTGGAGAAACATTCTGTCAGTCTGTTCAGAAATGTCTTTTTTGCTACCATTCACACCCTACATTAGAGGTAAATATGTTGAGATCTTATTCTAGGTGTGAGTCAGCTCTATCCAAAAGAGGTGGAACTTCAATTGCATGATTCTACACTCAGGGCCAGATTTGACAGCATTGATTTTAATTTCTTTGTTTTTCATTTCTACAGTCTTTGTGATCATCTAATGGGAAGAAATGTTTCACAAATCTCATATATGTCCCAGATGTATTGCACTGTGTTTGTCCAGAGTTCAGACTACAAAAACATAAAGGTATACTCCAAATATAAATCATATAGTAACACAGTAGTTTCAGATTGTCCTTTAGTCCAAGTGCAAACACTTGGTGCTAATTAGCAGCATGTGAATTAGAGTGCAAATGGTGGCGAGTTTTAAGTTCAGCATCTTTTTGGGGAGACTTCTTCAATCTCACTTACTATGACTTAAGGATTTGAAACAATGAATCTGTAGAATGTACTTAGGAAGACTTTTTAATTTCTATTCTTGGGAAAAAAAATAGCAGCTAACTTTTAGAAAGCTGTCAGGTGTTAATAGCTACCTGTCTAGTCAAGATTTTCTGCTATTGTGGTACTGGCTGTAACTTATAGCCTTTAGCAATTAGTTATTTCTGCCTCATGCTTGGCATTTTTCCAAGAGAAAGGCTGCAACAGGTATAGTTCCCCTACTAAAAACTGTTTGATTTGGCTGCCCCATCCTCTGCAGCAGATTGCATGTTGCAGCTATTTGGTGCTCACAATGAGAATGTCCTTTAGTTACTCTTCAAAGTCTTTTGGCTCAATGTATTATTGTATTGCACTGTCAACACTGCAGAGAAGACAAAAATCAATTGACATTCTGTAGGAATTCTTTCTAGAGAAATTTATAAATTATAACTGCCATAGTTCAAATCAGGTTGAATGATGTTGGTTCAAAAAAATGCATGTTTTTTTGGAACCAATTGAAATTGGTCAAATTGGTGACTTCTTTTTCCCATTAAGCAGGGATAAATGGAACAAACCAGAAAGGCAACAAAGAGAATTTTTTCTCAAGAAAGTACCCATGAAACACTAACATAGGTAATGGATTTGAACAACAGATACTGAAATATATATATTTTGAATAACATATTTTATTACCCTGAAAATAAGCCTCTCTTTCAAGCTAAAATATCTATTGTAATACATAGGGTGGGGGACAAAAAAATCCAGTTCTTTTGAATTCTCTAACAGTGTCTTAAATATTGTAAAAAGTGTTGTGACTTTTACGTTAATCTTATTTTGCTGCTTTAATATACTTCTAATAATTAAGATATGTGAAATCCTATATGAATAGTTATTAATTTTCAATTCTCCATACAATATGTTCCTCTGCATATAAAACATATATAATTAATTTAAATGTCCAGTATACTTGCTCATGAGTTTGACTAACTTGCATAATTATAAAGCAGAGATACCACAGTAGATGATAGAACTAAAGTAGACAGTGGACATCAATAATTTAAGATAAAATGCATTACAAGGAGTCTCTATCCCCAAAATGCAAGTGTTATAAATGAGGAAACTCATGGTTAAACCTACATTTTAAGGAAATATTAACCTGTTAAACTATAAAAATATTTTAATATGGAATAAATATAATTGGACCCAAAGTTTTATTTCCCAGTGATCATTTTAGTATAATAGCCTTTATGAATGCTTTTCGATTTTTGCATTATGAATAGCCTTACTCACCTCAGTGGGACTACTCATAGTGCTTAATAATTAAGCACCTGCATAATCCTTGAACAAATCTTGAGAGTGATTTACTTTCAAATATACATCTTCCTCATTACATAACTATAGGGCTTTATGCCAAAGAGGCGTTCCCAAAGTCTAAGGTTTACACCGACCTTCTCCTTCCCCAGCCATTAGGGAAATTTGTCGTGGGTTCTGCACAACGCCACAGCATTCTGCAGGAATAGGGGCAGAAGCCAGGTTAGTGGCCCAGCATAAGGCTCAGAAATAGAAGTGAGAAAAAGGACACTTAATGTTTGCCTGCTGGAGCACACATACAAATCTCTGTCTTGTAGTGATATATAAGTCAGAGGTTGAATTTACAAAGTTGGAAATTATCTCCCTTTGTAGAGATTTCTAGATTGCTTTTTAAATATAAAAATGTGTATCATTGGAACATTTATTTACTTTCTGGGTATGTACTGATCAACACCTATGGCTATCTGTGTTGTTCGATAAAACTGCAGCTGACCTTATAAATTTGTTCTTGTAACTACAGCATCAGCTGATAATAACCTTGGAGAACATAAAAATAAAGGCAGAAGATCTTGTGACATCAGCGAAGCTGCCTGCATGTTAGTTTTGCATATGTGGTATCACTGTTATCTTGACAAGAGGCACTATTTGTCTCATTTTTCAACTTATTTACATTTGTTATCCTGAAACTGTGCTCATGGTATCACCGATTTTTCTGTACATCTGCTATATTCTAAATAACAAGGCAATGTGCTGGCACAGCAATGCAGAGAAGACCTCGTTTCCAGGGTCTAATACAAAGACTGCAATGAAAGCAAAGATTTCTGCAAGAATAAATGTATTCTTAAAAACAGACTTGCAGTGAGGAAAGTAGGTACAAAACCAGAGAGTATCCATTCTCTGGACAGATTTACTACTGGAAAGATTTGCTAGGATAGCAAAAGGTAGTACTGCAATTGTCAGCAATTGGCATTACTGTATATTCCTAGTAAAAAGAATACTAGGAATATACAGTATATATACAATTTAGAGGGAAGAAAAGTGTATAAAAGAAAATGTACCCTCTCATATATGAAGTTTTTTTTTCTCCAGGAACTGCAGACTGCTGAAAGTGTAGTATGTGAAACTTCAAATGTGTTTTAACAGTTCCACTGATAAAGATAGGCTTTCTTTCTCTTAGGTTAGAAATAGTTCATGAACATACCGTTCACTTGAAATGAAGATGGGAAACCCTGTATCTTCATATGTATCTTATAAAGTAAATCAAAACCAGAAAGCAACTTCTGGTGAAATACTCTTTCTTATTCATGCTGTGGATATGTGTATAAGATTGTGGATTCATAGGCTTATTTTTCCTTTAGATGGTATGTACCCTGCTGTGCAGTTCATTGCCTGAAGAGAAGTGTTTCAAGGCAGAGCTTGAGCAGAAGTTACTAATGATGGATTATCAGGCTTATTTTCAGCCAGATGGCAGTTGTACTGGGGACTCCTTTTCCTAATAATATCTGTATTCTCTAATATATAATGGTCTGTGACAGACATGACCCAGATATACCATTTTACTGGTCATTTGTGGTCTGAAAGTCTTGAATTATGTGAACTATAGAAATAATTTAATGTTGGAAATAACAGTAGAAAGTTTGTAGAATGGCAGCAATTTATATGTACTTTGAGAGATTGCATAATGTCAGTAATAACTGCCAGTATGACCAGTAGATAACAGAAGATGTAGTCATTGGGGAATGCTGTCCAGCATGTGCCAGCTTAAACATGCCTGAGTCAATCGAGGGGATATTGTAGATACAGGAATATATCACAAGACTGTCATACTGTCTGGTAATACTGAAAGGTTGCCAGAAGGATGTGAGGTTATCAGCTTTTGTCTGGGAGAAGCTCATCTATTGCTTAAGTCTTAAAAATCACACTTTGGTTTGTTTTTTTTTTTTACTCACGAGATTCATGGAAACAGCCACCATTAGGACAACAGTAGAACACAAAGGACAAGACATACTCCAGTCACCTCTCCAGTGTATCCTGGCGGCTGAGGCTATTGGTCCTAGAGCAATCTCAGGGACCAGCACTTGACAGTTCTCACACAGTAACCAAAGAATGACTCCCTGATAGCTGATGAGGTGCAGGGGAGGTGAAAAACATCCAGGACAGATAAGAAAGTATAAAATGCTTTATTCAGAGTAAATTACTTTACTCTGAATAATTGTCACCAAGACTTACAGGCATGATCACAGTCAGAATTACAGACTAAACATAAGATACTTTTTTCATTTCTTTCTTATGTCCAGGTAATGAAAAAATACAGTAAATATGTGTCTGTACTGAGTGCACATCTTCCGTAAATATCAAGTACTACTGTTGAGTACAAGATTACCTGATGAGGAAGAAAATGAAAGTTGACTTTTTTGTCCCATTATCCCTTTTCATCTCATTATCTTCATTTCATTATATCTTCCTCTAACAGTAACAATAAATAAATAAAAATGATAGCCAGCCATTCCTGCTCAGTAGTTCAGAACCACATTTATGATTTAATATTTCAGTCAGTTCACTTCTTTCATTGTAAATGGAGCTTTAAAAGTGATGGTTTTCTTGTCAAAATGGTTTGCCACTTCTCCACCCCTTACAATCCCTAAGCAGTCTGCACAGTGTCTTCATCTGACTTCTCTGCAAACCTCACTGGAAGGATGAGAATCCACTCTAATACTTATGGAAGATTAGGGATACATAGAATATATATATATATAAATATTTTTTTTAAAATCAGTTTTAACTTTCTAAACAAAGAATGGATTTTATCATTATCTGACAAAGCTGAGGAGCTGACAGCACATCTGGAAAATCATGGGTCAGTGAGATTGAGTATCAGTATCAAGGAAACAGGAAGTTTCTGTCCAACTGTCGATCTCTTACACTCTGTATATACCATTTTCTCTTCCCACAGAGACATTGTCTCTGCCTCTGTCCAACACAGTCACAATGCCTTCAGGCTTGCAGAGTTGCACACTAACTCCCCCTTCACCATTTACAGCTTGCTTGGCATCAGATAGACTAATATAGTCATTTATATGGCTAATTCTAATATCTCTACTACAGCTGCCTGAAAGTGTCACATCAGCCCTCAGGCACAGGTGCAGACAGTGCTCTATCTAAATGGAGACCTCAGCCAAAGAGTAGTGAGTGTTTGTGGGTTTGGGGGAAGAGGTGTGAAGCTGCACAACACTGACAGTTTCTGCTTTTCAGCAAAATCTACCTTTTGCAGATCTTTCAAGTGTGGTGACAGAGAAAATATGGATAACATCCACTGACTTGGGAAAGGTGTCTGTCTAGTGCTTCATCCTTTTCTGTACCACCCATCACTAGTCCGTCAATGATGAAAAAGCCTTTAAATTAAAAAGAGTAATTTGTGTTTCGACCTTCATCTTCTTTCTTTTCCCTCTGCCCTATATCCCACTTCCTCACAGTGACTTGGTTCAGAGGCCAAAATAAAATAAAATAAAATAAAAAATAATAATAAAAAGGAAGTATAATAATGAAATAAAATCTGGAAGTCATGAAGATTGTCTTGGAATGATGGTCTCTGGACTTCATACTCAGTGAGGGATACACGTCATTTGTCTTGGCAACCAACACACTTTTATGTACTTTTTTTCTCCCATATAACCATTTACAAGGGTGTTTAAAGAGAATGCCTCTGGGTGTAGTCGAGTTGTCCTAATCTCTTCCTCAGCACCTAAACTCTTTTTTCACTTGACATAGGCTGATACAGACATTGATGTAGTTAAATGAAATATTTGCAAACTGCAACTGTCTGAAATACACTCAACTGAGGAGAATTTGGGGCTCATGTGAATTGAAATCTCAGCCACAGCTACTAAAGGACTTCTAAGTCCTTAGGGGAAAAAGACACAGTGCTATTAAATGATGAATTAGATTTTCATAATTTCTGCCTCCTTCATGTCCACTTCCTGGTCGTTTTGTCAATCTGGAGGACTTCCATAATGCACCTGATTAGTGGCTAAAATCCTGTTGTCATTTTCTGAATCTATGTTGGCTAGTGAGAGTCTAGCTGGTTTCCAGCATCTTCTCTGTACAAGAGATTTCATAGCTTCTGCAGAATGAAACTTCTTTATCTACCTTCATTTTCTAATGGTGACTCTGTAACAAGTCTCAGTGAATTTAAAATGTTGCTTAATAATGAGGAAATATTTGCCATGCTGCTGTAGGAAGGATTAGCAGATTTTTATTAATTGATTGGAAGATATAATGTAATGGTATGACCACTTGAGGATTTAGATGCAAATTGTGAGGAAAACATTTTCCCAGGAGAGCCATGAAGCGGTGTGATTCTGCCCCCTCTCTACCTTCCCTTTCCAAGGAGGCAAACCTCTTGTTCTACCTAAGCAAGCCTCTTCTGTCCTTACCTATTAACACTCAGCAATAGGTGGTATATACTTAGGAATCATTTTTATGGGTGACATTTCATCATAACTTAAAGTGAAAAAAGTATCAGCTGGCACTTGAGATCTCAGTCAGCTTTTTCTGTTGTCTAAGCCACCTCAGAAATGACATAAGCTGTAAGAAAAAGTATGTTCTTAGCATTGCATATGTGAAATAAAATTTTCTGAATATTTGGAAAAAATAGCTTATTACTAACTGGTCTTTGGTTGGATTTTTGTCATGTTGAGCCAGAGATGTGTAGAAATGTGCCCACAATGCCTCTAATTGCAACAGCTGTTATTGCCCCATTCTGTTTAACATCTGCTTCAAAGTAATAATCCCATTGATGCCTCTGATGTATCTGCCAGCTGTTTCTAATAAACCAAGAAAGTTACAACCCTTTTAAGTGACAATCATTCAAGATGCTCCATAATTGCATAACTGCATAGAAGAATGAGGCGTTTTCTGAACACGATCAGCTGAATATTTTCATTATTTCTGTAGAAGGCTTTTATTTCTGGATGACTGCTCAAGTGAGGAAAAAAACCCAACCAAACAAAAAACTCCATTGCAAACCAAAGTTTATCATACTATCTGAATGAAATCCTGAGGGAGACTTAAAGAAATCTCTGTCCTATAGAACAAACTGGAAATTTCAAAGTCTCATAAAATTTGTAGCTCAACTGGGCATTCCTCTGCCAATTTTTATTAAACTCATGAAAGCATTATTTCTCTTTTTCAGCAGTAAAAAGATGTGTTAACTATATTATAAAGGATAAAGAACATGAAGAATAAGAAAAGGGATGTATTTTCACTGTTTCTTCTTAGAAAACATTCTCCTTAGAAAATTTCACCTTGAATAATATTCAGTGAAATATTCTCTCATACCAATAATCTGAGTTTCAATCATCTATTATATTCAATACCTTCTTACAAGAACTGAAAAATTCTAATTGCTATAAGGAAAAAAGTGTTATATTTTTTTAGGCAAAGACCAGTTGATGTTACTATATATGCTTTGCCTGGCTCCAGTGAGGTATCTTGGTTTTCATTCCCTCATCAGTACATTAGGGAAAAGTCTAATTTCCAAATGTAATTTTGAAATATTATTTTTTGTTTGGTCTCATTGGGAAATGTGCTCGATGCCTAGGTTTATCCAAATTATCCCAAGTTTCAGAGTATTTGTCCTATACTTTGGTCATATTGTGTCCCAAAACGGTAACAGGGTATTTAAACTGCTCTATGAGTCCCAGTTAATGGTAGACCTTGTGATCATGTCTTCATAAAAATCAAGGACATCTTAAAGAACTTCAGAAGCTGCATGTCATCTGCATGTGCATTGTCTTTTCTTCAGACAAGCTAAGTCTTAAAGAGAGCAAGTTCATACATCTGTGTACCAAAAGGGAGTGTAACAAAGAATGTACCTGCACCTGGGAATTTGAAAATACTCCTTTGCCTTCAAGTTTAGATGTCATCTAATGGCCCTGCACAGGCAGCTGTATTGTGACATGCCTGCAGCTAGATTGACCAGCACTGTTATCAGATTATTAGGAGTCATTCTGGATATTTGAGTATTTATACTGTGAACTGGCAACTGAACTTTTCTGGAGCACAAATGGAAGGCCTCTCTACAGTACAGTGTTTTGCACTATGTGATAATAGCATTTAGAAGAATGTTATGGTTGTCTTCCTATAGGGCCAGAAGATTTGGAAAATCAGCTCATAAGCAAAAAATGCTAGCCCCTTTGGTGATCAAGCTGTGGTCTGTGGACTACAGGCAGTATGCTGAAGACAGTAAAGAAAAAAGACTATTGTCATCAGGTACATACATTTTAGAGAGTAATCTGAGTATCACTTGATTCAAAGATGCTTAAAGCAAAAAGTGTTCAAAGTAATTAATTTGTCATTATCTTCTTAAAATGAATTATGTGCATTCAAAGGACAGCTACTTTTAGGAAGAGGTGTCCAGTTCGGCCCAAATACTTGTTCAAAGTCTGCATGTCAAACTTTTCCATAAAAGCCACTGTTATCTTGTGTCTGATATTGAACTGTTTCCACTTTTTCATGATTGGTCTTGTTTCCAACAAACCAAAAGTACAATATAGAAAGCATAACATAATGTTGGCTATATCCACTGTCTATGCAAAGCAAGGAATGGTTGTTTTGTCTGAGATATGAGTACATGAAGTACAAGAAAATGAGGCCAATATAAAGCAACTGGGCAAGAGAACAATTTTTATTACATGTGGAGGACTGCAAACCAACTCCATTTTATCTTAGCAATACTGCTGAGAATTGATAGTGGAAGCAACGTTTTCACAGTTCTATGAGAGTCTTAGGGTTGGATAAAAAAGAAAGGGATCAAAAATTGTATTTACACAATGTGGGAGAGGAGGCTATGGAACATTTGGAATGTAGTCAACTGAAAATGGCTTGAGCATTAACAATGCTAAGGAAATAATGTAATGCTAAAAAAAATATTGTATTTGAATGATATCCATTCTGCTGTCATTTGTATCTAGACAGAAAATGAGCATAGTACATACCTGAGACAATTAAGCTATATCCAGCATTTTTTTCAATGCTGAGGAATGCCCCATCAGAGGCAAACTAAAAGAAAGGCTGCCAAAGGTTTTTGATTTTGGCTTGCAGGAAAGCAGAAGACATTTGCTTCTCAAGCAGAGTCAATCTGCGCACCACAGACTACAAGTTTGTAGATGATCTGTGAAGAAAAAAGTGTGATAACAGCTTAGCCAGAAAGACTGTCCATACCAGGTCTGGGAAAGTACATCCTCACCTAGCATCTGCCAGCTTTGTGGATAGTGCCAAAGGTTCAAAACATTAAAACACCTTTATTCTGTGTACAAAGTGACTAAGCCTATACTACAAAACAAAGTAGCAAATTCCTTGTTGAACTAACACATGAGTGATTTGGGCAGTACTGAAGGATAACAGAAAGCGTGTACCACACTCCTCAGACTCTTCACAGTCTGTTTTCTATCAAAAATTTCAACTTGAAATCTGACACCGAAGAAAATATTTTACCATATAAATTGTGAAACAAAAAAAAAAACTCCCCAAAAGGCACATTACATGCTATAAAGCACATTGCACTAAACCAGCAATAACAGCACAATACTTGGAAGTGCTTGTAGAGACATAAAAATCCCAGGTAAAGCAGTATGCACCAGCCAGCTATCACACCTGGCTACCACCACATAGATGCCAGAAGTGGAGCTAAGCTTGAACTTGCTTTACTCCTTAGGTGAATTGTCTGTTCAAATCTGAAGAGATAAGTGACAGACTTAGCCTCATCTATATTTAGTGGATAAATCTAGATGACTAAGAAATATTTAATAGCTGATGAAAACATGTTGACTGTTTTAGATGAGGAGAAAATCCCAGAGAATCAGAGGAAGGGAGGATGTATTGGGACAGACTATATTTCACTGTGGAAAACCCCAAAAATTTCTCACTGTGGAATTATGCCAGCTAGTAAAATACTTCAACAAAAGAACACTACAAATTTGGAAAAGACTGTTCAGATGGCAGCTTGTAATATGGTAAAAACAACATCAACTTGGAAAGGAAACTGATTAAAAGAGCTTGTGTAAACTATCAGGTACAAGCATAATAAAATTCCATTTGTGGTTACAAGTAATAAGATACACAGAATTCATATTCCCATCAAGAATCCAGCAAATGACAAAATGAAGTCTAGTGACAAAAGCTGAAGCCACAGCAAACAAAAGACCAAAAGACTCTTACTAGTCCATAAAATGTCTAAAAGAGGATCTTGGGAGATGTGTGGCATGGGCAAAGGGGTGAGAGAAGTGTCTTATTGTCTGCCTCTGCAGGAAAATTATATACCTGACTGAATTATGCCAAAGTAAAAGATATTTCTGTGAGGCCTGAAGGAACACAAGGGGCAGTATTGATGTAGAACTTGAAAGAGGACAAGGGAGCATGACTAGGAACAGAAACAAATAAATATACTGCAGCACTGTGATCTTACTTGATCATAGGTCAGTCATCTTTCAGCAGCAGTGCCAGACTCTGTAAGGACTTATCTGGTACAAGACAGTGGACATATATGATTAGTACTGTAAGATGACATAAGATGGCATCTGGGAGAGAGATATGCTTCCAGCTTTCTCTACCAGGTCACACTGCAGGTTTCTGATAAACAACAGCTGCAGAATGAGAAAAAAAAAAAGAGTTTCTACTTTTTGGGTGGGACCAAATAAAAGAATCAGATGTTTAAGCAAATTAGAACTGTATACCTAGCTAAATTTGTCTTATTTCATAATGATCCACTACAGTAGAGAAACATAATGCAATTAAATAGGGGTTTTGCTATTTCTGCAGTTCCAGGCAAATAGTTCAGCTCCCCTCAGAAGCTGTCAATATCACACATTCTGAGCAGAAAACACCCCTGCACACTCACCACTAGGAAAGAGACTCTTCCTGATACTTTTAAAGTTTGTTAGAAGTTTCATACACAGTGTCAATTTACTTTTGAGATACATTTAGTGATGGAGCATATTAGAATGTAGAGTCACGAGGATGGAATGGAGAAAAATATCAAATGGTGATCATTGTTTTTGTATTTTTCTCTAATGTAATGCTGGGGGTTTTTTTGGTTTGTTTTTTTTTTTTTTTGTCTAAGCAAGCCATTATTTCCAGTACTCTGGTCTCTAATCCCAAAATACTGAACAAATTTTCAAAGAGTATATTTATCCAAGCTTAGACTCAGCTAATTGTGTGCATATCTCACTTGACTAAATCCGAAAAGAGAAAGCTGCACCAGCTCCTTCATCAAGCAGACTTCCAGGGTGAACTTCCCTGTCCACATCTCTATCACACTTTCTGCATTTCTTTCCTCTTACTCAGAGAATCCTGTGCTCCCCAGCTCACCTCCCTACATGGTTAGTAGTTTGTAACTAAGAGGAGTATAAAGTAGCATATATGGGTCTGCATTTCCCCATGATATAAAGACTTACTTTTTTTTTCCATGCCTGCTATTCACATTATCCAGTAAGAATCTCCTTTTCAAGAGTAGTGTTACTACAGGCTGCCAATCTGGGAAGATCAGTTATAGCATTGAACATTATAAGTAACCAGTCTTTTTTGGGTTTCTTGGGGTTTTTTTGGTGTTTTTTTAAAATTTGTTTTTTGTTTGGTTTTTTTTGGTTTTTGATTGTTTTTGTTTAGATACTCCTTACAGTCATTTCATTTGGTAAGGATGAAAAAAAGATAACATTGTTATAGCTGTATTCTATAATTATATCCAAAACAATGTTCTTGTCTCTCACCATATCTAAGTCCTGAAGTACACTTCCAGAGCACCCATCACTATATGGGTCTGACTATAAAATATAAAATCATTATGAATATATACACTGTCATCAGTCTTTCCTTACCTGCAAACAGTATGAGAAACCTTATAGATCAGAAAAACAATATCTGTTCATAGAATCGTAGAATATCCCATTGGAAGGTATCCATAATTGAATTGCATTCTCCTGAACTATTTAGAAAGATGGTGAAGAAGAAAGAATCATATAGACTTATTGGCTTCAAGTGATAGTCTAACTAAAAAACCTTCAAGATCTTAAGGCTAGAAACCTCTGTTGGGTGCAGATTCCAATTCCAAATATTTGTGTGCCTCATTCTCAGAGCTGTTTGAAAGCAAAATACAGATCACCTCTGTCAAATTTGTCTCTGTACTCACTTTATTATACTGGCGATCTTCTTCCTTACTATTGACTTTCCATTGTAATGCGTTACTAAAACAAAATGATGCTTTTGCTTGTGAAACAAAAAGTGAAATGATTGATATAAAGCAACTTTCATGTTGTGGTAGTGAACACCACCAAAATAATAAGATGTTAGAAAATGGAAGCTTACCATCAATGAGAGACTTCCTGTGATTCTGCAAAGGCATAACTAAAATTATTTCTTTATTTTTTTCCCGCATACCTATTCAAATGTTCACATCATAACAAAAATAGACTATCTTAGGACCTGCAAGGCATTCAGATTTTTGTCAGTTGACTTGAACAAAAAGAATTAAAATCAGCATAGAATGGCATTCCCAGTCCCTAAATAAGGACAGGAACATTTACAATTAGGATCATGGTTTTGTACAGGAGCTTGTCGATTATGGGTTTAATTTACATCCACATTTGAGCTGTAAGTATGAATCCAGGCTGACAATTTTAAATGCTTGATTACACAAAAGAAGCTGGTAGTTAGAGTTTTGAATAATCAGCTGTTCACGTAAATCATACTTCAAATGTAAAAATGATTGCAGGACCAAGCCTTTTCAAATCTTTACACTTTCATGTGTTTCTTAATAAAAGCAAATGGCAACTGAGATTCATTCTTCTTCATATATAAAGTTAAGTCTGAACTCCCACTAGCATGAGATCCCTTGATCTCCCAGGGGTTATATGCATGTACTGCAGCTGAGAATTTTGCCCAGTGACTAGTTATGCAAAGATTCACACTGTATGGTAATAATAGAGCTCTTTGTTCGGCATTGCATATCACCACTGTACCATTCCACATGTACATTAAAGCCTGCTTTATTACTGTAATGTGCCACTGATACGGCCAAAATACTAGCTAAAATAGAGAAAGAGGATAAGATATTTTGGCACAATCAGTGCTGTAGCAAATCCTTGTCTGAATAGTTTTCAGTACAGAAAGAAGCTGAATGGTGGATGCATCTGCAATGAGTGCATATCAAATGATTTTACTGTACTTTTAAGGTTTGCTCAGCCTGCAAATTTCCCTTAGAAGTGCAGTCAGTGTTTGGTGCCCAAAATGATTACTTGGCTGGAGATAAGTATTTCTGATCAGCATTCTATACCATTGCCACAAGCTGAAGGAATTGAAGGAGAAAAAGAAAAGGAGGAGGGGGAAAAACACCCTCAAAAACTAGATACAAAAGTAGGAGAAATGATTAAAGAAGATCAGTGAGGTGGAAAATAAGGGCACTGCCAAGTTGTTCAGAAACAAAATTTCATATACTCTAAAAGTGGTGCATTCTAGTAGAGCATTTGTCCTCTCAGTGCTCTGTATGTTTCCCCTAGAACTGATCTTCGCAGCAATGAGTAATCTGATGGAGCTGAAAAAAAGAGTAGATGATGTGGCAGAATTTAACAGAGGGCCATATATAAACTTGGTACTGATGCAAAAGAGGATAATGATGTCTCCACACAGCTGGGGGAAGGAACAGGGTGAACAGGTACACTGGAAAAAAAAAAAAAAAAAGTATCTGGATTTATACCTCTTTTTTTTTTTTTTTTAATTTAAAATCATGATGTCTGTGATAATTTGTTGTTCCCATTTACTTTCTTCTAAATTTACTATTTCTCAATCTCAGTTTTGAGTTTTGGCCTTTGACCTGATTGGCAGCATCGTTAGCAGTCAGAAGCCTCTCTGTGTGTGGAAAAGAGGGTTAAAAATTCATTCTCTACATTACAAAATGGAAAAACAAATCAACTTGTTTACGATGGTGGAGACTTCCACTCTCTAAAATCCATATTTTTCAAGGGCTTTTTCCGAAATCTCTCCAGAAAACTGCACTTGTTGAGTGTTTCAGGGACATCCCCAGTGTTCCAGAGATAACACATTTATGTTTTGCAGTAACCCAAATCAGAGTGTTCTGGCTGTGACAACAGGACAAATCCCATATAATCCCATTCTCTTGAGCAGTTGTTTTCTCAGAATAAATTCTCTGAACCCACACTAGATTCCCTTAAGTGAAATGATATGCGTACCTTTTCCCAAGGTTTCTTCTTCCTCTTGATCTTAAATATCTCTTCTCAGGAAAATGTTTATCATATCAATACAGTACATATCCCAATACCAGCACATGTCAGCAAAAATTATGATCCCTCCTCTAACATGGAGGATGTGTAGGTAAGTTTTGATCCTTCTTTTCTACAATACATGAATAAACAACTTCAACAGAATCATCATCTTTGTCAGTTTCTACTTTAAGCTTTTCAGGCAAAGTATCTTATTTACTTTTGTAGCATAAAACCTGAATGCTACTTATCTGAACAGATGGCCTTCCTCTAGTTGCTTCGTAGTCTACAGTACACAACATCTGAGCATAGTAGAGCAACAAACAGCTTTACACGTAGTCCCTCAGGATCACATCTCAGTGCCAGTTTCAGACATTATCAGTTTTGCCACAGCTTCATTTTGATCAAAGACAGTATGAGCAGTTATTGATATGTCTTCTCATAAAACTAAGAATTACTAGATCTGGCACAAACCAGATTCAGAATATGTTGATTAGTTCTAGTAAGTTCTGATATTGTTTCAATATTTAATTCATTTTAGAGAAGGATATAGGTGTTTCTGAACCCACATAACAACTCTGATGAATGTGAGCTTTGGTATTTGTCGGAATTTGGCTTGGTGCCCTTCACTTATATTAAAATTCATTTCTACTTGTCTCTAAAATATAAATGCACAGAGTACTTATAATCTCTTTGGGGGGCTTTGAGGGGATTGTTTGGGGTTTTTTCTTTTTTTTTTTTCTTTTTTTTTTCTTCTTTGATACAGCTAGTAGTATACACGAGTACAATGTTTAGCTCTTTGATGTTTTATGTTTTGGGCTTTTATTTTTGGATTATCTACCATGACACTGGACAGATAATTCTATTTTATTATTTCAGATGATAGAAAGCACATTAGCATTATTCATAAGCCCCACAGAGTGAAGTTTTAAATATTCTGCCAGCTCCAAGCACGAAAGCACATTGAAACTCTTTATTTGTTTAAAATTAAAAATATTTATGAGCGTATGAAGGACCTTGGTTCTTGCTGATGTAACAGCTGTATGTGAAGATCCTTTGACCATCTATAGTAATATTTTCCCAAGAGAAATATGGCTACAATTAGTATTGAAATTAAGTCCTTTCCATGGTATAAATAAGGATAATAAAAAGATATTTATCTGACAATGTACACAGACATGTTCAATTTACTCTGAAAAATATTTAATCAAGAAACACAGTAGAAGATATCACACTACCCTCAAAGTGATACTATTTGTTATGATTTGAGAGTGGTGCTTTCTAAATCATCTTCAGTGTCACATTTTGCAGTGCCTACCAGATTTGGGGAAAGACAACGCACATCTTAAACTGGCTTAATGTCTTTTAGCTTATGAGAGATGATTGGCATCCATCTGATGAGAGCTTGACCAGAAACTGCACCTGAAAAAGAACCATTAACTTGAAGCATAAAAACAAATTATTGCACAAACAAATATCTTTTCAAGTGTCTTCTTATTTATAAGGACCTGGATAGCAAATATAGAATTCTTAGATAAAAGAAAAAAGAATTATTTTCAAAAATGGACATTTATTCAGCAGGCACATACCAAACTCTTCAATGACCACCCAGAAATTTCTTTACACATTTATTACATTTCTATGTATTTCCTTTTTAGTTCACTCTCACATGTAAATATATATATATATATCACATACATGAGAGTTCTTTAAAAATTTTTATTCTCATAAATGATAAGTGACAATCTGAAAAGTCATTAATGACTAAGAGAAAATGCTATGGCCTAGGCCCTCAAAATACCTAAAGTGCTTGTATGCTCATTCTTCTGCCTTCTTTCTGCATTCAAACTAGTATAATTCCACTGACCTTTGAGAGGAGACTTTGACATTGATCCAAGAAGTTTCAGTTTTTAATGGGCTATGATGTCATGTACACAAAAAGCTTATGTTCAAAGAAAAGGCCATCAACAATAAGAGACTGAAATCTTATGTAACTGAATATAGATTTCACTTGTACTCAGCAATACATATTAATACGGCAGTGAATCACTGCAGCCTGGTACTGTAAGCAATACCGTCTTAACGGAAGGCACTTAGAATAAATCTTGACAGTATATGAAAAATGTTTCCATCTTGCTTTGCTTTAAATTGCTAATCAACTGCTTTCTCTTGATTGCCATTTCCCAGTTATTTCAAGAAATAACTACATGTTCAAATATACAAGCATCGTTCGAATAAAAATAAACAGAATCAATATGCTTTTAAAGCTGTTTATGATTGTATATGAATGACACATTAGCTACACTTCACAACAGATGCATTGTAGGGGTTTTTCTTTATAAGTGAAATGTACTTTTCACACAATAGATTACCTGCTGGGAACAGAGCAGGCTGCATATATCCTAACCTATATGCAGGTGGCTTCCAACTGGAGGCATTTCACCTAATTAAAGGCAGAGTTGTGACCCGGCTGACATAACATCTTTTGTGTGTTAAAAAAACTCTTCTTGTCCTGCATGTGCTGGCAGTACTCCTCTAGCTGAGGCAAGGAAGTGTGTATCTCAGGAGACATGCTGCACCTACCCATTTTCATTCTACTTGTTTTATCATTATGTCTATTGTTTAGAGACATAATGATATTCAGCATTACAGTAGGATTTTGATTGCCCAAAGAAAATAATTATTATACTTTGCCCCTTGCATTTCAGTAGGTTAGAAAATGAGATCTTGCTCACAACAGTTGCTGAAATAACTCAATTCTCAGTTCTCCTGGGGACTTACATGCAACAGCCAGTAATATCACACTGAGAAATGACAAGCCATAGTACACTGAAGTGTTTTTAATGCATGCTAAAGCATCTTGATAACCCTAAAATTAAGAACTTTGTGGCATATTTTTTAGTTTTGTCATGTGGTATGTTACTGAATAATTGCATAAAAACAGCTTTCTCTTTTATGAAAAAAAGTGTCTGTCTAACTTGTAGCTAGGGGGAAGTAGAGCAGAGGGAGATTTTTTAATGGACTGACTGACACAGAAAAAATATATGTTTATGGGGGCCATCTGTGTGGTATCACACATAGACCTGTTAAAACTTATTTTCTTTAAAAATGTTTGGAGGACAGAGGGAGGAGCTTTTGATTCAGACTCCCAGTGCCTATCCTGAGCTAGCCTTGCAGCAGCAGAGTTAATAAATCTTTTACTCTGTCTGAGCAAGGTCGAGGCTAAGACCTTGAGGATGGAGATTGCACACTTTGTAGAGCCCAGGTCGTTTACTCCCAGAAACTCACTGATGAAGCTATTCAAGGAGCTTGGGTCGGAGAGTACATAGCCTGGACTGCATTATGTGGTGACCTGCACATATTCCTTCCGAACAGTCATAGGATGCCATAAGTTGGTTAGTGTGCCCTTTTAAACAACTGTGTTGCACTATTCATAAAAAATACCCTCCATTCTGCATTTCCACAAAATGGAGTAAATTGTACTGCTACCAGTTCTTAAAATGTAGTAAAAAGCAAAGGACATTTCCCTTCTAAACTCTTTATGGTGTTTAAGTGCTAAAGTACATAGGGAAGATAAAAAGTTGTACAAGCTGTAGAAAGTCTTTTTAAAGTTCTTAAGAACATTATACTTACATTTGAATCATGCAAATTGCTACCAAGATGACTCTTCAACTAAAACCCTGAAAACAAGTGGACACAATTAGAGAGAATGCCATTTGATAATTTGGGATCATACAGCAACAGCAATTTTATAATCTTTGTGGGAATTTTAGGTTGAAGATATTTGTAAAAATTATATGAAGTTGAAATTGCTTCCTAATGTCTTTTTATTTAAGCCATCTTAAAAGTCAACAAAGATTCCATTCACACATACTGAGTAGATATCTACAATACAAAGCCCATATCATTTATTGTTTGTATACAGCAGTATATGTTTTACATAGAGGCAGCTGTAGATTAACTAAGTTAATTGCCCTAGTGGTATTCATATAATTAAGTTTCTTATAAACCCACAATTTTTTATTCCTAGAAAAGCATCTTAAAAAAAGCTGAAGAATATACTACCTATACTATTTAGCCTGCTTTCATTTCTTACAGTTTATTCTGGGAATGATGCAAAATAACAGAAGTTAATGAAGGCTTTTAGTTTAAAGAAAATAAAAAAATAAGAAAAAAGATACTGATTTTGCCTAGAAGATACTGATTTTGCCTAGAAGATACTATTTTTCTTTTAAGTTTTCCAATATTTTCTTGAAGAATACATTTTACTAAATGCTTCCTTATTCATGTTAAACCTTCCCTAAATTGTTTTAATTAAAATATAAGCATCAAATACAACATAAATATAAATCACTAGGACTTCCTCTTTTGACATACATTTTTGGAATATCCAGAGATGTTTTGTGATTTACTGTGGACTTTCAAAAGGCTGCTACAGCTGTGGAATAATTTTTAGAAGTCCTGAAATTTCTCTAAAGTCTGATCAAGGCTAAACTGTCTTCTGGCATCTCCCTGGAACAGGAAAAAATGCACCTGATACATCAAGAGTGACCATGATGATGTGAGGAGGGGAGGGGAGGGGAGAACACACAGATCTGCCATACAGGTGCAGCATCAAAGTTGTCCTAGGCAACTTTTCAATAAATGTACAGGGCTTGGCCATGACTGATGCCTTGACCTCTAATCTACAGAACAGTTCCTTATCCTTTAAGAGATTTTACATAGATTTTAAACATAGATAGTTATAGAGTTTAAGTATTCTTATAATTTCAAATCCCCAAAGCAACTGACATTATATGCAAATTTCTGACTTGCTCAGATGATGGGGAATGTTTTAGCTGTGGAGAAGCCGAACAAGAAAGCCCTGCAACCCAGGTGTGGTCTGGCCTATTCCACTGGTGATCAGCAGCTTTTCCCCCAAGCAAGTTCTGTGATTAGTTTATTATGAATCTTCTTCAGTTTTCCCTCCTACAATAGGTTTGCAATTGTGCCTGAGTACTACCTTTAGTATCCAAGATACCAAAGGGAAGAAGAGTGTTGTTCAGAAGAGAAGCATTGTTTATATGAACTTCCTACTATGTTTTGCAAACACATGCTTAGAATTTTCATCTGATAGTTAATTGTGCTTTCACAGGTGAAAGAAACTGATTTCACTCAGAATTAAGATGGTGGTTCAGAAGGTTTAGTTGTTTGGTTTCACTTTTTTACTTTTGCATTATACACATCTAGACATTCATTTGAAAAGCACAAAAACTGTTAATGTGTTTAAGTCAATAAATTTAGGATACAATTTCCCATTGCTTCAAAACAGCACCATTCCACTGTAATCACTGAGTACAGCCAAAAGATAATGGCTGCATGTGGATGGATAGATAGACAGATAGATGATAGGTATTAAATAAATTCTACAGACATGATGTTGTGTTAGAAGAATGATGAGCCCATCTTACTCTGAAACTTAATTTTACACAAGGATCCGTGCAAAGTAACAAGCAAGGAAAGAACAGAAATAGAATAAAAATACTAGACTATTAAATAAGCAGAAAGAGATTAAGAAAGAAACAGTTCTGTCTGTAGAAAACTTCAAAAGAAACAAGAAGTCTAATTTAATATAACTCAAATACAAATATCAAATCATGTATTCAGAGAAACCACATTGTTGGAGAATTTATTGTAGACTCTTCACCACTGCAGTGATCTGTATCCAATCTAGCTTATAAGAAGACACCATCACCACAAGAATTTTTGCATATCTGAGAGAATTCTTATATGAGCGCATAGTCTTTTATAATTCTCAGAGATGCAAGGGGCTGAACTGGTGCTGAGAGTTTAGTATCTCCATTAGAAGAGATGTCACTAGGCACACTGGAAAAATAGATTATGAAAGCTTATACAGCACAGTCTTCTTTTGCAGCTATTGCCGAAAAAGAGGCTAAATGTTTGAGCTCTTTTTAACAGTTTCTGAATTTCTGCAACATGGGAGGCTCCAGTGCATAGTCACATTATGATACTTTAGTTGATCTGTGTTCGTTTGTTCATTAATCCAGGTGGCTTTGTATACACATAGAGGTAATGCAGCAACTTAACTTTGTCACTGGGCAGTAATTTCATCCACATGGTCTTTAACATTCGGGAATCTGGGAGCAGTTCACACACAGTTACTGTGTCTCAGCATGGAGGGGATAGATTGTTAAATGACACTAATTGTGGTTATGTGTCTGGCTCCCCATAGCCTCTTTTTTCATTTTCAATGTAGATGTGCCAAATGCATGCCACTCTTCCACTCTCAGCAGCAGCAATCACAGATAGTTCTCAATTAACTTGTTCAAGTATTGGTGAACACTGCAGAAGCCTGCAGCTTGGAACAGAGATGAGTTCCCATTCTTTTCAAAGCAGAAATAATACTTGATAATGTTTTTCTTTGTATTTGTCTCCATTTTTCCTGTTCTTTCACTTCATATAATTAAGGACAACACTGAAGTCAGTAAAATATATTTAGTGCTTTTATAACCACTCTATTTCATGGTGAAAATAAATTTAGTTAGTACTTTCATTCCCAGTCTATGGATTTAAATCTGGAGACAAGAGATTAATGATGCTTTCATCCACTTTAGCATTTTGTTAAAATATAGTAAAGGTAGAGGGAAATAGAACTTCATGATGCTTGTTGCATATAAACTTAATATTCTTCCTCACTCTCAGCACAATCTGTGACACTCAAATATACACTCACATAGTAAGCCAGTTTGATTTTAAGAGCTCTCTTAGCTCTGGTGCTTCAAGCAGCATTTTCTTGATGATAGGAAGCAAAACCATTAAGGAAATATCTGCATTCTTTTCCTTTTTGAAAAATTCTACCCCAGATTGCTAGGCTAAAATGTCACACATCATGTTTGATTATAAAACAATAGCATTGACATGTACCTGAACTGAAAATGTGAAAAGGCATTTTCTGGATTTTTTTTTTTTTTTTTAAGATTGCACTATATTTAAATTTATTGAGACAGCAAAGCTATAAAATTCCAGCTTAGCCTTCAGGTGAGGAGCCATGTTCACACAGTGGCAACCAAATCTCTGTTGAATTTGCTCTCCTGTTTTTCTGAGAAAAGCAATATAAACAGAAGATCAAATGCTCGTTGCTTGTTTCTTTAACATGTCAGCACCTTCTGTCTAGAGGGAATGTTGTGCCAGACAGTGCTGCATAAATAGTGTAGCAGACAAATTATATTACATTTTGTGGAGTATATACTCATGTAGAAGTGCTTTGAAATAACTAAATTATATCTTTTGTCTAAATCTCAGCCAAAACATTGAAAATCAGATGAAAGAGATGGTATTTGTCTGTCTTTTGCTGAAGTGACAGAAAATCTCCTGCATTATATTATGTGTTATAAAACATCTGCTTTCTATTAATTAACTTTACCTAAATATTTATGTCAGTATATTCATAAGCTCAGAAAGGCTATAAATAAGATAGTGTGACTTCCAATGTGATTGTACTTTTAAAAGCCATTGCATTTTTATGGTTTTTGGTTGTTTTTTTTTTTTTCTGAAAGGACTGATTATGTCGGAGCACAGGTAACCAGAATACAGTAAAAAAAGTCTTTTTGGTATTTTCCAGGTAACACTAAAAATTATTCTGAATGATATTATGATGCAGATTTTTTGGGGGAAAAAAAAAGAAAAAAAAATTTCAAAGAATACAGACATTAGTATAAAATCAAAGATTCAGGCTAATTCATTCAATGTACAAAGGAATGATAGCAGGAGATAGTTGAGATAGCTGACAAAGGGAATTTTGTATATTTGATTTTTATGTGTAAACTGCTACAGATTAAGCAGGTCAGTAAAAATCTAACTCAAGTTTCTTCCTACTGTAAGAGCTAAATACACATTTCTTGCATAAATCCATATGATCTTTGGTTCCCAGAGTTAGGGAAAATCTTGGTATTGAGTTTACCAGAGCTATGTTCATGGTTTGTAATTAACTTTTTTGTTTAAATAACAAAAAGAAGCAAGTAGCTGATAATCACATTTTAAGTAGTAGAAGGACAAGATTCTCTTATTACTATTCATATTATTAGTTTCATCATGGAGTATTTGAGGAGGTGTTAAGGTGACTATGACTTCATCAAGTTTCTTTTTCTACTTGTATTTTATGACATCTTTATTGAATAAAAATACTGTTGGGGAAAGTTTGGTCAGGAAAACATTTATTTTTTGGTGTCTCTCCTCATTAACATATTTTAAAAGCAAGTTACCATGACAAAAGCCAAAGATTTATATAGCACTTTTGTAATAAAGGATTAAATTCTTCTTAATTACACCATCTTTCTGAACAGACAATGAAATGCACAGTTGCATGACTAAGTGCAAAATTTGACAACTTTTTCAATTTAACACACTAAATTAAAATTTCATTGAAGCACACATTCTAGGTTAATTAAAATGCAAGTTGCCAGTAACTAAATTATGTAAATAAGATATTATACAAGTCATGCAGTAATTATCAATCCTACATTTATAACCTTATTGATTTTCAATAACTTTTACTAAACCTTAAACATATAATGTGTAATTAAAGAAGAGATTAAGCATGAAGTGATACATGGAAGGTTTTGAAAATAAACTGATATGAAATCATTACTTTTTATTCTTTTTCCAATGAAATCTTTGGGTGATGTAAATTTTGATATGGTATATTTTGATCGTTGCTTGGATGATTCTGGACTTCAAAAGAGTTAGTCAGTTTTCTGTAAAAACCAGAAACCCTCATTTCTTACACAGTGTTAGAAGAGGTCAGAATGCCAGTTCTCCATATTAATCACATTATTTTTATAACTGCACAAGGAATAAGTCTTAATAAATTGTCAGACTCTGGAAGGAATAGAAGATTAAGTTCATCTTATTTCCCTCATTTTCCTCTTTTGAAGCTATGTCCTAGGGACTTTCATGTGAGACACTCCAGCTGAAATATGAAAAAGAATCTCTCACTCCCATCTGTTGTTGTTCAAAGGACACTTCCTCAAAAGCATCACCAGTTCTCCCATGATGCAAATAAGAAAGCCTACAAATTGGGCATCTTTACTGTAGTCCCGACCTATGCTCTGTAAGTCTCAGTCCCAGAGCCAGATACAGGAGCTAACACAGGACTGCTCAACCCTCTCACCAGCCGGAGATTCTGTTATATTTCAGTGGGAAAGCCTGAGCAAGATTTAATGTGCAGATATCGATCTCAGATTAATGATTAAATGCTGAATGTTATTTAATGATAAAATTGGCTCTGTAGTATCAGCTTGCCTCTGAACATTGAAGTGTCTGTCTAAGAGACTAATTGCTGGTTTTCCCCAAGAACCACCTGAAATTTTGCCAATAACGTGATTTTCTAAAATCCGGAATGATATGGAAGTGGCAATACTGAAACTTATATGTATATGCAACAGCATATACTTTATACATCTGCATACAAAAGTAGGAAATAACCATCCCTTTTTTTAATTAGAATTTAATTACTGTATCACTTCATTAAAGACTTTTTAAATGGTTTAATTTTCTTTTTATTGTAACTTCAGGGCATTTGAAAGGTATTACCACCTAGTGGTTTGCATTCATCAGCCTTCCTAAACAAACTACCACAGAACAAACTTAGTGGTACAAAAGGCCAAAAGACTTCTGGACTTCACACACTTTGCATTGCACATAAAGAGGTAATTGCCAGATAGCAGTGTGATTTCATCTGCTGCAGGCAGATGCTGCTAAGCTTCAGGCAAGCAGCTGTTCATGGGAAGCACAACCTAGTCCTGGAAATACTTTGGATAGAAGCAGGGAATGGCATTGGTTGTTACTGTCTACCCAGTCAAGGCTGCCCTTGACCCACAATCAAACATCACTTCCTCCCCACCTCCCTCAAGATATAAAGTGACATTACACTTTGTTGCTATGTAGTGCTGTAATAAGCAAGAGAGGAAGAGCACTTCTCTATTTTGCCCTTACATATAGATATAGATACAATATTCAAAGGTAATATACAGGTGGGATTCAAATATAGATTATTATTAATTTCTTGCTGGTAATAGTTTTTAGTTTGAAATGTGCATTTGTAGACCTGCTTTAAAATAGACATCTATTATGTCCAGTTTTAGAAGTCCTCTGATGCAAGTAGCACAGACATATTTAATGTGTTCTTGGAGTGATCACAGAGGGCACCAAAATACCACTAAATTATTTTCTAGTTTGCAACACAAAACCCAAACAATCTAGGTAGTTTGTCTGTGACAGTAAGTCCCAAAGAGAAGATCCTGGCTTAAGGCAATTTTCACTGCTTCTCCTCACAGTGATAAAGAACCCTTGGGCTAGAAAAAAGCCAAACACAACTTTGCATGTGTAGATAATCTAAAATCTCATCTCCCCACATACAAGTGGACAGGTTGAAAAAGCTGTTTAATAAAATTTTTGTTCACATGTCCCCAGACCTTGGTGTTGTCTTTTAAAATGGTCTGTAGATGCTGCAGACTTATGTGATATATTCCTTACTATGATATGTCAGACAGCAAACATCAAGGTCATGTGTAGGTTTCAGCCATGCATGGATATTATTTTCAGGGCCCAGATAAGAGAATTGTTCTGTTTAAGAATAAAAGCAGTATAAATTACATAGAAAGGAGTAATAATGAAATTGTGAGACAAGGTGGAAAAAGAATATAAATTGCAGCCCCAAATGGCACAAAGGAACTGAAGAATGTCTATGAAGACTCCCTACATTACTGTGTTATGTGGAAGTTTGAGAAAATGCCAGACATATGTACTGCTCTGTCAGATCTTGATGGCAAAACTGTCTGATTTCAATGCATGAAGTGAATACTTAGAACAGCCTAAACAATTTCTTTGATGAAGCCTCAGACTTAATGGAAATATACAATTGAATAAGTGCTCCACATCCCAAAGATCTGCAGAACTGGACTGTTTGTTAATATTAAGTGAGAGAAAGTAATTTCAGGTAAAGTCTAGGACCAGTGTTTTAGAAAAGAAAACATTTAAACAACATTCCAGAAAACAAAAATAAAGCTTGACTTTTTAACTAAAGCACTAACTACAAGAAAATAATAAAGATTGTAACATACACTTCTTCCATAAATGGCTTTTTACCTATCACTCAAGTGATATTGCAAAACAATTCTAACATGTAAGTTTAGAAATTAATGCATTTTTTTTTTTACTTATTTGTTTGACTTAAAAAAAGCAAAAGCAATACCAAAACCCCAGAGGTTATTAAAAATCCCATAAAGCACCCAAATTTCACTGACTTTAACAGGGAATCAGTGCAGCAAGTGAAATGGGATGGTCCAGTATAAGAACTTTTGTACTGAACATCAGAAAAAAGCTTAAGAACAATGCAATGTAACAGACCGTGGAATGGTCTCCCCGGGGAAATAGCAATGCTTGATAAAGCAACAAGAACTACACCATTGTGTGCAACACTGAAATATAGCATAGACAAGAAGTGACTTGCTGTTTCTTTTCTCTCTTAAAATCTATAATTCTGTGATATAGTTGTGGTTACAGGTAGTTTGCAGCTCTGTTGATAATATTCTTAGGTAGTGGAACAACAATGGCTATGTAGAAAATGGATAGGTAAGTTTTGTCACAGATAAGATCAGAATGGAAGGCTTGTGGCAGAATGGAAAGGGGTGAGGGTTTTCATCCAAGTTCATTTCAGGAGCTAAGGAAGTTCTGAATAAAACCCAGCCCACCACCGTGTGCTAAAAGCCTCAGTTGAAAGGGAAATGCACACTGAAGCTCAGAACACTATGCAGAAATAAGAACCGTGCACAAATGTTAGACGTATCAGAAGTTGTCATCACTGACTATTTTGTTCTGAGTGCAGCAAGGTTCTGTACTGCTTCTAATGTATTTTTGTGCTTGCACATTCCTGCTAATTTTCTCTTCTGCTGGGAACAGAATATTTCTATCTTCTTTTTCTGTTCTACAGATCTGAAACAATAACATAGTAGAACTGTTTACAATATAAAAGATGCAAAGATATTTCTTGCATCAATTCAGAGAGAGAGAAGTGGTAAAAGACCAGGAAAAGAAATAAACTTAAAAGACAGACTAGCTGGAAATGTCAGTTTGCTTTTAACTGAACAGTAAAAGGTGTTTCTTTGCAGGACAAGAAAATTACACTGGGACTAAAATAGCACCACTTGATTTAAGCCTGTTGTTAATGGCTAGAAGGGCAGCTAAAAAGAAACACTGGTGACAAAGGCACATTTGTTCTATTGAGTGTTGCGGCTGTCTGTATGACAATGTGCTTTGCATATTAGTCCAAATAAATAGAAACCTATTTTTCTAAGCAAATGGAAATTGGAAGTGAGAAAAAGAGAAACAGTATCTGATCTTGATTCCACTGAGATTTAGAAAAAATTAATTTATCCTTTGTTGTAAATTCTTTTATCGTGAGAATCTTTATCAACTGCAACAATATGTTTGCAGCAGTGTCCTGAGGCAATAGCAGAAGAAATTTGTTTGGTGACACAGCAAATTCTCAGCTTCTGATTGTACAGGGGTGATCAGTTCAAAGCTCAAACAATAAAACTTAAACAAATCATATAAAAATTATTTGAAACTAAGTAGCTATTTAACTAAAAGGCAGCCTCCTGAGATATGAAGGTTCTAGAGACAGCCCAACAACAAATCATCTGCAGGAAGACTAGTGTGAAGAATAGCAGTTCAAAAGAAAAATTTCTTTAAGAGTAAAATGGGTCTTTTTTTTACAGAATGTGTTGAATCAGATTTTAAAACCTAAGGATCAAATCAAATAAAATTAAAGACCGATTTGGTAGGTAGCTGCAAAGCTCCAATTCCTTTTCGTGAAACAATGATGCAGAATTGGTTATCAGTGCAATCAAATCTGCATTCTCCCTATTGAAGATGTCCTTTCAAGAAAAACATATTAATTTTTACAAATAGGTGGGGTTTTTTTTTTTTGGCATTGCCTTGAATACACAGAAAAGAAAGTCCTAAATTTGCTTTCTCAGCAGAGAGAACAAGGGAAGAACCAAACAATGACTTAAATTCTTATCCCTGTGTGTGGTTCCATGACATCAGCTATGCTCTGGGGAAATAAATGTACATGCCTCTAATATTTACCATCCTCACTCACAAAGACATTGTTGCAGCTTATTCAGTGCTTATATTTTGCATTGGTTGGATAGCAATCTTTGGGCAACAAAACTAGCTGATCCAGTGTTTTTCACAAGTACTAAATAAATGCTTACCATCTACAAGCAAATAATGAAGGATCATAATACATAGACTTTTCAGGAGAGGTCACTCAGACAGAGTAATGTGACCATTCTGGATGAAGATCCCATTACAGTCAGTAAGATACCACTCCTGCATGAGGTAATATTTCATCTCAGTAAGGTCTGGGAGAAAGGTACTTATCACTTCAGACCAAATATACCTGAAGTTGGTATCCAACATTAAAAAACAAACAAATGTCACAAAAAAACCCCACAAAACAAAACAAAATAAAAACCCCAAACAGCAATAAGGAGGTCCAAGAAATTGTTGTCTAGGAAAAGAATATGGAAGGCTATTTTTCTTTGAATTCTCTTCAAATGTCTTTTTCATAAAAATTTTGAACTTCAATATGTCCTGTCTTTGTCCTTCATCTTGACAGGGTCTCAAGAGGCAAATAGTTGTCCAGTTGTTAAGGACTGACATACTGTAAAGCTGAGATCATTGTAACTTGATTATCAAGTAATGGAGTATTCAAAAGACTGACACATGCCCAGTATTAGTGGTGATTATTGAAGGTCATGTACTCTGAAAAGTTCATGAAAGAAGAAAAATAATGAAAAGCTTATAGAGAAAGGTAAAAAATTTATGAAAGCAGATGATATGTTGGGAAAAAAAACCCATCATACAAACAAATTCTTAGGCTTACGAGCACTTATTTGAGTCTGAAGCAGCAGATTCTGCACATGGTCTCTCATTATTGCCTTTTCCAAGAAAATGGAATGTGTTCCCACAGTTTAATGTTCCTGATATATCTGCACATCTGTGTTTAGGTAGAACTTTGCTAGCAAAAATGACATTGCTTGTTTTCCTCAACAGGCCAAATTCAGTGAAATACACATTAGCTCTACTGATTGCCATGCCCTTTTCCAGACACTTTCTGGATAAAAACTATCTTACCAAAATGTAATAAATAAAACCTTTATTGAAACTGAAAGGTACACATTCCAAGGTTGAGAAATCCCATATAAATAGCCACATACAAGTGACTTTATTGTGCTGCCTGCAAACAGTAAGGGGTGGAAAGAGAAGTCTTCAGCCCATTATACCTTGGCAAAAATGGGATGGAGTTTCACAGACAAAAAAATGGAACCTCCTTCAGATTTTCCCCTGACAAATTTCAAAGATTTCCTTTAAGTGACTGAGATGTTTAAATTTATTTTATTTCATTTTTGTCACTTACATGAAACTTTAATGACAAAACTATTTGACAATATAAATGTGAGATTCACTACAGCTGTTCTGGTGCATACCTCAAATATGCTTTACAAGAGTTCAGTGGAAACTCTTGGTTGCATAGTCCTTTTGAAAATGACTGCATTTATTCAAAAGGCTCACTTCTGGCTTCTGTTTTTCCAAAAGAAAGCATTCAGCCACATATATAAGTACCCTCACTTTCACACCTCAAGGTGCAAAAAAGAATTCCAATCCTGAAAATTCTTTTCAGTGTTCATCCTGGCAGGAAATTTTCTTTATAAAGGAAATGAAGGGTGAGTAGGGATTTCAGGAATGGCCACCATTGTCTATGTTAATATCACTGGGTATCTTAATTTTTAACAGTATCATTTTTGTTCTTTCCCTGGCCCATCTCTCTTCAATCCAAACATACTTTGTTCACTTTGCTCAATGTTCCAGTCTTCTAAAGAACTCCATTTATAAGACAGTTTAAGATACACGTTATTACAGTGTTTGATAGCCTGGGGCATATAGTATTTTGCAGAAGAAAAAATCAATGTATGTTTTTTGCTGACAAAACTACAGTAGAGGACTTGAATTTTCAGCAGTTTGTGCCCACAGGCAAAATGTATGGTTGTGTTCAGTCCATTCTTCGGTGCTACAAAGAATCAATTATTTTTTCCTGTTCTGCTATTGGGCTTGGATCTCTCCACAGCACTGTTAACTAATTTCTGAGCTAAACTTCAGCAGTTTTGCTTCCTGAGAAATAGATGACTAATAGCTGTAATTATGTGGTACTGAGTAATCTGAGAGTAAATTTCTTCCCTGGCCCACAGTACATGAATCTTAATTTGGACTGTAGATTTGCAACAGTTTCCTGGTTCATAAGCAAGTGAATTGATTTCAAGTTTTTGGAAGCTAACAGTTTTCTTTGGAAGCTAACAGTCTTGTTTAGAAGCATCAGTCAGTGTTTTTGCTGAAGGGGTGGACTATCTTGTTGCTTTTTGGCAACAAGATGCCTTACTCATCTTCATGAGTAGTAGTCTCACTATTTTAATCTGGCTATCTAGTAGCAATGAAATAAAAGACTCCATCTTTTTTGGTGGGTGTGTGTTTTGTTGATCCTTGGCAAAATATTGTCAGTTCCATTTTCCTCACAGGGAAACAGGTGAAGACTGTTAATGAGCTACCAAGCATGATACCTAGTGTATCACCCAACAAGCAAAGTTAGGAAAAGAACGCCGAGACTTTACACATCTCATGCTTAATTATTACATTTTTTTCCTTCAGAAGACTTTTTTTTTTTTGTAGTGTTAATAAAGTTTCTGGTAAATTCTATTTAGAAACTGACATTAAGTTTAAGTACCATCTCTATTAATTTAAAAAAAAAAGGCAAAAAGAAAAGACACATGGATCCCCATTCTCTTGTATCTTAACAGTATCTGCATTAGCACTGCAAGTTTTCCTTACTGACAAAAAGAAAAGAAACATACTAAAACCTATCACTGTATTCAAACCACATTTTGGGAAAGAAAAAAAAAAAAAGATAACTTTACTCACACAAATCTGGTATAATTACAATAAACAAAAGCTTTTAAAAGCCAGACTTTAATGCCATAGCTATTTTTGATCTTGCCTGAGAACACAGCACATCTGTCACTAAACAACAGGAAAATACTGTGTCCAACAAATGAACGCGCGATTTTGTTACATTTTACTCTACTCTCCAGGTTTATGTCCCAATTACCAGAGCTGCAAACAAGAACATAGAAGAATTTTATGGCCAGTTCATGGAGTGATTGACAAAAGCGTAGGAAGGGTACAGACATAGTCACAAGTGACCTCACTATAAATTTTGGTGCTTGATGTATTATTAAATGCTGTTCCACCAATGCATCTTGATTTTATATAAGGTCAGGGACTTTTGATGATTTCTAATTACAATGGCTTGGTCTTGATGAGTAATCCATCTTTTAATGATGAGTAATCCAACTTTTAATACTTCTCATTGAAAACACAATCTGAACCTAATAACCACCATTTAATCTGGAAGTTCTGTCCTAACTTTACTGTCCTAAATGTTTTCAGCTGTTTATAGTCATCTCAGAATCATCTGTACACTCTTAAGAAACACATAATCAGTTCTTTGATCTAGCCCTCTGAATTTGGGACTTACATGATAGCTAAGCTCTTGTGGTGAACAATATCCAGAATGAATATGAGCTAAGGATGAAGTGGAATATGAGTAATTTGAACATGTAGAAATGTGCTCCCACAGAAAAAGCGTCCCTTTGGATGTGTGCATATAACATGTGATAACCTGTTCAACTCTTTCAGAATCTTCATCTTTCTATACTTTCCCATTTCATTTTGTGTTGTGCTGGTTTGATGACTCTGCCCAGTGGTGTATCTGAATAAGGCTTGAACACAACTTAGAGGCACACTTTTTGAATAGCATATCCAAGAGCAAAAGATCCAGAGTGAAAATGTTCACTGATGAGTAGAAAAGCCAGGAATGCACTGACAAGTTGTCTTGTTGTTTTTTCAATGCCTGACCTTCTTCAGACCCTAATTACAGAAACCATTATTCACTTCTCTTTGTCTGAATTTGTGTGTGTGTATATATATATACACACAAGACAAAAAGAGGAAGAATCAGTAGTATTCATGATTGAATGACCCTATGAGCAAGGTTTATTCATTTTTATTAAATGTATTCTGTCAGATAGCATGTCTGATGACTTCTAATTATCATGCTGAATTAGCAGTCAAGTAGTATTGTTTGTTCTTTGAAATTATGTGGTCCACTTTTATTTAAATGATTAATGATGCATATTAATCAAGAACCGAGTTTCTGCAGCAAACTACCAACTTGGGAAAAAAAAAACAAACCAGAAATTAAATTAGCTCTTTTAAGATGTGACTGAATTCTTAATTTTTTTTTTTTTCCCCCAAATCATGCACTTTACCGTTTCAGATAAATGAAAAACAACAATGTCTTTGGCTTTAATTTTCAGTGTGTAAACTTTCAAAATAAATTCAGACTTGAAGTCTTCTTGTATCTGGTTCCACAGGTTATACAAAAAAAACATATGCCAACACATTCATGAAGCATAACTTAAGTAAATGCATACCTCTCTGTCTGTTTGCCTTTGCAGGAAAGGGTGAGGCAATGATCTTGTGCCATCTGCAAGAGCAGCAGCATTCCCATCTGCTGGAAGGAAACCCTCCCAGCCCACGTGGGTGAAATACTCACTTCCTTGAAAGGCAAGTTTTTGCCTTCTTCCTTTTGCAGTCCTTTGCTCAGTGTGAGATTCCCCACTGCAGGACATGAGCATACTCAGTTTGTTTGTAGATATCAGAAGATACTGATGATACCTAAATTTGCAGGTTTTGCATTTTAAGCATTTAAATCCTCCCTGCACTCTCACTTATTTGGTTTCCATAGTTAGTTTGTACATCTCTGTTTGTAGCTGGCATTGACTGCTTGTAAATTAGTTACCCAGAATGGTAGATTGTCAGAAATAGCAAAATAACTTTATTTGACTATGTGAAAACCTTGTGTATTCTCACTGGCTACTGCTCCACCCGTAGCACTGATGGAAGAACTAAGTGGACCATCATTACCAGAGGGGGTCAGGGACAGTCTGCATCAAGGGTAGTTCCTGTGCAACCCTCCTGTTCCTCTGGTAGTAGAAGCCTGAGCAGTAAATTTGGTTTTCTGGTGCTTTCCATTAGTTCTCTTTACACATTTATTCCTTAACAGTCTATGTTCAAGCCTGTGTTTGTATTACAAAGTACAATGATGTCTGTACTTAGCTGGATCTGAAACTTGGATGATACTGATTTATCTGATTTCATAAGGTCTCAGACACTGAAGTCAGTAGGCTGAACAATGAAATTTGCTTTCATGTACCCAGGAAACCCAAAGTCCAGATGGAGCTGAGTCTGGTGAGGAACATGAAAGGCAACAAAAGGGCTTCTACTTCAAGAGCAGAAGAAAGATAGGGGAAAAAGAGGGCCTGCTGCTGAATGGGAATGCCCTGATCACAAAGGACATGGAAAAGGCTGATGTACTTAATGTCCTCTTTGCCTCAGATTTTACCACTAAAACTGGCCAGCAGGAATCCAAGGATGCTGACACCAAGGGTAAAGTCTGGAACAAGGAATGCTTACCCTCAGTGGAGGCAGTCTGGGACTAGACAATCTCCAGAGGTCCCTGCCAACCTCAACTGTTCAATGCTTCTGTGATTCTGTGAAAGGTGAGAAAATATCATTCTTCAGTGTTTGGAGAAGGGCTTAAAAACATTAAATGATGAATCTACAAATATCTCATAGATCAAAACATATCAGTATTTACTTATTTCTTTTACTAGATCTCCTGTCCACCATGTCTCACATGATTCTAGCCTAGTTCTTTCAGTTTGCCTGACAGTTATTAAAAGATATGAAGACATTTGCCTTACTAGGTCTCGAAAGACTTTAGGGATAATATAGTCAGCCTTGACCTATATAAAAAATCGGTTGCTAGTGGTCTCTTCCTGCCTATGCATGATAATAACTTGGAAAACAACACAAAGTATCTCTTTTACAAGAAGGAATATCACAGTAGAAAGAAACAATTTCATATTTGCTATTTCACACTGTACTGAAGTTCTCAAAAGATGAAAAGATTCATTCTCAAAAAAATTGCAGTTATTTCCCTTCATAATTAAAGTTAAAAATGCAGTTCTGAGCCATAGTTGCCTTGCTTATAGCAGATACCTGAATGACCCCATGTGCAGCCACAAAATAAAGTATCCAACAAGAAAATAAGAGATAGGAATAAGCCACCCTGTGAAATGAAATCTTTTCACTGGGCTGAAAGACAAGCTGCCTTCAGGCAGGTTCAGTCTGGTGACAGAGCTATCCTTCAGGATTTTCTTGTGCCAAAATACAATCCACACACATATTCCTATTGTTTTTCCACAAGGGATTACACTCTCCATGTGCGAATAGCACATGTACCTTTTCAGACAGTTTGTCTATCCTTAAACATTTAAAGTTCCACTTTTTTATTTACTCAGACACACAGACAGACACATGTACACACACACACATATATATATGTATATATGTTACTTCTCCCATTTAAGGCTGCCTGAAACACCACTATCTTCCCTGCTGATTTTTTTTTCAGTTTACATTTTCAAATTTGAGTATGTCTGATGATTCACTGTGAAAAATATAAAGAAAAAAAGTCTTTTTTTTCTTTTTTTTCCTCCATGGTTTATGAAGGGAAATAAAGATTTACTTTCTTAGGAATGCTAAAGATACAGGTTTACTGCTTGTTCAGTGAATGTAGTCTGTTCATGTTCACAAAGCAAAACATGAAAATGTGTAAGAGATGAAGGCATCAGCATTCTTTTCACCCTTTTAAGAAAAAGTAACTTAACAATTTTTACTGCAGGTTTTTTTTTTTTCTCAGAACCCATTTCTTTCAAAAGAGGGGGTTTTCTGTGTCATTTTTATCGAACTATTCTGATTTACTAAATTATTTCACTAAAACCCCATAGGTTTGATCATTTCACCTGCAATACTTACCTTGTAAAATTGTCATTTGTAGCTTTATTTTTTAGCTAGAAGTAGACATAAATGTTGCCCAAAGAATGCCCACTCAGAACAGTGGCTTAGATTACAGAGGAGTATAATTGCTTTCCATATCCCACCACAAATCACTAAAAATGCAGAATGTCAGCCTTGGATTGTTGTAGTGCTAGTAAAATTCCTGGATCAGCTTTATTTCCTATGCTGAGCATCTATCTGGGCATGAAAATGTTGATACCACCAAGCTGGTGACCACCTATGATGTAGCTAGTTTCTTCTATGGCATAACAGGATGCTTTCCAGCTAAACCCAAGAAGATCCTTTAGTGATGCATTTAGACAAAACACAAGACTAATTCTCTTCACAGTTCCTGTAGAGTAACATGATATGTTTGGCAAAAAGCATTTCCTCCCCTTCTCATTTTCATTAAAGTGAATCTGGAGTGACTCTAGAGAATTCTGTGACTCTACTCCTGAGTTCAGCTGTTTTACTTTTTTCCATTTTTGGAAAAATGGCTGAGCTGGACCCTAGTTCCTTGGTAGTATAAAAAACTTTCACTTTGGGTGGTTCTCAGAGTTTAAAATTGGTTTCAACCATGCATTTTAGATTTCAGAGTCCTTTTCATCTTCTTGCTTCATCACCTTATTTCTATCATTAAGAAAATTATAGTCTAATCTTAGGCTGATCCTGCTGTACTTTTTTTACCTTCAGAATTATTGAACAATTGATTGGGATTTTTTTTTCCCCCCAAAAAATATAATTCAGTTACTATGAAATTAAAATTTTCCATAGGAATCTTACTGATACATTTTTGTCTGGAAATGTTTCTAAAGAAGTGTAGACATCAATGAATTTATAACACTTCAAAATCATCAAACTAAATTTCATTTTGAATTATTCTGAATTTGATGTTAATCTATGTAAACTGTTGTGCTGCATCAAGCCCTTTTTTCCTTCCACAGCCTTCTTTTCCTGGACTACATCTTCCATGCAACAATGTGGTTTCCCCTCTGGTTTAAGAGTTTGTTTATCATGGTTAGAGGGTATGGCTGAATCTGTGTCAGTAAATTACATATCCTAGCATGAAATTAAACTTTCCAACATTTCCATATATACTTCCCCCCCTGGGAAAATATGTAATAATGTGGAAAATACATGTTTTAGCAGTCATTATTTCTCTTGGCAAAAAAATTGTAAATTGCAACTTATTTGACTTTTGGATGCATTTACACAAAAACTGCACGGACATAATGGGGAATTCTCCTAAGCTACATTCCTTCTTGCTCCACAGGCTAATAATTTTTCCCTTGTTTTAACATGCTGAATAAACACATCAGTCTCATTTTCTAATACTTTTGACTGACAGGAATGGTGATTTTTCTGGCCAACATAGTTTTATAACAAAATAGAGGAGTGAGCTTAATTGTGTACATATTAACTCTGAATCCTTCAATGACTAGTAGGTCAGTGAGTCAACCTTCATGAATGTGTATAACCAGAAAAGGAAATTCAGAAAATTTTGAGTCATTGGAAAGTTGATATTGACAGACAATTACAAGGACAGATGCACCAGTCTCCCGAAATGCATTGAACATGGAAAAAAAAGAGAGGCTTTATACTTGCTATAACAAGAATTAATCTTCCAAAGTACGTGTTAAGTGAAAAGAAAATAAAAATGATGGGAAAGTAGGATTCCTCTTTTGAAGAAGCGAAAGAGCTATTGTCCTTAGCAATTGTGACAGACTTCAGAGACAATTTGCCTTTGAATTTTCCTGTGATTAATTCACAGGTGACACCGGAACCTGTGATTTCCCATCAAATTTGCTTGCTATAGAGGAAAGACATAGCATACCTATCTCAAAAACATTAATGAATGCTAAATAGGATTATACTACTATTAATAAAAAAAATTCAAATGGATTAGAAACTGTTCATCATCTAATGAATGCTCATGTTTTCACTCTTTGCAGATCATTTTATTACTAAGTATTGGGGGAGGGAGGGCTAGTTACATCATAAAATATAATTGCCTAAGTTAAAAGTGATATTCTTTAGGTACCCTTTGTAGTCACTTGAGAAAAGAACAATTTAAGTACTCTTAATTGTGTTTTGGACAATACTGACTACATATATGTATGCTTACCTTGGTATATATTATATATTTCCTTGGTATATATTATGTATTATATACATTATATTGATATATATTCTCTTTTCTGATAGGGCTAGGAATAAGGTTGGACTTGATGATCTTGAAGGTCTCTTCCAGACAAAACTATTCTGTGATTCTATGATTCTGTATACCCTGTATATATATACACAAAGTGTATTACTGTAACATAGGCTGTGTATCCACATGGACATGTAGCTGTCTGGCTGTCTGTCTATCTATCTGTCTATCTTTCTATGTATACACACACACACACATAGGAACTTGGACAATGGCTCCTGTATATAGGGTGTAAGGAGACTAAATTCATGGAGCAGATTCTCCTAGAGGGTCTAACAAGGCAAATAGAGGACAGTGGGGTGATGAAAGACAGCCAGCATTGCTTCATCAAAGGCAAATCCTGTCTAATGAATCTAGTGGCTTTCTACGATAAAGTGGCTACCTCAGTGGACAAGGGACAACCTAGAGATGTCATCTATCTGGACTTCTGCAAGGCTTTTGACATGATCCCTCACAACATCCTACTCACCAAGTTGGAGAGATATGGATTTGATGGGTGGACTGTTCAGTGGATAAGGAATTGGCTGGATGGTCACATTCAGAGGGTGGTGGTCAATGGCTCAATATCCAGATGGAGATTAGTACAAGTGGCGTCCCTCAGGGGTCTGTACTGGGACCTGTACTGTTTAATATTTTCATCAATGACATTGACAGCGGGATCGAGTGCACCATCAGCAAGTTCACAGATGACACCAAGCTCAGTGGTGCTGTTGACAGGCTGGAGGGAAGGGATGTCATCCAGAGGGACCTGGATAAACTGGAGAGGTGGGCCCAGGTGAACCTCATGAGGTTCAACAAGACTAACCACAGGGTCCTGCAGATGGGTTGGAACAACCCTCACTATCAATACAGGCTGGGAGATGAGGTGTTGAAAAGGAGCCCTGCAGAAAAGGACTTGGGGGTGTTGGTGGATGAGAAGATGGACATGAGCCAGCAGTGTGCGCCAATTGCATCCTGGGCTGCATCAAGAGAAGTGTGGCCAGCAGATCAAGGGAGGTGATTCTGCCCTTCTACTCTGCTCTGGTGAGACCTCACCTGGAGTACTGAGTCCAGCTCTGGAGCCTTCAACACAGGAAAGACATGGACCTGATGGAGTGGGTCCAGAGGAGGCCACAAAGATGATCAGAGGGCTGGGACATCTCTCCTACGAGGACAGGCTGAGAGAGCTGGGGTTGTTCAGCCTGGGGAAGAGAAGGCTCCTGGTAGACCTAACAGCAACCTTCCAGTACCTGAAGGGGGCCTGCAGGAAGGGTGGAGAGGGGCTGTTTATGAAGGCCTGTAGTGAAAGGATGAGGGGTAAATTAGAGAAGAGTAGATTTAGATTGGATATCAGGAAGAAGTTCTTTACGTTGAGGGTGGTAGAACAGTGGAATAGGCTACCCAGGGAGGTGGTTGAGGCCCCATCCCTGGAGATATTCAAGGTGAGGTTGGACAAGGCTCTGAGCAGCCTGGTCTAGCTGAGGGTATCCCTGCTCACTGAACGGGGGCTGGATTAGATGACCTTCGGAGGTCCCTTCCAGCCCTAGGCATTCTATGATTATATATCTTGGTCTCATGGTGTTAAAAGTCTTAGGTACGTTCATTGTCCTCACCAGGGCAAACTTTACTTAAGATGGACATTTTTAGGAGAACATCTAGGAACAAGTCTTTGTTTTATACCTAGCACTGCTTTGAGTCCAGACACAAGGCTTTAGAAGCTCCAGTTTTTCTCATAACTTGTACCAGCAGAGGTCAATCTGAAATACAGAATATTCCTAAACATTTGGCTATGGTGAAATCACAAAGAATGTGGATCAGCCTTAAGACACAAGCCAGTCCATCTGCTAGCAGGATAGCCAGTATCTGTGTCATTTCTTACCAGTATTTGTCTATGTGTTTCTCAAAGAACTTCATCAATGAAACTCAAGTACTTTGATGTTCTATTCCAGTCCTTCTCTGCTCTCACTGCAGCAATGTTTCATACTGTCTGGCTTTGCCTTTTATGTTGCAGTTTAAATGCATTATTACTTGTTCTATTCACAAGGGTTGTTGAAAACAGGTGTTTCCTTCTCCTCTGTAGTAGCACTTTATACACTTTAAAAAATATCATAATTTCTGTTCTTCAATCTTAGCATCTTTCAAATAAATTACACAAATACTTTCTCAAGGGATTACATTTTCTGATATCAGAGCATTCTTATTGGTCTCTGGTGGGCTTGTCCTAACTAGTAAACATCTTTTTGGAAGTGTAATGCTCCAAATTGCATGAGCCTGTAGCTAAAGCCTTCCAAAGCAAAATTAAAAGGCAAGATATGTACAGATTTTTTTGTTTTGTTTTTGTTATTTTTTAAAATAAAAACAATGCCTTCTTAATTCACATTATGCTCTCCTGTAGATCTAGATAATGTTCAGAAATGATTCATAACTGGTTGTTCCTATGTCCATTTTTGTTGCACACTTCTTTATTGATTTTCAGCCTATTTCTTGAATTTATCAAGAATTGTCCTGTTGCATTCTAATCTTGTCCTCCAATACATTTACAGTCCGAGTCTGATGTCTTGAAATTTAACAAGACTATTTTCTGTTGTATCCTGCACTTCATTAGTGAAAGTATTCACTAGAAGAGGCAGTTTCATTCTACAGAGCCCCGTCTAATAACTTGCTCCTATTTTCCTAGAGCATTGATAGACAACTGCTCCTTGCATACAGTTGTTTAGCTTGTATTGCACAAATTGTAAAGGTTTTTTTAAAGCTGTTTTCCTAGCTCGTGAGATGGTATCAAAAGCTTACTGATGGCATCAAGTCCCAAGAAGTCTCCTGCTTTTTTCCTATCAACAAGATCTATTAATCTGATGAAGAAGAAAACTATATTATTTTGTATTCTCGTTCACAAAAAAATGTTATTTCTTTTTTATTTTCCAGACTTACAAATAGTTCAGTTACTCGCTTCAGATTTTTGCTGGAAAATTAATTAAAATGTGACTGATCTGTAATTCCCATGGTCCTCTGTTTTCCTTGATAAAGGAAACTATGTTCTCTTCTTTTGGCTGGAGTTGTTTTTTGTGTTTGGGGTTTTTTTTGGTTTTTTTTTGTTTTTTCTTTGATTGTGTTTTTTAAAGTTCTTCAATCTTATTTCAGCAGTTCTCATACCCCAGTGGTTCTACAACAGGAGCAGGGCAGGCTGGAGGGCAGCTAGTGGTAGCCTCAAGTCATTTTCCTGTGGGGGAAGGGGTTGTAATCAGAGATCTGACAAAGCCCTAGCTGTCCTGATAATCGATCTTGCTTGTTTTCCTGCATTAATCTTCTGGTCATAAATTCACCTTTTTAGAGAACATTGTCTCAAAAAAGACTGTGTCATTTTCTTCTCAATATCACCAGCAATTAGCTTCCTTGTTTCACAAAGGCAGTAGGGCAACACTTTCTTCAGAGTTGTTATTTCTCACTGTTAATGCACTTGTAAAGCAGTCCTTTTTATTCCTGATGTAGGTTGCTAAATGCATCTATTCTTGAATTTGGCCTTTCTGATTTTGTCTCTACCAGCTTGAAATACTCCTTTACAATCCTCTCAACAATGTGAACTAATTTCTACTGTTTGCTCCCATCTTCTGTGGAGGTGACTAAAGAACTTAGAGCTGAAAAAGCTGTGTGTTTCTCAGTCTTCCACTGTGCTGTGATATGTTATGTGATTAGTATGCTTTTTTAAGCACTCCATGCCTTTCTCTGCTTGATATGTATAGCCCTCCCTTTTCAGATGCAAAACATGTCGAAATAGAGAAATCGCTGTAAATACAGGGTTGATCATGTGAAGGAAACTACTTTTGTGAATGAAT
Organism: Todiramphus chloris collaris; assembly: GCA_025345505.1. Lineage (NCBI taxonomy): Eukaryota > Metazoa > Chordata > Aves > Coraciiformes > Alcedinidae > Todiramphus > Todiramphus chloris. The sequence continues at coordinate 8,261,334 of JANVCC010000019.1, forward strand.
TAAGATTATTTTGGATGAAGATTTTCTATATTTTGGGCTGCTTCTTTCTCCACTTTTTATTTACCTAGTGATCTTCTTTACGACATTTTTTACCACTGTGGAAGGAAAACATGGATACTCATGCTGACTGTGTATGACTCATGTGTGTGATCTACTTACTGGTGGGTATGTCCTTTCAGTTCCCCCATTCTGAAATACAGGCTGAGAAATACTTAGAGTTCACAGTGTAAGAGAAACAATCTACCTCTCTTTACAAAAATAATATCCCTAAGATCATCAATATGATCAGCATGTCACTACTGTATTGAATTGCCACACCATCTGTTTGGATCATAGGGAGGATCAGCCATCAGTTACAACTGTCATACAGATCTTCATCTATGGCTTCTATTGAGCTGTTTAAAGGTTAAACCTAACTTTAAGAATGTCAGGCCTTTCTCCAAGTGAAATTAGTACCCTTACTTGTACATAGTGCATGACTGCTGTGCTGGTTTGACCTTGGCTGGACTATAGGTGCCCACCAAGCTGCTCTATCACTTCCCTGGCCTCCTCTCAGCTGGACCAGGGGAAAGAAAATAAGATGAAACTTGTGGGTTAAGACAGAAGCAGTTTAATGAAAAAAGCAATGCAATGCCATGTGTGGAAGCACAAGAGAAAAAAGATTTATTCTCTACTTCCCATCAGCAGGCAATGTCTGGCCCCTTTTTGGGAAGCAGTGCTCCAAACACATAGCGGTTGCTTGGAGGACAATCTGATGCCCCCCACTCCTCCTCCTTTTCCTAACTTTGATAGTTCAGCTGGAGTCGTATGGTATGGAATATCCCTTTGGTCCATTGGGTCAGTTGTCCTGCTTGTGTCCCCTACCAAGATCTTTTCCACCCCATCCATCTGTGTGGGGAATGTTGGAAAAACATCCTTGGTGCTGTGCGAGCCCTGTTTAGCAGTAGCCACAACACGGGTGTGTTATCAGCACCCTTCCAGCTCTCAATGCAAAGCACAGCACTGGGAGGGCTGCTATAGGGAAAATTAACTCCAGCTCAGTCAGACTCAATACAACTTCAAACACAAATATTAACTGCAACATACAGCCATGTGACTTGTCTCCATGGAACTAAGACAATGACAAAGTCAATCAGCACCCATTTCTTTCTGTGTGGAAATCAGTGCTGCAGGGGAATTTAGGCAATGTGTCCCCACATAATCCCATAAATTTTTAGGCATCAGCCATTTCATTTCATAGTATATCTTAGTCAGGTTTTCCAGATAAACTGCACAAGAATTATGTATAGCAATTTTACTATGCAGTAATATTGAAGATATATAGTTTATGAACTTACTTTTATGTCGTCCCTCACTGCTCATAGTTACTTATATGAAAGCTCACAGAATTCCAAAAATTTTCTGTGCGCTTTAATTTTGCAAGACCTTACAGTAAAATTTGAGAATAATGTCATTGTTTATATGTTTATATATTTTTTTCCTGTAAGATACAGAAATGATTGAGATGGATTCTGAAAAAATAAAATAACCATTATGAGAAATTTCAGAAAATATATCCATTCTGATGGAAAGTTCACTCTGCTTTAAGTGATTATTTTTATTAAATAGTAACTATGGGACCATTTATATGTTAACATCCTTCATTAAGCTAGAAAAAGCTTAATACAGTTTCTTACTGAAAAACCTAAAAGTAAGCATAGTAAAAATAAAATTATGGAATAGTTTTCCTGTTCATTCATTAACTTCTTATTCATATACATAGTCATATATATTATAAGTTAACACTTGCTAAGGATTCATTTATTAATGTATCCCTAGCACATGTAAACTGCACATGTAAATTTTACAGGTATGTAAAATCATCATAGGAAACAGAGATCTGAAAAATTAGTAGTGAATGATACCAATTGTCACAGCTGCATTAAAATCAAAGAAGCTATGTAAGTAAGTGGACCAGGTTCAGTTATTACAAAATAATACATGGTTATAGTCCTCACTGAAAGGATCCTTTCATTTCTTGAGAAAAACTGAGCACAGCTTCATTAACCCGTAAAGGTAAGTTCTAGGTTTCTCTTCTTGTTAATTGAATGACTGTGGAATAAAAGTTCTAGACCATTTTTTAAATCTGTGGTAATGTTAAGGATATCCCTGAAGCAACTAATTAAAAAATGTGAGAAGCACTTCTACTGTGAGGTGCCTCTTTCTAATGTAAAATTCTTCTACTGTTGGAATTCCAAGGAAAGGTAAAATTTGGATTTATGAGGTCTACCATTTCTAACCTTGTATCTACATAAAATCTGGTAAGTTTTGGTGAGACAGCAGCGTATCCCTTGTAATCAGTCTCACAGAGGGAGGAGGAGGTAACTATCACTTTAGTACAACACTTGCTCATTTATCTCCTTACAATGATTACTTTATGAATATCACACATATGCTACATCACCATTTCAGAGGCACATATGAAGATCTATGTGTTCTCATAAGAACATAATTCATGTCTTAAAAAATACATTTCATCTGTCTGTTAAGCACAGTAGAATTATGGTCAGTGGTTCTTACAAAGTCTATAGGAAAAGATTTCCAGGAAGAAGACATGAAACAATTGCTTGATCTTTACTGCAGCAAAAGATTAGTAATCCCAGTCTTTCTTTAATAATAACCTGTAGCTGCAGACCTGGTTGTCACAAAATGTGGAGCTAGAACAGCAAATTCCTTAGTTTTCACTCCAAGATAAGAAAGCTAACCAAATGTCCTTTTTTCCTCAACCATTTGCCTCCTTGCTTGAAAACATCTAAAAGTTATTCTAGGGTCTTTATACACTGTGACAGTGATGTTTTATGTAATGAACATTAAATCTAAATTACTTACTAGTGAATTTGGAATTAAGTCAGATTTCGTATGTCAGCAATCAAATTATTTGCTAAAGGACAGATCATTGAATTGATATTTACTGCTCATTGAAGGACAAACTAAGTTTTGCAATATAATAAAACAAGCAGAAATACATAATCACAATCTTATTAATATGTTAACATTGTAAAAAATATTTTAGCATCTCAGGCATCTAATGAAATAGCTAAGGTAATTTAATTAGATTTCAAGTGAGTTTCTAACCATGTTAATTAATATTTTATAAGATTATTAATTAAAGCCTAACAGGATATATCTTCAGTGCACTATCTTACTGTATTTTATACCAGCTCTGATTTATAAGTAAATTAAGCAAAGCATCTATAAAGGACTAGAAAAGTGCAACTAACCATTTCTTGCTAATATAGTAATAATTATTCTGCAAATGGTTTATCTCATGAAGGGCTCTCTTTAGCAATTACTTAGTGAAGCTTATGAATTTTCTATGTAAGCTTAACTATAGGGTCAACAACAAAAAGACACACTTTTTATGTTCTCATTTCATTCATGGGAGAAAACTAAATTATCAATTATAAGAGCTATAGAAAATTAAGAAATAATGCACTGACAGGTATCTTTCCATCAGGCCCATGACACAAGTCACCAAGTAAACCATAATTAATTAATTAATCAATTAATCTATCTTCGCAATCAATCAATACTGCTCCTGGGCTTAGCTCAGCAGCAGTTAATGTTCAGGCATTTCCATTCATTACTATAGCATGGAAAAGCCCTGTTCATGGCTAGATGCTATACTTAATTACTAGATGCTATGCTTAGTATTAATTTACCACATTCTTAGGTGGTAAAGGTACAGGAAAGTGAGAAAAACTATGCTGAAATAAAAAATATCAACTCCCTTTATGAAAAATAGTAGTGCAACAGCATCCTTCAGAATGTCCACTTTGCCCCATGAAACTAAAAATCCTTTGATTTAGGTCAAGTAGGATCCTAACTCTGGAGAACAGCATGAACCTATAGATAAGCATAGGACTGAGTGTCTTTATCAAACTGGCCAAAGACTCTGAGTATTTCTTCTGCTTATTAGTCTGAACTCCAAACCAATTGGCCTACCCAGCTGATGATTTATTTTCCAGCTCAGTGTTCAAAGTGTGTAATTGGCAAGTTCATGCTGCCTCCTTAGAAGAGTCTGATCCTATGTTACAATTGCTTTGAGACTTCTCCAACAGAGGTTCCTTCTTGCCAAGACTTTCTGGAGGACAATGGAACTTACAACATGTGACAGTGCAGCCTGTTTTCCAAATGTTGACATTGCTTTGACTTGTGTTGCAAACTACAAGCGACACAGCTCCTTGCTGGTTTGTGGACTCTGAGTTAACATGCCTTTCTATTTCTTGTAGAATGTTGTTCCCTGCTATGACCTCAGTGTCAGCATGTTGTTTACCTTCTATAAGCTTCAGACTGAAATAGTAAGTTATTGAACTGCTTCATTTTTCCCTTCAGGGCACCATTTCACTCCTGTTCAGCAATCAGTCTGAGCCACAGAAACTGTTTTGTTTCATTTAGTGTTTCAGATCTGGCCCAACTTTTGCACATTTTAACACTGTAAGTAGTTCCTGTTATTTCATGGTTCTTTGTAGTTTAGTTTCCCACAAGCAGGCAGAAGGACAGAAACAAAATATACCACCCTCATCATGACCCAGACCCACTGAGGAGCTCAGAGTACTTTCGGTGACTTAAACATTCCCCCTCCAACTCTTCCAGAGCAATGGACTGCTACCATCAAAATCAACCATAGCTATCAGTTCTTTCTTTCTGCTTCACTTTTTTTTTTTTCCTTAGCTTGTACAGTAGCTTTTTTTTTTTTTTTTTTTTTTTTTTTTGTCAAGACCCAAGGGGAACTACTGACTTCCTTCCCTTTTCTGTTAATTTTCTCATACATTTCATTTTTTCTTATGGCTTCCTTGCTTGTCATGTGTAAGGCTTTGCAGCCCCTTTCTTTGTTCCCCTTGTTGTAGATGAAAAGCTCCCATTAAATGTAGCTTCTTCCTTAGTGATGCTGTCCTTATCACTTGGTAAAGATGTCAATATCAAGTTCCAGCCACCCCTAAAACTCATTAAATATTCTAAATACCTGGTAGTATTACTGGCTGTCACAGATAACAATGCAGAGAACACTCAGTACACAGGAAAGTGAGGGCTCATTTCTGTTCCCCACTGCTGCTGGATTGTGCGTAGGGCTTTGAGTCATTCAGATAATTGTTTATCTTGCTCTATAAAAACATCTATATTCAAAGCCTTAAATTTTTTTTTACATTTACTGTTATAAAGTAATATAGCATATTGTAACCATGAAATAAAACCTGAGTGTCTTGGAGTACTTTTATCCAAGCTATATATTTTTATGTGCAGTAAAGGCAACTGTGAGCACAACATGGGTAATTATGCATTCAGTTTGAAATGTCCCAGTATTTACCTTGTCACCCCTGTGCAAAATCATTCAGTAATAAATCCAGTATGACCTAACAAGTAGCATGCACAATTATTTTATTTGTATTTCTCCATACAGAAAAGCTATCCCAAAAGTTTGTTCACAAAAATGATAGTGAAACATGCCTTAGCAATTTTATTTCTTACAGATAGACTATCCAGAAACATTAAAGGCTCAAAAAAACACTACACATAAAAAAACAAACAAACAAACAAACAAAAAAAAAACAAAACCCAAACAAAAAAATATTAAAAGGAGGACATTTTAACAACAATTAGACATGTATCATCTGGCTTCCATCTTGAGTAGCACCAGAATTTGTGTCTCTCAGGAGGCCATCAGGTCTGTAGGCAAAGAAAAAATCCACAAATTTCTGCTGAGATTAGCTTGCTCACAGAACCTACAGGAGTCCAGTTCAAACACCTCCATTAAATGCTGCAGTGCCAGGAAGAACAGCCACCTTTTATATAGGTTGGTGTCCAAGGGATTTTTGCCTTTCTTGGCAGCAAAACTGAGAACTCCAGTGCCTTTCTGCATTAATAATGTCTCTGTTCTCCAAGGTTCTCTGTTCCAAGAGGCACAGGACAATAATCTGCTTCCTCCTGAACCCATACATCTTCTTTGGATCCTGTGTGGTTTTTGAAATCTACTGATAGAGTGTATCACAGTGAGTGGCAAAGCTCACTGCTGAAAGTAACAACTGCTACCTCTTGGACATGCCTGGATGGGAAAAAATATTCTTCTTTTATAGTACCATCTCACAGCAAATGATTGTTCATAGTCAAAGCTATGCTGTGAACTTCTGCTCACATCATAGGAATTCTTTCAAGTAAAAGCTTCTAAGGAATCCGTTGTCTTCATCTGCCTTTTTTTCCTCCAGCCCTCCATCACTTGGCTTGGTTTGTGTCCACACTAAACTTCAGCTGCCTGTTTGCAACCCAGCTCCAAGTTTAAATGGAACAATAGGATAAGCTACTTCTTCTTTTTTTCTTATCTGTGCAACCCTGAAAACTCATATTTGCCCTTGTATATTGCTTCTGTTTTTATAAAGTACATTTCCTTTTACAGTAATATGTAGAAACACAGAGTACCAGACAGATGTCCAGCAAGGACAAAGTGTTGAAAAGGTTGGTCAATATCACTCACCTCCGACTTGTTCTTGACAATAGAAGATAATAAGCCTAAGGTCACAAAGTTTTACTCATAAAATTTGAAGTTTCTTCTAAAATTGAGTGGGTTTTTTTATTCCTTTAGATTTTCTCTCAAATCATGAGGATTATTTGTTTCTGTTCTAAGTATTACTGAACATTAGTATGCTGCTGAACATTAGTGGCAAAAGTATTAGGGAAAGTGCATTTCTGGACCTGCTCCTTGTGAACAGGGAAGAACTTGTGGGGGAAGTAAATGTTGGAGGCCATCTAGGGCATAGTGATCATGAGATGATTGAGTTTTCAATCCTTAGGGAAACAAGGAGAGGGGTTAGTAAAACTACCACCTTGGACTTCCAGAAGGCAAACTTTGACTTGTTCAGGAGACTGATTGACAAAGTCCCTTGGGAGGTTGTACTGAAGGATATAGGAGACCAGCAAGGCTGGACATACTTTAAGAGAGTAGTCTTAAAAGCACAGGAGCAAGCTGTCCCTACCTGCTGAAAAACAAGCAGGCAGGGAAAGAGACCGGCCTGGCTAAATAGGGACCTTTGGCTGGGCCTCAAGAACAAAATGAGAGTCTATGGACTCTCTTATTTGGAAGAGAGGACAGGTCTCTTACATAGGCTATAAAGATGTTGTGAAGCAATGCAGGGAGACTAGGAGGGCCAAAGCACAGCTAGAGCTCAACCTAGTTACAGCTGTTAAGGATAATAAAAAATATTTCTATAAATTCATTAACAACAAAAGGAGAATTGGGGAAAATTTCCATCATTTATTGGATGCAGAGGGAAACTTAGTAACAAAGGATGAGGAGAAGGCTGCGGTGCTTAATGCCTACTTTGCCTCAGTCTTCAGTAATGGAACAAGTTATACCCTGGACATGCAGCCTCATAATCTGGGAGACAGGGAGGGAAAGCAGAATAAGGTTATCATGATTAAAGGGAGGTGGTCAGAGACCTTCTACGCCACTTGGATGCACACAAATCTATGGGACTGGATGGGTTACGCCCAAGGGTGCTGAAAGAGCTGGCAGATGTGCTCGCCAAGCCACTTTCCATTATTTATCTGAAGTCCTGGCTATCTGGGGAGGTCCCAATGGACTGGAAGTTAGCAAATGTGACACCCATCTACAAGAAAGGGAGAATCCAACTGGTGGAAGGTCACAAGTGGCGTTCCTCAGGGCTCAGTGCTGAGACTGTTTCTATTTAACATCTTTATTGATGATTTTGATGAGGACATAGAGTCTACCACCAGTAAATTTGCAGATGATGCCAAGTTAGGCAGGTGTGTCGATCTGCGTGAGAATAGGGAGGCTCTCCAGAGAGACTTATATAGACTGTATTGCTGGGCCACTGTTAATGGTATGAGTTTCAACAAGGCCAAGTTCCAGGTCCTGCACTTGGGCCGCAGCAACCCCATGCAACGCTACAGGCCTGGGGAAGTGTGGTTGGAGAGCTGTGTCACGGAGAGGGATCTGGGGGTTCTAATTGACAAGCGAATGAATATGAGCCAGCAGTGTGCCCAGGTGGCAAAAAGTCCAATGGCATCCTGGCCTGTATTAGAAACAGTGTGAGCAGCAGAAGTGGGGAGGTGATTGTCCCCCTGTACTCAGCACTGGTGAGGCCTCACCTGGAGTACTGTGTCTGGTTTTGGGCACCTCAGTACAAGAGAGATATCGAGGTGCTGGAGCGGGTGCAGAGGAGGGCAACAAAGCTGGTCAAGGGACTGGAAAATAGATCATGTGAGGACTGTTTGAAGGAGCTGGGTCTCTTTAGTTTGAGGAAGAGGAGGCTGAGGAGGGACCTTATCAATCTCTACAACTACCTGAAGGACATTGTAGAGAGGCTGGTGCTGGTCTCTTCTCTCAGGTAATTAGTGACAGAAACAGAGGCAATGGCCTAAAGCTGAAACAAGGTAGGTTTCGACTAGACACTAGGAAAAAATTTTTTGTAGAAAGAGTGGTGAGATATTGGACTAGGCTGCCCAGGGAGATGGTTGAGTCACCATCCCTGGATGTGTTTAAGCATCACTTAGATGTGGTGTTGGGGTATATGGTCTAGGGGTGAACTTGTAGAGTAGGTCTAATAGTTGGACACGATGATCCCAAGGGTCTTTTCCAACCTATATGATTCTGTGATTCTGTGAACACAAATATTTTATGTCATTGCATTAATGCAGTAATCTTCCTCCTAAGCCAAATAATTAAGCACATGGAAGGATATGGGTATAATATCACCACACACAATATAATACGGTGTTCTGAAAACTGAAGTGCTAGAGGGTTTATAAATATTAAATATGTCAAATCTTAAAGGTCTTGCCCCTCTTCTAATACTGTAATGTTTTAAATTTTATTTGAGCAGTTCCAAATGCTGTTGTCCCAATGTTCATGCATTCTGAGAGCTACATTTGGTTTTGCTTAGCCTGAAACTTGGTATCAGATCATTACTTTAGAGGTGGTACTGTGATAGCTTACAGACAGCGTTTCCATGCATGAAACTGGGGAGAAATAGCAGTGAAAGGGAAACATTAGCATGGAGCCCAGCATAACCCTTTGGCATCTTTAACCAACAAATGAGTATAGAGAAAGTCTGGCTTTCAGTACTTTTCTCTTTTCACCTGGAATTTTATGCTTGAAACAATGAAAAAATTAAACAGCAACAACAAAACTCAGAACAGTTTAACCTAATTTATAACTTCTAAATATTGTTTGCACTGAAGTTCCTTTATAAGTATGCAAGGTTCCCTTATCATTTTTACCCTGACACTCTACTTCCATAAATCAAATATCAAGTTGATAAAGTCAGCATAGCCCTGGGAAAATTCAACAGGATGTCATCTATTTCTTATTTAATATTTTATGAGAACAAGATGTCTCCATTACATAAATAATTCCTTTGCATTTCATTCAATTATGCTGTTATTTTGGATGTTTACTCTTGAGAGAAAGCATGGCTTTTAAGGGCAAAGTGAATGTCCTAGGTTGAAATAATTGTTGAGGTCCAGAGATTAGTGATCTGTTATTAATAACTATCCGTAGCAGAATGTTCATATGCAGAAAAATATCTTGCTTGAAGAACAAGGAAGACATGGTGTGATCCCAAAAGCTTAGACCAAACAGAATAGGTCAGAAAATTTTCAATTACACACCACCCTCCCTAGAAAAGTAGGATTTATTGAAACCCAAACTTGCTGTTTACATTACTTGCTTCAAGAAATGACAGTGTGGCTACTCTGACTTCAATATATGACTAAAAATAGACAATTAATAAAAAACATTTTGTTCCTAACCAGGAACATATATAATCACTGGACATTGGAAATTCTGAAGCTGCTGAAACCTTTGCTCCTTTTCAAAGCTCTCTTTAATTTCTCTTGGAAGGGGCAGCACATTCTTTGACAGTTGTGGGGTCCATCCCACTAAAGCTTTGTAAACCTTACTGAAATCTTTTTTGATGATTTTGTGTTGATGACAACACACAGGCATCAAAGATTTTGTGATATGTACAACTGCAAATCTTATATTACAATGTGTAAAAAAAATGTTGCATCTAACACATTTTGGTAGATAATTTGTTTTGACTAACAACTTAAGTGCTAAGAGTTCAGGTGGGTTTGTCTGTGCATCCTTCACAGCAGCCTGTACTTCACTGGTTAGCCCAAAGTTTTCAGAGAGGGGTATATGGTTACTCAGGCTAAGCACAGCATGGGTGAATTGGGGAAAGTAATAACTTTTCCTGTACATAATCACTAAATCCCCTCACTTTATGTTGTGTTAATAATGTTTATAACATTCTTTTTTTTCTGTAATACTGATCCTTTAGCCTTCTGTTGAGTTAGCATGCAAACATGGAAAAAAAGTTAGCATGGAAAAAAACCCCACAAAACCTAGTGCAGTTTTTTTTTTTTCCTGAGAATTTTACCACCTGAGAAAAAAAGTTATACCACCATTTCTTGAAGTTTCAATAAGAGCTCCTTTAAGTTTGAATTGTTTATTCTAGTGGAGTCTACCTGTTGCCATTTCCCAGGTGCTGCCTCCCATTTTATATTTCTTTTGTTAAGGCTTGTGTTTTAAAGCAGAAGTTATATCCCTTCTGTTTCTCAGTTGATCATGAAGCAATGGCTTTGGCATTTTGGTGTCTTCCACTCTATAGGTATAGCTGTCCCACCATGACTTTGATACAGTGAGTGTGGATTAATTTTTCAGAATATTTGTATTCTGCAAGTTACCCTGCCATCTAATATGCAATAGGGAATACAAAACCTGCAGATGATAATTGTCTGATATACATATGTACTGCTGATAGCAAGTCTATTGCATGCACCACAACAGCAATTGGTTTTTAAAGTGTTTAATCTGGTCTGAAGCTTGAATCTGATTTGCTTCTGAGCTCTTACTGACACATGAGAAAAAGATGCACAAGCTCTTCTAATGCCATCTGTCAGCTACTTGATGACTAAGCATCTTTCAAAAGTTTGCTCTCAATATACAAAATTAGTGTATAGCTTGCAATAATATGCTGTCAATTTTACTCTGATTCTTCATGCAGTTTCCTATATGCATTCTTGATTTGCTTTCTAGTCATCATTGTTTTGTGCCTATCTGTTCCCGAAATTAACCACTTTAGTCAATTGTACGTTCCCCCAACATAAGCTCCTTAAAAAAAATGTATTCCTCATCTCATAGAATGTCATACCTCATGTATGTTTGTTGCATCTGCTAAGTCCATCAGGTTTCTAGGTAACTACAAATGTATCTGCATGCCAGAGTGAAGATCACATGTTGGGACCCCATTAGTAGGGAGTAGCAACTATCAGGAGAAACATACATCTTAAAAATCACATTTTATGTTCTTTTAACAGTAAAATTTTGTCTAGTAAATGTAGTCAGTGAAGCTGAAAGATTATTCATATCTTTAAGCTAATATCTATAGCAGGTTAGGTAGGCACCATCCTAACCCCCAATGATTATATTATAAAATCATGGGATAATTTTGGTTGGAAGAGACCTTTAAGATCGTCAAATCCAACTGTTAACCCCACACTGCCAGGTCACCACTAAACTGCGTCCCTAAGCATCACATCTACACATCATTTAAATCCCTCCAGGGATGGTGACTCCACCACTTCACTGGCCAGCTTGTTCCAGTGCTTTACAACCTTTTCAGTAAAGAAATTTTTCATAATATCCAACTCCAAATTGTACCCTGGCATGACTCAAGGCCATCTCCTCTTGTCCTATTGTTTGTTACTTTGGAGAAAAGACTGACCTCCACCTCACTACAACCTCCTTTCAAGTTGTTGCAGAGAGCTATAATGTCTCCCCTGAGTCTCCTTTTTTCTAGGCTAAACAACTCTAGTTGTTTCAGATGCTCCTCATAAGACTTGTTCTCTACACCCCTCATTGACTTTGTTGCCCTTCTTTGGACATGTTCCAGCACTTCAATGTCCTTCTTGTAGTGAGGCACCCAAAACTGAATACAGTATTCAAAGTGTGGCCTCACCAGTGCTGAGTACAGGGTGATGATCGCTTCCCTAGTCCTACTGGCCACAATATTTCTAATACAAGCTAGGATGCTATTGGCCTTCTTGGCCACCTGGACACACTGCTGACTCATATTCATCCAGGTGTCAACCAGTAACCCCATGTCCCTTTTCTGCTGAGCAGCTTTCCAGACACAATTCCCCAAGCCTGTAGCTTTGAAGGGTGTTGTTGTGACCCAAGTGCAGGACCCACCCTTGGCCTTGTTGAACATCATACCACTGGTCTCGGCCCATTGATCAAGCCTGACCAGACCCCTCTGAAGAGCCTCAAGAAGATCAACACTCCCACCTAACTTGGTATCATCTGCAAACTTACTGAGGGTGTCCTCAATACCCTCATCCAGATCATTAATAAAGATATGGAAGAGAAAAGGCCCCAATACTGACCCCTAAGGAACACCACTTGTGAGGAGTCACTAGCTCGATTTAACTCCATTCACCACCACTCTTTGGGCCTGGCCATCCAGCCAGCTTTTTATCCCACTAAGTGTATGTCCATCCCAGCCATGCTTAGCCAGTTTCTCCAGGAGAATGCTGTGAGAAACAGTGTCAAATCATTTACTAAAGTCTAGGTAGACAACATCCACAGCTTTTCTGTCATCTACTAAATGGGTTACTTTGTTCTAGAAAGAGATTAGTTTAGCCAAACAGGATCTGCCTTTCATAAACCCATGCTGACTGTGCCCAATCACCTGGTTGTCCTATATGTGCCATGTGATGGCACTTAAGACTGTCTGCTCCATAACCTTCCCTGGCACTGAGGCCAGACTGACAGGAGTGTAATATCCTAGATCCTCCTTCTGGCTCTTCTGGTAGATGGGTGTCACGTTTACTAGCCCACAGTCAACTGGGACATCCCTGATAGCCACGACTGCTAATAAATGATGGAATATTGACCAACTGCACCGTAGAGATCTACATGTAGTCACATGAATGTCATCTATTATTGGATTAGATTAGAGATTGGATTGGAATTACTGGTTAGATGGCAGTAGCCAGACTACAGTTCTACTGACAGCATTTAATGATTTCACCCATGTACTGAGGACAGTACGAGAAATCCAGTGCTGTTTACTCTGCAACTGCTAACTACAAATAGTCCATCAGCTGTACGTTATTTATGCCTCAGATCACACAACTACTTAGATAGTTTACAGCTGATGGAGTTGTGCAGCCAGTGATGAAATCTTGTGTGCTTATGCTGTCTGACACCATACACACTGATGTGAGAGGTAACTGCCAAATTTAAATTGTTGCCTTTACTGATGTAGATAGTAATGAACTATAATTACCATTCAGTTTTCCATATGCCGCTAAAGAATTTGTATAATTAACTCCATATTTAAATATGATTCATGTCTCTAAATTTAAATGTCTCTGCTGGATTCAGGAGCTTTAGCATTCTTCATGATTTCAATTGCTTTGCTAATTTCTTCAAGGTAGGGGGCTATGTTAATTTTACAATTCTTTGGATGATCTACTTCTTTGCAATTTATTTATTCACAGTTTTTTGCTTACCATCTGAGGGTGTACTGACGAGATATCTAAAATCAATCTCAATTTGAAAAAAAAAAAGTTTGAAGTTAAATATACATTAAACTGTCTCCAGTTTTGATATTTCTAGATTTTAAAAGTCTTATAGTTTGATATTAATAAATTTGGGTAGCTATTCCAAAATATGTATTATTCTAAAATGTAAAAATTAATATTTACAACAAAATCATACATTCTATTATGTTTATTTGTAAAAAAAAAAAAGTCTTGGTTTGAAACTTAAGATTTTAACATCGTGAAAAATGTTTAGATCTCAGAAATTCTCGCAGGATGGACTAACTGCTTCTCATAATTTCACTATCAGTGTCTCCCTTCAGTCACTAAAGCTACTCTCTTTCTCAATGAAATGAGGATGCAAGGGACTATAAGGTGTTCAGAGAGAGAGAACAAAATCTCCTGAAAAACTGCTTATCAAACCCTGGAAACACAACAATGTGGTTGTCATATGCAGTGTCATTCCCATATCACAATATGTCCATTTTTTCCTCAGCGGACAGAGGCACAGTTGTGAGTTTTACATTGATTTGGTTCCCTTCCCATTAATTTACATACATCCTATTAATGATTCAAACATAAGATTAATGCAGCTCTTCCAAAAGTATACATGCAATGTGTGTTGCTTAAGAGTAGAATATTTTCCTTTGTCTCTGTGATCATGAGTCCTGGGAGGAAGCACAGTTTAGCCATATGTTTCTTAGCTTACATGTAATCTACTGACATGCCAAAAATTTACCAAAAGGATATCACTGACACAACTTAAAAGAACATATTGTGCTACTAAGACTGATGCAGCCTTTGAACTTCATAATTACATGCACAATTGCAGAAAAGAGATTGCATGAATCTGAAGAGCTGTATAGATATTGCAACAGAGTGTTTGGTGGCCTGGAAACATGCTTATAGGATGGCTAAAGATGGCAGGATAGGTGAAACAAATCCACTTCCAAGATCCATGCACACTGCCTTAATGACAAGCTGAGACATATCAAATCCTTGAAAACCAAGTGTAAAGTTTAGATTAATGGTGCCACTGGGTCCTATTCAATTTTTTTAACAGAAATGATGGGTGGTCCTATGACTTATGAATACTAATAAACAACTCTGTCAGTACTTACCAATAGGGTAATAGATCAAAGATAGATACACGAAAAATTCCAGTGGCTGCCTGAATGATTCTTCATAGTTTTCATAAGAGTGACAACATTATCATAGCAAATATATGTGAACCTAAAATACATTCTTGCTTTCCAGCACCTTGGGAATTAAGGTAAATAATCGAGGAAGAACACTCTTCACATATCCAGTCTGTATTAAACAGAAAAATCTGCAAAGTTTGTAATTTTTTCAAGCATTCCCATAGACACTATCACTCAAGTCATATTGAATAGGCAGCCTCGGTAAATCTGTGAGTAATTATGTGAGTAGATTAGCAGGAGTTCTGACAAACGTGGGAATGCTGTCAATGGTGTACTGACAAGAACTAAAACTGAATGGGGATCAAATTGAATTACTGTAGTGTGGAGCAAATTAAACCATAGAGCTTGAAGGAGACCTACCCATGTATATAAAGTACATTTAACAGAAGAATCTTTACTGAGCTGTTATCTAGATACTTAGCAAGGTCTTGCTATAAACAAGATGGCAGCAGATGACTGGGTTTTATTTTAATTAAAAGTCACAAAGAGTGAAATTCAAATAGCTGAAGTTAATGCACACAATGTACCTCTGTGAAAGCAGAAGCTGCTAGTAGGAAGTTTTTACAGAGAATCTTTTTCTGTATAGCATATCATTCTGTAAACACCCTGTGCCACTGACAAGGATTAATACTGTTAGTCCTACACAGTATTCCAAACATTTTTGATTAACGTATTAACAGTGCCTAAAGGTAAAGGTATTCAGTTAGATTTTGAGGGAAACACTATATATCACTATTTACTATCATAGAAAGCCATTGCATCATCTTCTGGAGGTGATGGCAGTACTTGAGACACCAAATAACATTGTTGTTCTAAATTTCCATTTTTTTGTCTATCAGAAATTCATGATGATTCTGACATCAGTGTCCAGGAGTGCAATAGTTCTTGTTTTCACTTTTAAACTGAAAGTAAATATCAAGGGTACATGTCATCTGGGCACCAGTAGAGCCATTTTGAATTTTAATTGGATGGCATATTAGACTCTGATTTGAAAGCCTTTATCAGCAGGCATTTTATGAAGTTGCAATAATTTAAATTTGTACTTTATTGCAAACTGCTTAGATCAACTGAAAAAAGAAATCTATATTATGTAAATTCTGTCACCTTAAGAAAAGTTAATATGTGACATATAAACACACATTAAGATATGTTATTTTTTAGTAAGGTCATGTCATAAAAATAAAAATCATTGTCCATAACAGTTTTTTGGAGGCAAAACAAATGATTCCAAATTTATTACCAAAATGTGCTTTTTCTTTTGTTTTGACCTGTAGTAATGTTCCTCTGAGGACACTCTAAAATATCACTGGCCCTTCTTTCACCTCCATCTAAGTCTCATGTGCTCTTTTCCACATATTTTCCACTAAAACCTCAGGTATTCCTAGAAAAAAGTCTTGCGTAGTTCTGAGAAAAACCCCTTACAGTGATAATAAGGTTTCAGAATGCACTGTCCCTGACATCTCTGGCTGGACATTTTAGGTGTTTTCTATTGTGTCTGACTTTATCTCTACAAATCGTTTTCCAGATTTCATCTGAGATCAAACAAGATTTTTACTGGACTCATATTGATATTCTGTCTTTCAACTTTGCTTCCCTGTCCAGGCACGAGTGCATATCTGAAATTTCTGTATCTCTTCCAAAACTGTCTTCAAATGTTGCATTTTTTATTTGGGGAAAAATAAACAGGAAAAAAGAAAATTCAAATATACTACATGTCTGAATAAATGGAGTTTTGGGGTGAATTAGTTTCCTTTCTGTTCCCCTTTGTTTTCCTTAGAGGGTTAGGGCCCCATTTTATGAACTGTGCTAGCTTGTGTATGGTCTACAACTTAAAGTTATGGATGCACGAGTAGTTTCAGGTTGAGAGATCAGTCATCACTCTTGCTTTTACTATGGGTAATTCTTCTGAGATAGCAATGACAATGCCAATACCTTTCTCTTAATTCAGCCACTCACTTGTTCCAGCAAACTGATGTAATTATACATTGTTTCCCAAATGTCAGAAGTTGTCTTAGTTTGCGCATATAGGTCTTTGCACAGGGTTTTCTGGATACCATCTTTGAACTTCTCACACATTTCTACCTCTGTCCTATTGTGGTATTTTGAATTTGCCATTTTGTGCAGTGTATCAGAGTACTTCACCTACTTCAAAGACAGTCTGTGCTGACATGTATATTAATAAATGTTAATTGCTTCATCAAAGTCTAGCTTTTACTCTTCTGAGAGTCTTTATCCAAGTTCTGGTTTCAGATCCTGCTTATCAGAGACTCAGTCCCTTAAATTGTAAGATGCTTTTTCTTTTTTTCAGTAACTCTTCTATATATTCACATCTTCCTGAGGTCTGTTTTTAAAACATACCAGTCGCTTTTGTGTGGTCTTTGGTACTCTTCCAGGATCTGCATTGTGTCTTCTGCCTGACCTTAACAGAAAGCATTGAAAAACCTCTATTGATTCAGAAACTGCTATTATGAGAAATAAATTTCTGATTAATTTTCTTTTTGCTGGAAAACATTCTTTATCATTACAACTAATGCTGTCTTTACCTCTGTTTGTGTTTCTGGAGAATTTAAGTTACACTGGGGGCCTTCACTGTTAGAGTTGTACTAAAAATACGATTTTCTTGATCTTCAGCCATCACTCAGAGCCAAGACATCTACTGCAATTCTACTTCACTTCAGTTTTGGATGGTGTGAGCTCTGTGTAAGGTGAACAATCTGGCTCATGCTAGAGCTTCATGTAAGGAGCAGCCCACTCCTGTCTGAAATTTTGTGTACATTGCTTGAGATGACAGAAGGCAGGGAAGGTATCACGTATCTACTTGTCAACCATCTATTCTTCATCCAAAACCATCTCCCTTTTCTCAGTAGTTAATAGTTAAATTCTGGTATTGTCTCATTAGAGTCAAAGCCTGTTTTGCCACTGACATTGGCAGGTGCTGAGTAGAGCTAAGAGTACAAACATTGGAAACCATTATTCCGGGAGGATTGTGCACACACTCAATCCATGCTGAGAGCAGGTTATATTAACAGGCGTGAGGGGAAGAGCACAGTCAGGTGACAGCACTCTTTAGACTAGCATACACTGGAAAAAAGCATGGTTTAGCAATACTTGCCACACTTGGTTATTT
Source organism: Todiramphus chloris collaris (assembly GCA_025345505.1). NCBI lineage: Eukaryota > Metazoa > Chordata > Aves > Coraciiformes > Alcedinidae > Todiramphus > Todiramphus chloris. The sequence continues at coordinate 8,279,268 of JANVCC010000019.1, forward strand.
CTATTCAGACTCAGCTAATTTGAAAGGTAAAACTGATAGTTTCTCAGATACTGCATGTGGCAGTCTTTGGCAAATGCCAGTTTCGTACAGGGCAACACTGTGTATATATCTGGTGGAATGGAATGTACTAGTAAATAATTATTTGCTGCTAAATAAGCCTCACTTAAGTAATTATTTGCTGATAAATAAGCCTCACTTCTGTGATGCTAATGAAAATTAAGTGATGAAGTTATGGAAACTGCTATATTCAGTCTTGTGGTGGGGATGCAGGAACACCACATGTCCAGATAAAATTCTCAGTCTTCCTACTTCAGACCTCCTAGGTGACTTTTATAATTTTTCCATTAGTCTAATTTTTAGAAACATGTAACCCAATATAAGCTTCAGAGCAACTAAGTGACAAATAATTGGTCTGATTTTCATGACCACTGTCTACATCAGGATCCTATTTTTGAAAATAGTCTCACTTATTTAGCAATAGAATAAAGATGTATAGAGCATCTATCTTTAGGTGCACAGAGCTACATATCCAAGCTCAAGCTTATTACCTGTATGTTGCCTTACTAAGTATAGTTTTTCATGACATCAGTGTCACTGTGTTAAAAGACAATAGCTATGAATTTTGATACCTTAAAATGGCCCAATCAGAATAGCCAAATGATGTTTCTCTCTCCTGAAATTAAAAAACCCAACAGAATGCCCAGTTAGAGAATAATTTATATGATCACATTAATTGTATTATATTCAGCCTAAACCCGTATATATCCAGCAAGGGGTTGCAGGCAAGACATTTCCTAGAAAAGTCCTATAAAAATATACTGAATGACAAGATATGCTGTGCGGGCTTGTTTGCTTCTATAGCCATGAAGTAGCGGTGGAATATTTTATGTATGTGTTTTCCTCTTAGCTTTCTACACCTTGTAGCTTATGTGCTGATTAGTATCAAGTGGAAGAGGCAGCTTAGAAACATGATCTGTTTTATGGGTCTGTATTGTCAAGGAACACCGCAAAACAGAGAAAAGAACTCTAATATAACAGATAAATCTGAACATATTTATTCATGGTTTTCCACCTCTTTTTTTCATACAGCAAGACTCGAAGTCTGTTTCTGCACATGTTTCCCATTGAATTCAAGATCTCGTAATGCATAAAGCATGGAGTAATTTTTTTAACTTGCTATTTCTTATAAATTAATGAGAACAACTGTGTGTACTCTTTGCATTTCACCTGATGTATAAACAGAGCAGTGGGGTCAATTGTGAAAAACGTTTACATTTGAGGGGAGAATAAAACCCACTCAGATGCTGTGAAGCTTTTTCCTCAATAGCACATATGCCTTGTTACAATCTGACAAACATGCCTACAAAAGAACCCAACCTACAACCCAAGATCTTAGTTTGGGTTTTTTTGTTTGTTTGGTTTTTTGTCTGTGTTTGTTTTGGTTTGGTTTTTTGTTTGCTTTATTTTGTTTTACAATTTTCAGTAGAAACTAAAAACTCATGTAAATTACATACAGTTTCCTTTCTCTGTAAAAGTATCAGAATGACGCATAAAATATTGGCCTCCATGACTGTGCTGGCATAAGAACCTAAAGCTAGGAATAAGCAAGGAAAGGAAGCATGCTCAGTTTGAACTGTTTTCTGAACAAACTTTACAGTCCAATAAAACAGAAATCCAGCTTAATAATATATCACTTATGTTAGATGTAATGTGCAGGGCCAAGAGCCTAAAACATACATTTCTCAACTGAAAGCATTGTTATTAAATATAACACCTGCCAAGAACTGTCCCAGTTGTATGCACAATGTTTCTCACCACTGTTTTCTCTGCAATAATGGCCTTTCATTTTGATTTATGAACATTTACCTAGCTCCCCAAGGGTGCCCATACTTTAGGACATGAAATAGGGTTGTATTTTGGCAAACTCTAAGTTTTTAAGTGAGCCAATTTTTTGTTATATACATATTTCTTGGCCTAGGTGGTAAATAGACCAAATATTAAAATACGTATTTTATAGTACATTAGTTACATAAATTTTTAGACAGTCCTACAAATATTTCTCCAACACTGTTAATTTTCTGTCTATTCTGGACCTTAATGACACTGCAGAGCATAAAGGAGGATCATACTCACAAGAACGATATAGTTTTCTAGGACCTTTCTACCTTACAGTGCTGAGCATAAGGAGAGGACAAAGCTTTTCTAAGAAGGCAGCTGTGGGAAATGTAATGAATAAGTAGAATTAGTCTGAGATAAAATTCTATCCTGCCCTAGTGAGGTGTTTGGCCAGTGTGACTGAGAGGCAGTCCAGCAATAATTTGACCAACTAATCTACTTCCAGCCTTCTACCACTAATTACAAATGAATCATTCTCCTGGGATAGCAGAGGTACATGTTACTTCATGCATCCATGTGTGTATGGAGTGACTGCAGAATGCTTCTTTTCCTCCTACTCTCCTTCTGCAACTAGGGTCTCTCTCTCCCCAGGAGAAAAGACAATGATAATACTCTTTATGTGGGTTATATTTCAACATTTCTTACTTTGTAATGAAATTTTGGATCACCAGCTCACTAGCTACATCAGCATATAGAGAAGGGCAGTTCATTGTTTTTATTTTCCTGCCTTCCACATCTTTTGCTGAAAGTCATGTCTTGCCCTCAGTCTGTCATTCCCTGCAAAACCCTTCATCCTACACAGAGCTCAGCATTTGAACCCCATGAGAAGTCACATAATTTTCTGAGGACTTATACCTTCTTTTTGCAGTGGTCTCAAAATGTTTATGAGCTAACACTGCTTGTTCTTCTTGTCAGCCATAAGTCAGTGGACACGTAGTGTGGAATTCATCAGCTATAATTAAGTCATCTAGAATTAGGTATCTAACTCTGAAAAAGACTCCATAGGTTTCTTTTGCAAGCAATGAAGACACATGAATACTTATAGGGCAATTCTTTACCTGGCAAAATACGTCCACAATGACTCCTATAAACTGTTCTGTTTGCAAGCCAAAAGAAATTACTATGGTGTGAGCCCAAACTTTTCTTATCGTGACTCTGATACATGGTAATTCAGGAAATGATAGGAATTTTTTTAAATGTCAGAACCTTGTATTTGTAGTTCTTCACTGCCCTCCTTTGAAAAAAAATAACTGAAAATGTTAAATTCCACATTATCACTGTTACTACTACTTCTGTTTTAATAGTAAAAAATCCTCATGGTGTTGGTTGATATTAAATTCTTTATATTTGCAAAAGCCAGCATTTTCAATCTGCAAAATTACTCACATAGAGAAGTCAAAAGCTGGTGGCAACATAAACTAAACCAAGGAAAATCAGGAAGAGCTCTTTCATTGAAATGGCTCTAACATATGGAATAAATAATCAAAGGGAAGGCTGTGGTTGAGAAGTGTAAATGAGTTCAAGAAAGCCTCGGATTTTTTGAACACAAAAAGGGTCAAGTCATAGAGTGAAAAGACAGGAAAGTAGGATTAAGGTAAACAAAAAGAAGCAGACATGCTGGGCCAGATAACTTTTCATGTTTGTAAATTTCATGTTTTTTACAGGGAAAAAAAAAAAAAAAGAAGTGACTACACAGATGGTTTGTGTTATTTCCACACCCTTTAAAATTGTTTCCAAAACTGTCACCTTTTTCTCTATCCTCTCATGTAGCATAAAGCACATACATTGTTTTCCAACATGTTCACAAGCATTCTTGCTGTCAAGAATGGTCTACTTATTAACCATCACCATGGAAAAATGTGTGAAAGAAGGGAAATAAAAACACTAATAGCATCAAATTCTGACATTGAAATTTGCTTGAGAGAAGATAGCTGGTGGCTCACTTACAGTGTGTCCACATAAGCAAGTAATTTGTTGCAAAAGAATGGATCAGTTGGTGCTGAGGCCACTATATTTTTTGTCAGCTCAGTTATGGGGCTTTATTTCGGTCTAGAAAAAAAAAAAAAAAAATCCCTCTGCCTGCATCATCAAAGCTGTCCAAATAACCTTTAGCTTAGAAACTAAGTAAACTAAATAACCTGTAAAGGGTCAGAAAACATTTAGTACAGAGCAGAACATCCAGTTTGGGTAGATTTAGAAAGAATCTATCTAGTACAAACCAAAAGAGGATTGCAAAGGGAATTAACATGGAGTACCTGTATGCTGTTGCTCCAGATCAAAACGTGAAAAAGACATAGTCTTCATCACCCAAGTTCAAAGTTCATGCTTGACTAACTCTCTTGGGTGTTCTGGTTTGCTCCACCTTATCAGACACTGTTTCACTATGAAAACTACCTTTTGGATACTGTCTGATTTTCATAATATAATTACAAGAAAGGAACAGAAAGCATTTAGAGAGCCTGAGTTATCCTGTGAAGCAGTCCTATATTTACCCTGGGCTGTGTTCCTGATGTTCTCAGATTGATTACTGGACCAGTCTTGAGAGTTCAGAAAAGGCTATGGCAAGCTCATGTAAATTTTCTTATGTGGAGTCCTAGCAAGCAGCCTCCCTATCTCCCCTCCCTGTACATTCTCATTGGATAGGTGAGAAGGAAGTATGTTCCTTTCTGATAGCGCAGTCAAGAGGATGTATGCAGAGCTTACGACAACTATAAAGAGACCCAAAATAAGAAGAGTTTAAATTAGAAGTTATATAATAGGATTTTCCCTCTGATAAGATGGCTTCAAACCACTTTTCTTTCTCACAGTCCCAGCTTTCCCTTTAGCTTTTACTTCCAAATCATGGACTGAGGTACACATTGTTTTTCACTGCCCCGTAAGACATACACAGACACACCACTACCTGATCCTCCTATGCAGTTCATAAAGTACCTTGTAGGAATTAGGCACTTAGATAAACCCGTTCCTGTGCTCTGGATCCATTTGGGTCTATTGCCTTCCAGTAGCAGTTCAACATACCCACTCTGTCAGCCTGCAGTAGTCCCTTTTCCAATGGTACCCTCATTCCCTAAGAGGGGAAAGCTTGGCAATAGGAAAGGGATTTCCTGCTGTGTTTACAGCAGCAGAGTTTTAGTGAGGTGCAGATCCCAATTCCAGCCAGTTATGGGCAAGGGATCAAAGCTCCACTAATGCCCTGTGGAGAAAAAAAGGACATAACTCTCTACCTTTGTTGCTCTCAGACCTAACACAGGTGGCACATGTTTTGAGATGAAAAAAGCCTGGAGAACTCCATCATCCAGCTTCCTCTACAACCTTCCTGCTCTGCCCTTTTGTGAAGAAGGAACACCAAAACATATGTTTGTTATGTTGGAACATACTCATGTTCAAAGGCGGTGAATGAACTGAACACCAGGGAAGCTCAGAGGCTTTTGAAGAGTCTCATTTCCTTAACAGAGTGACTTTGGAGTACAGGGAATTGTTGCTTACAAAGCTTGTATAACATGAAAGGAGAGTTGGGCCCTGATCATATTACTCTTTTTCACAAAAAGTCCTAAAAATAATAAAGTGAGAGTAAAGGCAGTTCTACTGGTCTATAAACACTAGCCTAGTAAAGTTTATAAAAGAGGCCAAGTATTGCTTTAAAAGAATAACATCAAAAAACACAAAAAAAACCCCAACCACTGAATTCCATAAACTAGGATTTTCCTTTTGTTATAATCTAGCTGTACTTCATACAATCTCCCAACATTTATGAATATAATTTGTGCTTTTTAATGGTCCCGATGAGTACATCAGAACTCAGCTCATGTGTACATGAATAAGCATGTGAACATTTCTAACAATTCTTGAAGAATTTTAGGTAGACTATTTTAAAGTTCAGAGCAATTCATACACCTTATGTTGCTATTATACACATACTGTGTTTGTACATTTGTTTTGGAAAGGAAAATTGCTAACAAAAGGTCTGTAGAATAAAGAAAATCAAATATGACTGATGAAAAAGATCCAATTAAATATAACAAGATAGTGCATGTTCTTCTGTTCCCTTACAAAATATAAAATAGTTTTTAGTCTGAGAAGAACACTTGGCTGTGTTAGATTGCTCTAAGGTGACTAAAAAAATTTTTTTTTTAGTTTTTTTCTTTTTTTGCATCGTCTCTTTCTGTTCTTAATGCATTGTGTCTGCTGGAGTGACTGCTTGGTATTTGCTGGTATACCACATGGTGCTCCACCAGATGCTGGTCTGTCAGACAGTAAGGCACACAGTGGCATCATATTGTCATACATAGAGTAATATTTTTCTTGTACTCAGACACCAGTACTGCCAAGAAACTGTTCTGGCTGCTCCTGTGGCTTTCCATTTCCCTATCATTTGAGCGCAGCTGGGAACACAAGGAGTTAAGTGACACTGCTCGTAATGTGCCTGTTTCAGTGGCAGGGCAGGAGGTTATGCAGCAGGGATCTCATAGGAAGGTGAATGCTTCTCCTAATGAGGTGAAGCTGATGACTCTAATGCAGTGGAACAGCTGCAACAGGCTCTTTCCCAGCTCGAAGTCACACTGAGACCAGATTCAGCATATAGCAGCTATGTTTTCTTCACACACTATAATTATGATTGATTTGCAAAAAATGTAAAGCTCTTTACCTTTTTTAACAAGAGCTTTAGGTTTGTGAGGCATTGAGGAAGGAGGTTTTGGTGCTGTTCCAGCGAGGACTAGCTCCTTCTGCCTTCTCATTCTTCTCCTTGGCTGACAAGGTTAGATTCCCCTCTTGCTGCAGTCTCCTTAAAGTGCTGGGAAATCTGAGTACCAGCAAGGACCAGGAATACTAGATTCAAATTTTTACTATAGCACAAACACATCAGCATGCCTCACTCCAAATGCAGATGATATATAAAATATAGATTGAATAGACTCATGGCTTTCCTGCTTCAATATTAAAAATTCTACCACTTCCATTAATGGCCCTATATGAGAGTTAGATTTCATGGTATATACATGCATGTGATTTTCTGCCTGTGAAATTCTCAGATGGCTTCCCTCAAAGATGTAAAGTCAAAACAAAATGCCTAATTCCCCAAATTCACCAAGTGGCTCTGTCGTGGTGGTGCACCCCATTGCCTGGACATTTAGATCATCTCACTCACCTGGGTTCCCAGAAGTCAGGAGGCATCCACAAGGCATATTTTGCACCAGTGTGTGCTGGGGGCTTCTGAACTCGTCTGGATAACTGAGCAAAACAGAGTTTAGCAGTATTCCCACACAGATGTTAGGAATCAGTCTTGGCAAGTAGCACACACAAGTTTGGAAATGTTAGAGTAGAAACTATTCTGAATAAAGTTCTTTCCCTGAATTTCAAATTAATATTCATTCTTTAACTATGTGATCATGAAAAGTGTGTAGGGTACTGAGCAAGCAAAGTAGAAAGCTTCAAGAAATGAAATGATCACTTTCTTTCTGGTGTGTAAGCATCAGATTGGGCCAGGACTCAGGATCTTTCCCTGCCAAAACACTGCTTCTTTTGGACAGCTTAATTCTGGCAGGTCCTAACATTTGCCAATTTGACATTGCAAATCGAACACTCTTTTAATACAATTTTTACGTCTACTATTGTATAAATTGTCTGCATAACTATATGTGCTTTGTAGTTTGGGAAAGAGCCTAATTTTCCCTTAAAGTTATAAGACAAATTAATGACATTTCTGCTATGTTAAAACCACAGGCAGCATACATCCAACTTATTATGACACAGTTTTGTCAATTGCTAGGCTCAGTAGTGTTTCTAAATGTAATGGCAGAGTTCAAAAAACATTGTTAGGAATTTTTGAGGGTGGTAATAAATAAATTATAACTAATAATAATATTTTCAGCAAATTGCTGACACTTAAAGGAATAAAAGCTGTGGAGCCAAATTGAACCATATGCTTTTGGAAAAAGCAATTTCACAAGTGGAAACTCTATTAGTATCTCTGTATGTTATTAGGACAGCAGGATTTGTTCTGCAAGTAGACTTATTTGCTGCATTAGATTAGATTCAGTTGGCTATTATGTATGTAAGTATGCACAGCTGTCCAGTATGCACTGTCAAGTCCATAGTAGCTAAAATATTATCTTAATCTATTTTTATTCATATATGATGTTTCTTAGTATATGATTTTCCTCTACAGTTTTGCTATAGCTAAAAACTGATTCTGAAAGTGAGGAGAAAAGTGCATTGGCATCATTTCATTTGCAACTTCACAAAGAATCAGAAATGTTCAGTAATATCAGAGGGAATTAAAACTTTGTATGCAATTGGAGACTTAATTCTGTGAGATTGTTACCATCTTTTAACTTTCCTTACCTGCTTGCAACTAAGCTGTGAATTGTCACCTAGATTAAACTCTGTTCAGTTAGAAATGACATGTAAAGGGAATACTAGCTGTCACGAATTTTCCTGAGAGAAGAACCAGCTGAAGCTCTTGTACCCCAGCTGCCAAAGCCCAGAACTAGAGGAGGGCTGAGAAAATGCGTATGATGTATTGTTGCTTAGTGCATCTGAAGGTTGTAATTGGGGATATCCCTGGCAAGTGCATCTTCTTATATTTCATCTGTTGCTTTGTGTCAGCTGATAAGGATGTAACAGACAAGATAGGAACCAGGAATAAGTCCTTCTTCTGAAAATACACGTTTTGTTTTTTTCTTCCTTATACTTTGTGTCCTATTAGTTTCTTGATATGAAATGACAACAAAGCCCTATTATTAGTTTTTTTGCTAGAACTTCTGATTGGAAGCCACATGAGATGCATGAGTCTGGTCAATTGCCCAGGCAGCTCTCAGAAAACATGTTAAATCCTGAACAATATATAGTTTCTTCGTGAGTATGGGTTTCAACAAGTCTTTCAATGATGCTTACTTTACCACTTCTATGAAAAAAAAACCCAAACAAACAAACAAAAAAACCCCCAAAATCAAACAAACCAACAAAAACCATATAGAAAGGCATTTTTTTATATATATATATATAAATGAACAAAGCTACTACATGCTTTCAAATGAACAAAAATGGTTCCTGTAGCTTCTGGGATGAATACAAAGAATGTAAAGTTGTCTCTGTCTGTTTTGCAGAGCTCCTGAAGGACAGACACAGTGATGCCAGTCTATGCTATTTCATAAAGCTTTTGTAAGCTAGTTGGATGGAATTTATTCTTTCAGAGGCTGATAGATTACAAGTTTGAGCCTGGATTACCCATAGCTGTCTACAAAATCTTAGAATCATAGAATGGTTTGGGTTGACCTTAAATATCATCTAGTTCCATCTCTTCTGCCATGAGCAGGGACACCTTCCACTAGACGAGACTGCTTAAAGCCCCAACCTGGTCTTGAATACATCTAGTGTTGGGTCATGTACAACCATCTTGGGCAACCCATTCCAGTGCCTCACCTCTCTTGCAGTAAAGAATTTCTTCCTAATATCTAATCTAAATCTATCCTGTTTCAGTGTAAAACTGTTACCCATCACCCTATCACTACATTCCCTTATAGAGTCACTCCTCATCTTCCCTAGAGCCTCCCTTTAAGTACTGGAAGTCTGCTATAAGGTCTCCCTTGAACCTTCTTCTCTCCAGGCTGAACAACTTTAACTCTCTCAGCCTGTTCTCATAAGGGAGGTGCTCCATGGCCCTCTTCTGGACCCACTCAAGAAGGTCCATGTCTTTTGTACACCGAGGGCCCCAGAGCGGAACGCAGTACTCCAGGTAGGGTCTTGACAGAGTGGAGTAGAGGGGGAGAATCACTTCTCTCAACTTGCTGGCAACATGCTTTTTGATGCAGCCCAGGATATGGTTGGCCTCACTGGACTGTGAGTGGAAATTGCTGGCTCATATTCAGTTTTCCATCCACCAACACCCCCAAGTACTTCTCCACAGGGCTGCTTTCAATTCACTTATCACCCAGCCTGTATTTGTGCTTGGGGTTGCCTCAACCCAGGTGCAGGTCCTTGCACTTGGTCTTGTTGCACTTCATGAGCTTGGCATGGGCCTACCTCTCAAGCCTGTCAAGGTCCTTCTGGATGGTATTCCTTCCCTCCAGCATGTTGACAACACCACACATCTTGGTGCTATGGGCAAACTTGCTGAGGGTGCACTTAATCCCACTGTCTGTGTTTCCAACGAAGGTGTTAAAATGGTCATATTTTGCCTATATAACCAGGTTTTGTTGAAAACTTCCTGGCTGCACACAGTAAGGTCTCTCCCCCTGGATGCTGTGTGGTTCAGTCCAGCCTGGTGCCTCACTGATCTCTGGAACCTAAAGAGAAGACTTGCCAAGGGTCGAAGTACAGCCAGCCTTGAGCTGGGCGGGACGAGCTCTGCTGGATAGCACTGAGGAATGGGATGGGGTCAGGAGGACAACTCCCTGATGCTCAGGTCACATCTGAAACACCTCTACTGCTGAAGTTATTGCTGCAGTGAGGTCAGGAGCCTTGGCAAACGTAACATTTTCACTGTAGTAAGATAATTTATCACTGTTAAACAATAAACAGCTTCTCCATATGAGCCTTAAAATAAAACATCTTCTAAGAAATTGCAAAAGAAAATGCCTTAGAGTAGGGGAAGACATCATTATTATTAGGATTCTGGACTGTTTTAATACATCATGAAAGCTATCTTTTCTTTTTTTTTTTTTTCCATGCTTAAATTTAGTCATGTTGTAAGAGAATGTCATCATTTTCCTGATGCAGAGGTCCTTGCTATTCCTTCTTTTTGTCCTGGCTAAGCTACTGCAGAGATTCATTTCTAACTAACACTTCTGCATGCACATTTAGCAGATGATGCAGAATTCCTTTGCGTGGTCTCTGCTGGCATTGAATAGCTACAGCTCATAACTCCAGACCTGGCTCAGCTACACTGCTAGCTGTTAATCTGAGCTCATATTAGTTTCAAGGTGTTCTTGCTACATTAGGAAGACCTTTCATCTAATTCTGACAATTCTTGGACCCTCCTTTTCCATAAATCTCTCCTTTCTTCTTTTGTAGAGTCGTGGCTTTCACTTCTGAGATAAATGATAAGTGACAAGTGGTAATGCCCTTTAAGTATCGTTTTCTGCAAAAGCTAATACCTGGGTGTTCACAAACCCTTGGCCTTTCCAGTGAAGGTCCATGTAGGAAATCTTATGGTGTGAAACAAATGCAGGACAGTTACCTGTATCTTTGATACTGATTTGCTGTTGCTAATTTAACACACTGTCAAGAAAACATTGCCAAAATAAGTCAAGGCCATTTCAATTCTTCAAGTCAATGGTCTATTTTCCATCTTTGTCATCATGGATTATAGCCTCTGAGAGCACTTTGTGTGGGTGTAACAGATAGGACAGTCAATATAATTTAGTTGCTATTGGAAGGGTGTAATTTCTACTTCCTTTACAAACTACCTACTTCCATCTGCTGTCGCAAACAGAGCTATGAATATTACCAGAAATCAAGGAGTTAATGGCATCTCATGAGAATTCATGATTTATCATAGATTTCCTGCCATTTTCTGGTTGAAATTGTACAGGTACAGATGCAAACATACTGGACAAAAGGGGAAAGTAGAGGGGAGTGAACAGAGACAGATAATTTTAAACCTTTCAGAGACTCTACCCATCATTATCATTCCCGTGGCTTTTTTTCCCCAAGGGCAGGAAAAGGCCAACACATTAAAACTTTTTTGTCTTCTAATCTAATCTAAGGGACTCATAGCAACAGACAAATCTCTCCTAATTATCTCTAATAAGCAAAATAACATGAGAACCAAACTGTGTTGGAGACATTCCAGGAATTTTCATTTCTTCATTCTGCCTGCTCCCTTATGCTGGCAATTTCTTTTTATCTGCTCCTCATTTGTTCTGATTACTTCCTTTACACATCAGAGCTGTACTTTTACTGGCTGCATGTCAGTTCCTCTATAGTTAAGGCTCTGAAAAAGTTTCAAAACCAATTCCACCTACTCTTTGTTTTGGGATTTTATTTGTTGGTTTTCAACAGCAGAGGCAGTGGAAGGAGGCTTTTTCTTGGAAGGGCAGAAAGTCCTGCAAAGCCCTTCTGCCCTCCTTAGAAAGACTGGTGACCATGGCTCCTGGGCTTTGCACAAGCTGCTGATGAAAGCTCTGCTTCACAGAGTGTTCAGAAATCCTTAGGTAGAAAATGCTCTGTGTATGTGTGTGTGCATATATATAATATAAAATCATTATATGTTCCATGACCTTTAAACCCTTATGTTTCAACTTCATGATCTTCTTTGTCTTCCTAGGCAAGCCCTGCTGGTTGACACCCAGATTTCTATCTGTGTTATTAGCATTCTTTACCTTTCTGTCCACATAGTTATAACATTTTTGGATTGAGTATGTACAGAATGGTGAACTCCAGGTCATATTTGCTGCAACATCCCTGTTGTCATTTTCAAACAGAAATTCAGATGGGAGTGCAATCCTGTAGGCCTTTCATGAATTTCCATCATTATCCAGCTCTACAATAATTCTCCAGGGTTAAAGAACTGAAATAATTATTGACCTCAGTCCACATCTTTTTTTTTCTTTTTTTTAATAAATCAGATGTAATTATTCTCTCAGCTGTCTTCATAGTGCTATTCCTGTGGAGATTTAGATTTTCTGACCTTGCTCCAGATATTATCTCTTACTATGAATAAATTTACTCAGAAAGCAGCTCGCTAAGGGATTGCCATCACCCCAATTTGTCTTGAGTGGCATATGCCTATAGAAAACTTCCAGAAATGTAGCCTGAAATTACTGCTAAGTTACAGATATTGAAGGAATTACATCAAAGCCAACGGAACACAAGCAATAGAGTACAAATGGTAGTATTTGTAGTTTGAAGGAAGGTGTCCTTTTTATTTTTAGACATTTCAGTGGAGAATATGTCAGGGCAGTATATTAAAAACAGAAATATCCAAACATCTATTATTTAAACCAAGTCTTCTTTTGTAACATGTCAGTATACTGCTTTGGTGGGAAATGTGTCAGGAGTGTATAGCAAAGTGAATTAAGTTCATGAGCTGGTAAGGACAAGTATTTCAGTTGTGGCTTTGACGTTCAGTTAGATCACATTCAAAAGTACCTATTTTTGTTTGTAAGTATCCTGAGTTGATGATGTAGAAAAATCAAGAAGAGGAAAATTTTGCAACACATTACTGGAAGTAGTTTGATGGCCTCTCCTGTTTAGCGATTGCTCAATTCTTTCTGACTTTAGAAAAAGAACTGAGAATAATAACCTTTGCTTATATATTTGTCTATTTTAATCAAATTTATTTTAAACATACTGGGTAGGTTCAAGTTTTTATTGCTTAATCTACAGTTCATGGTTTTCATAATATTTTTATCAGACTATTCAGTTTCTGAATCATCTCCAAATTCTTATTACACTTGTTTCTACTAGATCAATATGACTCCAGCAAAGGTCACTGAAACATATAAATAAAGGAAAATTTAAATGATTATTCACCATTTCAAAGTATTAAATTGTATTATTACAATTTGTAATTACAAATTGTATTGTATTATTATATTGTTATTTATTGTTATATGTATTGTATTGTATTATTATAATAAAATATTGTAATTTGTATTTATTATTATAAAAATACAAATTGTATTACAAATTGTAATATTACAATTAAAAATAAATAAGTATTAAATTGATTATTCACCATTTCAAACAATTTTCTGAGTTACTTAATGTTTTTAAAATCCAGTCCTTCATGTTTCAAATGTAACCTGCATTCTTTGCTCTACATATTGACCTTCCTTATTCTGATTATAGAACTTCCTGTCTAGTTCTCCAACTCATCATGAGATTAAGATGCTTGTCAGCTTTTTGCAAGATTACATCTTTAAAATTCTAACATTTCTTAAAGCAGAAAAGAGTATATTTCAGTGCTTTGAAAAGTATAGGAAAGTGTTAACCATGCTGTTACAAGACTGTAGACAAGACATAGTGCAAGATAGTTGTACCAGATACTTAACAATTCTTATTGCTTAAACTATAAAATATGTGCAATAACATGCAAAACAATAATTTCTTAAACAATAGAAAAACACTCCACAAATATATATATGTGTACTTACACAAATGTCCATGCATCGAGATCCTGCAAAACAGAAATAATACCTAAATAGGATTCCACCAGACAAGATAATTCATAAACTTTGTTGCAGGATAGTCATTAACTTATTCACAGAATCAGAGAATCACAAAATGTTAGGAATTGGAAGGGAACTCTAAAGATCATCTAGTCCAATCAACAAGCCGGAGCAGGATCACCTAGATCAGGTCACACAGGAATGCATCCAGGTAAGTTTTGAATGCCTCCACAGAAGGAGACTCCAAAATCTCCCTGGGCAGTACATTCCAGTGTTCTGTTACCTGCATAGTGAAGAAGATTTTTCTCATGTGGATTTTTCTTATGTGGAACCTCCTATGTTCCAGCTTGTTCCCTTTGCTCCTTATCCTGTCATTGGACATCACTGAGAAGAGCCTGACTCCATCCTCCTGACACTCACCCTTTACATATTTATAAACATTAATGAGGTCACCCCTCAGTCTCCTCCAAGCTAAAGAGACTCAGCTCCACAAGCCTTTCCTCCTAAGGGAGATGTTCCACCCCCTTAATCATCTCTGTGGCTCTGCACTGGACTCTCTCCAGCAGTTCCCTGTCCTTCTTGAACTGAGGGGCCCAGAACTGGACACAATATTCCAGATGCAGCCTCACCAGGGCAGAGTAGAGGGGGAGGAGAACTTCTCTTGACCTACTAACTACACCCCTTCTAATACACCCCAGGATGCCACTGGCCTTCTTGGCCACAAGGGCACATTGCTGGCTCATGGTCATCCTGCTGCCCACCAGGACCCACAGGTCCCTTTCCCCTATGCTGGGGGTCCCCAACAGGTCAGTCCCCAACCTATACTGGTACCTGTGGTTGCTCTTGCCCAGATGCAAGACTCTACACTTGCCCTTGTTATATTTCATTAAATTTCTCCCTCTGGAAAGTGTACAATGGAGGCAGTGAGGATTGCTTCCTTACCACTCCAGTTCTAGTTTTTATCCAGTAACACACACTACACTGTGCTCTTCTTTCCATTGGTCCTCAAATAATTATTTCAATTTATTATAGGTGAGTTTACTATCTATGGTGTGTTTTATATGAGGTTCTTTATTCTCTTTGTTATGCTTAAAAGCAGTTTAACACATTTTCCAAGGTTTCAATCTTTTGATGATTGATAATTGAGAACTGATTAATTATTTAGTTATGGGGCCTCTGAATTTGTCCTGTTCCCACACTTGCAAGGATTCTGCTGTCATCCTATGCTTACACTCCTCTAAAACATGTCATTGTACCAAGGTCACAGATACTCCTTTCTGCACTGAACAACGGCTGGTTATTACCACCAATTAGTTACAAAAACATATCAGAACTATTATAGCAACAGACATTGCAGTATACAATCATGAAAAGCTAAAGTAAAGCAAAAAAAATAGGTAGTAGTTCCCTAGGAGATAGAAAATAGCTGTTAGCTAAACAAGATAAAACAAGGATCCAGGGAGGTCAAGACAAATAAAGCCTGGAAAGTCCTACTTCTGAGGCCTTGAAGCATTAAACAAAGCCTGTGGCCTGTCACTAGCAATGGTAATAATGTTATTTGGATCATGAGGTTACAACACTATAACACATACATAAATATGTAGACATAAACACACCCACATACGTTTGCACCTCAAATTCAGGGAATACATGAAATCACAAAACATTCTTACAGTCCGTGTTGCCAGTGGACTGCAATCAGTAAATAAAGCACAAGGATTTTCACCCAGTCAGAAATTTCAATTTGAGCAAATTATAGAAATTAGGGGTTTTTACATATGTTCAGATTGCCATAAAAAAAAAAAGTTTTTGGATTTGCAGGTCATGGTTGGACTGCAAACCTTCTTAAATCTTAAATTATACTCAAAGTACTTGAGGTTTTATATCAAAAGATCTTTTGTCACTTATACCACACATGAATAAAGTGGTCATTTTCTGGTACATCTAAAACCAAATCGTGAGTCTGGTAGTAATGAGGTTGACTAGATTTGCAATTGTATTTTTTAAGAGAAAGGATTAAGCCTCATCTTGAATTTTTAATGTCTGTGGATTACACTGTATATAGCAAAAAGTGATCATAAAGTGGGCTCATCATAAAACAACTTTTATGGTATATGAACAGAGAATATTTCTCTCTGGAAAAGATGATCAATTTTGCTATATACAAACATCTGCTAAAACTGTTTTAAAAAAAACCCCAAGAACAGTTTCTTGACTGAAAGGACAGTTTATTGTGTATTATTTGACTTTTTTCTATACATCATAATTTTTATCTGGAGAAATATAAATCTGATTTTCTTCAGTTTTGCTAGCAAGGTTTAAGGAACGACTGCTAAATCCTTGAACAGCTTAACTGAAGTTGTAAGTTTGGCTGATAAAAGTAATAGCACTCAACCAATATAGCTGGAATAACCCATGAGCATAATACCAGAGAATGTTTTTATCTGAGAAGTAAAAAGTCATATAAACAGAATAGTAGATGGACTGAAAACTTTCTGTCAGCTTTTAAAAAATAGTTAATTCTAGGTGAGTGTGTTTCTTTTGGGGAATCTTAGATAACAGTCCTGGGCCTTGTTGATTTATTTCATAGTCAAGGATCTTAAAGAAAATGTAGCATAGGTATAAATGAAGTGTATTTCCACAGATATGATGGCAATAGCAAATAATGATAAGCAATGATTTGCTTGGTTATCTGAACCCAAGTGTTACATGACAGTGAAATGCAAAGTCACACATAGAAATGAGAAACGTAAGCTATAATCCATGGATTGCAAACTGGCTGAAGAACAGAGCCCAGAGAGTTGTGGTCAGTGGAGCAGAGTCTAGCTAGAGGCCTGTGGGTAGTGGTGTTCCCCAGTCCTGGGTCCAGTGCTGTTCAACATATTCATCAATGACGTGGATGAAGGGGTAGAGTGTATCCTCAGCAAGTTTACTGATGATACAAAACCGGGAGGAGTGGCTAATATGCCAGAAGGCTGTGCTGCCATTCAGCATGACCTGAACAGGCTGCAAAGCTGGGTAGGGAGAAATTTAATGAACTTCAACAAGTGCAAGTGTAAAGTACTGCATCTGGGGAAGAACAACTCCATCAGTACAGGTTGGGGGCTGATCTGTTGGAGACCAGCTCTGGGGAAAAAGATGTAGGAGTCATGGTGGACAAGAGGATGGCCATGAGCCATCTCATGCTCCCTCATGGCCAAGAAGGCCAATGGCATCCTGGGACATTAAGAAGAGTGTGGCCAGCAGGTCGAGGGAGGTCCTTCTCCCCCTCTACTCTGCACTGGTGAAGCCCCACCTAGAGTACTGTATCCAATTCAGGGCACCCCAGTGCAAGAAAGACAGGGAGCTACTAGAGAGTCCAGCACAGAGACAGTAAGATGATTAAGGGAGAAGAGCATCTCCCTTATGAGGAGAGGCTGAGAGAGCTGGGTCATTTTAGCCTTGAGAAAAGGAGACTGAGGGGGGACCTTATTAATATCTATAAATATGTACAGGCCAAGTATCAGGAGGCTGGAGCCAGGCTCTTCTCAGTGATATCCAGTGATAGGAAAAGGGGTAATGGGTACAAGCTGGAGAATAGAAGGTTTTGGGTAAACATAAGGAAAACCTTTTTTGTGGTGAGGGTGACGGAGCACTGGAACAGGCTGCCCAGAGAGGTTGTAGAGTCTCCTCTGGAGACATTCAAAACCTGTCTGGATGCGTTCCTGTGTGGTCTGATCTAGGTGATCCTGCTCTAGCAGGGTGGTTGGACTAGATGATCTTCTGAGGTCCCTTCCAACCCCTAACGTTCTGTGATTCTGTGATAACTACAGGAGAGAATTACAAACTTCAAAGCAGGAATGATGCAAAAGATTTGGAGGGAAGGTGATAATGCAAAAGCTCTATACGGGAGGTGTTAGTAGTTCACCAGTTAATTATAAATGCCCAGTGATGAATTGTAGTCAGTGAGCTGATGCAATAGGGAATATTGCATAAAGAGGAAATTATATCCCATTCCAGTGTGTACAGTTCCCCAGTCTGACATCTGAAGTGAAAAAAGGAATGGTAATTTAGAGGAAGATGAGGAAAAAAGCTGAAGGATAAGAGGAGGAAAAACATATCTTAAAGACAGATTCTTCAGGTGTTTCGTTGACTTAAAATATCAAAGGAAAGTCTCAGAGGTGACTTCCTCCAAACCTTTAAGTGCCTTGAAGTGTAGAAAGTGGAAATCCGGTAACATACTTCTTCTACCTGGTTGGCAGAGATGTGACAAGTTTTAACAGCTGGTAGCTGAACCCAGAGTGGTGCAGAAAAAATAAAATGCACATTTCTAACAGTAAAGATAATGAATAGTGTTATTTTACCCGGGGGCTCAGACTAGATAATCGCCATGCTTCATTTTGACCATTTATTCTATAAGTCTTCAAAAGTAAAAGAAAAGTTAATTCACTTAACAAAGGTTTCCCTTTCAAAGCATTTATAAATCACCAAAGGTAAATTTCTACAAAGAAAAGATAAAAAAGACAAACAGTTCTTTAGAAATAATTTATGCAATATATTTCATTATTCTTGATTCATCATGTTCTCTCAGACAACACTAGATCAGAATCACAACTACTGGAAGCATCCCTGAACTATTTCTGTTTTTCTGTTCAAGAGCACCCATGACTTCAGAGACCCTCTGTAATGTTGGCCCCTGACTGAAGTGATATTATTAAAGATACGTCAAAAAGTGCTGTGATCACATTAATTGGCAAAAATGTAATTCCCAATTTGGAAAGAAAAGAAAAATTAAAAATACTGACAAAGCCTGTTTTTCTTTTCTGATGAATGTTCTATTTAAAAGAACCAGCTTAGCTGGTAGCTGTTTTTCAGCTGCTGAAAACTATTGCTGATCCAACAAAAACTATATGTGAATCTATATTTACTTTGGGAAACAATTTC
Organism: Todiramphus chloris collaris; assembly: GCA_025345505.1. Taxonomy (NCBI): domain Eukaryota; kingdom Metazoa; phylum Chordata; class Aves; order Coraciiformes; family Alcedinidae; genus Todiramphus; species Todiramphus chloris. The sequence goes on from JANVCC010000019.1 coordinate 8,298,200, forward strand.
TGTTGGAAAAATAGAAACACTTCAAACATTGCATTTTCCTCTTGAAAGACAGCTTCATTTTTAAACTGAAGTAGACAGAGTACAAACCAATTTTTTTTTTTAAAGGGTTTGAAAGACTCCTTTTAAAAAAAGTACTCAAACACCTAGGAATAAAATAACCTTATGTTTTATGTTCATAGAAACTTTGCACAAACCTAAGTGAATCTGTTCTTGTATTTCATTTTGCTAAAGAAATTAAATGTATTTGATTATTATTTCTTAAGTGTGGCCATTGACATGAACAAAATATTTTGTTTCCATTACTTTAATATCATTACCTTGTGACAATTCATCTTGTGGTTAACAAATGTCATGGTATAGACCCAGACAGAAGCTGAGCACCACATGGCCACTCACTCGCCTCCCATCCCTCTCCTCCTGAATGGGAAGGAGAATAAGGGAGAAAAAAAGAAAAGCCCCTGGACTGAGATAAGGAGAATATAACAGAACGCAAGAGGAGAACAAACAATAGTAAAAACAAAACCAATAATGAAACAGTATATAAAGTGAGTGATACAAAACCAGTAATGAAACAGTATATAAAGCGAGTGATACAAAACCAGTAATGAAACAGTATATAAAGCAAGTGAAACAAAACCCACCTAACCAGCTAAAACCTGCACCGACCAAAGGCCCCATGCCAGTGACCCATGCCAGGCTTGCCCTGACTTTATATCGAAGGCATGACATCATATGGTACTGAATATCCCATTGGCTGTCTCGGTTGTCTGTCCTGGCTGTGCCCCACCTCCCAGGTTCTGGTGAAAATTAACATCATAGCCAAACCCAGGACACAGAGACTGCCCTATACTTTTTGATTTGCAACTAGTTATACTCAGTGGGACAAATATGTGATGATTTAGCTCCACTTAAGAATGCAGTTTCATCAAGGAACTGCATTTGGTGACAGGACAATAAACTACCTAACAGCAGAAGTTTGAGGGGGGATTAATGAATGTCAGAACAGATTTCCCACATCTGCACTGAGGTCAGTGAGCTCAGTGGGCAAGTTTCTGGTTTAGAGTGGCCATAGGACTGGTCTAGTAAAGGTATTCAGAAACAGACTGTTGCAATGAGGTTGAACATTATTAATAAAATAAAACCCTAACCTTTGATGAGGAGAAGCATGTGAAACTTAATGAAGACATAAATACTAAATGTACTTTTTGACTAAAAATATTATAAAGAACTAAGGAAGTAATGGTTTTGTCCATCCATAACTCTTCAAAATTCTATCCAAGGATTTTACATTTTTAAATAGATGTAGATTCGAATAATTTTTGATCCCATTGTCTCTTTTAAAATAACCTACTTCTCAAGTCTTAAGCATGTTAACAGCTCTGATCTGTGAATCTTTTCTTGAATGGGATAATCTCATTTCACATTACATCCATGAATTCTGGTTTTTTTCCAGCATACAATGGTTTCATTTACTGTGTCTGAACTCCAAAAGCTGGTTTTGAGAAGGAGAAGATAATTTCTTCTTATAAAACAAATTAACTTTTATCCATTTCCAAATTCCAGTGACAGACACACATTTCAGAAGGTTCATGGTTTTGGCAGAGAAGCACCAAAAATACCTTCATGAGGAGATCACAAGACTATCCCACACACATGGGTCCTAACTCTACTCTTTTTTTATTATTATTTTTTATGTTATTCCATCTCAATTTCAAATAAGGACATGCCATGTCTAACAACATCTCCTACTAGACCTAGTGATTCATTGCTAATTTGGTGGTTGAAGCATATTACCTATTGCTTGTATTAAAGAATTAAGAATCTATCTTGATTCCGGTCTATCTTGATTTTAGTAAAGCACTTGACACAGTCTCTAAACATCTAAATTGAGGAAGTGTGGTCTGGATGATCAGATAGTGAAGTGGATTGTGAACTGGCTGAAGGAAAGAAGCCAGAGAGCTGTGGTCCATCGGACAGAGTTGAGTTGGAGGCCTGTATGTAGTGGAGTCCCTCAAGGGTCGGTCAGACTGGGACCAGTACTATTCACTATATTCATCAACGACCTGGTTGTGGGACACAGTACACAGTCAGCAAGTTTGCTGATGACACAAAACTGGGACTAGTGGCTGACACATCAGAAGGCTGTGCTGCCATTCAGCAAGACCTAGACAGGAGGGAGAGTTGGGCAGGGAGAAATTTAATGAAATATAACAAGGGCAAGTGTAGAGTCTTGCATCTGGGCAAGAACAACCACAGGTACCAGTATAGGTTGGGGACTGACCTGTTGGGGACCCCCAGCGTAGGGGAAAGGGACCTGTGGGTCCTGGTGTGCAGCAGGATGACCATGAGCCAGCAATGTGCCCTTGTGGCCAAGAAGGCCAGTGGCATCCTGGGGTGTATTAGAAGGGGTGTGGTTAGTAGGTCAAGAGAAGTTCTCCTCCCCCTCTACTCTGCCCTGGTGAGGCTGCATCTGGAATATTGTGTCCAGTTCTGGGCCCCTCAGTTCAAGAAGGACAGGGAACTGCTGGAGAGAGTCCAGTGCAGAGCCACAGAGATGATTAAAGGGGTTGAACATCTCCCTTAGGAGGAAAGGCTTGTGGAGCTGAGTCTCTTTAGCTTGGAGGAGACTGAGGGGTGACCTCATTAATGTTTATAAATATGTAAAGGGTGAGTGTCAGGAGGATGGAGTCAGGCTCTTCTCAGTGATGTCCAATGACAGGATAAGGAGCAAAGGGAACAAGCTGGAACATAGGAGGTTCCATATAAATATGAGAAAAATCTTCTTCACTATGCAGGTAACAGAACACTGGAATGTACTGCCCAGGGAGGTTTTGGAGTCTCCTTCTGTGGAGGCATTCAAAACTTACCTGGATACATTCCTGTGTGACCTGATCTAGGTGATCCTGCTCTGGCAGGGGAGTTGATCTAAATGATCTTTAGAGTTCCCTTCCAACCCCAAACATTTTGTGATTCTCTGATAAAGCCTGTTTTGAAGCATCTCAGGGTTGTCACAGTCACATTCATAGTTAGTGTTTTTAAAACCTTTATATCATGAGCTCTATTCTGCTCCAAGCACTAGGCTTGTTCAAAGGAGAACATGTCTCGAATTAGTTTAGCAGGCTATCCCTTTACTGACAAACTGGGTTGTACAGCAGAGGCAAGACCTCTGAAGTTTCCAGGAATGTATTTGCTTTTGAGTCTTCATTTGACCTTGGGCAAATAATTTAATCAGGAATACTCCATTTCTGGCATTTCTACCCTTCCTTACATTAGGAAGGCAAACTGGAACTACCATGACTTAAAGGCAGGTGAGCCCAAAAGAGTGACCAAAATAAATATTGACTTCACTTCCGAGTAGTGTTTTCCGTAAACAGTGTTTTCCCTGTGATTAATTTCTCTGTTTGTTTGTGATCCTTTCACATTTACAACAACAGAGACACCACTCACTTAGATCAGTAAGAATTATTATGAGGACTCATTCAGTACTTATATTTGCAAACAATGCATCTAGCTTTTTTTCACCTTCCTTTTCTCCTGTTGCACTTCTGACTCCATGGAGTTTGTGCTGAATCTGCAAATTTCTTCCAAACTCAAGGAGACCTAAGGAAGTTATTTCACTGCTTGTGTGCCTTATTGTATCACCATGGCTGCCCTGGAGACAGGGATTGCATGCTTCTCTTTTAGTCTCAGTGGCAGGCTGGCCTAGAAGAGGCACAAAGAAAGAGTTTTTGTAAGGCTGAGGTTGTAGCTGACTTCAAAAAAGAAAATCAAAAAAAGACCTCTACTTGTGTCTGCAAAGTTATGTGGTTGGTATCTCAGACTGAACCAGGAAAAAAGGGCACGAGGTTGGACATGGGTCTATCTGGCAGTCCAGACAGCATGTCTGCTGACAAAACACACGATAAATTAACATTTCCATGCATTAATTTGACACCATATAATCAAAACATCATCAAATGTTTGTGAATTAATCAAAAAATCCCATACCTCCTGGTCAACCGGAAGCACACAAACCCAAATTAATATTTGTGAAAATTCTTGATAAGGGAAAGGATTAAAGGGAAAACACATAGAGCAGAAATAAAAGCTTTTCATTAGAAAATAACAAACCAAAGCAAAACACAACTAAATAACCCTGCTTATTTGATATTTCTTCCTCGCAGATTCAAAACTGCAATTATTTCTTCAAAGTCTACCTGCTTGATCAGTTACCATGATCAGCACGAGTGATTTCTATTGCAGAGTATTTGATATATAAATATATTTTAATACTATTGGCACAAAAATTACCACAAGAATATGGGCAAAGAATGCATGAAGAGAAATTAAAATTGTCTGTGGATAGCCTGGTTGTACATGCTGAGGAAATAATTTCTTGGGAGTTACACACTGAACTCAATTAATTCATTTTTTAAAGAGCTTTGAAGTGCTATACTGATGTTAAGAAGTATTAATTCAACTGCTACCCCTCCTTTGACTTAAGTATTTCACAGCCATAAGCACAAACCCCCTAATAATTAAAATTCTTTCTTAATCTGACTTTCCTGCTCTAAGAAATATCTTGTAATCCCACAGCTCCTTACTGCATTCTCCAAAATAATAATAATTTTTAAAAAAATCTTTAAAAATTAATTTTTTTATCCCATTCCCTTTTTTTTCAGTCTGGTGGCCAATACAATGTGAAATAATCTCAAACTTTAAAGTGCGAGAAATCTTTGTTATAGCAGTCAGATTAATTTGTGGTAGATGAAATAGGGGAATTTTTGAGGGAAAAAGTGCTCCTTAAAATTGCCAGAGAAATAAAAAAAAAAGTTAAAAAGTGATGGTTTAGGTATAAAGAGAAAAGTTAATAATATCTAGGTTCATAAACAAGTACCTGAGAAAAAACAACAAAAAAAAAACCAAACCAAAAACTTGAACAAGTATATTTTCTAATTCCAAAACAACGTAGGTGTCATGGGATATGTCTGACTGTGTGCATTATAAAATATTCACAGCAGAAAAAGCAAATTGTATTAAAACATGATAATTAGCTTAGATTTGACCCGGAGAAATACTAAGAACCCTCCATCAACATAACTGTTTGCCTGGCCCCATAGCCCCTCTGAAGGGGACCTCTCTTAGGTCCAAGCAACACATTTTTAAGATATCCCATGCACTAGATTAGTGAAACCAGAAGAAATTCAACCCACCATATATTAATTAAATTTGTTAATCAAAATTCAACATCTTATGAGTCTTGAAATACCCAGAGAAAGATTCTGTTAGTTGTTGCTCAGGCAATAAATTCTGGTAACAAGGTCATGCAACAGTGAAAGTTATTACATAGCTCAATCAAAAATGAGTGTAAGGATGGTCATTATGAAAAGACTAATGGTCTCAGAGATTTTGGAGCATCATTGAATAAAATACAAATCTATTGATTAGTAATTTTATGCTATTTTTTTACTGAAAAATGAAATCTTCACTTTGGGGTTATAAAACTAATGAAAGATTAAAATATTTGGATTTTTAGCTGCCACTATAAGTAACTGAAACTTTCTCATAGGAAAATGTTTCGTTAAAACCAAGAAAACTTGTTTTCCTTGAGAAGCATTGACATTGGCAAAGATTCTTTTTATTTTTAAAATTCTCACATGGACCTATTTATTTATTTATTAACTGTAATTTGTTTGGTTTGAGCCTCAGAAATAAACTGAGGAAATTTTCTTAAAAAAAAAAAGGAGGGAAAAGGCAAATAGAAAAACAAAACAGCTTTCTAAATCACTGTCACAACCCTCCTAACATTTGCTGGGATATGAAGTCATAACATAAATCTCTCTGTCTATACTAGAAAACAGCTGTAAGAGCTCACTTTGCATTCACATGTTACTTTTAACCAAGCCTTTCTACTTTTGGTTAAATGCTTAATTGAGTTTCCTCATTCACCCCTTCACCCCAGGAAGCTGATACTCATAGTCATCCCCAGACTTCTAATACTAATTTAAAGATAGAGTTACAGACAGAGCCATGCTAACCACATTTTTATAACTGGAAGGCTCCAGAAACCAAGCCTTCCTTTAATGGCATCACGTTATCCTTAATCAAAATAAAAGAAATTTCATTCAGATCACTGAGCCAGAAATAAAACAAATAAAGCACAAAGAATATTTGAAAAAACAATTGCAGATTTGAATACAGCGATGCAAGCTAAAATATGTGGAAGTGAAAGCCCATTCTTTTCCAAATGAGTGACATTACTCTTGTGTCTTAGACACTGTGCAGTAGGAAGCATATTGAAATTCTAGAGCTGTATTTGTTTTGGAATACACAGATTAAAAAGATAACAGTGCCTTTAGTGGCCTACCCAGAACAAGGCTTGTGTCAATGGCTAGCTAAAGGAACTCTCATCCTGTTTTATCTCTATAACTCTCAAAATCGGTTCAAAAACCAATTTTTATTGGTACAACTTCACTCAAAGTAAATAAGATAGATGCAAGTATAATAGATTAGTGAAAGGCATACTGTGATTAAAAAGTCAGGTTATAGAAGCCTGAATGCATTCAAAGTTCCTTACAAGTGATATCTGACTATACCTGAGGGACCAAAAAAACTCCACCAAAAATCAAAAACAGAAGTCTAAAGGAGACATTTGACCCCTGACAAAATAATGAAGAGCTGGTTTTGCATTCCAGTGCCTATTTCTGTGGCAGTGCACTTGAAGATTAGTGGCATGTGAGAAAAACTACTGAACTACAAAATCAGGATAGAGGGATCAAGATGTTTAGAGGACCCTGTTCATATCAAGGTCAAACTCAAAGGCAAGAATGAGTTTTCTTTTCCAGACAGTTGGGGATCAGCTCAGCTCTAGGGTTCAGCCAAGAATCAGGAATACAAAGTTTGGGCGCACACAAGATATCCATGTGAGATGCTTTTGACCCTGCTTAAAATCCACATTCAGGAACTGATGTTCTCCCTTCTAGTTTTGAATTTGAATCAGAAAGAAAATCAATTTCTAAATTAATCTCTTGAAAGAAGTTACTCAACACACATATATCAGTGTATTTAGTCAGACTATTTTATATCCTCTGAGGGTATGGCTCAGTGAGGAGTCAGTCCTTTAACATGTAAAGATGAAGCCTGAAGTCACAAACAGGATGTTCGCAAAAAGCAACACATTATGAATTACTTAAGAATATTTCATAAGTCTATATACTTTTCCACTGGCCACAGTCCCAAATGGAAAACTGATGTAGAGATGATTATTACAAAATAAAAAATACGAAGCCTTCATTGGCAGTAGACTAGTGGAAAGACAAGAATTCATTCTTGGAGCAGCCTCGAAAAGTTTGTCTCTATTCCACACACATTTTGTTTATGTTAGAAGACAGTTACAGTTGAGGGAACCTTTACTGATTTGTCTTGAAAGTGAATTTTTTAAAATGCCTCCAGGAGACAGCTCAGTATGATAAATCTTGTTCAATGCTGCTGATCTCTAAAGGTATTGTGGCTGCTATTTTCACACAAGATGTTTAAGAGGTGATTTAGAAATGGGAAATTATCAAAATGCTCATTTCCTTTTTAGTTTTGTACTGATGCACAGCTGTGCTCAATTAGGCAGACATTTGAGAAACAGCAGGGAAAAAAAAAAACCACACCAAAAACAAACACCCAAAACCCCCAATGCATTCCTCTAGCCATTGCATTCTTAATTTATACAAGTAAAAAGCCTAAGTCATATCAGAAAAGAGACTACATCAAACACTCTTCCTGGAGACAATTTGAAAAAGTTTTTTTCATTTCTTCTAGTGTAATTATTTCCTAAACTCAAAGAACCATGAAGAAGTTGGGGCAATATATTTCTTGTCCCGTAGTAGCAGCAAAGGGACACAGCCTTACGCAGAATTACAGTCACATTCCGGGTCTGTTATGCTGGACAGAAAATCTAAATTGCATGATCTCCACCTTAAGACCTTCACAATCTGCCACAGATTTGTAATATATGATGAGAGGGACAGGAACACCAACATATAGTATTTCCATTAACCAACCCCTTCTGAAATATTTTTTGAGATCTGTTGTAAGCTGTATTCACCCTAGTCTCAGCAATTAATTTCTCTTTAACTCCCATTGATTTCCTCTGGTTTTTGTGTATCTAAATATGTCTATTCTGGACAAAAAAAAAAAGAGCAGAAGAAAAAAACCAGACAAAATTAAAGGACAAGAAAATCCTGGTTAATACAGAAAAACAAATTTCAAAACATTTTTAGAGTTCAGGACTTTTTAAATGTTTTATTCAAATATTATCAGGCTGAACTGCTAGAGCTGATCTGATTTTCAATGAAGGAGATATATGAGTATATAATTTCCTATTATCTCATTTATTTTGATAATTACAAGCAAACTTCTAGGAATGATCTTCCAGTTAAATGTGATTCACCACTAAGCCATGTAATTTGGGTTATTATTTTTCCAAAAAGCATTAGAGAGATATATGTCTATAAATTCAGAGGACACTTCTACATCTTGTGAATTCTGACTAGGAATTGAGGCTTTCTTTCCATATGCATTTTCTATTTTTTGCCATTTTAAGATCAAGTCAGTAGTGCGTGTCCCAGTGACACGTTGGTGTATCTGTCTCTCATAGCAAGACTCAGTATGGTTCTAGTCTTTTATGCCTTAGATGCTGGCTATACTAGATATATAGAAGTGGATTATAGCAGAGAAGGTCATTTAATTGCTACTTCATCTTCATTTCTACTTATTTCCTCTATGGTGTGCTTACAGATACAATTACTTGGCAGCTGCTCAATAGCAGCAAAACAGAAAAACATTACCTTGCCTTGGAGTAAAAAGCAAAGCTGAATGGGATTGGTTTACATGGTCACATGGTAGTCTTTTCATTACTTGTCTGGCACTTTTATCATGCTGTTTCTAAGAAGTGAAGAGGAAAACAACTGTTCATTAAATATACATATATAAACCCTTGGTTGCCCGAAGTTGTGTAGTAATGCAATCTCTGTAATACCACATATCTGTCAGACTTCCTAAAATGTTGCAGTCATTCTGTCCAAATTCCAATCCCAGTGTTTCCTGATGATTCATCCCCAAAGTCAACAGAAAGAGTTGAAACAGCAGTTCCTGTGGAACCTTCCCTGTCTATCAGAGGGGGTAGAATGTTGTTTTCTCACAAACTGAAACCTGTCACAGAGATATATCAGTTTCAATTCAATGTATCTACACATGGAAGGAGATGCAGGCACAGATCTCCCCATTTTTACTAATTTGGTGATGGTATTTAGGAATTTCATTTGATACACAAGGAGCATCATCAGAATGAAAAATAAATGTCATTCTCGTCAGCTGTGCTCTAGACTGACAACATGGAGGATAAAAATCTTCTTTCCACAGGAGTAATTTTTGTCACCAGATAGTTAGACACATGATAAATCAAGGACAGAGATTGTATGTTGATCTATTTCCACATATCACTTAGCCACAAAACACTCTAGAATCTTGTAGTGATCATGTTTTTAATCAGAAGTAGACATATCAGTGAGTTTTAAATCCTATTAAGTTTAGCTACAATTTGTCTACTACATTTCTTTGAAGAGATAGAGAAAAATGAATCGCGAAAAGTGGCAAAAGATGGAAACAGGATAAAACAAAATACATCTCTTTAAGATTTTTGAGACAAAACTAAATCCTTGTCCTACCTTATCTTTTCTTAGCCAAACTTCTTTTAAATTTTAAATAACTCAACCGACCATTTCAGGAAAATAAGATCCAGTCATGGGTTAACAAATGTTCACCTGCTCATATGTTTATAGGTTCTTTGCCAATGTGTATGAAATTTTCCACCTGTTAGTCCAGGAAATCTAATGTGGATCTTCTTAGTTTATGGCTCTTTAACTAAGGAAGTCCAGCTAGAGATAGAAGATCTATCTGATAAAGTGGTAAAAGGGCATTTCTGCTAACAAGCTTGCTAATTTATCAGTGAGGTCCTCAAACAACTTTCAGTGCAGGATGTCAACCAAAGCCTGATGAGAAGTGATATGTGGGATGAAGTAAGGGAAGGCCTGATGAGTAGCATGATGGAGGAGACCCTCACACTTTCCCCGTGAAAGCAGCTTCACTGAGGACTCCCTCAAGTACCTGTAGCCAAATGCATACAGCATGGGAAAAGAATAGGAATGGTAGCATATCAGTAGGCTCCTGCTACAGATAACTTGACTTTACTCTTTCAACTTTGTCGAGTCAAACTGGAAAGATATGGTATGGATAAGTGGACTGTAAGTTAGGTGGAAATGTGGCTGGACTGCTAGGCTATAAAGGCAAATCCCAGCTTGTGACAGAGTACTCATAGCATCCCTCAAGGATCAATACTGGTGCCAAAATATTCAATATCTTTGATCTGCACAACAGGACAGAGTCTACTCTAAGCAAGTCTGTGATCAATACTAAATCAGACGGAGAAGTTGGTATCCTGAAGTGCAGGGCCACTGAGGGACTTCACAAACTGGAGATACAGGTTGACAGGAACCTCATGAAGTTCAACAAAAGTTCAGCAAAAACAAATGACAAGTCTTACACCTGGAATAGAAAGCCTCCCTGAAGCAGTAGGCAGGGCGGGCTGACCACCTGGAAAGCAACTCTACAGAAAAGAACCTTGGGTGTCCTGATGGACAGCAAGCTGAACATGAGCCAGCAATGTGTCCTCATAGTAACAAAGGCCAATCACATACTGTGCTACATTAGCAAGACTGTTGCCAGCAGGTCCTGGGAAGTGACTCTTCCCTTCTATATCTCACTTGTCAGATCACAGCTGGGGTTGTGACGCTGCACTGGGGTGCAGTGTCTAGTTTTCAGCTCTTCACAATAAAGACATTGACATACTGGAGCAAGGCTACTGAAGGCTACCAATACAGTTTGGGGATTGGAGCATTATGTCGAATGAGAAGGTGAGAGAACTTAGTGTGTTCAGCCTCAAGAGCAGGTTAAGAAGAAATCTTCTAATGGAAGAATTAGAAAAAGCAATCAGACTGTCTAAATCCACACAGTGAGGAAATGAAAAGCTATGGATGCTGAAAAGATGCTAGCAGAGGGATTTTCTCAGGTTCTCACAATATTCGGTGGGCTAGATGGTCTTTCTAGGTCCCTTCCAACCCCTAACATTCTATGATTCTATGATTCTATGAATCCTGCCTTTCTCATGCATGTTCTGAAAAACAGTAGGACGTTTTTTGTAAGCTGGACCAACACCTGGTGTTTTGCTAAGTTCTGTTTATGGTACATTGGAAAAATATTTTGAAATGGGTGTTGTAGGAGTTTAGCCAATCACCCCAGGAGATGGGTGATTACTGACCAATTGCCCTATGGGGCTAGGGTATATAAAACGGGGTTATACAGTAATAAAAGTTTTTCTTCTTCCTCGGCTCACTATCTCTTGCTGATTTTGTGTGTTGCTGCATCTCTCTGCTCCTGGTATAAACAGCGACAAAAAGCAACAAAGCAGCTGCAAAAATGAAAATTCCAATTTAGATATAAGGACATTTTTTTCACCACAAGGATAATAAGGTATTGCAACAGTTGCTGAGAGAGCATGTGGCATCTCCTTCCTTGGAAATAAACATTCAGAATGAAACTGGACAAGGCCCTGAGAAACCTGCTCCAATCTGGCACTGCTTTGAGCAGTGGTGATGCCCGGCAGGTCCTTCCCACTTAAATTATTTTTTATTCTATGAAATAATGCAGGCACCTATCATGGAGTCAGTGAGAAATGAAATAGTTAAATCTTTGTTGTATCTGCAGGGAAAGGTGTTGCTTTGGTGTCTTTCTTATTTTTCCCTCTGGATCAGAATGTGTTGCTTCTGAGTATTCACCTCACTCAGCAAGAAAGTTACAATTCACTTAATCTTGTTCCAAGTTCCTGATTACAAGCCTTAATCATTCAGCAGACCTGACCATAATTAGCATCTGAAGATCTTCCCTTTGGGAGTTGTGAGTAATGGTAGAATCAGGGATCCAAAAAGTATCTCTGAAACAAAAGAGTGTAGAGCAAAAGATAGTTTTACAAAACTGTAACTGTGTAAAAGTGAGTTTCATTAATGAGATGTGGATGTCCACATTGTTTACATTGAAGATAATCTATCCAGGATCTTTTATAATTATAGGAAATCTAGGGAACCGTTTCAAATAAAACCAGAAGTCTAGAACTGGTCATATGTGTTGTACTCCAAAATTGCCTATAACTCTCCAGTGATTATATGGAAGGAAATGTAGCCAAGGTTGACTATCTTAGCTACAGACATTGGCACTGTAAATGTCTACATTACATTAAATAAATCACAAGTTACAGCTCTAGATGATCTCTGGAGTCTTGATTCCAGTTTACATCCCCAAACTTACCCTTCAGCCTTTTTTGCTGAAAGTTTTTTCTTGTATTTTAATCCAAGTTTTCTGTTCTGTGCTCTGTTTCCTGATCCTACTTAAACCAAGTCAGCCTGAAAGAATGTCATAAGATCACATATAGACTGATGAAGCTGCAATATTCTGAAATGTTTCTATGAAACTAATATCAGGCTTATAATATGCACTCTTTACAGAGCCAATTTCCTGGCAAACATGCTCAATACATTCATGAAGTAAACACCACAACAATCCTGTTAAGCCACAGCATTCATAAAATATTTACATGCAGCTTCAAATTTGTCACAATGGTGTAAATATTTAAAGCAGTATCACTAGTATCTTGGAACCATTGCAGTAGTTCACACCCAGTCTTTTCATTTCAGACTCTACGCAAAAACTGCCAGACATTTTCAGCAACTTTTGACAGGTTCCCACACAACCATTGTACCTAGTAAGAATGCATCTTCTTCCATTAAACAGATGTTAAAAGCAAGACTTCTGAAAACAAGGGAGAGGTCTGCAAAAAACAATCCTCCACTAACTGCTGTAAAAGAGTGATGTTTATTCAGCTCATTTTGCACAAAACTAGTAGTGTTGCAACACAGTCTTTAACAAATTTTATACATCCTCCCCACAGAGAGCGAAGGAAAGGAGAATGCCAAAAAGGTTTAGGTGTGCTTGAGAAGGAGCAAATGGAGATATCTGTTTATGACTTTGAGACATGATCATTCTCTGGGACAGTGGGCAATGTACAAACTAGAGATCATGGGGGTTGGAGGGGTGGAAACTCAGAGTAGAATTGAGAAACGCCATTGCATTCTAATCTTATTTCACTCTTAATTCTGATTCTATGAGACCTAGCTTTGATGTTCTGTTCATTTCCCAAAGCTTTCCAACATTCATGATTTTGTGGGTCAATCAATTTCATTTGTTTCTTTACAAAGAACAAGATCTTAGATGTGGATGGGTACAATTCTGTGTTCTTCAATAAGTGGTCAAAGATGTGTGTGTGTGTGTGGAGAGGGAAAAGAAATTACATATAAGTCCCCCAAAAATATAAATTTCCATCAATGTTTGATGTAAACATCCCACATAAAGTAAGCCCTAACCTTTTTGAAAGCTCATTACAGGTTTCTCTGTATTTTTTTCTCAGAGAATGCTCTATTTCTAATAGGAGGGCTGTATAACACAATGATATACGCACAATCTTTAGGGTGAAGCCTTATGTCACAACTGTAGAGAACAGCTGTGTTCTCTGTGATTTGTACTCGGAGATCTTTTAAAAGCAAAACATGAAAACACAATCTCTTTCTCTTTGTGCTTCATCTTTACCATATCTCTGCAAACACATCAGTCAGTATCCCTTTCTTGTCTTCTTTCCATTTTTTCCCCCTGGAAGATCTAATGAAAGTTCATTTAAAGAGGTTTGGCAACCTATTCAGAAACGTCTTTATTAGCTTTGAAGTCTTTGATCAGACCCAGCAGTTTATATTGCCTCTTTCTAACACAAGTACTTGTAGTGATGACAGGTCCAAGCCAGAGCCAAGACCCATAAATCACTCAATGATTTTGTTTAAACATGCCCATTTCTTTTTCTTGGCCTGTTATTTGTTGCTTATAATTCAGCAAGGGTCAGAATATAGAGAGTAAGACCCAACAAAAGAATAAATCCTAATGCACATAAGTCTATTGTCATAAAGCCTCTTCTTTTCCAGAAGACAAAGTAGTTATACAACAAAAAATCAATTTGCAGAACTTTCACTCATGATATTAGCATTTTATATTGTGAAGAAAAGTATAACATGGCACAGCATTTTCAGTGGGGATCTTACAATAAAGTGAGGCTGAAGAGAAATGTATAATCTTTATTCCTCTTGCTCTCTGGTCTTAATTTCCAAGTGATACATCTGTTGTATAGTTGAAAAGTTGATTAATGCATTTGCAAAATGTGTTTTATCCACTTCAGAGAATTTTCATTGAAAAAAAACCAACCACTCTTTAAAGGAAAATCATGTAGTTCATGCTACAATTTCTGAGAAATTAAAAAAAAGGCTGCTGATGTCTACAGTCTGCTCTTCCTCTGGGTATTATTATTACTGTTCTAGTGTCAAGTGCAGAGCTGCACTCAACTCTTACTTCAAATGCGGAGAAATCTACAGTGGCTTGAGCTTTTCACTACCTTTTCAAATCAATGGAAAGAAATGAAGAAAGAAAACTTTGCCCTGCTATAGCAAGACTCCTTTATTTAACTCGGCCTATGTGTTCAATGGAGTACATCAGCACTCAACTTACTTCTTCCACGAGTTAGAGAAAAGAAGAGGTCTTAAAGGAAGAATAGAAAACCCCTGTTTGTGGCACTTTTGAAGTTTTCCACTTCCAACTATCATTAAGCACATGCAGTAAAAAATTGAGTCCTAAATGGTTTTTTACCTGCTTCATTCTTTTTTCTCATTACTTTCACTGCAATGCCTTTGAGTAGTACCACTAATGCAAAATTCAAGGACAAACATTCAGGTACAAACACACAGCTCTTAAAAAAATGTGCGAAAACATATATAGAAAATAGATTAAATGTATGACAGAGCCAAATTCCACCACAGGAAATGTGAACCATATTGTTTCACTTTGATTGCTTTTGCATTAGTCTCTTAAGCCAGTTTTCAACCTCAGACTTTCTTCTTTTTGTCTCCTTTTCCCATAAAACCACATAACAAAGCCAGTTTTAAGCATGAAGTACCCATGCATTCAATATTTAATTTTCTTATAAGTTAGATAAAGACAGAATTATTACAAACCTGAGTGATTACTAATCAGATGTGTGCACCTTTATGAGTCAAAAAACCCCATGCAAAACAAGGATTTCAACATGCTAACAAATCTGTCTTTAGGGAAAAAAAAAACCCTCACACACCAAACAAAGAAACAAAAGCCAAACAAAGAACAAAAAGCAAAAAACCCAAACAAAAGAAAAAAAACCAACAAAAACCCCAAAACAAATGAAAACTCCCCCCAAAAATGTAAACCCCCACAAAAAAAACCACAACACCACACTACCAAAAACCAACAAACCAACTTGAGAATAACTGAATAAGTTCTCATAAGGATTTGCATGCGTCAACTGGTAAAGGGTAGCTCAGTCTGTATGCAGACCTCAAGCTACAGTAGAGTAACAGCAGCAAACAACAGTAGTGTATCAGCTGGTTCTTGCAGGAAAAAATCCCTGTGCACTCATGTGTAGCATGTTGCAGAATTGACAAGGTTGCCTGTTTATTTTCCCAGTCCAACAGAGGTCATTGTTGGAGGCATGATAAATACCAGACCAGCTGGTTTGTTGTAATGATTTGGAATGACAAACTTTTTGCTCTTGCTAAAGAGGCAGATTCTTGAGCAGGCAGTCTAACTCATCTAGCACCTCATAAAAAAACATGGCAAATGGCAGGTGAATCTTCTCTTTTTTATCTTTTCTCTTGTTCATATTCCCTGTGACTTTTATTTAAGATTATTATTTTGTTGCGATACTATTTTTACATAGTCTTTAGTTTACAATGCAGATGGCAATTGATCTAGTGCCAAGACTTCATATGTATATCTCTATATATGTATAAATATACACCACAGGTGTCACCATAAATTAACAAGAAAAATGTGGGATATTTTAAACATAAAGGAGATTTAAAATGTAAAGAAGATTTTTCTATGTTGAAGTGAAAGGTAGGGGAGTCTAAATCATAAAGTCACCCAGAAACGGGATGACTAATCCTCTAATTAGGACTCAGAGTAGAGTGACAAAAGTACTGATAAATGGCTTCCCTTTTACTTTACAAAAAAAAAAAAAAAAAAGCTTGGTTTGCACCAGAGCTTCATTATATAATGTAAGAAAGGAAAGAAAACAACCATAGGCAAAGCAACTAAATAATTGTCACCAATAAAAGATGACTCAAAAATCTTGTCCTTTCAAGCAGGGTGGTTTCAACAGGGACTCAGAATTTTTCTTCTTACAAACTGCCTGTGAATAAGACTGGCTGTGAAATGACTGCCTTCACCTTCAAACGCTGAAGCAGGAATCCTTGTACACAAACACCTCTCTTTCTCTCTCTCAATACTGTGGGCAGGGAGCTGATCTGAATCACTGCTGCATTATATTTCAAAACTTTTTTTTTCAAAACAATTTCACCTTTTAACCAAAAAGTGATAGTTTGATACAGATAATACTTGAATTATGATATCTCAGCTGCCCTTGTGTAGCATGCAAATATGACTACTATTATCCATGGACTTAGTGTACAAGTTACCACCCTGCAAGCAAAAAAAGTCAGTAAGCTATGGCTGTATAAAACACTTACTTGCTACTTCTTTCAAAGGGCAGTTATCACAGTCCTGGTAATTTTTGAAAAAAATTATTAGAAACACCTTCCATAGTATCCAATTCAATTCTCAGGTAAATTAATGAAGCATTTACACACTCTGTATTTCCTCCTGCTAATAGACTCCCAGGCTTCATGGTAAACTCTGAACTATTTTCAGCAAATGCACGTTGTCCTTGTTCTTGCCACAAAATGAAAATTAACCTATGAAACGACTCAGAACAATATTTTACACTGTTCATTTTAATAACCTTTTAAATGCTATGTGGGATATAGGGCAACCTCCATCTTGACACAGCTTTGCCAAAACCGACTGCCTGTCTCGGTACACCCCTCTCTCATTTGGGTTTGAAATCTTCAGTCTGAAGACAAAGTTAGTATTTTTGTCTTTCAGAATTCTTCCCTCTAATCTTGGTGAAAACAAACAAAATGAGGACTCACAGAAGACAAAGTGGGTTCAGAGATTTCCCAATGGCCAAATCAGTCATGGATTCAATACATTTCCTGCAAAGTCTACATCTGTGCAAGGAGATACACAGGACATCAATTCTCCTTTGCCTACATGTGGATCAAGGTTTCAGGACATAAGATATAAGAACGTCAGAAATTCCTCTTAGACACAGCAGAAATTAAAAATAAAATTAGATGTTGGAAGGACTGTAAATCCATGAGCCATTCACATACAAGTGATTGTTTTAGAGCTCCTCTGTTGAAAAAAATAAACCTGCCAAGTTTTTCCTCTGGAGGGTGTATATGTAATACTTGCTAATTTTTAGAAGCAGTGTTACTTAACAATCATAGAATCATAGAATTGTCAGGGTTGGAAGGGACCTTAAATATCATCTAGTTCCAACCCCCTGCCAATGGCAGGACATCTCCCACTAGAGCAGGTTGCTCAGAACCCCATCCAGCCTAGTCTTAAAAACTTCCAAGGATGGGGCTTCCACCACCTCTCTGGGCGTATCTCACTGTTCCAGTATCTCACCACCCTCATGGTGAAGAAATTCTTCCTAATGTCTAATCTGAATTGACCTATCTCTAGCTTTAATCCATTCCCTCTAGTCCTATCACTGCCCAACAGCATAAAAAGTCCCTCACCAGCTTTCTTGTAGCCCCCTTCAGATACTGGAAGGCCACAATAAGGTCTCCCCTGAGCCTTATTTTTTATAGACCGAACAACCCCAACTCTCTCAGTCTTTCCCCATAGGAGAGGTGCTCCATTCTCTGGACACATTCCAGCACGTTCATATCCTTCCTGTAATAGGGACTCCAGAACTGGATGGAGTACTCCAGGTGAGGTCTCATGAGAGCAGAGTAGAGGGGGAGAGCCACTTCTCTCAACCTGCTGTCCACACTTCCCTTGATGCAGCCCAGGATACGATTGGCCCTCTGGGCTGCAAGAGCACACTGATGGCTCATGTTGAGATTCTCATCCACCAGCATTCTCAGGTCCTTTTTCTCAGGGCTGCTCTCAAGCCAGTCACTGCCCAGCCTATATTGGTGCCTGGGATTGCTTCGACCCAGATGGAGGACCTTGCATTTGGCCTTGTTGAACTTCATGAAGTTGGCATGGGCACACCTCTCCAGCCTGTCAAAATACCTGTCTGAAAATAGAGTGGGACTGTAAAAGACAACTAGGAAGAAAACAAGGACAGAATCATATCACTAGTGGAAGAAAAGGTTTAGTGAGCACAAAATGCTCAGCACCTGCATTTCCTTTAATGCCTCTTCATTCCATTGCTGAATGACTGATATTCCGGCAGAGGCATTTTCATTTAGCATTTCAGCAAATCCTGAGTATTCAATGAAATTCATTGTCAGAGAATGGGGCTGTGAGTCTAGTCCTTGAACAAGCAAGTCAGTATTATGTTTATTTCCTTGGTTTTACTATTTGGGTGTATGCTTTCCTGTAAATTTCACTTACAGCAAATCATATCTCTCTGATAACAAACCAATTTTTAGGTAAAGTGAGAAAGGCCTGTTATGTGCAGCTACCCACTCCTCACATCTATAATAAAGCAAAACCTCAGTTTTTTAAAGCTTTTCTGTGCAGTGGTCTGACTGCATCTCTTCAAGGTCCCTCTTCACTTGAGACCTGCATTTAAGCTTAGGCCCTCCCCTCTGTTCTTGACCTGAGCTATGTTGCTATCTTCTGGACCATGTATCTCACTGGTGGACACCTGACTACAGACTCGGCTTCCCATCTTGACCTTGGACCTTCCTGTGACTGGCAAAGCACCTGCTAAGTACCTTTGTGTATTGTCCCTCCTCAGTTAGATACAAAATGTCAGAAATACACCAAAGTGTTATGGTGTTTGCTTCTTTGATTTCACTTGATATCTCCATGAAGTCTCTTCCATGTGCTGTGTATAGTTGAACTGTCAGTCTGAAATGGAAAGGGACTGTTTTCATTAAGACAGGATTTAACATTACAGATGTGGTGACCAGGACAAAACAAAGTCCTGTCAAAGTAAAAAATCAATGAAAGGGCACCCTTCCCAAGCCCAGGAAAAACACCAGCAAAACATTAGGACACTCACCTGCAGTACAAGGTGCTACAGTTCATGTCCCAAATCATTCACAGCAAGGGCCTTGACCTCAGCTTAGCAATACTTGAGTTAATAATATTATAACATTTACTCTTCAGGCTGGATGGCATATAGTTTCTCACTGAGGCTGTATCTCCATTTCAAAAATGTCCAAACTAGGTATGTTTTAGAAGAAAAGTTTTAAATTTGAAGAATAAAAATTTATCCATGAAAAAGACATTGAGCTGAACATTCAGGCTCTCATGCCAGGCAAAACATCAAAAGATTTTATTTTAAATATCCTGTAGTCAGGTTTTTTAATGATATGGGGTAGCTTTATAAATAGCTTTGTAGGTTTTCAGTGGTTTATTAATTCTGATGGTTGATTGTAGTACTAATCCATTTCAACCTCCTTAATTGAGAGTGTTTAGTTTAGCAAAGAGAAGACTCAATGGGCAGACCTCAAATGCTTTAAAATCTTCTGCAAGAAGCTGGTACTAATCTGTTCTTCATGGATGAAAAAAAACATAATGGACTTAAATTGCACCGAGGAGAGTCCAGGTTAGTCATAGTTGTGGTTTAACCCCATCCAGCAACTAAGCTTCCCCTGCCCCCCTGGTGGAGGAGGGAGATGAATCAGAAAAATCGTAAAATTCATGGGTTGAGATAAGAGCAGTTTAATAACTGAAATAAATTAAAATAAATAAAATAAAATAAAATAAAATAAAATAATCATTATAATGAAAAGGAGGATAATAAAGAATGAAAGAGGTAAAACACAAGAAGAACAAGAATGGTGTAGTTGCTCACCACTTGCTGACTGATGCCCAGCCAGTCCCTGAGCAGTGATCAGCGCCTCACAGCCAGCTTGTCCCAATTTATACGCTGAGCATGATGTCCTACACTATGGAATATCCCTCTGGCTAGTTGTGGTCAGAAGTCCTGGCCATGCTCCCTCCCAGCTTCTTGTGTACCTGCTCACTTGTAGAGCATGGGACACTGAAAAATTCTTAGGATAAACACTACTTAGCAACAACTAAAACATGGGTGTGTTATCAATGTTACTCTCATACTAAATCTAAAATACAGCACTGTACCAGGTAGTAGGAAGAAACTTTGTCCCAGACAAAAGCAGGGCAGTCATCAAAGACTTTCTAAATGGTAAGGGACAGTGAAACCCTGAAGCACTCTTGTGGTAAATTCTTTACTGTACATCACTAAGAATGGGCTCAGCAAATATCTATGAAGAAAAAAGCAGGCATAGGTGATGCTGCTTTGGAAACAGGTGTTTCTTCTTCTTCTGCTCACCTTCATGTTTCTACAGATATCTTTGGAATCATCATGTTGTAAATTTGTGGTATGGGCAGACTTAATTTGTTTTCTCCTTCACCAGTAGTTCTTGCAATAAAATAGAAGAAAATTCCTTTATGTCCTTTTAAATTAGGCAGGGACTTACATACAAAGAAGCAGCACTTCCCATCATCTCCTGTAATCACAATACAGCAAGATCAAATGAACAATAGGTGGCTAAAATATTAATCCTGTTGCTAATCCTGTTGTTGTGGTTGCTCCTTGCCAGAGTTTGCATTTCACAGGCTGAGGTCTTTCTAGCTTGAATTCCAGTTTTATCTTCCTTATCACCTTTAATATTTCAACTAGTAATTACAAAATTCATCTGATTTTCAGTTTTATTGTATTGCAGAATTGGAGTTAACTAACTTTTCAAATGAATAAGCCTGTCAAAATCAGTCATCGCCACAATATAAGCACTTACAAATTGTATGGAAACCTAACAAAAATGCCCTTGGTCATCACACAAATGGGCATGAAAACTAGATGAATCGACTGTTTTATGTTCTGCTTTGTAAGTAAAGGGGCAGAAATGCAAATTTTTGCGACATTCCAGTGAATGGCAAAATAAATCTCATTTCATTGAAGAGAGTTGTTTTATATGTTGATTCTCAAAACTTGTTCATTTATTATTGTTGCTACAATACTGAATTTGAGGTTTTGTTACAAGACTCCTTTATACCATGTGTTCATATTTTGACAAAACTCAGGATTTTTAACTGATACTCTTAAGGTGCTGTTCTTCTGTAAGATCACTAAATATTGTTGTCCTTCAACATTTTTTAGTACAGAGGGTTATGCCTAGCTTAACACAACACATTCAAAGCTGTAAGGTAATTCCTCTTCCTGCTCTTGCACCTAAGAAATAATGTGTAGCCTGCGTTAATCCCTCAGGTTCTGTCTGGTACCTGGAAGGAGAAGAGTTTGTGCTGTTGTATCCATCTGCAGCAATGCAACTATTTTGCTTTTAGTGGGTTTGACACCACACACACAGTTTCTTATGACACAATCTTTAGGTGTTAGTTCAAGAAACCACTTGTGGACAAGTGGATTGTCAGAACCATGCTTGATTGCCATTGAAACAGAACTCAAGGCACAATTAAAACTAGACATGTAATAGCTGCTGCTTCATATAGGGACAGTCAAGTGGGCAAGCAGGACTGTTAAGGAGTACGCAGCACAGTGATACAAATCATCTGGTTAATTTGGAAGACTGTGAAACAGTGATCCCTATTCTCTTTGCCTTGCTCATCCAAGGGCTTTATTCACACTTGGTTAGAAAAATTATAGTGTGTTTTTAGACAAAGATTTAAGTATTATCTGATTTTATGTATTCATACCAAACCTCCCCCAGAATTTCCCTTTTATCCCAAAGAAAGGTATAGAATCAATTGCAATTAGTAATGAGTGTTAGAAAATATTGCTGATTTCCTTCAAGCCGCAGAAGTAAAATAAAAGTAGTTACTCATGTCTTTATGTACATATTTACGATGTGCCTATTGCCCTTCAAGAGAAAGAAAACCATCTCCTTCAGACTTCTTCATTTAAACGCTATTGCTCAAGAAGTTGAATTAAGCACCATGTCTGTCAGGCTTTCACTATTCTGTGTACTATTCTTCATGATCTAATTCCCTCAGGATTCGTCTTGGCAACTTTAATAATGTCTTGCACATCCCGGTTCATGTCCTCTTTCCGCTACAGTGCAGACTCTTTCTTTGTGTCTTTTCATTTTTGTTGAAACTGAGGTTTGCCTATGAAAAGTTACAGTTTCGAGATTTTTACATATCCTGAATTAAAGGATTTTTCATTAAAAAAAATTTGCAGTTTCACTTATGACAGCATTTCTTCCAATTAATTATAATTTCTTTTTCCTTAACTTCTGCAATAAAATTTATAAAGTAATCTCCTTGCTGACTACAGCAGATAATCTCAGTTTATGAATCTATAAAGAGCCAGGAATAAAAATTAAAAGTATTTGTTCATAGAAATAATAAGTCTTAATCCATTAGAATGAAATAATATTTTCCCATTTGTTGGAATAACCTGAAGCTACATGCACAAGCATGCCAGTTATCCATTTACAGTTTGGAAATGACATAGGAAATCACCACATTTCACTTTTGTAAATGTCTCCTTAAGAGTTTCTGAGTGTGGTGTGACTGGTTTGTAAACTAAGTAATACATGTAGCACAATTCCAGTTATAAGCAATATCTGATAGATTGAAAAAATATTTAATCAGTCTATATACTGCAAAATGCATTTATGATTATGTAACCATGATGTTTTGATACAATACAGGTGTTCTTGTATTGCTGCATAACAACCACAACTCTATTATGTTTATCTATCTGCTCAAAATTGTAATGGCAAGTTCTATTAAGCAGGAGTTCACTGCAGAAATAAAAGCCAGAAAAACACTAGGTAAATCTTTCAAAAGAGGAAGGAGTGGTTTCTCCATGAATATCTTACACTCTTTTTCTGAAACTTTGAAAAAATTCTAGTGTTATGTTGAAAAACAATGTATCAACTTAGTTTTGTTGGAAATAAAAGGCATAAGAGTAGTGACAGATGCAGTAGTTCCACTAATTGAATATGAAGACTTAAGTGTATTCCTCCAAAAGCACACTGTAATATTTAGCCAGCAGTTCAAAATGGAATGCCCTCGATTTGCATGAGAAACCTCTGGAAAAAATCCTACAGGGACTTATATTACATATCAAGGCTTCTAAAAAGGCAAAGTTTGGCTCATTAATTTAACTAGCCCATATTAAGAAAATAGATGCAAAAGAGACATTTTCAGCATGGAAATTTATGTTGGATGTATTCAATGAGTGTGGACATTCTGTCCTGTTCCTGCACATAGGACATAAATAATTATTTACCATTGCTTTGGGTATCAAAGAGAAACACTGAACACACAAACCAGTCCCTCAGGAGCTTTTGTTATTCACAAGCTTCTTATTTATATACAGATAAAAGGCACCTGCGGTTGTATTTCATTAGAATAAAAACTGACCTTCAGTGACCAATGAACCTAATCAAAGAAAATTTTTTCCCAAGGGCCTAGCACTACCCACATTTCCCTTCAGAGGCAGTCAGGATGGATTTAGGTAATGAGAATATGTTCAGCCTTCCTCAGACTTTTCTGTTAATTATAGCACATTGTGTACACTGCATCTGTGTTTGTATACAATAGGATGCAAATGAAAAGAAATTATAAGACTATTTTTAAAAGGTAAACAAAACTGTTTGATAGCATTAAGCCTACCTGATAACATACAGTCTTGGAAAATAATGGTGATGGGAGGTAACATGTTAAATTAAAGACAGGATGCTTTTTACTGGCAGAATACATGTTTTGCTGACCTTTCTGCATTAAACATAGGAAATTGTTCTCAAATCTGCCTTGCATGGATCTAATTGTGTAGAAACCCTTTGCAAGGGAGTGAATGCCATAATCAGTAGTACCTTATGCCTATAGTAGTCCTCAGAGCTCAATAATAAATTTTCTATCCACCTGCCTGACCAGAACGTAAGGCATCATGATTTTTTCACTTTTGGATCTGTGAGTTGTAGAATACTAATATTTATTATTGTGGTGTCAAGACCTGTGTTGGGCCCATACATTTTTTGTGAACAAAGAAATACTACATTTTGACCATAAACTTGGGTCATACAAAGTCTATTTCTCAGAAATATCTCGAAGAAAACATTTCTGTAGTGCTTGGGGTTTGTATTTACTATGGTGAATGTTAAAAGCTGCTTGATAACAGGGTAGTCCTGGTGAGACAGATTGTTCAGGAGATGCAGTCAGGGATACATGATTAATATCCAAAGTACTTCTATAACTCCTGTTCTCCAAATACTGAACACCACATGCTCTTGTATAGCCTCATAAGATCTCTGAAAAGTAGAGATGTGCTCTTCATCTATGTTTTCATAAAACTCAGATGCAGGTAAGATAAATGCTGGTGATCCATGAAGTCTCTAACAAAGACAAGACTGGAACAAAAGTCTCCATAAACTTACTTCTTTGCCGGATCTCCTTTTCTCCTTTCTTTAACTGTAAAGTTTATCTATCTAATCAATATCATTCTATGCTATATATTTCTCCACTTGCTCTAAGGGATGGCAGAAACTTAGAAGATTCTGGAAATCTGAGGAAGAAGGGAAATAGGAAACTTAAGCGATAGCCAAGAACAAGAGAAGGGGCAGAAGTGACTCAGTTCTTGAATTGCAGTTTCTTATATTTCTTTAGCCCATTCCATAAGTGCATCATAGTCAGAAGGGGTAAACACAAGACATTCTGAACAGCATAAGGACAAAATGGTAGCAACAGAGATCCTCCTTTTCACTGAAATTAATTGAAAATGTGCAGCTTGTCAGACTGTCACTTAGATTGCTCAATATCTTTTTTCTCTCTTTCTTTTGTCTCATTTCACAAAAGAAATCAGAGATGCTGGCTTAGCTTTCTTTATTGATCCATTTTCTGTTCTTTTGTTAAGAATCACTGCCCTTCTACTCCACAAACCCCCCAGAAACAAACCAAACATTTTGAGTTACTTTGATGATTGATGGCACAGGAGCCAGAAAGCTCAAAAAACCAACTTGCTGCTAACAAAATACAGAAAGGCTTTACTGGCTTCCTTGATGCAGATCGCCCTTGTTTTGAGCCCACACAAAGCCTGTGAACAGAAATCCGGCCTCTCAGGGATGGGTGTTCACAAGAAGACAGTTCTTGGGACTCTGAATCTCTTCCCTCCCATACACAGTTCAATCACACTGTCAGTCTTTATAAATCTAGATCTTACACAGACAAGGTTGTGGATCTTAGGGCTATGACAATGGTACTAATGACATCTGCCTTCAAGAACGATCCTCTGCCCCAGACCCCACTGGCAGTGGCATGATCTGAGGTCCTCTCTAGCTAGAACTGTCCACAGTGACCTTCCATATCATTTACCCACATCTTTTCTGAGCCTTATGTAGAACCTAACAGCCCTTATATATCATTATTAGCATTTTATAGGTTTTTTAGTTCAAAGTACCTGCAATAATTCTATTAATCACAATACCTATTTAGCTTTAAATTAGTTTGTCAGTTATTGCAGGGAATTGATATAAATTGTTATAACTGAAAAGCCATGGCTGTCTGGTGTCAAACACCATGGCTTCGATGGTTTTATGGTAATTTCAATATACTGTGGATTGAGCCTCTTTCAGCTGCTGCCACTGCTTATCTCCAGCCTGAGCACAAGGAGAGAAATGTTTCCTTGGGAAATCCTCTTTGAGAAGCCTCATGTGTCCAGCTCTTCCAAAAATGTCTTCTGTGGTGCTGCATAAGAAACGTTGTAGTCAAAACCCAGTATCTCACTTTTCCCAGATGTATGGCTTTAGTGGGCAAGAGAGGTCTTACTATGGTAAAAGAAGTGGAAGGTAAAGTACAGGCTGAGTTGCACGCAACATAGAGAAATCTGGAACATTACATAATAACTTTTCTAGGACTATTATCCTCTTCATCCTCCTCCATGCAGCCAGCACAGATCCATAGAGTTCATCAGTGTGGCTTCTTGATGCCCTGTATGCAAAAAAATCATCCCCCACCACTTCTTTTGACTACAGAAGAATTACTGAACTAGAAAGTCTGTCACTTCATTATTGCTTAATGTAGAGTACCACTAACTGACTACGGCAGATGCAGTTTTATGAAACAAAGCCCAATACAACAAATTATTTATTTTAGTTGACTTCTGTTTGTTCTGTGAGGAGAACTGGGCTTAGTTCTGCACTGAGCTCTGGCAGTGCACTTTACTCTTTATCTAAAAGACTTTTTGGGTCTTTAATAATGTCCTGCTATGCTTTTCCTGAGGATTTTGCTTCTGATGTCATGGATGGCATCATGTATTTCATTAGACAATAAAACAGAAGCAGAAAACCACATAAGACTTATGACAGAGCAGTACATGCATGCAGAGGTTACTCTTTCTTTCTCACTAATCTGTATTAATCATCAATTTCAAATACATAATCTGGAAACCACATACCACTGAAAGCAGCAGAAAACAAAAAGACAGTTTGTCTGACCCTTTGGAATTTAACTTCTTTAGTAAAACATATTTTTTTACTTGAGTGATTATTTGAATTTACAACAATTTCATTTTCTTGATGTACATTATTAAAGTCTTCCGACAGTAACAGTACATTTAAAGTTTTAGACCTGTGACATCCTTATTCTGCTTCTAATTAAGCCTCAATTATAAGGCATGACCCCATGGCCATGTTTAAGTCCCTTTCCCAAATGCATAACTTTGAATTTACATTCACCTTTAGTAACAGGTAATTAGATTAAAATCAATATTTTAGTCAAAGGAAAAACACTGAAGATAATTTAATTAATAATTCCCATGGAACCAGTGTAGCTATTTTGAGCTGAATTGGCCACTTTGGAATACCCCCTCTGGCTGTATTGCACTAGTCAGAGATGTCCTTTGACATTCATTTGTTCCAAATACTTCTTCATGCCTATTCTTGGGTTTTCTAATAGGCACATTCTCCCTCACATTGTGCCTCAGACTGTCAGTAGTGAAAGACTAGATTTATTTCTTTTTTTATAGAATCCATAGCTGTTGCGCTAGATGTAGAATCATGAGATGAAAGCTTTTGCCCACGTAGGTGACATCAAATGATCAGTATATCTAGGCGGACTGATGACCTCTTTGCACTGTGCACATCGTGCATTGCACAAACAGTGCACAGGAAACTCAGAATCCAAGTAAACACAGCAGCCAGAAGGTAAGAAAAGGCAAAGACACGCTATTAGACCTTTGCGACAGCTAGAAACAGAGTTTGATGTCCGAAGTCATCAAATAGTGCTGCCACTCTCATTTTAGCTTGGTATTTATTAAAAAAAAAAAAAAAAAGAAAGAAAAAAAACCCCAAACAAAAAACCAGTTTTAGAGTTAGTTTTTGATTTTGGTTTTGTTTTTTGTTTTGAGCTGCTATTTTTCACTGGTATCCTCCAACTCCTTGAAAAGAAATCTCACAACAGCATGCCTGAAGGGAAAATATGCTTTTGCAAAATCTTCTTTCTGAAGAAGTGACACAAAGAACGAACCATCAAAATCAGATCCTGTGAGCAGTGGAAGAAGCAGGCAAAAGGAATGTCTGCAGAGCAATGATGTGGGCAGCCTCACTCCATTACTTTCATTGCAATTGATTCTGATGTTATCTATGGGATCACCCTCACTAAAAAACAGTTAGGTGGTTTCCTTTTCATCTTCTCCCATAACAACTAAGACAAGAAACTTCATTTTAAACATGGATGCACTTCCTGAACCAAATATGTGGTACTCAGCTTGTCACCAACTGCAACACGATCTTGCATAACAAATTACAGTATCATTTCAAAAGGCTGTCTTTTCTGTTCTTTTTTGTTGTATATGTAAAACTCAAAACACTTTGTAAGAAACATGTTAAATTGTGGGATTTACCAGAGAAGGACAGAAAATTTCAGTAGGTGTTATAAATTAAGACCACTGTGGTTATCAGAAACCTTTGTTTTCTACTAGAATTTTAATCTTTAGCTGTCACTGAAGTCAAATGCAAAACTAAGAATCAAGCTGGTCCAGAGTGAAGTTTCATGTTGTCTTGGCTGAAAATTAGGATAGCTATTACAGTAGTTATGCAGCTGGAAGTATTTAAAGAAAACAGCAGGAAACACAGAAGATTATCCAGAAGAGGCAATTCCCGATTAACCCTTCTAATGCCTTAAAACTCACTATACTGTCCTTCTTCTTACTTGGAGAAGGTCAGACTTAAAAAAAAAAAAAAATAAAAAAAATTTAAAGCTGTGTTTCTCATTAGTAGAATGTGTTTTTTGCAACTGCCATGTCACAGAGAACAAGATAGCAAGGGTGAACACTAACAATAGCCATGTGAAAACTCTGTATCCTTTCTTTTACCCTCTGTCCCTTATGAAAATTATATCCTGCCTTAAGCCATGTTCCTCTCATAAATACTTGCTGAGAACATGGTAAAACCTACTACAGATATAAAGTATTGAAAAAGTAATAACATGGAAATTACTTCAACACAGGCTCCATGCACCATGGAAGTCCTACTTGAGCACTGAAAATAGGGTTTTAATTCTAACACAAGTGTTTCTGCTCTGCAGAGACAAATTTTACCCAAAGAGAGCTGCAAGTCTGCACAATTAACACCAGAATGAGACAAGCAAAAGGAAACATTCATATCAGGCTATGATTCACTTTTTCTGTGTTTTTCGGTATACTTGTGAGATACTGCATGAGAAACATTGATAACTGGCCAGATGAACAACTCATTTTTGCAAGGCCTGGCAAATGGGTTTAATTTGAATTCACTTGCTACCAGTCTTTACAGGGTCCTCTGCTTTATCACATAATATTTTTTTTTCCTAATATTTTTAGCTGTAATGTAGAATAACTACATAAGCCTCCTTTAGCACTGCTTTCCTGAGTGATACAATGTGTAAGAGTTTCTTATGGTCTCCCTTCCATATTATATTGTCTTTATACTAAACCAGAAAAGGGGCTTCATAAGTGAACTCTGTTCCACTACACAGATTTATCCCAGTCATTTCAAGGTTAGCAAGACTGAACAGCTGCTGAGATTTCTGCCCCACCCTTGAGTGTATCACAAGGAAAACAGTTTAAATGATCTTTTGCAATTGTTTCAACATCTGGACCCAAAGTTTTTTGTTTCAAATTGTCTATTAACATTTCACAAGACAGCAATATATATAGTTATTTTTATTGTCTCAAGTTCCCTGCTGGAACAATTTCCTCTGACACAATTTCAACACTTCCTCATTGAATTTTTATTGCTGTAGTGAACAGTGACAAAGGATTTATCCAATATAACCTCATAAGCATCTTCCCACTCATATTTTCACAGCACTGAGATCAAGAGTAGACTTTCCAAAGCACTTATATGACTTAGAAATTTACATATATTTTCTGAAAAAGAGGTGGGCATATGTCCTGGGTTTGGCTAGGATAGGGTAGATTTTCACAAGAAGCTGGTATGGGCCACATTCACGATAGTTGAACAGAATGAGCCAATGGGATGTTCAATACCATGCTGATGTCATGCACATTATATAAGGGGGGGAGCTGTCCCAGGGAAGCAATTTGTGTGGCCAGATCTGGGTTGGGCAGTGGCAGGTTCTGTGTGGTGAGCAGTTGCATTGTATATCATTCGTTTAATATATTATTTCATTAATGTTATTGTTATTGCTGTTGTTTCTTCTCTCTTAGTGTTGTTCTGTTAAACTCTTCTTATGTCAACCCATGGGGTTTTACTTTTTTCTCCTGAGTCTCCTTTCCATCCCCCTGGGCAGGAGGAGTGAGTGAGCAACCACATGGTCTTAGTTGCTGGCTGGGCCTAAATCACAACAGCATAGAATAAACTCCATGAAAGCCAGTAGTATGTCTAACTTGCTCTCACAATAGTGATGCAGCTTTCCATCAGCCAGATGAAGCTATCTAGCTACAGCAATATGGAGTGAGGTTTTGCAAAGAAGCCTAGAAAAGTTTTGGGCCATGCTTAAATTGTTGTTAGTATATGAGACCAGGGATGTTCATTAACTCCTGCTAGAAATTATAATCAGTCTGCTATGAGCATCACGCCTTGGAACTGTGGTGCCTTCTTCTACTGAGAATAACCTGTGCTGTTCTCCACATTCCTACTTTATGGTTTTGGAAAAATCAATGTGAAAATCAGTTTTAACCTTACCACAGCACACAGATTGTTTTGGTTTTCATTCTATAGCCCTGGTCTCCTTTCTCTTCAAAGTCCTTCAGATTCTCTCGGCCTCTCTTCCTTTCAGTCTCCTTACTCTCAGATTTCTACCACCTTGTCCTAACTTGGATTTCTTTCAGATATTAGCAGCCTCATTTCTAACACTTTCCTTCACAACATACTCCCCTTACCTCCTCAGATTTGCTCCCTTTTCACATCTTTATGATGATCCCTTTCTCATCTCTCCGTAATACCTGGCATTACAACACATAAATACTAAATATTTTTGCTAACAGTAAATCCAGTAATGAGCATGGCAGTGGAAAGGGTAGTTCATTTATAGAATATGCAAACCAGCAGGTAACACTTTATCCTTAGAAGGATGGGAAAGACGTGTAAAATATAGGCCTTAATATAGTCCCATAACTTCTCAGCCAAAACCTGGCAAAAAAAATAATGGAGTAACCTATGTTGAGTGTAGTAAAGCTTCAAAGCCTTAATTCACAGAATCACAGAATGACAGAATAGTGGAGTTTAGAAGGGACCTCTGGAAATCATCTAGTCCAATGCTTCTGCTAAAGCAGGTTCACTTAGAGCAGGTTGCACGGGAATGTGTCCAGGAGAGTTTTGAAAGTCTCCAGAGAAGACTCCACAACCTCTCCAGGCAGCCTGTTCCAGTGCTCCGTCACCCTCACAGTAAAGTTTTCCTGTATGTTCAGATAGAACTTCCTGCGTTATAGATGTCCACTGCCCCTTGTCTTGTTACTGGGCACCACTGAGAGGAGACTGGACCCATTCTCTAGACACCTACCCTTCAGCTATTGATAAGCATTGATAAGATCCCTTCTTGTTCTCCTCCAGGATAAACAGCCCCAGATCTCTCAGCTTTTCCTCATAAGAGAGATGCTCCAGACCCCTAACTATATTTGTAGCAGAGTAGAGAGGAAGGAGAACCTTACTTAATGTGCTGGTCACACTCAATACACCCGAGGATACCATTGGCCTTCTTGGCTACAAGAGCACACTGCTCGCTCAGCATTCCCAGGTCATTCCCCACAGAGCTGCTTTCCAGCAGGTCAACCACTAACCTATACTGGTGCATGGGCTTATTTCTCCACAGGTGCAGGACTCTATAATTACCCTTGTTGAACTTCATTAGGTGCCCCTCTACCCAACTCTCCAGCCTGTCTAGGTGTCGCTGAATGGCAGCACAGCTTTCTGGTGTGTCAGCCACTCCTCCCAGTTTTGTGTGCCCATGTTGGACCCAGTACTGTCCCCTGGGGAACACCACTGCCCACAGGCCTCCAGCTAGACTCTGTGCCACTGATCACAACCCTCTGAGCTCTGTTGTTCAGCCAGTTCTCAATCCACCTCCATTGTCCACTCGTCTAACCCACCCTTCCTGAACTTACCTATGAGGATGTTATGAGAGTGTCAAAAGCCATACTGAAGTTGAGGTAGACAACATCCTTTGCTCTCCCCTCATCTACTCAGCTACTCACACCATCATAGAAGGATATCAGATTAGCTAAGCATGTTTACTTTGTGCATATTGTGTGCACATTTTTCCTAGAAACAGGAAAGGATCACCTGTGCCCTTGGGTATTTTTGGAAGTGACCGAGGAAGGGAGAAAGAAGCACAGACCAGTGAAGTGCCCAAAGCTAAGCTGTACATTTGTGGTGCAGTCAAAAGTACATCCCAGCTCTCCAATATCCTAGCCTGGGACTTGGTACAGAGCTCTTCTAAAGGAGACACTGATAATTGATAGGTCTGTACCTCAGCACAGAGGCCAGAATAATTTCCAAGGTAGGAAATCTTGTCAGGGAAAGAAAGAGTTCATCTACTTCTCAAGCAGATACAGATTAGCACCTGCTTTAGTAATACACTGGAATATTCACGAACACCATGCTCATATACTTTGTCAGATAATTTGACATTCCCTGGACTCCTCACAATACTTCACCTCTCTCCAGCAGGCTGGTTTCCAGAAATGCTACACCACAATGCTGGTGTTTTGTAACAGGCACCAATTATACAGAATATCTTACATTTCACCAACACTTCACTTCATCACTCTAAACTGCCACCTTCTTGTCACCAGCCTCTGCACTTCCTCTCTGTTGTAAACTATCTTGTCTGCCAGAGGCAATTTAAATTATCAACCTTTTTTTTTCTAATAACTGCCAAAAAAACCCAAATGCACTTTTGTTTCTCACAGTCCCTAGTATCTCCTCTCTCTTCAGCTCATATGTCTGCTAGCTTAAGGCACATTTCTCCTTTCACACTGTCTCCAGCCCCAAGTTTTCATTTATCCTATTCCAACCACATACAGTCAGAGACATTGTTCCTTGTAGGAATAGTCTCCCTCTTTGAGACAGGCACACAAAGCAGCAACATTAGTCCGCTATGAAGAAACTTAAGAGTCAAATGAGAATGTAACAACAGGAGACAGATAATAAAATCCCCAGTCACAAGGAAGACCAACACTGGGCGGGCAGTACATCCAGCCAGAAGCAGTGTGTCCGAGAATCTGTTTCTTTTTTTATTATTATTCTTTTTGTAGGTTGGCACTGCTTTACATAGCTTATCATGCCAACAAAGTATCTGAATTGAATTTTTTCATGCACTGCAGGCTGACACACTTAAATCTAGTTAACAAATCCCCCTACTCCTGAACATCCAATCCAGAGAGATTTTACTTTCCAGTCTTAAACTAACTATTGGAACTCAAGTTTTTTCAGCCATTACAGCTTTGATAATACTGTAGAAATATTTTCAGAAATTGGGTTTCCACTTTTTCAAACACATTTTCCAGAAGCACCCACCCAAAACGTCATGCAGATTTCACAAGACATTACATTAGCCATGGACCATCATATCACCCAAATTGTTCTTTGAAAAACTGCCAAACTCAAGTTCTGCCAAAAAAAGAGCAAATTCTGTTCTCCCCAGACACTCTGGGCTTCCCAGAGGACTAGCTGTAACTGCTAAGGGCGTCAGGCTTCACAGACCAAACATTAAACTCTAGAATTCCTAGGGAAGTAAAAACAGCCACCAGTGTACCCAGCAGAACTGGGTTGCACTATGAGGGGCCAGGAAATGACTCTGCAGATCCTAGCTCTGATGATTTCTTCCCTATGGTGAGTTTAAATACTGCTGCCTGAAAATGACAAAAGCACAAGTCACAATGGGTATGTAGTTAATAGCTGTAAGCAAAGGAATTTACAAGAAAGAGGTTTGTATTACATATGTATACTAATATCTTTGTGTGATATTATAAACGTCTTTATGTATTTATTTAAAACCAACTAAAGATTTAAATTTGTCTCTCCTTTGTAGACAGCAACAGCAAACACAAGGTCACAAATCAGGTATCTATCATTTATTCTTACTCTGTCATCTTCACAAAAAAATAATGTTCTAGCCATAGCCAGATCTGAGGTAAGTAACTCAGCTTTGGTGCTTAAGGCTGATAAATGGAAAAGACATAATTATAGCAGATCAATGGGACAATATATTCAATGCTGTTGCTATCGAATACAATACTAGTAAAAGCACATCTACTTAATAATCAGTTGACTTAGCAGATTTTTTAATTAAATATTAAAATGAATTTTATGTATTTGGAATATCAGAACAAAAGGAATCATACAAATCAGATCAAGACCACATCTTTGCAAGTGGTACTGTGAAAATGAAACTGTTACAAATTCAATAAAAGTCATAATTAAAAAGGTAGAAACACATTTCTTCTTAATCATCAAAATGACTAAACTCCTGACCTGTCTGTATTAAGGAACTGAATTAAATGTTTAAAGTCATAAACAAAGACTTTAAAAATTGTATTTACATAGCACTGACCACGAATGCAGGCCTATACAGAACACAAAAAATAAGTCAGTCCTTGCACTATATGTATTTTATCAGATAAAGTCTTTACCTCTGTAAGTGATTGCACATACGATGAGTTTGTTTTCAGAACTGAATTCCAACTAAGGTACTCAGTGTTAATGTAAACTTTAATTTGACCAGGAAAGTCATATTTGCTTGATGTGTAAAAAGCTAAAAATTATTTTCAAGACAGGGTTAGAGGAAAAGTGAAAAAACATTTAATGGAAACTACACCCAAAAGGAATTGATACTTTACCCCAATATTTTTACATAAATGAAAGATCAGCATAATCTTTTTTCTCATTCTTGTTATATCTTTTGTCCTAAGACTGCAACACCAGCTTGTAATGCCTGTAATAGCATGCGTATTATTGTTTTATATGCCAGAAAGTTTTAACCTTGAGGTATTATGATACATCATTGTCTAGCAATAAGATATTGTTCTCTTCCTATAAGATACTAAAGTTGTAAAACAAGAAAAATTTTAAAACAACAAATCTGAATTGACATTTACTCTTGCTTTTCCCCAGAGAAGTAATTTTCAACATTTTTTTTCTTTAGTAGACACTTCAAAAGATTGTAGGTGGGTGCAGAATTTACATAGTGAATATAAAATTACTATAATTCTGAGAATTGTTTTGTTGTTCTTAATTTACCTTTCACAGTACACTCAGAACTAGCCTATGGACACTTAAGGCTACATGAGCTGCAGACTGAAAACCACTGTTGAATATAGAGCACCAGGAATTAAAATAATTTCATGTTATCACTGTAGACAGAGTAAGAAGAAAATAATCTGCATAAATATATCTTCAAATCCACAAGTATCAAGGGAAAGAAAGGCTTTTTTTCACTTAATAATTCCTACTTGCAAATGATGTTCCATCAAGTCCAGCTGCCCCTTTGCCTCAGGAAAGAAATCCAGTTAAGCAATACCTGTGTTAGGAAGGATTTCCTAATGTTTCAGTAGTGTTTCTGTTAATACACACACACACTCAAAATAAATTAAGAAAAAATAAAAATAAAAATACTCTGACCTCCTCCAACTTGTGTTATGACAAGGAGTCAAAGATCTTGAACTTGTGCCTCCATTATTTAAGGTCAGGACTGTGATCCCTGAGGTTTTCTATCTGGAAGAACCTTCCCATGGAACAAAAATTCCCACATCTATGTTCACATATGTGCCCTAAAAATGCGCTGGAATGGGATCTCATCACACATGGAGGCCCACATACCAGCTCTTTGGCAGAGAAGAACTATGACACATGTTGTAGGGAATTCCTACCTTGTGATCCATTCATAACTTTCTCTTTCAGATTTTTTGAAGAGTTCTCGTTCTCTAATAGGCATCATTTGAAATGATGCAAAGACCTTAGTCATAGGGAAATCACTGACTAACTATCTCATCATGCATTTACAATACATTTTACCTGCAAAATTTTGTATTCCTGGCACAGCAGTTTTAGTAGATCTTTTCCCCTTCTTGATAACCTAGTGAAATAAGTCTTGCTACTATGATACCAGAAGAGAGAACACAAGGCCAGAGACTGAAAGTCATTATCATGAATTATAATATACTTCCTTCCCATGAGGTGTCAATTAAAAGCAGTAAAAAGGAATTAAAGAGAAAAAAAAAAAGACTGGAAAAATATCAGAGGAAATATTTAAAGCTAAACTTTATCTTTGGTCTTGCTATCCTATTTCCAGGGTTGTCACATTTTGAAGAATTGCTGAAAAAAGTTTTATAAACATTTATATCTGTGTAATTCCTTCCATATTCTTATCTCCTCCAGCACAGTTGAAGTAGTATATTCCTTTGTTCATAATTAACTTCTTTTTGTTTTACAAAATATACTAAAATCATATCTGAGGAATAAAAAAAAACAATGGAGCAAATAGATAAATATTTACAAATCCAAATAATGCCCGTCGTACACAGTGGCTTCCATCTCATAGGCTGACTTTGTTCACTAGCCTACCAGTCTGAAATTAGGAAGACAAAGTGACAGAAATCATAAAGATTTCTTGCCTGGACTTTACTGAGAGGTAGTGAAGCCCTGGCTGCGTTATAAAGCAAGTTCTATGAAGCTGAAGTCTTGTGAGTCTTGTCTCGTGAGACATTGAGTTGACAAGTTCTTATGCAACTTTTTTAACATATTTTTGTTTTGTCACCAACTCTATGCTCATTTTTTATCTTGCCTCGCTTTCTCTCTTTTTTCTTTTTCTTTTTATTATTTTTTTCTTTCTCTTTTTCTTTTTTCTTTTTCCTTTTCTTTTTCTTTTTTTTCTTTCTTTTTCTGATCCCCTTTTTTTTTTTTTCCTAGATGGTGCCAACAACTTCACCTTCCTACTCATTTCCTCAGGCCTATAGCATGAACATCACCTTGAAGGTGAATTTTTTTCTTAGGTTCTTACATCTACCAAATATCTCCAAGATACTGGGTCTTTTTGTCTCCTTGCATATTTAAGCTCTTATCTCACTGTTCAAGATGCAGAAGGCAAAGACAAGGAGTGGAAGAAGGAAGATCTGCACAGTGTAATTTAACACCAGGTTCAAGACCATCTAAGAACCTGAAAATGTACAAGTCCATGCACCTGATGAGATCCATCTGCAGATCTTGAGGGAACTGGTGGATGAAGTTGCTAAGCCACTTTCCATCATATTTTAAAAGACATGGCAGTCTGGTGAAGTTCCCAGTGACTGGAAAAGGGGAAACATAACACCCATTTTCAAAAAAGGGAAAAAAGGAAGAGCTGGGAAACTACAGGACTGTCAGTTTTGCCTCTGTCTGGCAATATCATGGAGCAGATGCTCCAGAAGGCTTTGCTAAGGCACAAGGAAAATGAAGAGATAATTAGTGGCAACCAAGATGGTTTCACCAGAGGTAACTCATGCCTGTAAAATTTGGTGGCTTTTACAATGGAGTTACAGCACTGGTGGATAAGAGCAACTGATGTCATCTACCTGTATTTGTGCAAAGCATTCGACGCTGTCCCACATGATATCC
The DNA here is from genome assembly GCA_025345505.1 of Todiramphus chloris collaris. NCBI lineage: Eukaryota > Metazoa > Chordata > Aves > Coraciiformes > Alcedinidae > Todiramphus > Todiramphus chloris. The sequence goes on from JANVCC010000019.1 coordinate 8,335,513, forward strand.
TGGTGTCTAAATTGGAGAGACATGGATTTGATGGATGGACCACTCGTTGGAAAAAAGAATTGGTTGGATGCTTGCACTCAAAGACATCAGCAGCTCAATGTCCAAGTGGAGACCAGTGACAAGTGGTGTACTTCAGGGACCGATACTGGGAATGGTGCTGTTTAACATCTTTCTCGGTGACATGGACAGTGGGATCAAGTGCACCCTCAGCAAGTTTGACAATAAAACCAAGTTGTGTGGTGTGGTCAACACGCTGGAAAGAAAGAAAGCCATCTAGAATGACTTTGGCAGGCTTGAGAGGTGGGCCCATGCCAACCTCATGAAGTACAACAAGGCCAAGCACAAGGTGCTGCACCTGGGTTGGGGCAGTCCCAAGCACAAATACAGGCTGGGTGGAATATGGATTGAGAGCGGTCCTGAGGAGAAAGACTTGGTGGTGCTGATTGATAAAAATCTCAACATGAGCCAACAATGTGCAAACACAGCCCAGAAAGCCAAACATCTCCTGGGCTGCATCAAGAAAAGCGTGGCCAGCAGAAGGGAGGTGATTTGGCTCCTCTACTCCGCTCTCATGAGACCCTATCTAGAGAATTGAATCCGGCTCTGGAGCTCCCAGTACATTAGGGTCATGGGCCAGTTGGAGCAGGTCTAGAGGAGAGCCACAAAGATGAGCAAAGAGCTGGTGAACACCACTCTTACAAGGACAGGCTGAGAAAGTTGGGGTTGTCCAGCCTGGAGGAGGCTCTGGAGAGATCTTCTTGTGGCCTTCCAGTATCTAAAGGGGGCCTACAGGAAAGCTGGGGAGGGATTTTTTATATGGGCTTGTAGTGACAGGATGAGGGGTAATGGCTTCAAACTAGAAGAGGGTAGGTTCAGAAATTTTTCACTATGAGGGTGTTGAGACACTGGAATATGTTGCTCAGTGTGGTTGTAGATTCCCCAACACTGGATGTGTTCAAGACCTGGTTGGATGGGACTTAGAGAGGCCTGGTCTAGTGGAAGGTGTCCTTGTCAATGGCAGGAGGGTTGGAACTAGAAGATCTTTAAGGTCCCTTCCAACCCAAACCATTCTATGATTCTACGATCTCATAGATGAAACATCTGCTTCTCTTCAGCCTTACTCTGTCTGTACTTATTCAAAATGATGCCTGAAACATCAGTTTCATGCTCTTAGAGTCCTTGAAACTGGCCCTCTGCCATTCTGGTTGAGTACTTTGCCCTTATGGGATATTTTTAATTGGAAGAATCTCACTGACTATACCAATTCTTAGGATCTAGGAGATCCAAAGTCTAAATGCATGCCCTGAATATGTTTTGACCAAATGACAATGGATATATACGAACTGTGACTGGATTATGTCATTCTCCCTTTGCGTTTTTCTACATACTTCCATTCCACCAAAACTCATGCCTATTGTGTCCCACTCACCACGGAATATCAGCCTCTGTTCCCACTCCTCTATAGACTGATCCTTTCTGCTTAACAAATTTCCACAGTAGCAGTTTTGTGCTGTATCTAAGTGTCCCCTTAGCTGCAAGTGGTACTATCTATATGTATTTCTGCAATTTGCTCCTTTTGGTGTTTAAAAATGTACCTCCTTAAAGCATTTTCACAAATATTGGTGACAAATCAGCAATTAGTAGCCTGAGTCACTGCCTATCACAGCATGCAAATACTGATTCTTTTGTTCCTTTTAATGTTTATATACTACAGCTATCTCTAGCTGATTTTTAGACTGCAGATTCACTCTGAACAAAGCAGTGATTTTGCTTTATATCATGTTTGTGAAGAATTTACTACAGAAGATTTCTGTTTCTGTGGCTTGGGGCTAAGCTTGCTAAGTCTGTTAGTTTCTGAAAATGTCTATTTATTTATGCCAGGCTTTAAAGATGATATCTAGAGACAGAATATCATATAAAGAGAATTATTTTTGGAATAATTGATGATGGTTAGAACTAAAAACAGCAGTAAAAACTACCTTTCAATGATGTGAAACCTGTTCTACAATACCTGGTCTAGGAGAGAGGGCCACCATGAAGCATATGGTGAGTATTCAGACAGAAGCCAGGTCCAAATCTAACTCCATCTTAGGTTATAATGACCTTTTTAGCCCTTACAGATTCTGCGTTCTGATAATGTGAATGATCTCTTTTAATGTCTAAAATTGGATGAAGGTATAAGTGGAGGGGTCATTTAGACTTAAGCCTATGTTATTTCTCATCCATTCAAGGAAGCTTTTCCTGCCTAACATCTGCAGGAAAACAGTTTTTTCATTTGGTCTTAATTTGGATTTATCAAGGCCTTCTTCCCACCTGGAGAAGAATATTTTTTTTACTCAGTAGTTACTACTGACTGTTAATAGATATCTGTAATAATTATTGTTTGATATTGGTTACAAGTTGACCATTCACAACATACAGTATTAATGTATTTCCGTGAAAATGCTAGAAATCCCAATATCATCTAAAATCTTAATTTTTAATAGTTTAAGGTATCCAAACATGTCAATCACATTTCTAAATGGAATGTCTGTCCCTCAAATCTACTGTGAATAGATATTAATCCTAAAGAAAGCCAGCTATCTCTGCAGACCACTGTATCTTGTAGTTTACTATGCTAATTCTACTCCCAATAGCCCTTCAGTATTGTTAAGCAATAAGATAAATTATCTTTTTAAAAGAACAACAACAGTAACAATCATATTTCCCAATTTCTAAATTTTCAGGTTCCACAAATTCCTTGCCTTGCCCCACATTACATAGCCTTTATTGAAACTATTGACAGGAACAAAGATCTTCAAAAGACAGTATGAACTTGACAAACTTTTATCAAAAAAGATTTTTCTAACTGTATGAAAGAGAAACATTAGAAGTAAAGAGAATTCATTAGCTGTACCTCTGAATCATCTAACTGAATACAAATATGATGGATCCAACATTATTGGCAAATTTGAAGATGTTATTCCTATTGCCCATTTCTAATAACAAGATCAGAAAGCATGGCAGGCCTTTTCTCTGTGTTTCAGTCTTCCAAACATTGAAAAAGTTTACTGCTATTAGTTGTGAGAACATCTATTTCATCATCCAGCCATTATGCCAAAATAGTTTTCACCTGGTTTTATTTTTTGTGTGCTCTGTGGGTAGGTCTATGTATTTGTTGACATCACTGGTAGTGTTTCCCTCACTTCCTTTTTCAACATTGCCACTGAATGCAGTTAATAAAACCTACCAATAGCCAATGTATTTTTTTCCAAACAATTCATTATGGGTTTCAGGTTTACCTAAGTTTCCCTCCTAATTTACCTCCAGTTTCCAAGTTCCAGTAACCGTTAACAGTTTATTTTATGATTCCTTCTCGAGAAAGCTTTTAATGTCAGTTTGTACTACAATAATCTACCAGCTCTTCCTATGCATCCAGCCTCTCTTTGCAATGATTTGTGAGATGGGACAGTAACAAAGATTGCTTCAGGGTTGCTGCCTCTTTCATTCTTCTGCTGGTGAGCATCTGTGAGAATAAAGCACATGTGAAAACAGCTCACATACCACAAACTGTCATGTACCTTGTAATCTGTCTCTACTGCAGAGTGCTGTGTAACTTTCTCTATTTCTTCCACAAACTGTGCAAGAGAATGCAAGTTTTTTGTGCATCTTTTTGTACATATATGTATGATAATTTATTCTGCACCTCATCCTCAGCACATGCTCTCCTCAGTATCATTAATTTTTGCCTTTTCAGCATGGACCTAATTCTGGAGAGTCAGCTCCTGTCTTACTTTCTAGTCTGCCTCTCACTTTCCTCTCCTCTCACTCTTATGGAAACATGTAGTGAAAAGTATTTCTTAATATCAAAAGCTCATCACTTTTCTGCATTTTAGTTAGCACTCTGTAAGCTACTGAAGCTCCTTCTTGCAACACTATTGGTCTAGTTAGCTACAGTTAAGGAGGGAACAACTCATGCTTGTTGTGTCCCTACTGAGACTTCACAGAATAAAGTTCCACATGAGACAGGTAAAACTAACAGATCTGTCTCCTAGAAAAGTTTTCAATAACACTGCTTTCATCAGCTCAGCTCAACGCACAAAGATCAGAGCAGGAGCTCAGACTAATTTCCCATTATATAAATTCAAATATATAATCCAGATTCTTTGCTATGAACATGACTTTTGGTATTCAGTGCATGTATACAATACACACACCAAAGTTAATATCCATAAAAAACCACAAACCCCACCATAAGAATCCAGTAGAAAATCCATGGATTAGACTATCAGTTATATTGTGTTTCATAGCACTTACCAATGTCCTTCCCATGACACACCCAAAGAGATGATTTTTCCATTATATCTCAGTCAGCTGCCACAAATCACCACAACTTTTCATAATTCAGTCTTCAGGGATTCTCAAACGTTTGATCAGATGCAAAATTTTGCACTAGCTTTTCTTGAATTCTTCAGTTGAATGGAGCCAATATGAGCAGTGCTTGACACATGCTGTTAATGGAGTTCAGTGAAATTCACAAGAGCAGGATAGCTTTCACCATGTTATCAATTTAAGAAATCTATCTGACAGGAGAAATCAAATACTTGCAAAAAAACATGGTGTTTTGGAAAGGAATGACTTTCATAGAATCACAGAATAGCCCAAGGTGAAAGGACCTTAGAGATAATCTAATTCCAACCCTCCTGCCATGGGCAGTGACACCTCCCACTAGACCAGGTTGCTCAAAGCCTTATCCAGCCTGCTCTTAAACACTTCCAGATATGAGGCATCCACAACGACCCTGGACAACCTGTTCCAGTGTCTCACCACCATCATAGTAAAGAACTCCTTCCTAAGGTCTAATCTGTATCTACCCTGCTCTAGTTTAAAACCTTTGCCCCTTGTTCCATCACCACATGCCGTTATAAAAAGTCCTTCTTTTGCTTTCCTGTAGGCCCCCTTCAGGTACTAGAAGGCTGCTATAAGGTCTCCCTGGAGCCTTCTCTTCTCCAGGCTGAACAGACCCAACTCTCTCAGTCTGTCCTTGTAGGAGAGGTGTTCCAGCCCTCTGATCATCTTTGTGGGCCACCTCTGGACCCTCTCCAACAGTTCTGTGTCCTTCTTGTGTTGGGGGCTCTAGATCTGGATGCAATACTCAGGTGGAGGGGTCTCACAAAATAGCAGAGTAGAGGGGCAGAATCATCTCCCTTGACCTGTTGGCCACACATCTTTTAATGAACCCCAGGTTGCAGTAGGATTTTTGGCATTGTGAATTATTTCACAATGTCATTGTACATTTGTCATTGTGAATCATTTCACAGGTGCATATCTGAGGGTAAAAGTAAACCAGGCAATGTACGACATGATATCATGTAGTTTATTTTTCCAGTAAAAGATGTTCAGAGCTGTAGAATGCAGTTAGAGAAGTTTTATTTTCTTGTTCAGATTTCTGCTTTGCAATCACTGACATTTATTTTGCATAGGTTTCGTCTAAATTCTATGAACTTGTCTGGCTTTTTAATACGTTGTACAATTTCAGAGAAAGGTACAGATTTAATTTGCAGTTTAGATGAAGGTGGAATGGGAAAAAAAGGCACTGAATCATTCAACAATGTACTTGCTGTAAAGAGCCAGAAAATTCCCCTCTGAGTACCTGAGACTTGGGAAGTGCAGTTCTTCCCAGTGGGAAAGTAGGAAATTTGGCAAATCCTTGCACTCAGTTCTCCTCAGTTTCTGGCTCTAGTCTGTGCTCACTGCTCAGATCCCCACCTCTTCTAAAATTGTCTTAATAGAAAAAAAAAACATTACAAATTACTCCAAAAAAACCACACAAACAACAAAAATAATCAGTTAACTTCACAACATCTGGTATTATGCAAAAAAAAACCCAAAACACTGTGGAGGATTATTTTAAATATTATTTTTAATATTTTGATGCTTAATTTCCCTTATGAAACATCGTGAAATGTAAAAGCAACAAAACATTTAGAGTACATCTATGGGGTGAGATTTATTATACCTTTGGCCAAGCCTCTGTTCTTCATTATTTTTTTTTCAAATGAAGCAAAAGATGCCTGATTTTTAGCTTCCCAAGTTAACTAAGGAAGTAAGTAAATAGATAATGAACTGTATTTTAGAGAAAGATATAGAAAGGCCAGCAGCTCCTACTGAGATGCTAAAGAATTCTCAAAGAGTATAGTCTGGGGATGTGCAGCCTTGCTAGGACTTTTTGCACAAGTCTTGAAGCTGTTTGTTTGCAGGCCAAGTGTACAAATACAGGATTTGCCAGGTGAAGCCCAGAACAAAATCTCTGGCCAGGACTCAGTGTAGCAAGTGATTACAAACAAGTAGAGTACAAAGAGTTCCTAATGTTTGTTTGCAGCTACTCCCCGTGTTGACCTTTATTTTATTTTATTTTATTTTTAATTAAGACACCATGCCTTGTCCTGAATTAACATACTTGTGTGTTTTTAATGAGTTTTAGCTGTGCTAGGGATTTTAATGCATACATAACATGAAAGACCTTCCTGTTATACATAACTTATTTAAGCCACACTAGGAACTACTTGGAACATACAAGTAAATTCCTTTCTCCTGACCTTGTTGTCTTATGTCTGTAACGTTCCAGGGTAGAGCAGCTCTCAGGCTTTTTGTTTTAGGGAGTATCCCAAGCAAAGAATTACTGTGATATATACATTATTGAGAAAGTAATTTGAAGAAAAGGGAGATATTTATACACTCCTTGGCCAGCTCTGGGGTTATGCAGAGTCTGTATCAGTGTCTGGGTTTTATCTGCCTTTAAGCTCTGAATAAAACATAGGCTGGTCCTGACTGATGCAAACTAGTGCCTCTTAAACATACACATGCTTCTGCAGCATTCAGATGCTCTGTCTAATTCCCCCGGTGTATAGCATAGCAACACTAAGACAAGATAAGCAACAATACTCAGGACCACATTTATACCATGACAGCATCTCTCTCCCACCTGCCTGTTACTGCAGATGGATAATGGCAAACAGGAGGGAAGAAGTTAGTAAAAAAGGGAGCAGGAACCTGAGCTTGTTTACTAAAAGTAAGGATAATAATAAAAGTGCTTTTTACACTCTTTGTTCAGTAATCAGGATTCTTTTCAAAATCCATATAAACAGTCTGTCTTGCTCACATGCTGAAGACTTTCAACCTAAGCTGTAGCTTAAAGAGATTTTACCCTTTTTCAGTTGAGTACTTCCATGTGACTGATTTAAGCAGAATTCTCCTGCCCTCTGTTTTTAATGAAAGCACATAAGAGGATATACCTCATTGGTCATACAGATTTCTCTTCTCTTTTATTAATTTTTATCCCTGCTGTGGGAATGACACCTGCTCTTCTTCTAGCAGCTGTCTCTTTTTCCAAACCTGCTCACCAGGTTACAGTACATCAGGGTGCAGTATACAAGCTGTAGGGATGGTTTCAATTACATGTCAAAAGCCTCATGAGAGAACCATTTGTCAAGAAAATCCTTGTCAGGACAGTCTCAAAACTAAACCTGCACATTCTCTTTTGCTGACTATCAAGAGGACCACAAATCTTTACAGCTCTAAAAAGTCTATTAGTACAAAGATAGATCCAATTCTGTTGACCAATGGCAGTACCTCATTCATCTCTGGATTCATACCCCTTACCAAAACAAGCAGGGGAAAAAAAGGAAACATTTGCAAAAGCTTTTCTCTATAATTATGGGATGGTTCAGCACATGTATCTAAATCTATCCCAGCTGTCCCTATCTCATTGCAAGCTAGACAAAGCCTTGAATAAAAGTGTTCATTTCAGATATACTATCAGGTTTACTGACACTAGGTGACTTCATCTAATTTTACTGGATTTAATTGTGATCACTGCTTAAATTTATACAGTCCCTTCACATGGAAAGTTCAATAACCAGATTAAGAATGTACAGAAGTGCCTTAACTTAATAATAATCATTGGTGCTTCATACCTTATTGAATAGAGCCTAACAGGATCCAAATGGTGACACTGCAGTGCTGCACCACTGAGCCACCCTCCTTATTGCACCTACATTGAGCACCCTGAGACTGGGTTGCCACAGAGGGTACTGGCAGAAGTCATGGTGTCCATGTAGTGACCAGTGCTCATACATAAAGAGGCCGTACAACAAAGATAAGGAGAAACTCTTTACCAGGGATTGTAGTGAGAGAGGGGTAATGATTTCAAATTGAAAGTGGATAGATTTAGATTAGAGATCGGGGAGAAATTATTTACTGTAAGGGTGGTATGACACTGGAACAGGTTGCCCAGACAAGCTGTGGATGCCACCTCCCTGGAAATGTTCCAAGGTCAGGTTGGATGAGCCCTTGCTCAACCTGGTGTAGTGGGAGGTGTCCCTGACAATGGCAGGGTGTTTGGAATTACATGAACGTTACGGTCCCTTCCAACCCAAACCATTCCATGATTCTAGGAGTCTACAACTGTGTGGCTCTGGCCATTTAGCACTTGGCAGGTCCTTTGAGAGCTCTAAGTCATCTGTTCCCAGTCTAACCTATCCATTATTTGCTATATAACACTCCAGACATGTAATTTGTCCTACATGTGCAATCAGACCTGCTAAGACTACATTTCTTCCTGAACCACTGATTGTGCCCAACTGGAGAGAGGAGGCTTACTTTTCACTCTACTAATAAAAAAAGAAAAAAAAAAGAAAAAAAGAAAAAGAAAACCCAACAAATTACGCTTCTGAAGTTTGCAGAGAGCTGTGGGGCAGAGGTCTTCCCTCATGTGAATAAAAATAATGTGCATGGGCAGGCACCTCCCATCTGCTTTTGCTGCAGTGGGAAGGTGGTGAGCAGGACACTAGTCATCTCCCACACCTAGGGTTTCAGCTGCCTGGGCTTGGGGCCAGCATCCAAACTGCACAGCTGGAGACTGTAATGGAGGCTGTAATGAGGAAAGATAGAGGCAGCCCCCTAGAACTTTCTTGGCAGCCTCTTGTAAGCAAAGGCTCTCACCCTCCCTCAGTCTCTGCCTGAGCTATGGTGCAGCAACATCTCAGCTGGGCTGCAACACAGAAGTCTAGACCTGGACCTTGACCCACAGACCAGCTTCCCAGACCAGCCTTGTCACTGCAATGTGGGCTCTCAGTTGAGTCTGGCAGCCACTCCCAGGCCTGAAGGATTGGGCCTTTGCCTTGCAGGCTGCATGATTGCCCTTGGCTCCCCATTTCCCTCCCCTGGAAGAGCAGTCTGGCATGTTCCCAGACAGCTGCCCTCAGCACAGAGATGCAAAAGAGTGCAGGAGAAAGGGGAAGGGATATTGCAGGAGCTTTATATATTATACCATATTTGAAACTGTCAAGGTTTAGGTTCAGGGCCATCCACTAGACCTATAACAGCCTCTGTCTGTTAAGCACTCTCCCTCCTCACAGGGAGGAGAAAGGAAATAAGGGAGAGGGACTTATTGATTAGAAAATAAAGCTAGAACAGCTTTAATGAAAATAATAATAAAATGGAATATATAGAAACCCAGCATCAAATCCAACCCCCCTGGTGGCAATTACACCACCATCACCACTAATGCTGTGGAGCAGGCACTGGGAAAGTCCCAGACTGGACTCAGCAGCAGACAAGAACCAGATTCAAGAGCAGGATTCTGGAACTGGTTCCAAGAACACATGGATTGGGACTGAAGGCAGAAGGGACAGAGTCCTCCTTGGATGCCAGCCATTGAAGAAGAGAGCTTGACCCTCATGATCCCTCAGCTTTACACTGAATAGGACATATATGGGATAAATACCTCATTGGTCACTCCACTCCTCCCCGTATGACCTTTTACTTTCTGCACCCCCAATGTGGTACACAAGATTTAGCAGTCACCTTGGTCTCTATAGCAGCAAGTATAAGCTAGAGCCTTTCTGCACACCAGTGCTTGGTAGGAGCTATAAACATCAAGTGTTATCACTGCTAGGAGCAGATGCTGTGTGCAAAAATATGATGTTAACCAGAAATTGGAGTTACTTAGGAGAGACTGAGATGAAAAGAAAATCACTGAATAGAATTAGTTCTAACTCAAAGCAGGACAATACCAAAAAACGTAATTAACAGCATCTTATATGCTGAATGCTTTGTTGCTTGCCAAAGATGAGTGTGACAACCTCTCTCTATTAGTCTGTTAATAAATGCTGCAAACTGTTATTTATGGGGCCAGTGAGAACACATGTTATACACATATACTTTTGGTGATAAAATTATCCATCAATATGCATACATAATTGTCATGAACATCATTGTAACCCCATATGTTCTTGGGTCTTAAAGGTGCCAGGTGAATAAGCACTGGAAGCACTTGGCTGGTCATAACCAGTTATAACCAAGAAGGTCATAATTCGACACACAGACCTAGGCCTATTAAAAAGCTATTAGATCATATACATCAGCTATTCAGCTGTGCTGAATCTGGACTTGGGCAAAATTCATACGTGTGCCATCCAACACGTGTGCTATGATCCCTAAGCAGCTGGCATTCAGCTGTCCTTTTCCATCAAAGGCATCTCGACCTGCTATAGAGGCTCTCCAGAGCCAGAACTTAATTACTTGCTGTGTGCAGCCTCTTCCCAAGCTGTTTGCAATTGCTCATAAGCTTAATCAGGATCCAGTATCTGGTGTTCTTCTGCTTAGAAACCCAAAGGCTTGTTCCAGGAAACATTTTCAGATGACGCTTAATGTATGCTGTCATAACCAAATGTAATCCCAGTAAAAATAGACACAGCAATAATCTGGTAAACCACACCTGGGTTGTGATTTTTTACCACTCAGCCCTTTTATAATAGCTCACCCTTCAAGCACTAGGTAGAAGAGGGAAGGCAGATCTCCAGGCTACGAGGTGCAAACCTGTCACTTAAATACTTAAGTCAATAGGACAGAAGCCTTCCCCGGTCCCTTGGTGCAAAACTGAGTGGGACAGAGGCAACGCTGGTATTGTGGGCAGAGGAGCAATCTTGGAGGGATGACCCAGGGTTTTACGCATGCTGCCAGCACTGCAATCACAACTCGAAGTCCAACAATTGGACTTGTGCTGCTCTGTATTGGAAGGGCCTCATTAAATGCTGTTTTGAACTCCGACATCCTTTCTGCTGCAGGTCCTTTTAGGAGGATTTTGTTCAGTTCTCAATCATACTGACAGGGTCAAAGTGCCTTCCATTTGCTATAAATTTCAGTATGTACTGGGTGGCTTCCTCTGCTTTTCATATTTTAATTGCTTTGTCAAAAAGAGTAATTCAGGGTCTTTTAGAAAACTCCCAGGGTGGTTTGAGAGAAGTCCCAAACATGACCTCTTCTCTCTCTCAGCAGACTGCAAGACCAACTTTTATCCTTACATCACCAAAACACTTGTACGCTTCACCTTTTTTTTCACGTCTCTGGGTGATTGCATAGACAGTGCTTGTGTTCTGTTTCACCTAAGGAGGAAAAGGAAAGGTCATTGTCTCAATCTGGATATCTCAACCTTTTACAAGCATTGAAATTCAAGCCAAAGTATATTTCTAAAAGAATATATTTCTGCAAAGGTGAATGAGAGCCAGCTAGTGCACTGATCCTTTTCCTTCGGTTTCAGCGATTTGGATTCAAATTACTCATTCTGCCACTGCTATATCTAGACCTTGTCTAGATTAATGAAGCTGAATATAGAAAACTTTAAGAAAGATTATTAACTTTGTACTGAGAATGGATCAAGTACATGGTCCCACACCAGACCTTGCCTTCTACACTAATGATAGTGCTTTATCTCCAGTCTTTCATTATTTAAAAATAGTTTGCCACCCAAATACATGTCAATGAATTTGATTGCAAGACTTGACTCTATAAGACATTATGTGCAACTAGCACTGCTTCAAGAAAATAAAGGGTAACTTTGTGACAGGATAATATTTCTTAAGGTATTTTGTTCTAGTCATTTGTACTACAGAGCAGCAGTTTGTGCTCTATAGGATCATTGTTTCTATAAATGTTTTTAATTGTGCAAGTGTTTCTTCCTTGATTTAAATAGCAGGCTATTAGGGAAGATTATTAAAAATCTAGTCAGGTCTACCCTCATAGAGCCTACAAATGTGCTTTTCAAGTTTCAGTCTACTCTTTTCTTCCAACGCAGACCATAGCTATTGCCCATTATTTCTTGAAAAATATCTGCAGGGCTTATTCTTTGCTTCCTATACCATCCAACAAATTATCTTTTCTCCCACCTTCTCCTTATTTAGTTCACTTGTAATGCAACACGTATTTGAATTACTAAGCATGTTAAAATCTGACTTAACAGGGGTTGGGGAGGTGGGGGGGTGGGGTGAAACCTTGATTTTTACATACAATGTGATCTTGTCATTCCCAATTTAGATTGCAAAGCTCCACTTCACAAACTGTTTTTCATTAGCCAAGCCTGGAGGCTCATAGTACTCTCCTTCCCTTGAAAGTAAGTGCAAAATGTCTGGTCTTTGTGATTCACTACTTTGTGATTCCTTACTATGTGTTCCAAAACTACAAGGTGCCCAGCAAGGTTTATATTCAAAGGGATAAAGCCATAGTGACAGTTTGTGTGTCTAGGCAGCTTAGTAACTCCTCAAGAGCATGACAGGAAAGCAGTCCAGTCTCTAACAAATATCCCACACGTACACCAAATTACAGTGTAGAAACTGCCTCTGTGCATTTATCTACCACAGAATCACAGAGCAGACCATCCTCCCCTACCTTGTCTGAATAAATAACCTCAGAACTTGCATTGTGGTTTAATAAACTTTTCCACAGATCTCTTCTCTTGCACATTTGGAGAAGTAGTAGCAGGTATACGCAAGAATCCTGTGCCTAGAGCACTTTACGAGTGCTCTATATATACGTTTGTGCTTTGAACGAGAACTTTACCTCCTTGGATTTATTGGGGCTTTGGTCTTGCCCTTCCACCTCTGAGGCAGAGGTGATGCTGCATGCAGGATGGGTGCTGTTTCAGGAGCCTGAAGTACTTTTTACAACTCTGTTGACTCAAAGGTGACTTTTCAAGACAGCCAGGGAATTATTCAGTTCAGTGTAGCTGCACCTTATAAAGGTTTAGCCCTAAGTGTCTAAAATAATATTTATTTTCCTAAATGTTAATGTTTTCTGTGAGAAGTTACCCCTACTTCATGAACAAGAAGCAGACTGCCTTTCTGCTATTTCTTCTTCATCATCCTTTAGCAACTCTAAGTGCATCATCTCTCTGTACCACAACAGCAATTGTTAAAATCCCTTCAGGCCTTCCCCTGGACGGGAAATCTCCAAATTTTAGAATCCTTTTGATCCTGTGCTCCAGTCTGGTACAAGTAAACATCCATCTGTGAGTAAACATTTTCTGCTGCTAGTATCTAGTTTGCCAGTCCATAGCATCCCTGCCATTTCCCCACAGGCTTCTACCAGTCTCTGATATTACCTTATCATCACCATTGTGTTATTCCCTGTGGCTTTCCCACCTGTGATTTAATTTCAAGTAGCCTGGACAGAATAATATCAAACAGAAAATAGAGGGACCCTTGATGCTCATTAGGAAAACATGAATATTTCATTTATTCTCCTCAGCATGCCCTATATCACTTTTCTGAGAGTATGGTAGAAACTCATGTGAAAGCTCACACCAGTTCTGCTCCACATACTGTACAATACAGCCACTTAATGCAAGATCTTAATGATTATCATTCTCTTTCTTTTTGCATACTGAAGAATTTCCTGACACCAATCACAATTTCCATTTCCATTTTCATGTAGTTGTCCCTGTATGTTTTGTTTGGGTTTTTGGTTTTGGTTTTTTTTCCTCCTCACTTTAATTGCCTGACTTGTGTTTTTGACAACTAAAAAAGAGTTCATCTCCACCAGCGCAGACCCTCTCCCCTGACCCAAACCCTTTGACCCTTAAGGCATTTCTGTGAAAGCAGCTGCCATGAAAGCAATTTGTTGTTCATCTAAGTCCAAGAAATAAACATCCTATGTTCCATATATGCATATTCTGAGCTATACTTTAAATGTCACATAATTTCAACTTTGAATATAACAAGAACGTTTCTCCCCGCAGCTTATACTTCTGCATTATGCATTTATGTAAAATGCATTTAGCCAGGAGAAATCCTTTGAAATGCTCATCTTTATTCCACAGAGGAAAATTATGGACTGGCTTCTACTTATACAATTCCAGAAATAGTTGTCTGAGTTACTATATAATTTAATTCCTTAATTTGAATCTAAACTTAACACTGCTTTCTTCCTTTGTTTGATGTTTGATGGACTGGCATAAAATCACCCTGTAACTATTGTCTTTGATTAATACTTTTAGAGAATGTATTTCCATTTTCTCTTTTAATAATTGTTTTCTGAATACACTATCTGTGATAATTTTAATCCTGGTTACTTTTCACAAGATGCCACACAGTGATTTTTTTTGGTCACAGTCTCATTTGCTTCAACTTCATTTCTAATTCCTTAAACATTCAACAGTTGTATTTGTTTCAACAGTTTCTCATTTATGATGACACATTTTCTCTGCAGGAAATACTTTCCTGAATTTAACACTTATTACATCTTTGTAAATATAATATGTACTTTCACATTATTAGCCGATCTGCATACTTTATTAACTAGCACATCAAACTGGTAAGTGTGGCTGTAATCTACCTTCCAGATTTATAGAATATTTGAAAAATAATCTCATCATATATATAAATTTTCAGTCCTTGCAAACATGGCAAAATAAAATGAAGGTTTCATGGTTATATATACCAGTAAAATATTTACTGTTATGTCTGATATGACATGATTTTCTAATTTTTCTGTGCAGACAGTTTTCAGCAGGGTTACACCTTTTAGTTGAAGGATGTTAGAAAAAGTACCCATGAAGCTTTCTTCCTACTATTTCCCATAAAACTCTGAGGAATTTTGCAAAACCAGCCCTAGGTATCCAAGTCAAACCTGTGGGAAATAAGGACTATAGACAGGACAGTGAAAACATTATTTTCACCATATGGCATGGCAAGGCAGAACTGGAGTTCAGAAAACCAAGAAAGAATTGGATTAGTTTGTTCTTCTACATATCATTCCTACTTTTTTCTTTCCTATTCATTCTTATCTACTTCATCCATTGCTTATTCAGGTATCTCCTGCTATTCAAGCACACTCTCTCACTCATACTAGTACAAAAGATTTTCAGTACTGTAGCAAATTTTCCAGAAGCATATATAGAGATATATATATATATATATATTTTGGAACCTGTTTATATCTAAGTTTACATATTTATATACAGAATTTTTGTTTTAAACTGTCAAAGCATTATTTACAACATTCTTGTTCCAAAGGAAAGATTTCAATGTTACTTTACCTTTCAGTTATTGCTTTGGCTTACAAAACTACATTTACAGTGGCATCATGGCTCCCTACAGGCTTGTGTCGTCCATAGTTTGAATGCCTTGTCTGGACTGGGGCTCACAAGATACTTTTGCTTGTGCAATTGCTCTTGTACTACTTGCTGTATGATTACCAAGAGTTCATACTAGCATACCACCAGAAAGATGGAATGGGGGTAACCACACCACACTGAAAGCAATATACACGTCTGCTATAACTAAGACCAGACCATCCCACATTGTTTTCTGTCTGTACGCCATAAAAGGCCTATTCTTAACTATTTGTATCAGTGGTTATAGCAGACGTGTATCTGTTCTGCATAACCTGTAATGAGCAAATGTTACAGTGAAGGCAGTCCTAGTATCACTGAGAGCAAATTCAACAAGTGAGGAAAAAAAAAAATCATCTAACAAATCATCATGGTAATAATGTCCTACAATATTATCTCTTCAACTCCCTGGCTTTTTTTTTCACCTTTCACTCCATGTTCTGTAGTCATGCCCTCCCAGCCTACCATGCCCACTGACATTATATTTAAGCTATGCGTAGGCAGCAGGAGCATTTACTTTATTCTCCAGCTGCCTTGCAGATATTATGATAGACTTACAGAGAGTGGAAGCCACATATGTGGGAAAGGTTGGGGGATGTGGTACAACTCAATAAACCAAACCATCCAGAATATGTCAGGCTCAGGAGAACAGGACAGAAAAATATAACAAAGAATATTCGACATTACTTAAAAAAATTATGGTCCTTTTCCCAAAGATTTGTCCCTTGAACAATTCATCTTTAGGGCTACAGACAGTCCCTAATTTTTCCGTCCACAGTAATTACCCACAATAATTCCTAACAAGAGCTATTTATGGCCTCAAAAGGCACAGTTCCCTGAGGATCTTGCTTCCACAAAAATCAAACTATTTGACTTTTCACTCATGGTATTGTGTAGCTCATCAGCGCAATCTACTCAGGAGGTGGGGTGAGTGATCTGTTTTATCTGAGTCTCCAGCCTAAATCAGTTTAAATCCCACTGAATTCCACAGGAAAAAAACAACAAACCACAAAATTAGAAGATCTGAATGAGAGTTTTTGTATCAAATTATTAAGGCAATTCAAAGTAAGAAAACAAATTTAAATATCCCAGTTTAAAAAATTCCTTCAAGTGCTAAGGACTGGGGTCATATAGTCTCGTGGACTTAGTAGAACAGAAGGTTTTCTACAAACTCATAAAATACAGCACTTTGTATATAAAGTACACCAAACCTTCAGCAAATTACAACTCTCTATATCTTCCATCTGTATAATCTACAAAACAATGCTCATTTTCATTTACTAAATGAATATGGCTATGCGAATTCTTTTTGAAATGGTATATGGTTTGATTTTATGTTATCAACATGAGAAGTAGGTGTAATTTAATTGAAATTAAAACAGCAGTGACTTGCTATCTAGCAAAATGAATTCTGCAGCCCATTCCTTGCATACTGCTTATTAGTTTCCTTGGTAACTTGTAATCATTTGCCTTCCTAAAACAGATGAGATGTCAACAAATATGTACTGTAGTAGTGGTTTGATACATCAAAAAAAAATGTGCTATAATGACAGCGTAATAAATCTTAACATGAAAACTTGATGGCCACATTAGTGATATATTAACTATAGTCTCAGATTCATGCTGCTCACCATTGCAAACTTATATTTTGTAGCATTGTTGTAACATGCAGCAGTATGTGAAGCACCTTCCAGTACCCACTCTGAAATGAACTCCAGACTAAACATTTAAAAGTAGTCATTTTATATCCTAATAAAAACTCACAATTAAATGATGGCAGCAATTCCTAGAGTGATGCTACTAATTAGAGAAATCTTATTCTGATTCAATCTAGTTGTACACATTGTGTCAACAAAGACAAAATCTTTATATATTGACACAGGTGTATTCCAAAAGTCTGGTAACAAGTTCATTAATGTCTCTATACATTTCTGACATGGTTTCTTCTCAAGAAACTAATCTTAAAAACCCAAATCAAATCAACAAAAACTATCAGAGTTTCCAATCCAGGAATAAAAAGGACAACGGGAGTGTCATTTCAGTTTGGGCCAGTGATTTCCAGAGTTTGAAAACAGATTTGCACCAGCTGTCTGCATGATGTAACCAATGTTCAGCAGAGGGAAAAACAAACAAACAAACAAACAAAACAATAAAAGGAAAGAAAGAGCTCTAAAGCAATTGGAAGCAAGTCTCTATGCCCCTGCATTACAAAGGCATTGCCGGAGCATGAGGGGGTGAAATCAGGAAGGCCAAAGTAGGATCTGAATTTAGAAAGAGATGTGAAGGAGACCATGAGGTGTTTTTGTCAGTATATCAGAAGAAAACCAAACCAAGACAAATGTCAAACCAAAACAACCAACCAACAGACCAACAACAAAAGAGAAACAAAAAACCAAACAAAACCAAAACCAGAACAAAATAAGAAAAAACAACCAAACAAAGAAAACCAAACCAAACCAAAAAAAAAAAAAAAAAAAAAGCAGGAAAAAATGTTGGTCCACTGCTGAAAGTGAGAAGGGATACAAGAAAGTGACAAAAAAACTGGAAAAGCTTGAGGTATTTTTGAATGCTTTGTATGATCTGCCTTCATGCAGATCTCCTAGCCCAACTGTACAGTTTGGAGGCAGACTACAAGGCAGGTGAAAAACTGTCTGGACAGCCATGCCCTAAGTTACTATTTGAAAAATCTATCCAACAGCTTGTTAGGAGTGATGTTCCTTAGGGTTCAGTACAGAGACCAGTACAGTTTATCAACTTCATCAGTAACATGGATAATTGCATTTAAAGCAATATCCTAAACCTTGAAGGGTGGAATAAGTGGCAATGACTGATAAGCTTGGAGGCAAGACAGTCCCGCAGAAGGATTTTGAGAGATGAGAGAAATGGGAAGAAAGATGACAGGTACCTTGCAAAGTTCAGCAAAACCAAATGCATATATGAAGACATAATACCCCCTCAATCATTATGACTTGGAGACAAACTGGCTAGAAATGATTTTTGTAGAGTACTTGGGTCCCAGCAGATGTCAAATTAAACATGAAACAGCAGTGCACCACTGCAACAACAAGGGCCAGCCATTGACAAGAAAATCACCAGTAGATCAAGGGAAGTGATTTTTCTCCTTTATTTGCCACTTGTGTGACCATACCTAGAATGCTGTATCCAGCTTGGGTCCCCACTATAAAAGAAATATAGGCACACCAGAAGGAGTTCAGTGTAGGACCATCTGGTTAAGGGTATAGAGCACACAACATGCAGAAAAGGGTAAGGGGGGATCTAACTACTGTCCAACTATGAGACAAGGTAGAGCCGGACTCTTTGCAGAGATAAGGTCAAGAGGCAATATATTCTTGCAGTAAAAGATTTTAATTTGACATAGGGGAAAAGAAAATTCTCACAATGGTTAAGGTCTGAACCAGGCTACCTAGAGCTGCTGTGGACTTTCTAGCTTTGGAGATTTTTAAAAACTCAACTGGACAATCCTGAACAACTTGAAATAACTTTGAGGATAGCTCTGCTGTGAGTTTGGGCTTGATGACCTTCAGCAGTCCAACGTAAATTGTTCTATGATTTGGTGATTGAATATTGGCAACTGCAGCATAGACAGTCTTTTGGAAGCTTTAGAGTTAATTGTCAATTTAAGAAGGATTTGAGATTACAGTGGTTATGTTTATGGAGAAGTATAATTATGTTCTGCCTGAAGTCTCGGTTTGGAGCTGTATTTCAGTTTCTGAATCCTTATGGGCTAGCAGCAGTTGTGCTGCCTTTTAAATCTTCTGTGAAAAACACCTGCAGTAGATTGAGGTAACTATGATGATGGCCATAGCGGGCTTTAATGTCTCTAAGTAGTTACTATGTATTTACCTCAAAGGTACCCTTACAACTTATAAATCACAAACCACTAATTGAAAGCAGAAAAAATGACTGGTCTACAGACCAAATATCCAAATAACTTTCTCTGCTGTAATTTTCACTAAGTAAGGCCACACTGACCTGTTCTTAGCAAAGGACCAACCCTATTTTGCAGAATCAAGTGGAACCAGGCAAGCTTCCAGCATTACAGTTAAACCAGGGAACACAGAATGAACAGTGAAAAATAAATAGTGAGGAAAGGAAGCTAAGGATATACATTAACTCCATCAAGATCGCCATCAATATCTGATGCAGGTAGAATAGGTCAGTATTCTTTTAAATAAGTGGGGAAATAGAACTTCCTTGAGTTTGCTTCATGTGTATTAAATAATTTTCAATCTTGCTTAGTTTTGTTTTAAATCTGCATGTTGCTAACAGTTAAGTGACTTGTGAGACAAGTGGGACAAAAGCAAGAGTTCTCCAATCTTTTCCCTGCCCCTGTGCACACTTGCAGTGGTAGAGATGAGCTATACATGCATATGTGCCAGCCCTTCCTAGGCTCATTTCTGAACACCCTTGGGAAGAAAAGCTGTGATCTCTCACACTATGGTCACCCCCTCTGCTCGCTAATAATACATGAAGAGCATAATGTGTACCATTGTCAAAGCCTCTGAAGATTTTGTTAGCTAGGGCATAACAGTGGTATCTAAAACAAGGAGCTAAATATTTAATATGAGATTTAAGCAGAACTTTGGCAACCATTAACTGAACATTTTGATTCATAAAATTCCTTCTCTCTAGCTCAGGAAATGCTTGAATAAAACGAGTGCCTGCATTTCCCTCCTATAAACCATGCCCCGTAGCACAGGTATTGACAATGTTGATGCCTAATCCAAATGCTAGTCTAGGCCTAATGTTTTTCCAGATTTCAGAATGCCAATTTAAAAAAATACATGGTATAAAACCCCCTAATTCTGAACAGGAACGAACAATATCTACAGTTAACTAACACCCATGGCACTTTCTAGCACTTCACATACATGTTAGAGGCAGCTGCTGACCCTCCTCTCTGCTGGATGAGAAGAAGAGCGTTTTTCAAGGGGAACTGACCTCTCATCCAAGCCACATGTCTACAATAAGGGTGTTGTAACACCAAAATTTTAAAGCTTAGTGCCTCTTTTAGGAATCAGCAAGTGTATCCGAAATGACATCACCTTGCTCAGAGCAGAGAGACTGCATTTTTAGACACTTTTCTCTAGGCAGGCTCTAAACTAATTGTTGTATGTCCTACAAATAAAACTTTCCCTCCTACTGACTTACATCTTTCCCCAGACCAAGGACAATACAAGCAAATAAAATGATCCCAAGTAGTGTCAGCATGGATTCTTTAGCTCTTTGTTTTTGGGAGAGGATATAGGAAGGAAGGGACAGAAGACTAGGACATTTGGCTTAGGAATCTGGTGGGAGCTGTAGGGACAGTCAGAAGATTGGGGTAAATATTTCAGTGGACAGGGAGATGTGTGATTATGAATGTTAGCATTTTCTTCCCATGTAATTTTCATGGGAAATAATATTTTGGCAATACTACCGTTTATATTGGGCTGAAAATATGGGTCAGTGTATTATTTAAGCTCAATAACTCAACAGTTTCATGACAATTCAATCACTAGATAAGATTGCAGACCAGTTCTTATTCTCCTCTAACCAAACAGCACTTTCTCAGAATCCACATTTAGTAGCAGATGCCTCTCCTGAATATTTGCCCAGCACCAGGAATGACCTGCATATGAAGCAATCTCCCATCTGCCTTTACCAGACTGCAAAAACCCCAACTGAAACCCAATACTTTTGGAAAAGGTCCATTTCTTCAATTTGTGCACTGTTTCTTCAACACTGATTTCCCCACCAAACCCTATTGTCTATGTTAACCCATAACATACCATGACGTATAACCGAGATGGGAGCAAGATGAAGGTAAGAGGACACAGACATAGCACTTCAGCCTCTTCAATAGCTACAAGAGGATGCTTATGCTAGCAGAACAGTTTCTTGCGCAACAGTCCTGGGACACACAAGTTGATGCTTTGGCCACATGAAAATATTTAGGCTGTTAGTTTCCAGGTGGCTCTGGGTGGGGAAACTTCCATCCACCACACCTTAGCCAAGCAAAAACTTGAGACAATTGGTACATAGATGCTATAAAATGGTATTAAGAAGTTTATAGTTTCTGTCAGAATAACATGAAACTCTCAACAGTTATATTGGTTAGGAAATAAGAGGATTTTTACATGACTAAAGTATTTCATCTATAGTAGCTTAACATTAAAGAAGAGAACAAGTGGAAATAGCAGTTCTCATGGAAAATTTTCACAGCTGTGGTCTCTTTGGTAGGACAGCAGATATTTACTGTGGAATATGACCATTTTTAACAGGGATCATGTCCCTGATTATGGTTTGACAATAACACTTATGTTCCAAATGACATACCAGATCTTGGACACCAAAAATTGTTATAGGCCTAGCAAATCAAGGCTATGCTGATTTAGACCAGCTAAGACACTAGCTCTGAACATTCAGATCAAACAGACTCAGACTCTATAGAAGGACCCTCCTTGTATAAAATGAAAACTGCATATTTCCATCCAAAAAACAGCTCTGTGAAGTGAAAGGAAGCACCTGACTTCTGATAAAAGAGGTAAACAATCATGGTTTCTTAACTTGTGAATTTGTTTAAGCAGCTAACAAATAGGGTGAACTAAATTTCCTAGAGTGGATTGAGATGTATTGGAGGTAAGCAAGGCACACCGCCATTCTTGGAAAATTTTTATATGCCTAATATTATTTACACTTGGGAAGATTTATTCCTGCTGTTGTCAATGAGTTTCTGCATTTGCTGCAGAATCTGCTTAGATTTAGCATTATGATCCCACACTGAATACTCGTGTTTCACTGAAATGCTGGTCAGGAGGAAAAGGGCTCAACTACCTTTGCTGTCTTTCTTTGTGGTCATGCACCAAAATCCCTAATTCAAAAGGGCTACATTAGTGTGCTAGATGTAGTAAAACCTTCACTTGAAAAAAATTCTTTGCTTCTGAGATTGAAACCAAAATTACCATCACGAATTTTTTTATTTTAAACACTCATCTTGCATACGGGAGACTTGGTTTTGTGAATGTGCTTTACCACATAGAATCATAGAATTGTCAGGGTTGGAAGGGACCTTAAATATCATCTAGTTCCAACCCCCCCCTGCCAATGGCAGGGACACCTCCCACTAGGTCAGGTTGCTCAGAGCCCCATCCACCCTGGTCTTAAAAACTTCTAGTGATGGGTCTTCCACCACCTCTCTGTGCAACCTGTTCCAGTCTCTCACCACCCTCATTGTGAAGAAATTCTTCCTAATGTCTAACCTGAATTGACCTATCTCTAGCTTTAATCCATTCCCTCTAGTCCTATCACTGCCCAACAGCCTAAAAAGTCCCTCAACAGCTTTCCTGTAAACATGCTAGACTCCACATTGTGCCACATCTTAATATAAAGTGCACCTTGCTTGAATTGGATTAATTTTTGACATCTAGTATTTGCCCAATTTTTCCTTCAATTTCATGCAGCACAGATGTGTACCTCTCATGCATCATCCAATGCCTCCTTTGCAGTCTAAGAAAATAAGAACTTCCAGGGCACAAGACATCACAACCTACAGTAGCCTTTTAAATAGAGGGCAGCTGTAACAAGTCTCTGAATCTGCATTTAGTGAAATGTAACTGTTGAGGTGTAGACATCTAGGCTACTGTGGATGGTAATGGTGGAATCAATCAACTCAACTGATAAGCAGGGGGTAACAGGAAGTGCTTTAGTGCCTAGAAGCTTTACCTAGATCCTAGTGCAAGTTCAGGTCTCCAGACAGAATAATAAGAAACAGATGAACTTGAATCTCATATCCCAGACTGCAAGTCTCTTTCTTTTCTCATGAAAAAAATGGCAAAAGTTTCTATGCTGGGGTGTAATGAAAACAACTTTTAAGACCTCTGTTTTGTCATAAAATTAAATTCTTATTTTATGATCACAATCAAAGTCTTTAGGCACCAATCCAGCAAAAATAAATAAAAAATGACCTAGCTATAAAATAACAAAATTATCAACTATGCTCTGCTTAACTCCGAAATACAGATTTCCATTAACAGATGGCATAATCTGTAAAGACTTTGAATTTAACTGCTCTCATACTCAGGATGCTCAAATTAAAGATAAAACAATGGATTAAATAACTGCAAATCTACAAATGTTGCAATATCTGTTTGATGAGAAACTCAGTCTAAACTGTATTTAACATTAAAAAGCCAGAAATTAAAATTGTTTTGGCCTCAGCTATAAGGAAAACAGAAGGCTTCCTTTTTTAGACAAAATATTTTGGATTATGTTTTTGTGCAGCTTTTAATTCTGTAAAATGTTTTGGAACACACTTTGTATGGAAGACTATTCCAAATCAATTAACAACATACTGAACATATTGCTGAGCTTTAACTCATAGGTTTTGGGTGTTGGGGTTTTCTTTTGCAGGGGGGGAAAGGTTGTTTTGGGTATTTTTTTCCCTTTTGGTTGATAGCATTGAATGGAGAGTAGGAATGTAGGTGCAACATTAACAAAGCACGAAGTTTATATAAAATTCCCCACTGAATGTGGTAAATCTGTCACTTCTGGAAGAAGTTTTTTTAAAAATGAAGATAGGCAGATGTGAAGTGGCAATTTATTTACCTAATTATTACCTAAAGCCTGAACTGATTGCTAAGTGCTAAGACTCAGACATCACAAAACTAGTCCAGTAATTGCAAAAAGGCCTGTATTTTATTGTCGAACTTTAGGAACTCCACAACCTAGCTGAAATGACTCCTTAAACCAACTGTCACAGTGATACAACATACAGGCACTCATACAATGATGAACACAATTCACAGGGTTCAGCAGCTTCAGTGGGAAGTCTGAAATAAGACAGGAGGTAAGAGGCCTCTCACTTTGACTTGCCTCTTATTTTGCTGCAAGCACTGTGTCACAGGTCTCTGTCGCCTGGGATGCTCAGCTGTAAAGTCTCAAGTCAATCCTTGCCCAAGATAAAAGACAAGCAACACTTAAAAATTTTACCTGTATTAAAGTGTTATTGCTGATCCGTGCATATTTTAATGAATTCAGTGAACTAGAGATACCATTTTTGCTTTCACTACTGTTAAATATTTTCACTCATCTGTCTGAACTTTTAAAAGCATGAACTATGCTTAGGAACTGATCCTGATAGATATATTTTGACATGAGATTGTCTAGGGAAACTATACTGAATCCTATCTCAGCAAGAATGTGACAGACTGTTCCAGCTGACATACAGCATCCAACAAGCCATCACCAAACATATCTCCCTATACTCAGATTTGGAACACTTAATTTTTTGAATAACTACTGCTACATGAATAGGTAGATTGAATAGGCCGTGGGCAAGCTTCAGAAGTCTTTTTCCTATGAAATGACAATTCCTGTGCTTCTATTTCTCTCCTTGAGTCATCACATCATGAAATCAGGTCACTAACATCTTTTGGAGAGACACACTAAGAATGCACACAGAAATCAACACAGACCTGCTAACTGTCTCATTGTGCCCAGGTAGCTGCTGCCACAGAAAACACAGCATAGAACCCCATTTGTAACCAGGACAGAGCCTACCTGAGGAGTACCTCAGTTTTTGCCTGTTTAGAAACTTTTTGACATCTTTACATTGTTCTAACACAAACACTTCCTAATCTCCAGCCATTTTTCACTGGCGAGTTTACAGACATTTATTTATTCATGGGCTTATGCTTGAAAACTTTCTTAGCTTGAATGCATTTTTCCTTTTCCTGATGGCTACTACTGTTTCCATCCCAGGATTTGTAGGGAGCAATTGGATCCCTGTTTCCTCAGCCTTCCGATCCTTGTTCTAAGCTTCTAAAAGTTATCATATTATTTTCTCATCTATTAAGTTCTCTAGTTTCCCCCAACTCTTTTCTAAAGACTTACTGTTCTTGATCATGATTCACTGAAGTTATGAAAACAAAGATTTTATTCTGTTGTGGAATAATGTAGAATATATCCCAATGGCCATCTTTGTTTTTTCTTTATTTTTTTAAGCAGCTGTATCAAGTTTGTAACTCATTGCCACCCATGGTAATACCCACGGGTTACACCCTTTTTTTGCTATTTCCAGCTCCTGAGTTCTTAGTACTACTTGTTCTTAGATCTAAATACATGATTGTCCCTTTCTTTCTCATTGAGTTTCATCTCCTTTCTATTATACCAGTTCTCAAGGTCATACTAATCTTTCTGGAAAATACCATGCTCCTCTCTATATTGATGATAGCTCCTAATGTGAGTTATCAAAGAATTTCAAGAGCACATGCTTTTTTCCCCTTGTGTAAAATCACCTGTGAAACCAGATACAACCAAAAATTGGTCCTGAGGAGCAGCCTTCTACCTTATCTCCCTACCCTAATAATTCTCCTTAGGCTGTAATTCATATAGCCTTCACTTCACTTAGTTTCTTCCAGAACTGTTGTCTGAATCATCATAGTACCAATTTAATCCTTTTTACAAGTTGCTGTCTCAAATACTTAATTTAATCTGGAGCAATTAATCTAACCTTACCTAATAAAGAAATTACAAAAATATTGATAATTATGTCTCACTTAATTTACCTTTGAGAGAGTTTCTTTCTA
Source organism: Todiramphus chloris collaris (assembly GCA_025345505.1). Taxonomy (NCBI): domain Eukaryota; kingdom Metazoa; phylum Chordata; class Aves; order Coraciiformes; family Alcedinidae; genus Todiramphus; species Todiramphus chloris. The sequence goes on from JANVCC010000019.1 coordinate 8,361,529, forward strand.
GCCCACTTACCTTTTCCATGTTGTTGATAACTCTGACCTTTAAAAAGCCCTCAAGCAGGTATCAAGGGTTTTAAAAAGGAAGGTATAATTGCCCCAGTTCCCTCCCTCCACCTATTTTTAATTAGAGACATTCTATTGACTATTTATCAGTCACAACTACTATTACAAACTATCAGACCATGACATTTTATTCTTGGATTTATAAAATTGTCATCTAAAATTAACGTTTCTGAAGTATGAATGGATCAGGGCCAGTTTTTGTGATGTCTTCAGTATTCCTAGTACTCACTAATTTAAATGTGCATTGTATCACTAAATGGAGGACTTATGCTGTTTATTGGTAAAGCCTGGAAAGAATACTTCATTAACCTGATAAATAAATTTATCTCAGGTTTGAAGCCTTTTACTGCAATGCAAGAAATTTTCCATAGGTGGAAATAAATTATAGAATGATACTACAAACATCTTCAGTTCCCATTTTTTTCAGTGCACTCATCAGGATTAAACTTATTTTTACACTTGGGTTCAGAAAGAACTTACCCACATTTAACTGTCAGAATCTTTACCCTCTCTTGCTCTAATGTAGTGCAGCTGTTGGACTCACCTGGATGTCCTCCTGGCAGTACTTTGTCACCACATCATGTAATGTGTGCTCTTCATCTCCAGTACTTTCAGTGGGTCCTGATAGGTATTGAGGCTTTTTTACTGATGGTTAAGGTGTTCAGTGAGTTGGTGGCATAGACTAGATGTTTTGCACACTGCTTTGGATTAAATGTCTGTTGCATGGAATAGTGATCCATCACATCATGTCTCACAGAGCAGAACTGAAGAGCTTCTAAAGTACTTACTACAGCTGTGAAGTTCCTGACAGCTGGAATGTAGATATCAATAAAACATGAAAGACCAATTTCCTTTTTTTCCTACTGCTTTTCACAGCTTTGTAAAAGAGATGAAAATAGCTCTAGCTTTTCTTCCAAGGTTTCTCTTGCCATGCAAAACACCTCAGAGAAGAACAAAGAACCTTACACAGATAGGGAGAAGTTTAACTATAGCACAGCCAACAAGGTTGGTTTCAGTGGTCACCATTTAAAGCAGCCAACAATGTCATGAGGGGCTCAGTTCAAATCTCCAGCCACATGTTTGGTAAGATTATACCACTTAAGGAAATAAAGGGGTACTATATTACATACTCATGTTACACACCAATATACCCATATACCATATTATACATCCCACAAGTGCATGGTTTGGTTTTGGTTTTTTTGGCCCTGTTAATGCTCCTTGAAGTGTCCCATCTTGTTAGGCGAGTCATGAAACATGATTCAGGAGAGGGATGGTAGGGAAATAAGAGCTGTGTATACACAGAGAGGCAATACAGAGAGTGCAGACATTTGTCTCATTGACTATGTGGAGCTTAGTCTGTGAATCACTGGATAAAGAGCTACAGATGTTTCCATCTCCTTTCTAAAACTATAAAAAACAATAGAAGAATGAGATACAGGCCTTTTCAATTGATGCCTACATTTCAGCAAGCTGATAGAACTTAGGTAACTGCAGGAAGCAAAAAAATTGTGACCCAACATAAACCTCATTACATCTTTATTTTTTGATCTCATCTGCTCCTTCTGGGTACTAAAACTTACTTCGTCATTTTATTGTGATGGCCAAAACAGATTCAAGCAGCAGTTTGACTGTCAATAATATCATGGGCAAGACTGTGCTGAAAATATGTCTGAATGAAAGATTACACTTTGGGGGGGCCTCATCCCCTAAACTGAATCACTTATAGAAAACCTTCAGATCAGGATTTTTTTTTTTTTTTTAACTGACATCGTCTATGTTATAAATATGACAGAAGGGCCACATTAGAAACCTGTGGGTGTGCTTCCTCTCCCTATTGAGCCACAAGGCAATTTTGAGGTATAACAGGCTCTTATAAAGGCATGACTTTATCCATATGCTATAATCTTCCACTTCATTGTGTCCCAAAAGAATGTCTACACTTGGCAGACAGTGTTTTGAGCATACAATTTTCACCTGATACATGTGTCAATGAGAACTGTTCCCATGGAAAATACAGCCAGTAGCTGCAAGCACAAAAAGGGTTGAAGGTTGTTAACAAATGCTACAGGCATTTGTAGCTGGAAAATAGTTTGGTTTTTATCCTCTTTTCTATTGCCTTTGCACTCAGAAATACATACCTATGGTTACTGAACATTAAGAAATAGCATGTACATTTAATTAAACCTTTGAAGAATCCCAAAAGATGAACATTTCAGGAAACTGTGAAAGACTAAAGAGCTGTATGTGTCATAAAACTCTGAGTACATTAGGTAAAGAGCGCTGTAGTATATATACTCTCTATTCATAGTATTTTACTATTACTATGGCACTGCTGCTTAAAATTTTTTATTCAATTTATTAACACTGATAAAATGATCTAACAGGGGGCTTGATGAATACCAACTTCATATTTAAACTTAATTCTGTTCGTTGCTATGAGAGATGAAACTATGAATAAAGAAACATAGAAGGAAAAATCAAACATTAATGAAAACAAACAAAAAATGTGAACATCCAGATGTTGACAAGATGCAGCAATACCTTGGCTGGTATTAGCAGGCATGAATGCATAAATTTCCAAGGAAAATTTTTGTGTCCTGTAATTGACTTTTTAAGTTAATATCTCATGACCTTCAAGGTTCCTATGTTTTATCCAGGAACTCCTGAATGTCCCAGCTTGCTAATGCCTCACCAGTTCCGTATAAGAACATTGCACAAGGAAAAGGGATCAAATTAGTTTACCAGTTTCTTTACATTGACTCCTTTGGCTCTTCTTCACCACTCAAGTGTCGTCCCAGCTTGAAGCTGATACATGAACTAAGCAGCCACTAACCATGTTTCAGGCTCATCCAAGGTTCTTTATCAATATATCAGCACTGAATCAGAGTTGAATGACACCTAATTGCAGTACACAGCATGATTGCAAAAGACGTCAGGCACTCAGCAAAAAAACGCATCTACTGAAGTCAAAGATCTTTGCAACTGCTTTCAGGAGTCCCAGGGTTAAGAGCATTATGGTTTCCACAGTATTTTTAATTTTGGTCTGGAGTACAGACTCTTTCAGCCTCTGACATTTCATATCGGGCTATGTAATAATCATCCTCCAGGTAGTTACATTTACTCCTAAATGGACCTGAATTTCAATAAACCTGCAGGTGCAAGAGGGCATGAAACTCTTGTCCTTGGCTAAACCCTTCACTGTGCATTTGAGATTTCCATTAGTTTAAGATAGGATTTTTCAGTATTACTATTTCCTTCAGTCATGCATTGAATCCCAGCACAGGAGGGATTGATGATTTTGTATGATTGATTCACTGTCACTGGAGTAATGGCACTTACAGATAAACAGTGAGAATAGGGGAAGGTGTGATGTGAAAAAAATTCTGTAGTATTTTAAGTAGCATAGGCTCACATTTTCACATGCATCTAGGTAACTAGGAACCCTGTGGTTATTTTTTTGTGAGTTTTAGGTGTTAGAGCCCTTAAAACTGAACTGTGATGAAGTGAATTTTAAACACAAAAATTCAGACACCTATATCAATAAAAAGAACAATTTCCTTATAAAGTGTTTTAGGCTTCCAGCTTTACATGTTTTCAAAGGGATTTGTGCAGCCAAACTATTTGGGTATCTGTGCTTCATATTTAGCCACAAGAATGTTGTAATTGTGAAGAAACCTTTTTGGATTTTTTTTTTTTTCTCCTCGGTGTTGGTCTCATGTTCATTGCAAAAGTTGACAGATATTAACATATAAATTTTCTAAAATGCCTTGAAGACAGTCTAAAAACTATGTGTTTACTGGGAACAGAAGGCAGAAGCAAGGCCTCCTAAGAAGCATGCTTTCAGCTTTCAGAGAATATCAGGCCAACACACTACTGTATCACTGGGGATTAGGATAGAAGTGACTAAGGGCAGATCCATTCAGTTCTGGTGTTCCTGGTGTAACTGGAAGGTATTGAGTGTGAGACGTTAAAATTACCCATAGCATCCTTGCCTTGATCTAGCATCTAGATCTAGCATTTCATCTTTTAAAATACAGAGCCAATTTTAACATTCCGGTATTAAAATGACAGATGTAATTCTTCTAGTTATATTAACTTTATTTAGCTATTCTTAATTTTAGATAACTTTAATTTTTCTTAAAATAAAGATGTATAATTTTCACATACAATATTCTTCACATGGCCAGTTCATTTTTTTTCCTTCCAGTTCATTTTAGATCATCACATTTAAACCATTTCCTTACTGACCTCACATCAGCTTTTACAGCAGCTTTCAAGAAGGTAACTGATTTAATGGTTTGGAGCAATAATGATCCTTCAGAACAAAGGTTTGAAGCGAGAGCTGGAAAAATGCACATAGCACAAAAATATAAATATATATCCCTCCCATAAAAATACCATCTCTTCGGGTCAGAACAGAATAGTCATTCTTTAATACATTGTATAGAATTTAAGAAAACATCCCTGAACCTATTTTTTTTTTTTTTTCCAAGTTCATACCCAGCCATTTCCCTGCAGGCTGATTTCACACTGTTATTCCAGTGAGTGACTGTGTCTTCGATGAAATGATCTGTTTCCTTGTGCTTTAGGCTTCCTCTTGGCCCTGGAGTGTTACTGTAATATGACATATGATGACACATTTTTCTTTTATAGGGCTCTCCATATTAGATGTATTGACAAGAAGGTGTGAAGTGTCTTCTGTTTGTTAGCTCCTCTGTCAGCTGCTGTGGACGTACCTTTGAGTGGGAGCTCCCCTGCCCAATCAGATTACTGTGCTAGTATTTTCCTTGACAGATATATATAACAAAACTGTTGAGCTGACATCCCAGGTACGTTGACTTGTTACTGACCAAGGAGGGGTAGAACAGCAAGGCACAGAAAATCCACTATACATTCTAACATTTAGGCTTTATCCTTTATTAGGTAGTGAGTAAGAGACATAAAAAGAATTGAGTTTGTTGTTTACAGCTGAAATTTAAAAGAGACTTGTGTGAACAAAAACTTGTTCCATAGAGCACTGTGACAAAAGAGGTCCAAGAAAACTGAAGGTGTCATTGCAAATTAGCTGATGTAAGCAGTTGGAATGACACTAGTTTTATTTCTAGCAACACTTGTATTAACTCTGCCCTTAGTACTGTGCCTCCATACATGCCACAGGCCACTTTTTGGCAAGGATCAGCCTGTTGATGTTGATGGCATCACAACAACATGGCAGGATGTACAGCAGGTGTCTGTGCACCAGAAGGCCGTGCATAAGAGCCTACAGGGCATTTGTGGGTCTCCCCTTTTCCCATCTGTATGTTTTGTTAATGGGGAAAAGATGGCCTGCACAGAACTTCTCCCTTCCCAAAATGCCAGTCCTCCTCTGCTCATTTAGCAAGCTCTCACACAGGCTATTACAAAAGGCTCTGGAGATGAACAGTAGTTCATGGAGCACAGCCTGACAACTGCTGCCCCATTCAAGGAGGAATCTGAACACAGCTGGCAATGGCACTACAACTTCTGCACAAAGATGAAAGGGTTAAAGCAGGCTTAAAAGACCAGGGCCAAGATTTTGCCAAGAGGAATTGAACCTTACTATGCTATATTTATATATCCAGATAAAAGGAAACAATTTCTAAATTGTTAGGTGCAGGTTTTGAAGACTGGCCTGTTTACTGCCTCTTTACTGGGAGCTGTAGAGTAGGGAGCCCTTTTAAATGTCAGCCCCTAGTTATTTAAGTGCCTAATCTTGGCTTCAGGAACTTACTCATACTCTTCTTGTTTTGGAAACTGGCCCAAAGCAATCCAGCTAGTAACCAGTCCTGAAATCACCACCGTATCTTTTGAATGGCTACATAGGAGTGAATTAAATATAAACAAAAGCCCATTTCATTTCAAGGCACAAACGTTTGCAAATAAACAGGATGAAATACAAATACATAATATAGAACTTATTTTAGTACTTCTAGATAAATAAATGCATCTCTTTGGAATTCTTTGGACACTGACATCCATGGAACCTCTTCTTTCTCTCTTTTTATATATTTTTCTTATAAAATCTAAATGCAGAGAGGTTTAAAAAATGGCAAATACCAATGTACATGAAAGGCTCACTGATGAACTGCAAGTCAAAAGTGCTGTATATTCCCATCTTTTATCTCCCAACTGTCCATATTAACCACAGGCAGTGTTATATAGCAACCACATGGTCAATATTTTACATTACTACTTTTTAATAAAGTCTTTCAAATAATTTCTCCATCTAAACTTAAATTATGTTTTTAAATTTTATTCCTCCTAAATGTATGGTAGGCATTTCACTACACATCAGAGTGGTTGCATGTGACTCAGCAGCACACTCCATAATATTAATACTTTTCAGCTCCCTATGGGAAAAAGCAGGCAGCAAGAATCAGATTCAAGAAGTCTATTTTTTTCTCTGCTGTTACTTACCACTTAATGACCCACATGTGAAACTCAATGGTTATATAATTATTTTATATAGTAGATTTTCTGTTTATAAGTTATTTTTCTTACTCTAACATATATACAATATATCTATATATACCCCTGATAAATCTTACTTTAAAGGGACACAGTCAACCCCTTTAAGCCTCACAGTAAATATATAAGGCTTTAAGCTGTCCATACATAAAGGTCAGCTACAGAATTCAAGGGTCCCTTCAAATCCTAAAGGTTGTATTTGTTCCAAACTCACGATGTGCAGTTATCTCATATGTATCTCATGTGTTGCTGTTTACATTTTATAGGTATATTAAGACATTTTATATCACATCAGCAGGAAATAAAACAAGAGAATAGATCTGTTTATCTGTTCCTAAGACTAAGCCTACTGCAAAATGTTATTTGTATCTACAGACACTCCCACTGGTGTGATATAAAAAACAGTATGTGCCATTTTGGGGATGAAATTCTGGCTACATTGCAGTCAGGAGGAACTTTATGCTGACTTAAATGAGGCCAGGATTTCTCTCCTGCTTTTCATTTGCTAGTTATGACTATGCATAACCCACTTGTGTCTTCCCTCTGCGCAACACTAGTGTGTCAGGCCTTTTTCATGACAAGAGTGTATTTTTTTGCTGTCCACTGGCATGCCTTAGACACTGATCTATCCTGTAGGTATTACACCTTTTGAATATACACACATTGTACACATATGTTCTTGGTTAAATAAAAGTTTGACCTATTTTGTGTACAGCATCTGGATTCCCATCCCCCCCCCCAAATCTTCTTTATCATTTACTTTGCCTTAACCATAGATTATCTTTGCCCACTCTTCTATGGGTGAGGAATACAATTTTTGCTCACCAGGAACAGCTCCACATTATTGTCATCATTTTTGACTATTTACCAAAGTGACATAATTTGTTCATTTTATCTTTTGCAACTCAGTTAGAAACCTAGTGGCATAGATAGAGACACAATACTACTGTTTTACAAGACATCTATTGTATCTACTTTTGTTCAGATAAATACCCAGTAACTGCTGATTTGGCAGGAGGATTGGTAAGGGTACTACTATTCACAGTGTTTCTTTTTCTCCTTCTTCTTTAATCTACAGAATAAAGTACTTTATGTACATTGGAACCAGTTAATGCCCTTTAGACAAATTGGTAAGTTGTTTCATAAAGCAGGAAAGACATTGCAGGGAAATATGTGCCAAAAAAGCACAGTCAAAAGGCTTCATAAGTTTTATATGTCACTACAGGACAATGCTGGAGATCAGTTCTAAAACGATCAATACTCAAGAGGAATGTTCTCATCTGGAGAAAATACTGCCCATTCCCCCTTTTAGAATTTGTTCAGTTCTCTATCAAAAGTTCTGGCTCTTCTTATATACTTTAAACTATAAATAAACACTGCATAGTTCAATGTTCTTTTTTTTGTTGTTTTCTTTTTGTGTGTATATGTGTGTGTGGTTTTTTTTGTTTGTTTTGTTTTCTTTTTGTTTTTGTTTTGCTTTGAAAAATTATTGCAGTACAATTAATTCCTGTTTGGAGTTCAGTAAGGAGCAAACAGCACAGGAGTATGGGTGGTCCGTATAGGCCCTGGAGCTGGTCGTAGGAGTGCTGGAGGAAGTGCTGAAGTCTGGAAAAGGGTGGCTGCTGGGGCTGTGCGAAGACTGAAGGGGGAATTCACAGCCACAGCAGCAGCTGCTGCTGCAGCTGCTAGTGGATTTGGTAAGATTCGTGGAGCCATTGGCTTTGAAGGTTCCTTTGAAAATACTAATTTTACCTGTGGGGAAGAGAGAAAACAAACAGAAAGACATAATTTGTTCATATTAGCTACATGACAGAAAGCGTGACTTAAGATTAGAAGTGCAAAATCAAGCAAGAGAGGACTCATAGTAGCTACTGACTCTATGAACTGCAGGTTTGTGTCAAGAGATACGATCTAGCACATTGGACAAGGATGAGCAGGAGTTCGTTGAGGACAAAGAGTTCCTATGTTCACACCTTATCACTGATATTTATAATTTAAAATGAGATTAGAAATCACAGCAAACCTAAAAAGAGGCTGGGCAGTCTTCACTAAAGCAAAACTGCTTGTACTATGCAAGAATTAAATAAGGAAGAACTAGCCATCAATTAAAAGAGCTCCATCTGGACAGCTTTGTGATAAGAGACCAAAGCAGAATGAAAACATACTGTATTCCCTGGTCCAAGAAGGTACTTTTTTATCAATCATTGATACAAGTTTTACTTAAAATTAAGATCTCCAGCTAGCTCCTCTTTATTACCTTCTGCCTCTAATAATAAGCAAATAAACAAAGCTTATCTTGCACTGGTTCTGAAAAACCCCTATGTTTCACATGTTCAAATAGGTGATGGGTTCTATGGATGCTGTCCTGTGCCACCTTGCTATGTCTGCAAATATTTGTCACTAAGATACTGTTCATTCTTACAAGGATATTGAAAAAGTGGTACAGATTTTAAAATGTTGTCACAAAATACATGTTGCCTGCATCACTTAGTGTGATGCCAAACTGTGGTATTTTGTTACTGACATGGAGGCTTCTGCTTTAACAATGTTTATATTATCAGTCTTGCGCACTACCAAATATAATTTAGAAAACTCCTCATTTAGAGTTTCCAAAAAAAACCCAACCAACAAACCAACACTGAAGCATTTCCCAGACTGATTAAAAATACTCACAGAGGTCCATTATTAAGAGAATTTACATTTGGTATGCATATAAACGAACATCAGGGTAGTCTATATAGACTTCTACAGATTTCAGTGGGATTTCAAGTTTCTAATGAGATGCCTGGATCCTGAATACTTTTGTTGTTCTGGTTTTATAACTCTGAGGTAAGAATAGAAACCTATTCTTAGACAAAGAGAAGTTCCCATTGGCTCTGATGGACTTTTGGTCTGTGTGTCCTGGCATGACCCGAGGCCTTTTGCAAAGAACATAAACCTGCATATGGGGTATTGAATATACAGAATATGAATATATGTTCCATGCCATGGGACATCCCAGTGCAAGTATGGACACTTTTTACTCACATGGTAACACAATTTCTCATCCTTGAATTGAAAAAGGGTTCCAAATAATTAACTCTTACTATATTAATCCGGTATTTTCAACTCAGCAGTTCATTGGTGAGTGAACAGACAGAAAGTAAGGACAGGATTGCTCTGGTGTGAACCACCAGTGAGTTTCATCATTACATTATCACCATATTAAAAAAAAATCTTTTGTTTCTTTACCAGCCAGATACAGGATTTTTACTTTTCCTACTACCCGTTAGAAACTCTGTTGTCTTCAAGGTCCTTTAAAGCTCTGTAAGAGATATTCAGAGGGGACCAAAGTCTGTAAGTCTCTTAACAGAGGACATAATGGATGCTAGATATGTAATTCCTCATGGTGCCGATGAAAAGCAATGATCTGATCTTTTCTTTGATCAGTGTTACACCCACTGATGCAACCTGTCTTCTTCTCTTGATGAGCATTTGACTTTTTTCCCATCCTTCTTTAGAACAGAAAAAAAATTCAAACTCTCTCTCCCTCTCACCAAAAAATTTCCTAAGTACAACATACAAAAAAAACCCAGCCCAAAACACAGGGCTCTGATTGTGGTCCAGAATTCCCAGTAAAGGATGTTTTTCATAAGAGCTGTTTACTGCAGAAAGTTTGGACTATCAAATGCCTGATAACCTCTTTCTCTCCAGTGTAGTATTTTATATGTCCTGTACATTTATGGCTTGAAGAAATGTTAAGTAAGTCCCAACATTAAAAGATTTTTTAAACTCTGAGATAGTAATGTTGGAATTCTAAAAGCTTCATTCTCTGAAGCATGCAAACTAGACTAGAGAAAGCAGAACAAATTATATTGAAAACATGTAATAGGAAAGTTTTGGTTGAGAAAAGCTATGAAAATGCAGTATATCCTTTTTCTATCTTCTGTAGAAAAAGAAATTGATTATGCTTATACATTTTTTTATCACAAAGAACAAAGTTCTTATGTGACTGTTTATATTAAAAGGCTAGGACTGTCTTGCCATTCATGGAGGAATCTTCTAATGAAGTTAGGTAGCTTTTCAGTTAATTTATCAATATGGTTCTTATTTCAAGATGCAAAACTAGTACTATTTAGCATATACAGTACCTTGCATCTTCATTCCAAACCTGTCTGCAAGTACTAATTACAGAGGTCAATATTAAGAGCAAAGTAGCCATTATTCATTTAATTTCCGATGAAGTAAACTAAGGGACTGTAAATGACTTTACAAAATAACAGGGAGTAAAGAAAAAGTCTAGATCTCATAAAAAATATTTACATTCAAAGTAAAACTAGCACATTTTGGGCTTTTTGCTATGCCATTCTGCATTTCAAGTGACAGCAATTTTGGTATTTTTTCTATTCAATGACAAAAGCACTAAATGAAGAACCACTCTCCTCTTTTCTCAGTGCAGCTTCCATTCTACTACACACAGCTGTTCATTTATTGCTAACTCATTTTCTCCTTAAATCTCCTTTGCCTCTTTGCTCACCTCTGACCTGACTGGTATATTGTGAGCAATTGGGAGTGAGGAAGCAGGGAAAGGACACATTGCCTTTATTTGTCTATGCAGCCACTAAAAGGCCTCGATCCTTGTCTGGAGTTCCTCTGCCAAAATCATCTACAAACCCTTACAAAACACCACAGCACACAAAACAATCATGCAGTTTATCTGATGAAAATAAATGTTAGATGTTTCACTATCCCACCCCCTATATAAGCTGTTTCTTAAATACTGGCAGAATCCTAGATACTCTTTTTTTTATTTTCTTATTTTTTAAATTAAGCCTTTTTCTCAGCTTTTGAAGCTTGTAAGAACTGTTTCAGACAGTTTATACTGGCAGTTGAAAATGTGACCAGAACCACCCTGAAACTGAGTGGAATGAAATAAGAGATGGATAATTTTTTGTTGTTGTTTTTGTTTCAATTGTTATTTCGATAATTTTCTAAATAAGGATAGAATAAAAGTTTTATATTTTATAGAGTTTTATTTAGTGATTTCATCAATATTTTCCTTAGTGAAAACTGGAAAAATCCCATTTGACATCTGGATGTTTCTTTAGTCTCTTGCCCTTTAATGACCTGTGAAACAAGCTTCATTTCTGAGATTATTCAGAGTAGGTAAAAAAACGAGGAACCACGGGTTGTAGTCAACAGACACCAAAGTACATAATAAGTCCCCTGTTGGCTTCCATGGGCTCATTCAGATGCTTGTAGTACTCCCATTGAGTACACTATTCCTCTCATTTTAAACATTTTCCACTTAGATTTGCCAAAAATCCTACTCAGCAGAGTTAAATTAAAAGTAAAATAAAAAGGTGATTGGCTTACCCCTAGAGGATGTGTTCCCTTTTGGAGTTTGTTGTAAGGGCTGTATTTAGGTTTAGGTGGCTTCCCAGCAGCTCTGTCTTTGTGCCTTCTACTGCTTATGTGCTGTTAAAAAAACAAGGGGGGGGGGAGAAAAATAGTTCCTTACTAGATCATTTCAGGTTCTGCTTACACAAGGGTTCTCCAATACTGAAGACTATCACTCCACAACAGCATTATTTTAACTAATTAAATAATGAATAGAAATAGGGTCTGTTCCAATTCAAATGATCCTTTGTACATCACACATCGGGACTGTAATTTTCAACAGTGCTCAGTTCAACTCTCCTTCCACTATAGTCAGTTATTTCCTCACCTTTATTAATTTCATCAGGACCTCTGATAAACTCAAAGACAAAAGCCTTTGAAAAATTCCTCCCTACCTCTGTAAAACACCCATCAAATTCACTCCACTTCTGATAGAAAGTTTTGGAAGAATATTAGAGAGCAGAACCTGCCCTATTTGGGGGGGGGGGGGAAGTTCATAAAATTGTTTAAACCCCTAAGAAGCCTGGAGATCCTTTATAAGATTTCACCTGAAAGATGGTTACATCTCAAACTAAGTCACAGTGAAAAAAACTCACATAATCCATTATCATCTCCATAAAATCGATGAGATTTTACAAGAATCCTTCTACACAGACTTTATTGCAGTATTAGATGTAAGGGCTGCTTCTCAGAACTGTATTTATACCTTCAGTTTTTATTTTCAACAGAGATCTTGCAAAAAAAAAAAAAGACAAAGAACTGGACTTTTCCTGAAAGCAGAAGACAGGTATTGCTATTGTCCATTACTGAATTCATCTTCATGATTACAAAGTTCCTTAACAAGCTTTTAATTCCAAAAGGCATACGGAATTAAACTGCTTTTCAGAACAAAGGCTTTGTACATCTGAATAATGACTGAACACAGTGTAATTACATTTTAGGGGTTGTGCTTCTCAGTTACAGAGTAATACTGATAAAAAAATACTACATATCTGCTACATCCCACCTTTCTAAGCAGGTTATTCAGTATTCTGTGAAAGTATTGTCTGCCCCTCCTTCACATCTTTGTCAAGGCAAATATCACGTGATACACTAAGTGGCAGGGTTTATTAGCTCATGACAATTATAGTAGTCTAAAGACAGTTGCAACATTACAGCTTCTATAACTCTTTAAGAAACATATTTAATCAAGAGCTTTTGAGAAAACATGCTATGCAAGGGAAAATCATATCCAAAACAAAACATACAGTGTGACAGCCAAGTACAAAGGGCAAAATCTGTAAGCTCCATTTGGATGCAAACTGTTAGACTGACACATGCTGTTTATATTGGTACTTTATCACCATGAAAACAAAGAACAGGCAAGGATTCACTCTCTGCAAGCTGAGTACCTGTTTCAGTTGTGTCTCAGAGTTTACGTGCACATCACATATTTCACAGTGAAATGTTTTGTTCTGAAGGCCTGTGTTTCCTTTATTCACAGGTCCTTTGCCTTTTACGCCTGCCCGGGGAAAGGCTTTTATGGTTCCACTTCCATTCCGAGCTTCCAGCATAGTTTTGTGCTTAGTCCCTAGAGACATTAAAAATGGGAAACAGAAACAACTTGGGAAATTTGATTGTATTCATTGTTTTATTTTCTTTCTAGAAGAAAATCACAAGAATATCAGCTTGGTGCCATGTGCTATCCTTGGAATATGCCTGTGTTTGTCTCTGTCAGATTCATACCAACGTAACAGTATTTCACATCTTATATTTAATTATTAAGTTACACTGCACTAGAACAAAGCAGCCACACCAGTAAATAGTGGCACAATCAGGTATCCTGATGTGAAGTTAAATGGGTGTGACTTTTCTCATTAACTCCTGCTGCTAATAAGACCTGAATTGTAGTTGCAAAGGAGGAGTAATTTAGCTATTAAAGATGTAGTTGGCTTTGATTTGTAGTCCTCCTGAATGGATTGAAAAACCATATGTATTAGGTAGCTTACACGTAAATCTGTAATTAACTAATTAGCCTCCAAATCAAAATGAGGCAGAGGTTCCTGGCACCAATCTATGTATCCTTAGTGACCTGGACAGAAATCAAAATGTGTGAGAAACATAAATGTGAGAAAAATGCGCTTGCATTTTTAATTAAAGATTGGATAGAAAACAGTATTGTCCTGTTGCTGTACTTACTCGGACTAAGTGAGTTCTTAACAATGTTGACTTCCATTCAGGAAGTCTGTGATGAATAATACCATGTACAGAATTAATGTTCCACTGGTAACTGTTGTATGCATCCATGTATACACTGTTACAAGCATGCATATGTGTAAGCACACACACACACACAGTTTATCAGCAGAAACTTTGAGGGTCATGTTGAAATATTCAGAATATTTTTTTGACTCTCGATTAGAAAAATGTTTAGTCTAATCCTCATATGAAGTTAAATAAGTTGAATGGGTACAGCTTTATGAACTTGAATTTTCACCAGTTGAAGATCTGGTATACAGAAAACACAACATTCAAAACTGATTAGGCTTTGTTTCATCATTTCCTTTTTAAGTGAATTCTATAGACATGCCAAAGTTATTTCTTTTTTTTTTTTTATTACATCATAAAACCACTGATCATTTTGCTGCAGGTGTATCATCACCATCTCTACATTTCATACCTAAGGTTCTCTGTCTCTTAATTCTTTTCCCTGATGGCAGGTAACCCCTGACATCCAAAATCAGCAGTTTTTCTATAGGATGATTATAGATGTTCATTGCCACCATATTAAACTCCAATATATTTTAACCCTGCTCACCACAAAGACAATCAATAAAATGCTTAAAATAGTGACTGTGAATGATGTCTCTCTAGTACTGGAACTTAATGATGCTATTAGCTCTAATAAGAAGAAAAAGTTTGAAAATTAAGAAAGATAGAGGTAGCAATTACCCATTCATCTCTCACACAGTTGATGAAAACAAAGGAAAAATATACATAATTTTAACAAGTTATTAACAGACAATATGGAGCTAAGCATTCTAATTCTTATTACTGAACTCTGACTGAGATGCTCCTTCTTTCAGACTTAATTTGTTAAAGTTCAAACAAAACTAATAGCATTCATACTCAGTTTACTAGCTGGCACAAACAAAACTATGCAAACTCCAAACATCAAAGGTAATGAAGCATGAGCTGTCATTTAGACCTATAAGGTTTGGAAGCTGTAAAAGCTAAAATGTAAGAAATGGTAACTTGCATGGAATAAAATTCCTTTCTTCCCCCTTTATGAAAGCCTCTTTGCTTGTCATTTTTATTCTTTAATAGTTAATGAATTCCATGTAGTTGCCAGTTTTCTGCCACCTCTTTGTCCCCTGCTGCAAGAGATCTAATCTATTCAGGGGAAGATAATTGTGGAGCACTTGAGATAGAAAGAAAAAAGAAGGCAGAAAGCAAGCACTGCTCCATCTTACCACTGTTGTGCGCCTCCAGCTGCGAGGCAGAGTTGACAGCAACTTTGCATAGTGAACAGTACAGCAGTCTTTTTGCTTTTTCTTCCTCGGTCTCAACAGAAGGGCATGTGGTGCTGCTAGTGGCTGTCGTGGGGATTTTCTCCACTTTAGATGTGATCTCAGTTGTCATAACACTGCTCTTCCGGATTTCCACGGTTGTCGTTGTTGATATTGCTGGTGTCCCTGTGGTACCGTCTGTGGGCAAAGAGAGGACATGGATGGAAATAGAAAAAAAATGGTCATGACCCTAGGCATTTGCTTTTTTGCATCCTAATGCTGTAACTGAACAGAGTGCCAGATCAGGCTGGTGATGGTAATAATGGTAATAAACTAAATCTGACCATATTCTTTGTACTTTGCATGCTTACAAAATACAGTACTCCCATGTATCAAAATGACATGTATTTTGTCTCCCACATTCTGATAACACCCAGTAAATACAGAATTCATAAACTGAAAAGACAGGTCATTAAGACTGTACTGTACAACTGTAAGATAATCCACTAAAAGAGGTTGTGCAAATTACCAGTACAGTAGGCAGTTAAAATTAATATGCAGCACTTCAGATGCCTAAACTATGCTGATTGAGTAGCCAAGCTAAAGTTTTAACATTCTGTACTAATAAAACTAAAACAAAAATAATTGTATGTTCTTGATATCTGATTAAATAAAACATTAAATTGCTACTTTACTTGATATTAATCATAAATAATAGGAAATTAATTAAGGCAACTATTAATACATACTATGCATTTATCCATACATTATTGGTATCTATTACTGCATACTAACAATACATGCTAACGCTAATGACATCATTAAGTATACAGCACTGTATATATGAGACCTACACAAACAGTAATAAGATTTCCATTCTTTATGTCAGTGGTATGTTTGGAAGAACTGCAAGTATATTATATGCCTAAATCTATTTGGAAACATAGTGCTTGCATCTAAGAACCCATGTATTTTCTGTAGATTTCAAATCTGAGAGAAAATACACAGTGATACTGAGGTTTGAATAATATATATATATATATATATGAGATTTGGGTATTACAGTATAATTTGGTAGTTAAGTACTTATTAGGGTTGAGGACAGTAAGATCCAGCACTGAGTAAGTGGAGAAAATGGCAAGTAATGGACAGGAGAAGGACAGAAGGGACAGGAGCTGTTCTGCCTTTGCAGTGTTTTATTTTGACACATTAGGCCTACTGAGTGGCAGCTTCCCTATAAAAAAAAAAAAAAATCTTAGTTACTTTACTGAGATATTTCTGGAACTGGGTACTTTCCATCATAGAAAGCTCACTTTGGTTTCATAAATCTCTTGATGTTAGTAGTGCTCTACCTGCACCATGCTTTATTAATTGCCGTCTATTAGAATCAGCAAAACAACAACTCTTTGTCATATATACCTCAGTATGTGCTGTGATGCAGAAGGGACACAACTCACTGATGCTGCAGAGGTGTGTTTCCAACTAATACTGTTCAACAACTTTATTAAGGAAGAATATGCCTAATAACTTAGCAGACAATAGCAAACTGGGAGCAAGCGCAAACACAATGAGAAAAAATATTTAAAACAATGTTAACATATTTGGGAAACAGTCTAGAAAAGTAGATGCTTTTCAGTAAAGAAGATTGCAGGAATCCACACTTAGTAGGATGAATCTGATTTATTAAAACAGGATAAAGCACAACAGCTCCAGTACTGCTTTTTCTAGAGGTTTGTTTGTTTGATTTTCCATTGTTTTCTTTGCTTGTTTTTTAGAAAAAGTTTTCAGTAGCAGGTAACAATATGAACACAGATCTCTTACATCATCATGTTACAGAACAGGTCCCCACTATATTGAAAGCGCAAAGTGAAAGATTTATGAAGTAGTGTTTCCTCTTCTAATCAGCACTTACTTGCTTTGCTTTTTCTCCTCTAATCAGCAATTACTTGCTTTGTTGTTAATCCAGCAGCAAACTAACAAGAGAGGGATTGTGAGGGAGAAAGCCAAAACAAATTAAGAGTTTTAGAAAACATGTACTGTGAATATGAAATGTGAAGGGTAAACACTGAAAATATTTTTCATATCTGTAGAAAGTAGCTAAAAATAAGAGAATAAATTCTTCTCCCTGATCCCTCCTAATAGAACAAGGCCTACTGGATTACATCAAAAGACACTTGGATTAGACATCGGGAATTTTTTTACTAATATTAAAGCTTGTAAAGCCTTCAGAATAGCCTACCTACATAGATCCAATAATATTGCCTCCTGGAGAACTTGAAACTGGCTGAATAAATATCTGCAGGAGAAACCCAGGTATGACCCCCTTCTAGTCAGTGGGAATAGGACCCTTCATGCCCTACTAATTTCTATACATTGTGTATTTTGCAGTGTTTCTACAAATTCTCTCAGAGGGTTTAAGAAAATTATTATTCATTAAATCAAGAAAGCAGAATTTGTCTTGCAAATATTCTACACATTGCCAGGTATTAAAACATATAGCAAAAATAAGGTCCTGCTCAAGGCCTAACCAAAGTATTTATTTCTCCTGAGCGCGAGTCTGGAAGTCATTAGATCCTGAAGGTACTGGGATTTCAAATGCTGATGTAGAAGGAATGTCATTACCTTGCTGAACATTCTGGCTTTATTTATTATTTTTTTATAGACCAACAAGAATGTTTCAAAGGAAAAATACTATTTTTAAATATAAAGCCTTTTGTTGGGAAACTGATGACTAAATGAAGCCTTTGTAACTCTGTCCACAACATTTTATATTTAACTAGTCACTCCTTTGCCATCCCAGAAATTTCATGTCAATGTTGGCTTTGCTTCACTTGTAAGTTGCTGCAGCTAAATAATTTTTCTCAAAAACCCACTCCCAGCAGTACATAACACTGCTTTTAATATTCCAGTTTTCTCACCCTGGTTTTACTGTACTGTACAGTACTAGGTCTAGACAATGTATTTCCTGGTGAAAAGGCAGGTAGAGGGCAGATGGCACCATGGAGAGGGACGGAAAAGAAAAAGAGGTGTTATCATTCTTTCAGGATTGATGGCAAGGTTGGTGCTCATTCTAATGTGCAGGAAATTATATATGTACATCAATCACCATTACTAGCTGTGCAGTGCAAGATTCAGTATTTTGCCCTAAGCAAAATATAGATTTTCATTTCTTTATTTTCCACAGGAAAACCTGAGGCAATGAACAAAATTAAAAGCTTAAATAACTGCAGATTTTATTTGGATTCAAATATCTGATCTCCTATATCTATGTTGATCTAATATTTCACTTTATATTTATTTTAAACTGAAAAGTAAATACAATCATTTATGTTAGTCCTTTTAAGGGTATTTTGATATGCATGTGTGAAAGCAGCCTTGAATATAAAAATTGAACTCAAACTAGTAAATGTCAGCATATTCTTCAATTAAAAAAATGACAAAGTTCAGTGCATATATTCTGCACTTTCAAAAGGTGTCCTATATTAACATATTATATATTCCACTAATGCAAATACATTAATGACATCAAAAAATACACAAGAAAACCATCCAAGTTCACCACGTAACAACCATGACACATTCAAAGATGCAAAGCTGCTCCTACTCAAAGTTTAGAATTATCTGCAGGAATTAAGAAGGAAACATTTTAAAAGATGTCAAGTAATCTTACAAAGAGGGAATTCAAATCTTCTTCTCACCAGAACTCCTAATCAGCACATGTCTCTGAATATATGAGAGTGTTGCTGCCTGCACACAGTTCAGTGCTCTAAATACAGGCTACAGCACTAAAGGTATAAGGGATTAAATAATCCCAAACAGTAGAAAGGAGTGGGAAGGCATTTGAATTGACACCTTCAAGACTGAATCAGCATTTTTTAACATTATATTATGACAGTGGTTTAAGAACTATTTCAATAATAAATGATCTCAAATAAAGCTAGAAACTCAGTCACAGTCAAATAGAAGATTTGTTTCTGGTGACGCAGGCTTGCAGCACTGTGCTATTTTCATACCAGTGGCCTGTAGCAAATACTCATTATTGCAACTGTCACTGCCTGGCTTTGGCATAGAAACTGATTGCTAATATTGTACAGAACATGACTCCAGCAGCAAAAAAAAAAGGAACACTTCAGGAATCACAATAATTTATTTGTGTTCCTGGTCTTAATATAGCAATAGAATAAAAATTTAAAATACAAAAAAACCCACATTAAATTCTAATCTTAGCCACTGGCAAAATGAAAGACTTATTTTGAACACAAAGACAATGTCAGATAAAAAACATTCTATGAGAACTGACTTCTTTGGATATTACAGATGCCATAGTTCAAGTGGAAAACTGCAACTGTGCGATTAAGGTCCTCCTAAGTAAGCAAGATTAATTTTATATTCCAGCTACAAGAATCATGAATTTGGTTTAGGCTGAAGAAACAGAAAATTAAAAGCCATGTTTTTCTTCTAAGAAAGCCTCACTCATCAGTTTCTGCTACTATGCATAAGAATTTCTTATCCTGAAACTATAAATAAACCCGCAGAGAAAAAAGTGCTCTGACTTTGAACAAATCACAAGTATTTATGAGTGGTTTTTTCCTTCCAGAATCTCAAGTGGCATGCATTAAAAAATATCTGATTTAGCACATACCCCTGCTTTCTGGTCTTGTTGAAACCAAACTTTGCTTTTGACATAAAAGGATGAAGCATTTGGCCCATAATGCTGTCCAGGAAAAAAACAAAACTAAACAAACACACACCCCCCAAAAGTATTAAATCAAAAAAACGAGGCCTAGAAAGCACATTCTTTCTCATGACAAATAGAATTTGATATGAAATGTTTCACTATACTGTAAGACCTCTTAGTATTGCAAAAATGTTGTCAACTGGCTCACTTAATAGCAAACCTGCATCAAGTATCAGAATGCTCCTGTACAAGTGCTTCATACTGGCACATTCAAAAGAAACTCAGCATGTTCTTTTCCTGCTTACTAAGAACCAGGTTGTCATTTTCCTTGGGCTGCTTTGAAAGTCTCATGTTCTATGCCCTCTGCGGTAATTACATTTGAAGGTAAGACAAAATTTCTTTGGAATCTCTCTGTATAACAGCGGAGCATATAAAAAAAGAGTCCCATCCCAAAAAGAACTGTGTCTGAATTTTCTTTGTGGTTGGCTGACTTTCTGCACTCATACGCTAAAACACAAGCATGTATGCTAGCACACTGGCTGGCTCTGACACTTAAACACATCAAGGAACTTTGACTCAAATATATTGACTCCTCCTCCTTTATATATGCAGAATGCAAACTTGCTTATTTTGTGGTTGGCAGCTATTTGGCCCATTACAGTATATAGTACAGAGAATTATTTTGGTATCATATTATGAAAATTTAAGTCATTAGACTTAGTTTTACATTCAAAGCCTGGATTCAATCTATTTTTAATAGACATATCATTCTCAGAATGGTTATCTTTTACTTGGAGAGTCAGAAGTGTACTTTTTAGAACACAGAAGGATCCATGTAGATTTTTTTTTTTGTAAGAGAAAACTGATTATAACAGCATGGTTTAGAGAGTTAAGTACTGTACATCACAGGTATTTTTGTATAAAAGATCAAAATATCTGAATGACAGCATTGTAATTCAATACTTAATTATGAGATCTCCTTCAGTGAAATGACACAAAATATTGGAAATTATGCTATTTACCTGATCTTTTAAAGCATGGATAGAAATTAATATGCCATAATGACAGAGTGAAGAGCTCTGTATGACCAATCAGGAATAGAATTCAAAAATTTTTGATGAGCTGGCTTTTCTGATCTTGTTTTTTAAACTCCAGCTATTCATCTGTTTTCTCTCCTTTCACCTGTCACCGCACTAGTTTGTCAGTCACTTTCTTGTTAGAGTTCCTTGTTACTTTGCTTGTCTAGGTGTCCATCGTGATTGCTTTTTATATCTGGAAAGTGAAAGGCTGTATGTATCTAAGGTATTACTCAAACTTTTGCTCAAATGTACAGAACAAGCACTACTGAGAAACTGAAGGACTGCAAGCTTCACCAGGATGAGCATGAAAGCCAAATATGAAGCATTTTCTTGGTTTATAACTGGATAAGTGATGATGTCAGTATTTTCACCAGTCCCTGTTTTTTAACACTAAAATAAATGACATTGTACACAGTGTTCATCACTCGGCAACAAAGGATGAAGAAATACGTGACTTCACAACAAGTGGCCTCATTTAACTGCTGCCTCCACTCCATGCTTCACAGTGATGTGCTTTATTGGTGACCTGATGGGAGTGAGACAGAAAACAGGATATTTGGTGGCAGAAGTTGTCCACAGAGAGAGTTAGAGTGAAGACAAGTAGCAAACTTCACATACTTGCTCTGTGGATTTTTTCCCTCAGTTAAACTCAATTCTGCCAAGTCCTAAAATGACCTTCTTCATTAATTAGCAGTACACAATTTTCTAATGAAATTATACCTCAGTTTTCCTAGAAGTTCCCTTGGCTTAAAGCACAGTTCATTAATCCTGAACAGGATTAACCACAGAGGGATGACTGCATTCCTGTTGAGGTTAATTGAACGGAGCTGGCAGCAACAGCTGGGGGTAAAAGGCTTGCAGGAAAGGAAGGAGGAAGGCAGGGGAATGTCATACCATGTCTGAATATTGGGTTCTTAGGCAAACGTAGCTGACAAAAATATGACTGGGAGGAAAGGAAATGATGAGGAGAGAGCATCTATTTTTCAAGTTATTTTAAACAACTCTTGTTGATGACTGGGTTTGGACACTGAGCTGTCCTTTCTATCGTATAGACTTCAGCCAGGCAGAAGAAAAAGAAGCTTTTGCCAGCTATGAGTGAAAGGTTTCCTGTGCAAGAAGTTGCAGGGGAAAGAACAGGTCACTGGCTGAAGCTACTCTTGCCATTTAATTAATGGGACATACGAGGACAAATTGTTTGTTTAAATGGTGGAGATCAGAGTCAAGTGCAAAGAGGACTTTCACAGATCATAGTCTCAGCAGCCCTGCTAATAACACAGTTTCTATTTCAACTATAACTTGAAGGTTATATACAAGGCAGTGTATTAGATTTCATTTAGATAGTTACATTTTTACTTTGGAGGCTGCAAAGTAAAACATTGCCATTAACATAAGTAATAAAACATGAAAATTGTGGTTTTATCACAGGTATAGAAGGAAAGTTGTATTATCCTATACATAGGACTCATGCTTGGCAACATCAAAGTCTATTCTGGCAAACTGCCACCAGTTTTACATCTGCACAAGCTTCGGTATGCATTTCCAAACTTTTAAGTAAAAGCAAATACAATAAAAAAATATATTTGTAGTTGGTCTTAATGCATGAGCAGAAACTGAGCATCAGTTGAGTTTACCACCTGCAAAAAACAAGGAATTGAAAACAATTCCTTAAAAGCCCACTAAAGAAAAAAGTTCTGTAAGATACACTACGGTAAAATGAATTTGCCTTGAATGTACCTTTCTGCAGCATGGAGGCCAACATGTGCAAAGCAGTCTCTATCTGTGTTATTAAATTCTCTTATCCTCCAAAACAGGACATCTGCGCAAGAACTGCCTGTTGCTCTTTGGCTCATATTGAACTCCAGGCTCTGCACAAGGATATCTGTGAGATTCAGCTTCATCCAGAAGTCATCCAGAGACAACTATAGCAGTGGAAATGAATGGATGTTAGCATTCCCATGTCCAGGAACATTCTTGGCACCATGTGAATCACTAGAGTAGACAGTGGTCCAAAATACTATTTAAAAATAAGCCTTGCCTTACCACCAAGGGCTATTTGATAAGGAATTATACCTAGTCACTACTGGAGGCAGTGCTTTTCCAAGGAGAATTCAGGGAACGACTTTCGTTTGTGTCACTAATAGCAATGGCTTCAAAGTATTACCTCCCCATCCAAACATCCATCAGGGCTTTAAAACAAATAAAACACCCATTAGGGCTTTAAAACAAATTGCTGTTACCGAGTTCAGTATGGAACTGTGATTCAGTCTGTCTGTTACTCTTGCTGCTCCTACATACCCACCCCACAGACATATGGAACGAAGCAGCAGCCAGGCTGTTCTCCTTTCACCTTGCATTATCAGCTATAGCAATGGAAGAGAACTTTGAAATGGAAACTCCCCTTCTCTGTAACAGGGACATAGAGCAGACCCAGGCCACGCTATACGCTACTGAAGACTAAGAAGTATTTTTCACAAAACAAGCAGGCTGTCAAAGCCTATTTAAAACTTGGTATCAGTAACAATTTATTGTGCAATCTCTCCCCCAGCAATCTGCCACCATGAACAAAGAAGTGTGGAGAAGTATTAATCACTGGCAGAAGGAGAGAAAATACATTGCTTTCATTAATCAAATGGAACAAGGAAAGAACGAGTGAACCACACTGCAGGTTGCATAGGATTGCTGTCCATCTTAAGCAGGGAGTTGATTTTATTTTTTTTGCATTTTGAGCAAGTTGATTGTCCTCTTTAAAAGCTCCATCTAAACTTTATATTTCAAAACAGATTTATAACACTAGAACCTAGAATCCAATTCAGAATTTCCAAGAACTCTCACTTCTGACTGCTCTTGGAAGGGTTATATCTCATGGCATTCTCCTGTCTTGAATCCAGGAATAATTAAAGCTATTCCCTTTACAGCAGGTTACTTCCTTTGCTAGAAAGCATTGAGCTAGTAAATCTGTTTCTGGCAATAAACTAATGTTATGTCTAATACTAGGATTGTCAGAAGCTGTACAAGCATCTGTTGTAACTGTATACCTTTTGACAGTGGAGTGAAGGCAGGGAGAGCAGTAAGAAGACATAGATTCTTTCAGACATCTCTCTTGGAGAGCACTCTAAGTAGAGCCTGTAGCAAATGTGTTCTGTGGACTGATCAGCAATGGCTTTCTTACAACCACCTTTCTTCCGTAAGTAATTGAGATAGCAAACACAGAGTTTGCAAGAACAAATTTCACAAGGAATTGATGTGAGAACACAACAGGAGATACTAGTGTTATTATCCTTAATCTTTAGAGTAAACAAGAGTTTTGACATTTTGGTATTCCATTTAAAGTTTTAGTAGTCCTCTTCAGTCCAATGCTTTTACAGGGAATTTTTCCTTTCTCTTATCACCAGCTGTTGGTAACATGTTTCATAAATTGACAGGCACATCCCAACAGTAGCACCCAAGAGAGTGCCAGGGAAAGGAAATCTCACAATTTCCAGAGAGTCTTTTAGAAAGAAAAAAATCCTTTTCTGGAACGGATCATTTACTATTCACCATCTCTAACTTGCTTTTACATCTCCAGCAGGCTTCATTATCAAAAGTAAATTCTCCTACTACTTCCTGCATCCCTTCTACCGCTTCCCCTCTCCAACTCACTACAGGTCACTTCTGGGCTAGGACTGAAACAAAGGGCTTATGAAACACCATGTCTTTTACCCATTCCAGTTAAAGACATTGAATGATGTTTACAGAGAGTTCTGCAGACAATACAAATGTAAATAACTTGCTGTAATCATAGTTCTTGACATGATTTACAGGTTTTTTTTTGCTTTTTCTTACAAAAAAAATATTTTTTGCAACACTAGCAGTCTCCACTGGCTATTATGTGTCAGTCTCTCATCTACATTCAGGTACCTTGCTACTAACTGAACTATTAGTCTAATGCATGAGTTGGCAGAAGAAACACATGAAGTAAACTACAGTGAAGCTGGATAGATGGTCTTGGAATTAGGCAAAGAGCAAGAGAAAACTGCCTATCTCAGTAATTTAGTGAGATCCCTTTCATCCAATTTTCTCTTTGTCAGAAGAGTCTGAAACAACTCTACATCACTTCTAGTGGTGCTCTCTTGCACCATCCACACATACCCAGCAGACACGTTATCAGTGCTTTGCTGTTTGGAATGTTTATCTACTCAATACCATCATTTTATCTGCAAGATCTCCATAGAAGCAAAGTGATTCTGATGCTTTTCTAGCCCAAAGCTGTTCCAGTGAATTGTAGAAAGTCTTCTACACATAAGAAAACAGTGAAAATCATAAATATATTTCATAACGGCCCCAGTCACAGAAATCTCTCCTAATTTCAAAGCTTATAGAATCAAATATATTATTTGATTTAACCAATTATGTATAAAACAATGATGGGGTTTTATTTTAGAACACAAAGCTAGCAGAATAGACCTTAATAAGGAAATAACTGCTCTTTGCAGTGACAGAAAAAGAGAACAGCTGCATATTAATGAAAATTAGCATCAAAATGGCAGTGCCAGACTAGCTTTAGCAAACATTTGCAGGATCTCAGATGAGGCATTTAATTCTTGCTATGCTTTGGCTTTTTCTTCTACATTGTCTTATAAGGCTGATATTAAAGGTCTGTGTTATCTGGAAAACTAAAAGTGACATACATTAATACTCACAGTGACACAGTATTTGTTGGATGTTTTTGTCCTGTACTCACAAAGACAAAAGTTCTGTCATGTTGAGTGAAGGTAGCTATGGTGTAAGTGGTGTGATTTCCTAGGCAATTAGTCATAGGCAAAGTGAGAGATACAAGCTGTTCAGAAGAAATGTCATGGAGGGACATTTGAAGAAAACAGCCCTATGCAACAAGACCAGGGATGATAATTGCAATCAGATTGTGCTAGTTCTGTAATGGTTGGTCTTTTCACATTCTGTTTTCCAGTAGGGGACAATATTAATGAGCATAATTACAGTTTTTATTAATTTCTTTGGTAAACCAAAATTGTCATTCTCTACATGTGCCACATTTTCCTTTGTATTCAGCTATTTCCTTAACAACATAACACAATAGCAACAAAAGTGGATTCAGCTTCCCTTCTACATGTGGCTGCAAATACTACATTACTTGCAAGACCATACTCTAGGTCCCTGATAAGTTTTTTCTTTTCTTGTACATGACATTTATTCAGACATCACTAGATCTGGTGTCATTCAGACCCAGCATTAGCTCTTAGAAAAGAGAGAAAATAAAACTTCTCTTTAGTAGCATAATATAGTATACTGCTGATTCCTTAGTTTTCATTCTGTCATATCTCTCTCCCGTGTATGTTGTAACAGAGAAAAATATGAGTCCATGAAAGCACCAATACAAGCCCAGATATTGGAAAGTTGTCCTCATATGCAGCTATTTTATGAACTTCTGAACACCCCTCACCTTATGCAGCATCTAGTAAAAGAGCTTTTAAGCCTCTATAGCAATGACATACTATATTAGATGTGTATTCATGATCCCAAGGTTGCTACCATTCTATACAAGCAAACTACAAATGGGGTTTCTTAGGATCACTTTGCATCACACAGCATTTTAGAAAACAACACGGGTTGTGAAAGATGACAGCACTGCTCTTCTGAAACAAAGCTTCAAATACGCCAGTCCTTGAAATGCTAATACACACTATGAAAAGCATGTTTCAGCCTTTTAGACAATTTCACTGTTTTCATTTATTAAAACTAGAAATAATTCATTCACAATGTAAAGAATTTGGTGAACACCTGCACAAATATTTTCCTTATATAACACTTATGTATCAGCTATTTGGCAGGCAGGTAGAGAGCTTGCTTAGCTCTTCTTCAGAAAACCTGCATCAGTTGTGACCTTGTAAGCCAATAGATTATAGCAGTACTTCAGCTACAGCCTTAGAAGATCTAGCTCTATAGATTTTTTAAATTTTTTTATTTTTTTTTTTTTTTGGATGAGAGGGAGAGAAAGACTATAAATTGACCAGAAAAGAGAATATTGGTTCTTCCCTCTCAAAGCCTCTGAACTGCAGATCAAGCAAATCTCTAGATCATCAGATGTCTTTATCCATGACCATGAGAAAAATGCATACACTTGTACAACTCTAAGATAAAATGGAAAAGAAGGTGGGAAAAATGCCTAAAGCAACAAATCCAGGCTTCCACTACCATGAAATGGTTAGCACAAATCTTGCTGCTTCCCTCCTCTTCAGAGGGCTACACATTGTCACTGCTCTCTCTGAAATTAAAATATGTGAAATCAGTGTGAAATTAATTACACTTGTGCAACCCAAATATATCATATTTATAAAATACAACATTAAAATAAATGTTTTACCAGTAAAATTTTGTCAGTCTGGTGAAGTTTCCACTGACTGGAAAATGGGAAACATCACCCTCATTTTCAAAAAGAGAAAAAAGGAAGACCTGGGAAACTACAGGTCACTCAGTCTCACCTCTGTGCCCAGCACGATCATGAAGCAGATCCTCCTGAAGGCTGTGCTAAGGCACACGGAAAATGAAGAGGTTATTGCAGGCAAATTGTGCCTAATGAATTTGGTGGCCTTTTGCACTGGAGTTACAGCATTGGTGGATAATGGAAGAGCAATGGCCATCACCTACCTGTACTTGTGCAAAGTGTTTGACACTGTCGCACACAACATCCTGTTCTCTGAATTGGAGAGACATGGATTTCATGGATGGACCATTTGGTGGATAAGGAATTGGCTGGATGGTCACCCTCAAAGATTTTTTTTAAATTTCTCAATGTCCAAGTGGAGATCAGTGATGAGTGGTGTTCCTCAGGGTTGGTACTGGGACTGGGGCTGTTTAATATCTTTGTCAGTGACAGGGATCTAGTGCACCATAAGCAGCAAGTCTGCAGACAACACCAAGCTATGTAGTGCAGTTGACAGGCCGGAGAGAAGGGATGCCATCCAGAGGGACCTGGATGGACTTGAGAGGTGGGCCAATGTGAACTTCATGAAATTCAACAAAGCCATGTGCAAGGTTTTGCACCTGAATTGAGGCAATGCCAAGCACAAATGCAAGCTGGGATTGAAAGCTGACTGAGCAGAAAGACTTGGGGATGCTGGTTGATGTAAAGCTCAAAATGAGCCAACAATGTGATAGGGGAGCACAGAAAGCTAATTGTATCCTGGACTGCATCAAGAGAAGCATGGTCTGCAGGTCGAGGGAGGTGATTCTGCCCCTCTGCTCTGCTCTCATGATATCCCACCTGGAGTACTGTATCCAGCTTTGGAGCCCCCAACAAAGGAACAGCATGGACCTGTTGGAGTGGGTCCAGAGGATGGCCACGAAGATGATCAGAGGGCTGGAGTACCTCTCCTACAAGGACAGGCTGAGACAGATGGGGTTGTTCAGCCTGGAGAAAAGAAAGCTCTGGGGAGACCTTCTTGCGACCTTCCAGTATCTGAAGGGGGCCTACAAGAAAGCTAGGAAGGTACTTTTACAAGTGCTTGTAGTGACAGGACAAGGGTAATGGCTTCAGACTGGAAGAATGTAGATTTAGATTAGATGTAAGGAAGAAGTTCTTCAATGTGAGGATAGAGAGGCACCAGAACGTATTGCTCAGGGAAGCTGTGGATTTTCCGTCATTGGATGTGTTCAAGACCAGGTTGGATGGGGCTTTGAGCAACCTGGTCTAGTGGAGGTGTCCCTCCCCATGACAGCAGCATTGGAACAAGATGATCTTTAAGCTTCCTTCCACTCAAACCATTTTGTAATTCTGTGATTCTGTAGTTTGGAAAATGTGAGGGTTTTGAAGCATTTGGCTTCAAAAATAGCCTTCCACCTGTGTTCTCAGAAATATATAGTACTGTGCTTCCCAAGTCTGTTTGCTATATAGTACAGAGAGCTCTGATCTCTTGCATGTCCAGGTAATAGTGAAAGCAAGATTTGTATTGGCTGTGCAATGTTCACACATACACAGAACAGAAGACACTTCCATCTTTCATTTCCATGGCAGGAAATCACACTGTATAAACACTTGAATATCTACTTCTCCTAAAATGAACTGTGGTGACAAAAAGTAGCTGAAGATCAGGATAGACATGATTGAACTTGTTTGATCTGGAAAGTGTGCTTTGTATTGCCATTAAATTCTGCAGGAATGGAGAGTCCTAAACATCATAACTCAGAGATGACAAGTAGTGCTCCAAAACTATGCTTTTGTAATTTTTTTCTTAAAGCTTTCAGACTTTTTTAATAAAAATTAAGGTGAAGTTCCAGCAGGTAAGCCACGTAATAATCTAAACACAATTCACATCAAAACAAAACTCTTCACTCCTTCTACCCATAGTCTACACTTTACAGTAAAGTGTAGCAGAGACAACGTTACAACACTTCAAATGCTACAGCATGCAGTAGAAGATGCAGCTTTGAGATGATAAAAGAACTCTTAGAAATACAGAAGAATAGACTTCCCAGTTTTACATGGTGAGGCTAAAAATTCATTGAGATAGAGTGGAGCCACCATTAGCTATGACACCTAAGCACTGGGTTCTTTTTTAATATAAGCAGACCTCAAAGGTATAACTGCTTCTTAAGCCCTTCATGTTTTAGGGCTATATTTAAAATATTAAGTTGATAATGATACATACCTTACAAAGGCAGCTTGAAACGAATTAAGGGTAGAAAGACAAAATGGAACTCTTGAAAGCAAGCAACCAGCACAGCTTCCTATTTATTTTTCTGCCTTTCTAACTGTAATTTTAACTTATTGTTTTAAGGGAAAAAAATTCTAGAGGTTGGTTGTTTTTTTTTCCTATAACATCTGTTATATATTTTTGTGTGCCATTTTCAGTCTTCTATGTATGGGAAGATAAAAAAGCCTATAAATAAAATAAATAAGCAACCAACCAACCAACCACTTAAAATCCACTAACTCTCCATTTCAATATGTAATCACCCTCATTATCTTCATCGGGCTGTAACCTGTTATACTTCATTGTCAACAAGACTTAGTGATGCCAGAAAAGATGATCTAGATTAAAATGTCTTCTAGCTTTTGCTCTTTCCTTTCATGAGCTAAAGATGTAGCCCATAATAACTGACATTCCAGCCCCATACTAGGTAAGGCTGTAACTGCACATGGGACTTCTTGCAATGTGTTGTCTTAGGCAGAATCTCAGAGAACTTGCTCAGCTTTGAAGAAACTGTGTGTGCTGATTTCAACCTTCCAGTTTTTTCTACCGCATACTATACATCACAGTTTACATTTCTAGGTTCACTGCAAATACATAAGGAAGGCTTGTGAATCTCTTCCTTCTGCAGAAATTCATAGCTGTAAATCATTCAGTGCACGAATTTGAGAGCTCACAAGAAGGTTTTTCTAAGACATTAGTCACAACTTAGTCAACTGATCAATGTATCTCTCTACAGACTCAAGTCTTTCGCTAATTCTACAAAAATAAATATGATTGGACTGGAAAGCATCCATGCTTGGTAACATCTTTCTTTTTGTGGCTTCAGGCTGTAACAGCTGTTTCAAATGTCAGCAGATAGGGCAGAATTAAAAAGGATAGACAATGTGGACAGGGGAAATGCAGATCTAACCTTTTTCTGCTTAATGCCAAGAAATCTGCAGATGGATAGCTGATTATCAATTCTTTTATCTAAATTTATTAATACTTTTAATCAGTCCAAATGTGCAGCTGCCACAATGCCAAATTAGATGAGTCCAATAAAGATCTCTGCTTTAGGGGGATGCTGAAAAAATGCCATGTAACAATTGAAATCCCAGGAAAACTGAGTTTTAGCAAAACAAGGATAATATTTGTTTTTAAAAGATATCTTTGAAATTAATCCTCCTAGGTTTTATAGAGTACACACATGTAGCGTATTTCCCTCAAAAATATAATTAATAAATCGAAAAAAAACAGGCTTCTCATTCCATTGCACATACGTGAAAGTCTCTTGTGAGCCGGTTACATCATACTTTGCCAAGTTATACTCTGAATGCATTTCATGACCTAAAACATTCCTTAATTCTTATCAGTGGTAACCACTAAAACTAGACAAGTACATTGTATGAGCTCCCTTTCTCTAATTTAGTATGATACACTGCTGCAGTGGATCTGCTAAGTTTGCCACTGGTAATACTGGTCTAAGACATGACATAATCAAGTCATCCTTAAAGTAATCGCTAGGAGTGGTTGGACTCCCCAGTCACTATGGGATGAATTTGCAATACCGATCTCCTGGTTAGTCTGCTTGGTTTTTCAAATGCAGGTGGAGACCACAAATCAGATAAATTGCTCTTGCAACAGCGAAGTCTATGAAAAAGTCTCAAAAATTGGATTTTGTAATAGATCCCTTCCACAAAAATAGTGTACGTACATATTTTTGTACGTCAGATTACTATTACTGGAACTAACCAGTTGAATTTGTGGGAGGATGACAATACCTTTAGGCCTAAACTGTGACCTACCTTTTCTTAAATATAATTTCTCATACCTGTTAGCAAAGTCCATGTTGTTCTCTATATGTGTTTTTTCCAAAAGAAATGCTTCAATGATGTTTTTTCTAAAAAAAGAAAATAAATAATGCCAGCATCCATACAATAACAAACCAATCTGCATGCATGATGAAGGGGAACAAATGGTAGATTTTTTTTTTTTTTTTCCCATTTCAAGCTTTCAAAAAGTAATGTTTGCATCAGCAACAGTAAATCAAATGAGTTTGGAAATTATGAAAAATATCTCAGCAATGTTCATATAAACTGCAAACATGTATTTAGCTCAAAAGTTAATCTGCTCAGCCTTTAAAAATTTCATTAATCATATCTATATATACTGATTTTTTTTTTTCCTTTGAACTTTAAGTCCTTTAATGCTTTTTCCTTTCAGATTCTCTTCTTTTTCCCCAGCCTAACAGCTCAGTAATTCACAGGCTGCTGCTTTATGACCAAAGTCTTGCACTGCACTGGCTTTTATCACCAGTATCAGCAGCTGCTGTTAAATCACCTGTCAAATCTGCAAAATTCTCACTCAATTTACCCTGAATGTCACACTTGCACTTTTTTGTCCATGTTTCTGTTAATGTTGTTTACACAAGGGTTCTGCTGGGACCAATGGAGGTCTAGCTTGAGCTTCACGCACAGATGATCCTTTAATACCAACTGCCTCTCCACAACAAAATGGAGAATAGGACAAAATTCAAATGTAGGTTGATGCTTTATGTACTGGGTTGTGTGAACCATGGATTCATGTATTAAATAGAAAGATTTGCATCTGGAATACCTAACTGGAAAGGCAACAGTCCAATTTATTGTGCAATCTATTGTACCTTACAAATTCATTAATTAATGTGTAATATACATATCAGTTTTGGAAACAATTTAATTGTTTTGCATATGTGGAACATAAATTGGCTAGTATGTGTAATATGTCAGTTTCTATGAAAAGTCATACATCAGTGTAGATCAGATAATGATAATAAAAACTTTGCAAATTGTGCTTATGGAATTTCAGCCGAAAATGATGGTCTTTAATACAACATCATCTACTCCAGACCAAAATATCTAGAGTCAATAAACTTCTCATCTGTTACGCTAGTTACATGAGGTCTCTTACAATCTTGGAACAGACATCTACAATCATAGAGGTATAGAGGTATAAGGGATGCTTTGGGTCAGAGGTTTCTTCATCCAGATGATAAGGAGATTTGCATAATCACTCCTGTATCACATAACCAAGTACTTTCCTCTTGGAGGCCATAGCACTAATAGGATACTGAAAACCCTTCACCATTTCATCAGCCCTTCACCATTTCCTCACCCCTGCAGACATTGACTGGATTGAAATTCAGATCTGCCAGACCACATTAATTCAAAGAAACTCAAAGTGAAAAGCCACAGACTTGGTCTACAATTAGTACTATGAGTTCCAAACATAAATCTTACAGAGAAGTTCACAGAACAACTGATTAACTGTGATTTCACTTTAGTAAATTCCTATCACCAAGAGATCCTTAGTAATGTGTCAGTTTTTTTAAGAATGTCCACTCCAGATGCACAGTGTAGGATGCTGCATTATTTTATACACAAACACATATACATGTGCACACACACACCATGACTTTTTAATATTACAAATGAATCTTTACTGCCTCCCTAGTGCAGTTTGTTGTGCAAGGAAGACAGTTTTCAGACACTGATCTTCACCTCCTGTTAAGGTACACTTTTACCTTTTTGCGTATGTACCACGTTGATACTAAAACCTCTGTAATAAAACATGACAGTAAGTAGTATACAGCAGCTCCATTTGTGAATCCATCTGTCAGGGATACACCTCACTGCTTACTCTATGAAGTATTAAATTGTTTAGCTGCATGAAGAAAATAGGACTCGTTTTAAATAACTACATTTTTGTCTGGTTTTATATTAATAGATCAGCTTTCCTGTTTTCCTCTCTAAATCATTATTTTACTTTGAGCACTTGTGTCCACATAAATGAGAGCAAGTGTTAACCCTTTTATATTTTAATACCTTTGACCTTTCACCCAAGTTTAGGACGAAGTTTCAAACTGACATAACAGCAGTAGTAGTAATACACAAAATATTTTTTTCATGATTTTTCAGACTGAAGTATTGACCGTGATATGTTAAACCACTATTTCTACAAAATTAGCGGACAGATATGGTGCAGTTTGGAAAATTAGCCTCTTTCTGTACCAGGTGTTGAACAAAGTGGTGTGGTTTGGTTCCCCCCCCGCCCCGCAGTGCTCCAGAGGTGGTGAGCCATTCCAGTGCTTGGTGACAGAGGGATCTCCTTGTTCATTTTAAGGGACATGCTCATTGAACTCTGAGCTTCTTGACAGAAATGTGTCAAGAATACTTTCTATATAGTTTTCTTACAGTTTCATCTTGACAGTTGATGGGCAACAGGAGGGTTTCTCACGGATAAAGTACAAAGTCTGGGTTCTGCTTCTGTACTTACACCTAAATAGTATGAAGCCTGAATATACACTTCTAAGACTAAGAAAGGACAGCTTTTCTACTCTTAGACCTTCCCAGCACGTATACATGATACAATCAGAATTATTAAAATACTAATACTTCACATACTTGTATGTCTGCAGCATCACGGAAAAAGAAAAGAAACCATTGTTCTAACAGGTTTAGACTTTAATTCACACAGCCTAGTTTATACTACTGAGCTTGTGTACAAGTCTTTGTAGGATTTATGCTGTCACCTGAGAATATTAAGAAAATGTGGAAGTAGGCGTGCTGTGGGAGTACAGAGGAAAAAAAAAATTGTAAGGCTATTTAAGAGAAGCAAGCTTTATGGAGAGATTTTAAGAAGCAAAGGATATGGTGTTTATCTAGCACATAAGAAGAGACAGCTGTTCCAAGAATAGAAGTTAAATAAAAAAGCAGACGCAAAAATGGCACAGAATAAGACAAAGGAATCTCCTAGAAAGCAATCTGCACAGAAGCCCAGGGCTGTGAGTGTTCAATGGGGAAGGAAACAAAGGATAAAGAACAATTTTCTATTTTTGATGGGAAGCTTTTGATCACAGACTTAAAGAGTGCATACATTTGTATGACAGAAGATGTTAGCATTGTATGTTTATCTTCACTGTTCAGGGAAAGAATGTCACACAGAGGCAAAGCCAAAAAAGAGGCTCACTGTTGTGTCCAATGACAAATGTAAAATAGAACTCCTCAATTTTGGGAAAAAAAACCCCAACCAAACAAAACAAATAGCAAAACCAAACATTAACTTTATCACTAACTTAAAAAAATAAAACCCCTCTCCCAATCCTTTCTTCTATGTTCATGACTTTCAAACACAGAAGGTATTATAAGTAACATTTTCACTTCCTTATTGAGCAGTATTCAGACATGGTACTGACAGTCTTGGATTATTCTATAGGGACATTTATTTCATGTAGTGCCAGAATAATTTGTCTGACCAAAAAGTTAGCAATATCATTAATCATCTTCACCTATGAGTAAACCGACATTTTTTCTATTAAGAATTTTCATAGATAACATAGAGTTGGTAAATATTTGACACTGAATATCAGGTACAGCATAACAATTTGCTTTTACAGTCCAAAGATCAGGCACATTTCTTTTCAAATTCACACAGAAGTATGCCTACCATTTTTGAACATTTATTACAATTTTTTTTTTTAATTAAGCTCTCTGATGATAACTAAATAACTTATAAAGACAAAATAACAAGTGTTTGAAGCAATAACTGAGCAAAACATTTTCTGTAGGATAAAAAATGCTGTAAAGTTAATTTGGAATTAGTCTATCACAGATTTAGAAGCATCTGTCCTGCCTCAGTACCACAAAGAAAACCAAAACCAGAACAATACAACAACCAGTCGTGATTTAATAGTCTATAAATATATTTCTCAGGTGTCTGAAGGTAGAATAAAAACCAGTCATTAATGGATCGTTCTTTGATGGTAGCAACAGACTGAAACAATATTCCTTGAAGCAATATTCCTATTCACTTCTTCCTCACTGAATACATCAATTATTCTATCTAGACAGCAAGTCTGTCTTAATTACTAGTTCTCATCTCAAGAACTGGCTTTCCTCTGTTTAGAGTAGGGGAAAACTTACTCCTTTGTTACACAAGAAGCAACCTAGTGGGCTTGTTGATGCAGATTTAGTTCATTGAAACAGAAAATTTTACTCCCTGATTAGCCTAAAAGAGAATTTAAGACATTTTGGAAGGAGCTCCAAAATATTTAAATAGTATCTTAATTACAGAAAATTTCAAAGATTAAGTTATTCATGTAATTACATTTCATAGATATTTTAACAAGTGAAAACTGATGACAAATTTTAGGTTAGTCACACAAATAGAATTTGGCAACTCAGAGATACATCCTATCCTTTAATTTAAGATGTTGAATTTTGAAATTACGTGAAAATAAAATCTGCTTAAGTAGAAGGAATACAAGGAATTTACCTAAGCAAGGATTATCAAAAAATTTGAATAGTATTTCAAGAAATTAAAAGGACATACATTCGAGTAAGACTTAAAGTATCTTTTTGACAAGGCAATTCATCAGGTCTTTTAGCAAAGAAGTTATGTTTATTTTGGCAAAGATTAAGATTTATGCTAGGGTGATTAGAAACCCTGAAAGTAAAATTCCAGTTAAAATTGACAAATATAAAAAATCTATACTGTGTATGATCTTTCACAATTTTTTTTTTTTGCCTCTGGGGTGATTTTCATAACATTTATGGGGTAGATGTCACTAAATCTTTGAAAAAGAAGTAGAAAGTAAGAAAAAATGCAGCATAATTTTTTAAACAAATCTATTAATACAAAGATAGGTTGGAGGGGGATGCTTGGGGTGGTTTTTATCATTGTTCCCTGACATAATCTGTCAAAATGTTACTGTCTCACAGAACAGGAATATTAATAACTTGGTTTCTTTTTAACCTGGATGGCTTAAAAATTTCACATGTTTTTTGGAGTTTTTTTGTCTGGTTGGGTTGTATTTTGTGCTTTTCTTTTTGCCATTTTTTCTTTTTTCATAAGTATGATCAGATAATACAGCACTTATCATAACCCCAAAACTCTAGCTGCTTTGAGGCAAATATTACAGTATCTTTTGGTAAGAGTCTTGTCCAACCAAAATGTTTACCTCTTATCATGCATGAAGCCCCTGCAATCCCAGATGCCCCCTCCACTTCCAGCACAGTGGATAACAGATGTCAGGCTCTCCTCTATAAGTGCAACTCTTAAGATAGTGACTGTACTTCTCCTACAGATCCAGTGAAGGGATTTCATGGATCATTCAAGAATACCATAAACAACAGCTCACACGTACTGACTCACTGCTTATTGAATATATTCAAAAAGGTCTATGAACAGTAGCCTTTTCAATACTATACATTTAGATAAATGATACTTTGAGTTTCCTTACAGTCTTACAAACATCTGGACAAGGAACAAACTCATCAGTGTTCAAGAAGATTTGGAACACGATAATAATAAAGAACATGACTAATATGCACTTGAGCACATGCTTTTACTGGAGGCAACAGGGGTCGATAAGGATAGCACTTCTTCTTGTACACCAGAAGGATTTACCAGTTACTTTCATCTCCTGGCAAAATCATTTTAACTTCAGAAGCAGCTAACATTTCATTACATTTTCAACCTATCTGCATTACTGATTGCCTGAAGTGACCAAACTAACTCTAACATTAAAAGACCACTCTATCTAATCTCAACATTTCATGTGATGTTACTTGACCTACATTACTCACACATGGGTATTTCAATTACTCACAGAGAGGTAAAGACATTAATTAAGTCTGTGCACTTTTGAGAAAGAGCGGTCGGATTTTATGCTGAACCACAAGAACTGCCAGTGGGTCTAAAATCAAATTGGCTCAGTTTAAAATAAAAAAATGCATTTAACTCCTGCATGTGTGTTAAATATGGCTTGCTGGGAACAGGCTTTTGATGTTGGATAGAGGAATTAAAATGTTAAACTGGCACATATAAATAACGTAGCCATGTTCTTAGCCTGGGAGTGTTTGAACATTGCACTTTCTAGCAATCTTGGATTACTGACTGGGAGAGAACTATCCAGAGCTTGTTTTTCTTCATAAGATGTTTTTTTTGGGGTTTTTTTTTTGGGTAAGGAACTGCTATTGGACAATCACGGCCAAGGAAGCTGATATTCAGAAACTAAGTCAGTTTATATACACTTCTCATATGCTAATACAAATGATACAAAGCAATATAAACTGATATAAAAATAAAGATGTCTATGAATCAAGAGAATTTGTTATAAAAATTACATTTCTGAAAAATCTAGCAGTTTCCTACAGAAGACTGTGGCGTGTAGCATTTGTTTTTATTCTTTGTCCATACTGTATCCGTTCCTATAATAATACATACAGTATTGCAGAACTGTTCTGGTAATTTTAAAACAAAGCACCATCTCTTCAATGTAAAGAGACTATAATATCTGTCCTGGACTAAAATGAGACTGTCTGCATAAGCATATCAAAATCAAACTAGGTTTTAAACCCTCTGAGGTAACCTGTGCTGCCTGAAAGATTTAAACAGTTCTGATATTGGTTATCTCATATTGACAGGGGGATGTGTGTCACAGCTGGATGATCAGCCTGAAATTTAGGCTCCATGACTTTTTTTTCCATGAGGTCCTTAAATGTTTGGGGTTTGAGGTGAGAAAAAGGCCCTAATATAGATAACTTAAAAGAAGGTTAAAGAGTATACATTTTTTATTAAAATTAAATCATGTAAATAATTATTTTATTTTTCTGCAAAGAATGATTACAATGAGCATATTACAAGTACATATTTCAAGGAAAATTAAACCAATTTTCAAATATAATAAAGATGATTTTCTTTATATGTGTATGTAGATAATTATATATCATGTATCAGTGGTTTGAGAGTCAAAAAGAAAAAAGAAAAGGAACACAATGAATAGAATTCTTCACCTCATTTTTGTAACTAGATGATTTTATGGAAGACTTGGCATTAATTTCCATGAACTTTTCACTGTGGAGTCAGCTATCATTTTGTCAAAATCACAGCTATCATATTCTTTCTTTCCCACAATGAAAAAAAACCTTCTCTGAGTTCAGATAGACTTCAGACATCTCTAGGAGAGATACATTATTATTCATTCTAATTTGCTGAATGCATATGTCACAGTTATGCTAGCAAAGAGCCCTATTGCCTACAAAATTAAAACAACGGAGATATATTCTGTTCCTTCACTTTAGACATTGCTAAAGATTTACTGAATGCTCTATGTGAAATTTGCTCTCCCCGCAACCTGTGCAAGTGAAAGATAATGTCAACATCAATAGAAAGCAAAGATGGAAGGTAGCAAAGTGGTCAGTACATAAACCTTTTCTTGACAAACTCAGCCAAGATTTCCTTTTGTATGGTGTCTGACTGGCTGAACTATTTAGCAGTCAGCTTGCTAAGACAAACTAGTCCTCTGGTAGTTTAAACAATTTAGTGACGAGCGCAAAAGTTAATCCTTCCTCAGAGTGTTGTCCATAAGCGACATACAAATGCTTACAGCAGGTAGCAGGTCTGTCATGAAGCAGCAATTTCACGGTGCCTTTTTATTAAATGACAGAAGAGTCCCCCTGAAGATATTAAGGATTCCAACAGCTGGGCCCTCTGGAAGGATGGGAGCATGCACAGTGCAACTGCTGCGCTGCAGAGCAGCCAGCGGTGCTCAACGCCAGCCCTCTGCTAACATCACACAGTTGAGCTTCACATATTGTGCTGAAGTGCACAACTAAGAATTTCACTGTAAATACTTTCAGTTGAGAGAAACAGCACTCCCCAATATGTCATTTTGAAAGAGGACAGCTTTTAAATACTCATTACATTTTCATTTTCTTTTTGGTTTTGAATCCCACAGCTTGCCATCCCTAATTCTTTAATGCCACTCCCTGTTTTTTAAGCCTGATGTCAGTACTGTAAGAATGGTGTTTGAAGAATTTTGGACTGCTGAATTATTGGATTTTTGGAGACACAAATACTTTACTACTGGTACCTTCTTACGGATATGCTTATTAGTACAGTGGGTTAAAAATTACTGTATACCTGAAACATATTTACCCCCTATCCCACATATCTCAGTATAATTTCTTTGTTTTGAAATCACTGAACAACTATAGTGAAGATACTTTTTGCTGGATAATTGTGTCTTCCCTTGTCTCCAGCTATTTCACAGATCTTTAGTTTCTGATTAAAACTTAAAATGAAGTGCTTAGCAAAAGTGCACACTGAGTAACATCAGATGCATAACAGACAGGATTTTTTTTTTTTCAATGTAGGCATTATTTAAAATGTCCAGAAAATGCTCAGAGAATGGCTGTATAATATAAGAGGAAATGGCAAGATTTATTTGCTCAATAGATATTAGAAGATGTAAATACAAGCATGTAAATGTGCAAGAGTATGAAGTCTATGAAAAAAATTCATGCAATAGAGAAAAGAAATAAAACCAGACTTTTTCTACTTTGAATTGTAGTTGTGATAGATACACTTGACCCCTACCCATACGTTGGCTCAGGCTAAGGAGCAACAGGCCTCAAGTCCTGTGGTGAACCTGTGAGCTGGAAAGTTCCTGGCTGTTGTACAGGGCAGTGAAGGTACCTCAGAAAAATATTTCAAAAGGTGGTTTTGAAGCCCCAAAATGCAAGATAACTGAAGTACAGAACAAGATACCAGAGCTAAAACACAGACATTATCTTGTGTGTACTGCTGACTAGTAGACAACTACACTCTATAACTGTTAGCATCAGAATGAGACAAATTTGAGCTCTCCCTGAACTGCAGCTGTATTGCATGCCAGGTGACTCTCCTCTTGAGCAGAAATGCCTTTCAAGGTTTGAGATCTCTTACCTGAGACTAAAAGATTCTTTGCCTATGGCAGAAGATCCCTTACAACAGAACCTTGGTAAGTGATTGATAGCATGCTGAATTAATACTAATGAAACATTACTAATCTATGCAGCTACACAATATTAATTACTATAAACTTTGTATATGTAATTCCATTAGATATAAACCATTGTACAAGTCTGAGACTATGACTGGACCTAGCCACACCTAGGCTCCGTAAGGAGCTTAGAAAGCAAGGGGGGCTGCTTTGAACCTCAGTGTGAGGGTCTTCCGTATTCTTTATATTTCTTCCATTAGACATAAAACATTATCCAAATCTCTTAAATTTAGGACCTGGCCCAGCAAATGGATCCAATTCTTATCACCACCAGAGTAGCTTAGTGGGCTTGGGGAATAGGTCAACCCTACATAGCCCCCGTAAGGTCTCTTAACAAGCTCTCTGCATCCATCACAAAAGTTGCCTGCATAGAAGCCATGCATAAATAAGTATCCAATGACATCCCAATATCTGCTATGATTGATTATGCAATGCTAAAACCACTACTTAGAGGAGGCTCAGCAGTTTTAAACTCTACTTAATTGCAAAACAAGATGAAATTAAGAGAGACACAGAACACAACAAGTGATTATGTGATGATGATCCCTGCAACCAGCTCCCTCCATGGATAGAATTAATGCATGACATTGTAAACAATGCCTGTGAAATGGGGTGGGACAATCCATTAGTCAAAACATCAGACTCAAGACCCTGAGCAGGAGGTCACTGAGTGTGACCAGTAAAAAGAAGACCCCCACTGGAAACAGGAACCAGACCAAGATAAAATATGCCTAAAGACCCACAAGCAGAGTCTCAGGAGTGGAGAAATGAACTGTGGTGAAAAGCATTTGCACTAGTCACTCCCAGAGCTGCGTTTCAGGGACAGCCTACTGTCATTATCCCAAATGTAACTCAGGCATTTCAGAAATGCAATGATGGTGAAAGAGAGAGCGTGTTCCACTCTGGTAACATTGCCAGCTCCAAGGAAGAGCGATAAACCTTTCCTCGCCCTTAGGGATGGATTGCAAAGCACAAAGACAAAAATCAAGTAATGCCAGAATGGTAACCAGGCCTGCCTGTCTGGCAAGTGGAATCCTATCAATCATAGAATGGTAGGGGTTGGAAGGGACCTCTGGAGATCGTTGAGTCCATCCCCCCTGCCAACACAGGAATACCCAGGGCATGCCACACAGGAACAGATCCAGGTGGGTCTTGAAAGTCTCTAGAGAAAGACTCCACAACCTCTCTGGGCAGCCTGTTCCAGTGCTCTGTCACTCTCACAGTGAAGAAGTTTCTCCTCATGTTGAGGTGGAACTTCCTGTATTTCACCTTGCTACCGTTACCTCTTGTCCTATCACAGGGCACTACTGAAAAGAGACTGGCCCCTCCTACTTGACAGCCACAGTTCAGATATTTGTAAACATTAATAAGATCCCATCTCAGTCTTCTCTTTTCCAGGCTAAGCAGCCCCAGGGCTCTCAGTCTTTCCTCATGAGAGATGTTCCAGTCCCTTCATCATCATTGTTGCTCTCTGTTGGACTCTCTCTAGTATTTCCCCATCCCTCTTGAACTGAGGAGACCAGAACTGGACACAATACTCCAGATGTGGCTTCACTAGTGCAGGGTAGAGGGGCAGGAGAACCTCCCTTGACCTGCTGACCACGTTCTTCTTAATGCACCCCAGGATACCATTGGCCTTCCTGGCCACAACGGCACATTGCTGTTCCATGGATAAATAATAATGGTCCATGTATTTTGATTCCAGTTGGTCCTCAGTGACAACTGGTAAAATTCCTAACAGATACAGGAGCACAAATTTCAGTATTAACACAACAGAATGCTGAAGTGCTTGGTGTACAACCTGGATGACAGTTAAAATTGCTGGAGAGAACAGAGCAAGTGATATACGCCAAAATGCAAAAGTTAAGTTATAGCTCCCAGGTGAGAAACTCATGTCATGTACTCGCTTTTCAGTCAAAGATCACAATGAAAATTTATTGGGTTTTGATGTTTTGAATGGTCAGACCTGGTGCCTGTCAGATGGCAGTGTGTGGTCCTTTGGCTCAGATGTTGACCCTAACCCTGACAGAAAACTGGAGGCTATGGTGTGTGTAGTTTGCATAGCCCCTGCACATCCTGATTCAAAGATCTTTAAGATACCTCAGTACCCAATTTCTGTTGTGGCACAAAATGGAATTTCTAAGGTAATAGCAGACTTGGAAAAATGGCACATTATTTCCAGAACGCACTTCCCATACAATTCACTGGTCTTGCCAGTCCTAAGGCCAGATAGGAGATAGTGTCTAACAATTGATTATTGGCACTTCTATGCCAACACAGCTTTGCTAACAGCTGCAGTACCCAATATTGCATCTTTAACAGCTACACTACAAGCAGCCACACACCCACAGATGGCAGTGCTAGATATGAAAAATATGTTCTTTATGGTCCCCTTATAGGAAGAAGAAAGAAAACTGTTTTTACTTGGAAGGAGATACAATACACCTTTAAAAGACTCCCACAAGGATAAAAATACCCACAATTGCTCATGCTGCACTTGTTGAACTTTTACAGTCTTGCTCCCTCAAGATGTGAAACTGCACCAATATATAGATGATACTCTAATCAGAGGAACTGCCCCTGAAAAGGCAGGGGGAGCAGCAGCAGCAGTATGGCAAGCACTACATAAAACAGAAGTTCAGATCCCACCCAAGAAATGTCAGGGACCAAGTAGAGAAGTAAATATTTTGGGTACTTAGTAGATAACAAGTGCCATGATTCCTCCAGCTATCTTAGGAAAAATCAAACAGCTGCAAATGCCCCAATCTAAGAAAGAGTTACACCAGTTAATGGGAATTTAGGATACTGGTGAAAGCATGTATCTGAATTTGCTATCATTATTAATCCATTATATTTGCTTTTATGGAAGGGTAAACATGGGAAGTTGAAATTAGAACATAAGGATGTGACAAAAACTCTGATTGAAGAATTTAAAACATATAAGTCATTGGGACCAGCACTATCCTAGCCAAAGGGGTTTTTGTTGAACACGGTAATCTATTCCAAAATTACTGTAACCTATTCTAAACTGTCCCTGACAGGCCAAAGAAACCTTTATTACTCGACTGCATTTAAAAAGACAGAACAGAGATACTCCAAATGGGAAAAGGGACTTTTGGCTTTAGTCCAAGCAGTGAAACAAGTTGAGAAAATACACCAGGGATGCCCTGTAAAACCAGAGAATCATTTGATTTGCTACAAGCAATCCTAAAGGCAACTGCTCCCCCAGAAGGAGTTGCACAAAAACCTATGGTCAGAAAATGGTGTGTCTACTTGTCAGGAATTTCAGAGGAAATTAAGGACATACTAAAGTTTTCAAATTACAGATGCCTTTAAATGCAGATCCTTTAGCATTACAACAACCTTTTATAGCCTCATCAATTTTAACTGTATCACTGAACTTCCAAATATCTTTCCTGAAATTCAGGAACTAGGAACTGAAAATTGGACTATTCAACACATTCTCAATTAGGTAAACATTGAAATCAAAAATCCCACAACTTACATGTACCTCATATTAAGAAACAAATACACTTATTCTGAAATAAACAGGAAATGGGTTTTGAGAAAACTTTTCAGGTAATTGCAATGAAGTTTGCAGAGGAAAGATAGCCCTGTAATTTAGGCATTATGCTGGTTTTCCAGACAAGATAAAGACCATTATATGACTGAGGCCCATGTAATAAATTCCAAAACCAGGCATTTATCATGAACTTTTGATCATCTCATCCCTTTCTCTCCCTGCTTATCTCTCTCACCCAGATCTCTGTATACCATTCAGACCTCTTCAGATCTTCAAAGAGCAACGGTTTGCCAAAAAATTCCCCAAGGAACCACAGCCAGAGATATCTACTTCTACTCTCTTAAATGTGGAATAATGAGATTTCTCCACAAAAATATGCAGTCTAAAATGTAGGACAGTCAAGCCATAATGCATTCAAGATATTTGCATCATTGCTGTGGTACGAACAGGAATTTTATACCACTGAAAAGGAACCAGTGGTCCACCAAGGTCAATATTCTGTCTCCAACAACAGCTGACAGTACCAGCTTGAAAGAAAAAACAAGTGTAAACAAATCCCAAAACACCACAATTTCAGTTGGGAGTGAAGATCATGATATTGTGCCTAGAAGCTGACTTATGTCCAAACCTGTACAAAAGGAGACAACTTTTGCTTTGAAACTAGCTAAATTCTTAGACAGTTTTAAAACATCAAACCTGTACTTTTTCAAGTTTTTTCAAACAAGTCATAGGTCTAGA
Source organism: Todiramphus chloris collaris (assembly GCA_025345505.1). Classification (NCBI taxonomy): domain Eukaryota; kingdom Metazoa; phylum Chordata; class Aves; order Coraciiformes; family Alcedinidae; genus Todiramphus; species Todiramphus chloris. The sequence continues at coordinate 8,406,493 of JANVCC010000019.1, forward strand.
CACACATTTTTTTCCCCTGGTCCTCTGAGGTACAGACAGTTCTATAAAGAATAAATATTGATAATTGTTTTTAAATAAAAAACAAAAACAAACAACAAACCCCCCAAAACCCCAAACCAACCAAAACCCCAAACCCAAACTAAATCCCTGCCCCCAGCCACCAAAACTCAAAACTGTAGTTTCAAATTTGTTAAAGGAGAAGTGAAATTATTTTTGCAAGTGTTTAATACAGGGTTTCTATTTAGGACTGTGGACAGAAAATAGTGCAAGTAATCCCATCTGACATCACTAGCAAGACAACAAAAGGCCATTAAACAGGGCGTACTGTAGAAACGTGGGTTTTAAACCTGCCCAATACCAATGAGAAATGAGGAGGTGGCAGAATGCTATAATTTCAGAATGCGTAGGGAGGGATGGAGAACTTGGAAGGAGCAAGGAGGAATAAGTATTGTAAACAAAAAGAAACAAGAGTAACCCTGTCTGGAATGGCAAAATCTCTGTACAGCAAAACACTAACCAAATACTAACCAATGATCAAAGAATTCTTCCCTACATTTACTGACTTTTTCCCTTACAGCTTGTTTCAGTTATTGCCATTACATTCCATCCTAATATCTGTATCCTAGTATCAGTAAAAACTGTTGGATTGTAAAGACTGAACAAGAATGGAGTATCACTGGATGTCCATATCTTCTAATCCCAGAGCGGATGAGTCACTTGAGTTCCTGACCTTGAGTGCATGCCTTGATTTTACACTGAAGATGGTCCTGGGGAAATTCTGAAAATACTGACATAGAATTACATACCAATAGGGCCTGACTACTGAAATTACAATTCAACTGCATTTTAGGCATCAAAGCAAGCAAATGACAAAAATCACTACTTTTCCTGGCAGACTTAAATTTAATTGCTAATCTATTTAGGATAAGTAAGTTCTAGTATTATACATGCCAAGTGGGGTTGCCTGCTATTGTGATAAGTCCATTCTCCTCTTACAGCCTTTTGGACTTTTTGAATTTTGCATTTCCATCTGAAAAATACTCATTCTGAGAGTCTGTTCAGAGGCACATGCTCACAGCAGGTCTCACACATCCCAACAGCTCAGCCAAAAATTGTCACTTCCTTTCAGCAGCCCAGCTAGGATGAGAGGCTCCCACTTCAAAAATCTTTTTGGGGATATCAGCATATGCCCCTAGTCATGATCCATGTTTCCTGGATGAAATTAGCTACATCAACTCAACATTGTCTTTCATACACATCTGTTAAATGTACTGCTGTTCCTGCATAAATTACCAACATAGACTGGTATTTTCTATAACCTTTTCATGATGGTGACTGTCTGACTGACTGTGTGATTAGACAGTGCTTAACCCACTGAATAATGATCATCTCAACCAGTCTTTAAATTTTTATGGAAAATTTAATAAGATATTTATATGCACATACATGCATATGAAAATTTGCACAATTTCTGATTTTGTTTTACATTTTCAGAGAATTTATCTCACACAAAACAAAAAGAAAAATAATTCACATAGCTTTATAGTTTAAACATTCTGCGTGAAATAACTTGGAAAACAGGTCAAGCCATATTTACCACTGCCTGTAATATTCTGATGGTACAAGCTGGCCAGGAACTACATTTTAAAATTCATCATCTGGTCTTTAGCCCTTTTACCACAATCCTATCACAAGATTTAACGTGCATCAGTCCTCACTATCTACAGCATCTTGGAAGCCTGAAAAATTACTTTGCCTAAACAGCTTTCTTACTTTAGTGTCAGTTTTGCAAGGCTTTCTGCATATGTGAGTCCTCTGAAGATGACTCATTCTAGTTTGACTTTTTGTGAACCTTTTAAATCTCTCTGTCTTTTTAATGTCTTAGATTATACATGTGTTCAAAATTGCATACAGCTGTCCAAACACAATCTTAAAAGCCCCTTGGTGCATTAAAGTAATTTTCCCTGTATTGCACTCTGACCTTCTCTTTAACACTAACACTATTGTTTGCTTTTTTATCCTCACTTATGTGTAATACTGAGTTTGATTCCTTGATTGTCTACTGTCACATGCAGATATTACTCCTCATCTGTGTTTGACAGGATGTGCCTGTTAGTGTATATCCTGGCCATTTTAATTCTACTGTTCCACTGTTTCACAATGATCTATCTGCTTGAAGATGCATTAAATCCACTATAGTTTCATAAACAAATGATTTTTCAAAATTAAATTTCATTCTTCTATGTTAAACCCTTTACATAAATTAATTTTAAATAAAAGAAGGGTCTGTCTTTGATGTTATAAGGTTGTCCATAACTACCTGGTTTATTTTATTTGCACGTTACATGATGGTGCAAATCAAATAGTTGTTATTTCAGTGCACAACTCATCTAACAACTGCCTTCCTAAAACAGTTAACTGATTCATTTTCTCATGCTGCTAAAAATTATTTTAGGCTACAGAAATGACCTAATTATGTAATTTTGCACTTAAAAAGGCAGAGAAAGGACACAGAAATGACTGGTGATCAGTTTTCAAAGATGCTATGGAGTTTAATTTTTGTGACAATGACATTTGGAACATAAATAGGCATATTGTATTAGAGGAATGAAAATACTGGTACTTAAAAGGCTATTGTGAAAGACACTAACAATGCTCATTGGAATAAATGCATTCCATAATATGAAGCTTCATTTTAATTATCTGTTTAAACACAAGAGTTAAAAAATTTATGAATGACAAATATTGCCTCATATCAGCCTGAAAAGTGGTTTTGTTGGTTTTTTTGGATTTTTTTTTTTTTTTTTTTTTGGTGAATACACAATGTAAATCATGAACCATTGAACTTAGTAAAAAGGAGTATTAAGTAATCCCTTCCTCTTGCATGGGTAGAATTGCATCCTTCTTTATAAGTATAAATTTGGATGATTTCATTCTTATTTTTATTTTCTTTGAAACATAAATATGAAACCAGAAGTCGTCAAAACTAGTAACACATAACATGCATAGAATAAAACATAGTTTATGAAAAGAGAACTAATCTTCTATCTGGATACAGGTTTCTAGAGGCGTGTGGATGACAGTGGATTTTAATTTGTGTCTTAAAAATATTTTTTCATATTTTCTATACTTAGCTTTTAAAAATTTCATTTGTAACTATACAGAGTCAATTTTGTGGGGCAGTTCAGAGACCTGTCTCTGATTGACAGATCGAGGACAAGAAAAGGGAATAGCAGCAGTAAGATTTTCAGGAGAGAATGTGAAAGGGGGATAGCATGTACATGAGAGCACAATGCACAAAAGCTCTGGCAACAATGTTTCCTGTAGCCTTTCTTTGACACCTCCACCCAAAACCACCTTTAAAAGTAGGAAAGAGAAGCATTGTTCACTGTCCTTTTGTTAAGTGTGATAGCTAAGGCCAGGGGATCCATGGTCAGCTATTGTCATTAATATCCTTCTCCAGAAAGGATTTTCAATTGTCAGTTACCATGATGCATATAAGACCATAAGCAGTACCACATGTCCAGACAAAAGGGAAAAGAGAGTGGAAGAGCAGGAAGATCTGAGCATCCTTTGAGTTCTCTCTGTAGCCCAGACCTAGTCAGAGAAGGGACTAAAATACAGTCCTGAATAAATGTTTCTATTTTCTTGCTGGATTTCTTCAGCTGATGATAATTTATAGGTATACACACTACCCCTTTTTAATCATTTCCTTTCTTTCAAAACTAATTACTAAGACCTGTTGACTTGCCCTTTGAGCTCTACACCCTGTGTGGTGTGCAGACACATTAAGATGACTTAATTTGTTCTACTCGAATTACTTGATGGAAAATTGCAAAGGACATCATATTTTGTTCTCCAGGACCCTTGCTCTCCAGTGCCTTGCCAGTTTAAGAGATGTCATGCTGTCAATGACTCCTAAATCTTTAGCTTTCGGTAAAAAAAAAAAACAAAACCCAAACCAAACAAAAAACCAAACAACAAACCCCCCCCCCCCCCCCAAAAAAAAATCCAAAACACCAAACCAAACAACTAACAAAGACTGGCATCCCTGGTGTCACAATGGAATAAATATTCATTTTTAAATCAGCTATCTCAGGAAAAAACAGTGAATACAGTATTGACAAATACAGTGTAAATTATGGTCCCGAATCCTTACCTCTAGAGCCAAGCCTTTACTTCACAAGAGAATTTAGTTTTTTTACTAGGTGCACCTCTGTCAAAGGCTTTCTTTTTTTTTGTGTGTGAGCAGATTCAACTTCAGAATGCAGAGATTTGTCTGGGGTTCTTAGGACAAAAGCAGAAACTATACAGCCCTTTTAGGACTATTTCATTAAAGAGTAAAAAAACCACATGTTTCTTTTTCTTTCTTTTTCGGGGTTTGGTTTTTTTTTTTGGTAAAAGAATCTCATTCTCACCTTAGGCAGAGAGTGCACGTGAAACAGCAATCTACAATTGGAAGTTAAATATCTTATATTACATCCACAATAATAATCCTTTGACAAAAGACTGTGCTATATTTTATTCCTAGTACAGGTGCTTTGGGTTTGTTTGGTTTGTTTTTTGCTTGGGTTTTTTCCTCTTCAAGTGGGGGGTCATTACAACTTTCCTGGGTAACCTTTGTACCAAAAAGGTATATTTTCATACTCTCTATTGATCTTTAACACATAATCTACTAAATGACTAGAGACCTCCCAAGAACTGCTGTTCATTTTAGCATAGATTTTTTTTCACCATACAAGTTTAAACATCAAGAGCTTTAATTAATATTAGAAGAATTTTCCTCCTGTGGCCTAAAATCTACATGACTAAATTTCCCCTCAGACTCCTTAGTCCTGGTTGAATTGGTGAAATAACTTATCCTTGGCAATATTTACAAGGCTTACCAAGAAACATTCATCATGAAAATCACAGAAGCAGAAGAATAATCAATTAGTACTTGCTAGGAATGCTCTTTTCCCCTTGGCTAGGAGATCAAAGCTGAATCATTATTTGACCATATTCTAAATGCTATATTTACCAAATGCAAAGAGAGAATGCATTCAATTTGTCAAGTAATTTTTCTCAGTTTTAGCAAAAAAACATTATGAATGTCATAACTACCCATTACTGATGACATTTTGAATTGTACTGCTCTTTGAATGAGCACTAATAGTTTAGAATGTTAAAGCCAACGTACACAGTTATATGAAATAAATCCCAAATGGAGTGGAAAAGACATCGCATTAATGCATCTTGAGGAGACAAACAAACCAAAAAAACCTAGAGGTCGATTGCAAATATTTCTTTCATTTAGAGAAATCTGGAACAAGAATATTAAAGTAAGAAGTGTAACTGTTCAAATGTTAACAGTTCTATTCCTGCATGTCTTTAGACAGGTGAGATCTGAAATGAGAAATTCAGTTTTATATCTTTATTTCCTTTTCTTCTTTCCATTACTCTGGCTGTGTATATAAATTATACATCTGAATTAATATTAATGGAAGGTTCCATGGATTTGAGCACATAAACACAGGATGATTTCTGAATTTAAGTGAAGAATAGAAATTACAAAAGTGTTTCTTTTTATCTGAAGAAATCACAGACAAAGTGCTCCTCTTTAAAAGGAACAAAATAGACAGAAATGTGGTAGAAAGCAGTGTTATTTTCACATGTATGTTAACAAACAATGGTTTCTTGTTGTTCTTAGCCTGCACAACTTAAGCCTCTTGAACATCTTAAATAAAACTTTGATCATTTCTGGCAATTACCAATAGAAAAACTAATATCTGATGGGAGCTGGCATGCAGGACTGTGTGAGACTCTGCAGTATCACTCAATTTTTAGGATAAAACATTAATATGATATCTCAGTTACTACCCCATGGAAAACAGAGTTATGTCAACACACTAAAAATTAAAAGCTGTGGCAAAATTTTAATTTTCAAGGAACTTTCATAATTTTCTATTCATTCTGTGATTTCTCTTGATATTTTCTACAATAGTTATGCTTGCTGTATTGGATTACAAAAGAATACTTAAATGGAGTACTTGGTTTCTGGAATGACTTTGGTGAAACACAGAACAGCTTATGGTCCTGAAAACTTACACATGGGAAAATAACATGCTTATTAAGAATAATATTGTAATACTCAGGAACAACAGTACAATGATTTACTTAGCAAGATATAAACCGTGTAAGCAGTAAGGACAGTACTGATAAATTGATGAATACATTTGGGACTTCTGCAGTTACAAATATTGGACCCGAGTGGACTAATGTATTTTACAAAAACAAGAAGACAACATGTTTAGAGGTTTCTCATTTCATTGCAGTTAGTAAGGATAGGATTAAAATTCACTCTCATTCCCCTGAGAGCATTTTGTTAAGCATAGTTTCATTTTCACTGAAGTAAATTCATAATTTCCTGAAAAAAAAAACCAGCAAAAATAACCAACCAAACAAAAAAAAACAAACCCCAAACCAAACTTCAATCCCTTTGTCAGATAGATAATTTTCATGGTTTTGTTTGTTTGTTTTCTCCTTGAAATATGCTATCAAAAGCAGTTAAGGAATGTAAGGACATAGAATTCGTTGTTGAAATAAGTTAAGGGTACTAATAACCAAGAAAATGTAAATAAATATCAAAAATAGCTGTGAAATAAGTGTAGATAAAAATGTCCAAGAACTGAAAGGAATGTCTGTAATATAGAAGTGTTAAAACAATCACAGTTTCCATGGAACCACTCCAAGAGAAAAAATAGAGTGGGGGAGGGAAGGAGGTGATCCAGGAACAATTATTTATATATCCCACTATAAAAAATTACTTTCTACTGTTGACCAACATATTCAAGTAACCTCTTTTCTCCTGTAATTAAAAAAATAAATTATCTGGTGAACAGAAGCTATAATAATTTTCATAGCATATGAGGAAGGCCAGCTAATGCACAGATACCTTTTCAGTAAGACAATGAAGTTAATGTGAGTTCTCAGGAAACAATCACTTCCATTTGTGTATGTCCACACTCAAAGACATAAACAAGATACAGAGACTTAAAACAAAATTGTACATTCTGCCTACATATTTTTCTCACATTCTTCTGTGATATTCACCACCCCCCTCCACCTCCCCCCAGAAAGATATGTAGTGAAAATCACAAACAACTTTTTAGCCCTTAGCACCTTCCTAAAAGTACTTACCAAATACAAAAACATGTAGGCTTTTCCACTTGCAATGTTATAAGCCACCAAATGGTAAACAGGAAGAGTACGAAAAAGATTAAGAGCCTGAAAGTTCCTGCAACTATTCAAAGATTACTCTTCTACAGACTCTGCAAGAAAAACTGTTGCTTTTGGCTTAACCAAGAGCTCCCCATGCTTCTTATGTCAAGCTAAAGATAATAGATGAAAATGTGTATATGTATGCGAGTAACTTGGGAGGGAAACAGATGCTTCAAATTGGCCTCTGTGAAGCACTGAAAGTGCAGATGGGGAATACACTATTAGAACAGGGGCATTATATTACTTTTACTATCTCTAGTTTGAAGGAAACAGAGGCCAGTTAAGGACTACCTTCTTTGGAGATTCACTTTGGGCAAACATTAGCACACCCTGCGTTAATAAAACATGTTTAGAAAGCATCTTAAAGTAATGTGCATTATGTAACAACCTGCAAATAGCCTATAGCAGCTGCGAAGCATGAGACACATAGCAGAGGCAGAACCTGGTGTTTTGACTGGCACTTTCATTTTAAGCAGTGTGTTCTCTTCACAAAAGCTAGCAACAACTAGAGGGTGTGGATATCTGAGATTAATTACATACTTGAGAAAAAAGAAAGAAGCAGGAATCATAAAGACAGAGGCTCAAATTTGGTCCTTATGCATACCTCAGTGTAAAGTAACCTGGTTACTGAAGACACAATAATAGCTTAGGGTTGATTTAAACTAACAGAATTTTTCAGCGTCATAAATGTTCCTTGACATTAAAAGAAAAAAAACCCCACACATTGGATATTTAGGGGAGATACATCTAGTCCATCTCGAGATGTTTACACCTGCAGAATCTCCCCTAGACTCTGGAAAGAGATAGAAGATTGACATGATATTTTTTGGGGAATTGTATTAAGAGTGAGATTGAATGCCCTGTAGAAGAGCTGATTTCATTCCATTGACTGGAGAAAGATACCTTTCCATAAAGGAAACTAGAATCGCTTAATGCCAGGTGAGAGGAATTCAAGCCCAAGTATGAGACTCACTTGATTTATTTATATATTCTTTGGTTTCTTTCCTTCATTTGCTTTGAAAAAGTAGAGAATTGAATTGCTACATGAAGAGAGCATTAACCATTTAAGTCTCAACTTAGACCTTCATCAGTCCTCCCACCTCCAAATATAAAAATCTAATTCATGTAGTTACTATTTAGGAAGTTTATATATATAAAGTACAACTCTTTCTCCAGCTATAAACTCAGTTCAGATACACACAGCATTATCGACTCTTTTGTATTTAAAGGACTTGTAAACTCAGTTTCAGTGAAAATTCACTGAGTGCTTGAAGACATACTAGGCAAAGACCAGTTTAACAGAAATCCTTTCCTTCACAGAACAAATACAGTCCATGCAATACACTGTGATTGAAAAACATTCAAAACATATGACAATGCTCTCCTACACTGCTGTTGAAACTCATGGATTTGCTGTTAGTAAGAGTCAGGTTTGCTCTTAAATGGTGGTAGATAATTCAAAGTTGAGAGAGAGTGGAAGCTTACCTAGGAAATTGTGAATTACTTCTTCAAAACTTTTTCCTTAGCATTCCTAAGAGCAGTAAGAAAAGCAGCAGATGCACACCTAAACTTTTAAAATCTTGATGTATCTATTCTCTCTCTTTTACATTGTATTCTATAAAACCTTTGAAAATTATTGAAAAGCAGCATCTCCAACAACAGTAAGTACATATCTAGGAGGCTGAATTCTCTTCCTTCTATTAACTTCCCTTTTAGGTTAAAACCATAAAAATCTGAAGAAAATGTAAAAAGTATTACATCCTGACTTCACTGAAATCAGTAAAAATTTCTAGAAGATTGGGGTTTTTTCAGCCTAATATAGATACCATGAAATTAACATATTGTTCTGATGATTCTCTTCAAAAAGAGGTATTTGCATATACAGCATGACTTCTTGTAAAATAAAATCCATGCTTATAGCTTCTTCAACTCACTTACAGCTATTTCCTTAAAACAAATCCCCTTTGTGTCCCTGATTATGTTGAAAGTTTATCTTTTGAAGAATTGAAAAATTCGTTTGTTGCAAAAATATTCTATTTTTCATCTTTTTTTCATCTTTCAAATAGATATTCACATTTGAAAAGTACTAGTACCTGAAACAAATCTTAAGAAGTGACCTAAAAATCTTTATTTGCATTATAATGTGTAGATAAATTGAAACAGTAGTACTGTGTGAAGTGGTTGTTAACTTATTTCCAAGCAGGCTATTTGATTGTTACACACTGACCGTTACAGAAGTTAAATATCAGATACTATACAAAAGCATGTATCAATGTTATTTATAAAAGGTCTAATGAATCCTTAATTGCTTAATTCTACAAAATAAAAGAGAAGGAGTAATTCTGGGTATGTTAATTTGACAAACTTAAGTGGTAAAAACACAGTTGTCTTGAAATATAGATAAAAGATGAGCAAAAGCCCTGAGAATGCTTAAATTCAGACCTAGCTGCTTAAATTCCACACTCAAAATTATCAAATTCTACATTACCTTTGCTCTGTACTTATTCATTTGGAAAACAGTTTACAAAATTTGTTTCCATTCAGTGTTCCTCAGCCATAGCACTATACAGAATCAAAATAGCAACATCATTTCAAAACAAAAACATTTATCATATGTAGTTATTTGCTATTTTTTCTTTTTATTAGAGAAGATGAATCATTAGACATGAAAACACAATAATGCCGTTTACAACAATAAAAATCAAAGGTGGCAATTGCTCTTAAAACTCTGTGATTCTGATCTCCTATTCAAAGTAAATAGGAAAAATACTTTTGATTTTCAACTTAAAACACTAAAAAGGAATGAGATTTTTAGCTTCATTACACCGTCCTTGAAACAGTCTTTGTAGTGTTCGTGTACTAATTAAGATTCTGAATCAGGTTTTGTCATTAATAAGTTCCAAATAATAATCACACATGACAATCACAGTTTCCCTGCAAGGATATAGCTTGGATGTTAGCAGATAACTAATGCTAAAAAAAACATCCCAAACCAACCAAACTCCCCCAACCACCCCAAAAAAACCCAACAAACAAACAAACCCCAAACCTCCCAAACACCCAAATCCAATATACTGGTAAAACAATGAAGCCTAACTTCATGCGCATAATGTTGAACATACCAAAGTCCTATTTTCACTTCCTAATCCAAACCAGCACACATCAAAATTGAGATGAATGCAAAAATCCTAACACAAACCCAGATGCGTATTTTTACAATAAAAGACAAAAGAACCTTGAATTAAAAAAACCCCAATCAAATCGTAAATGAAACCCCACTGAGATATTAAAAAACTGGATCAAAATAGACAGTCAATATTTAAATAAATGCATTTTATTTCTGATGCAGAGGGATCATTCTTGTAGTTATTCCTTAACTTGCTTAAATCGTCATAGCTGGCTGAATAAAAGATAGGTGTTCTGATGTGTGAACAACAATTTGTGAACTGTGCAGAAACTATAGCATGGTTGATAAGTTGAGTTCACAGACTGTAAACTTATTTTCATGAATATGACTTTTAATTTAGAGATAGACACATGAACACACTACTTGAAAACTCCTATCAATGCTCAGCAGCTTGCAGACAACTACCAAGTGGCCTAATTTTTTATTAAATTGTAAGACAAAATTGATTTACAGTGGAAGACTCCTTTGCTGTAGCAGTTAAAACTACATTTACATGCCTCTATAATTTACTTTGGTTATGGCTGTCTCTTATATTAATATTCATTATTAAAGTTCTCTTCTAATATTGCTTGATTTGACAGGAATGCATTAGCTATGACAAATACTTTATACTGTGCTCAGACAATATTAATACAAGCAGAACTTCTGATAATTGCTGTTAACTAAACACAAAGATTTTCTTTCCTCTTGAATTTACTCTTTCTTCTCTTTTTCCAACCCTTCACTTATATAAGTTTTGATAACTATGTATCAGTCAGAATACTTCCTAATGTCATCTTGGCTTGCTAGACCAATGAAGAACTGAACCCATTCAGGCCTTCCAGAAATTTTAAGAAGCAGGAATTGTTATGGTGTTTTGTCTTGGGGAGGGATGTTTAGTAGAAGTAAATCACTATCCTTAGCTGTTATTTCTATTTTATGTTAAACAAATTGTTCCACTTCAGAAGATGATTTGTTCCTGAAAGTTCTTTATCCATTTGGAATCTGAGATCACAGACAGAATTTTAGAAGCATAAAGTAGAATAAACCTGGCTGACATGTTTAAAACAGCTCTACATTGTTGTAATAAGGCCTACCTGGAGAAATAGGGTCTGAAGTTTCAGAGGATATAAAAGCAAGGTACAGCCACAAATTATGTTCAGATTTTGGAACACAAATATTCAATGAAACTAACCACTATGGTCATAGTGCATGGGCAAGGAGCCATTATAAAAACCCAATACATGAAAACAGGGTAGAATCCACAACTCAGCATTCATCAGCATTTTTATCATAATCATAGCTCAGCTTCATAAATATGTTAATTAATTCACACAGAACAAAACACTGAAAAACAAGTTGTTGTAAAATAGGTGCTATTAGTGTTTTTGCACTAATAGCTATGAGTCTACCTTGTCCTCAGGCAAAGAGTTGCCAAAAATTTAACACTAAGCACACAATAATAAACTGTTTCAATTTCTTGGTTTTTTTTCTAAGGTATTAATATGATATATTTTTACAGTCTAAGCAAGATGCTAAAATTCCCCAGATAAATGTTTGTCGTGTTCATACTTAAAAAGCAGACATAGTCTAGACTCTACTTTCTCAAAAGCCAGGCCCCAAGTCATCTTTGAAACAAACAGTCAAGGAAAACATTTCTCATTCCTAAAGTCAACGGTCAATGGGTAGTTAGTAAAAAAATAAATATATTTAATTAGCTATAGTCCAATGTTTTCAACTGGAGAAGGTTAACTATTGTAGGAGTAATATGTTCATGGTGCACAGCAAAGCTTGTTCATACCCTCATGAAAACTTACATGTATAGAGCAAATAGAGGGAAACGAGTGTGTTTTGTTAGCAGAATTTTGAAGTAGATAATTGACTTTACTGTATTGTGCTAGATCCGTTATGTTTTCTCTGCATCAAAGTTGCTACTGTCAGGATTTGTGAGGGCTGGTAAACTCTCCTGCCCAGGGAGGCAACAGTCCCTTCCTCTAAGGAGACAGAAATGCCCATGGCTTAGCAGAGGGTATGGCACAAAACCCAGACCCATTTTGGACTAAAATTTTTTTGAGGAATATGCAAAACAGAGAAATGTAAATACCAGACAGAGAGATAGTTACAGTACTCTGAGTAAACCCTGAAGGTCTTAAAAAATTTTTGTTTGGTGTCTTCTGGGGCTCTGGGCAATATAGGTACCAAATATGCAATGCTGTATCTAGCACAGACCTCTAATGCACACCTGGAGCTTCAGGAATTTCTCCCTCAGTTCCACTGAGCTTTATTCACATTTTTCTACACCTAAAGCAGTCCCAGCTTTCTGGGATCTTTTTCCTCCTTTGGTAATTCCAGTGCCAAACAAGATAATAGAAGCACAATTCATTTGAGTTGAAATTCGATAATCCCTTCTTTGAGCATAGAACTTACAACTTACAACACTGTATCAATCAGTAGTATATGGTAAATATAAAATTACAAAATAGGCACCGAGGAAAAAAAGTCTCTTTAAACCTCTTCCTGGTTATTTGAAAAATTCTACCAATAATAATGATGCAGACATTTATATGCACTTGAGCATATATGTACCACTCAAAAGGTATAGGCGAAATAAATTTCAGTAATGGGTCTTGATGGATTCTTCTTCAGGGTACATGACCTATACATTTACAAAACTTCACAGTCTGTAAATAATGGTACTATGATATGATGATTTTCAGCACTTTTTTTTTTTTTAAGCTGGAAACTATGTGTCTAACATCCAAAAGTATGACTGATTTGAAAAACAGGCAAATTTTGGCATAAAGTGGGAAAACAGAAAAAGAAGCTGTACACAACTGTTCTGATAATAAACTCCTGTGCTTCTTTATCAGAATTGCTCATTTCTTTAGAGACCCAAAACAGGAATCTTGTACAGATTGCACTGTTGCATCACCAGCCTGTAGCCAAGTTAGGTCAAAGAGTTGTTCCAAATGAAAAATAACACTCCAAAAACATTTGTTATGTGAAAATTAGTTTCTGAGTAAAAAAGACAAAGCACAGTTCTTTTACAAGAGAACATTTGCTCATGTAAAGAAGAACAATTTGATATATCAATTTCATCATTTTGATGTCAGTTAACCATTTGGTACTAGGGAGATGCATCTTCTTTCCACGTCTACTCTACATTTTTAAACCAAATTCAATTTCTGGAAGCATGGCCTCTTGGGTGATTATCATGCATGAAGCTGAATTAAGAAATGTCTTAAACTGGCTATGAAATGATCAAATATTTAAGTCTCCTAAGGCTTCTTCTAGTCAATTTTTGACATTTATTACCAATACTTCAGATATTTTACATTAGTACTTCAGATATTCATGTCACATTATCAAAAAAATCCATTAAAATGAAATAAACAATAACGAATTCTTCAAACCAGGACTTGAAAAAATTAGTGTATTAAGCTAATTATGAACACTGAAAATAAATGTCTCTGGTCAATGCACATAATCAGAGATGTATTTTAAAACAGAAAACAACAAAAAAACTCAAAAGACCCCACCCCACAAACAAACTCCACCAAACCCAACACAAAGGTACTACAGAATCTTCTTTGGTAAAATGACAAACCTTATCCCTTGGTTCAGATACTGACCAAGTATGTAGCAATGACTTTGAAAAAGATAAGCCTGTGCTTCAAACTGATACTAAAAGACTTAATAGGGTGGGCTTAGTGACAGGAAAGCACTCCCTGCCAACCATAAAGCAAGTGTGTACACAATAGCCATTGCTCAGAGCAAGATGACAGTACCAAAGGAAGATAAATACACTCCAAACTATGCAAGCCTGTAAATGTCAACAATATGTATCATGAGTTCTATAATGACATCCATCTTTGTTAGATACAGTGTCCACAGTATCTGAGGAAGAGAAAAAAGACCAAGTTTAAAATAGCATAGCTCTGTGTGAGTGGAGAAAAGAGAAAAACTGCATTTTCCAACTTTCTGGTGGGGATTTTGGGTTTGTTTTTTGGGTTTGTCTTTTTGTGGGGTTTTTTTGGTTGTTTGGTTTTGGTTTTTTTTTTTTACATAAACAGCAGACAGTAACAAAATGAATATAAATAATATACACAGAGGACCAAGATAATACAAAATATAATGACCTGTTCTGGATAAAGCAGATTAGTATAATTAACACTTTGGGGTTGGTTTTTTTTTTTTTGTTTTGCTTTTTTTTCCTTCACATCATTGTTTTTCCCCTCATTATTCTCATTTCAAGTGTTTAATTTGAAGTGTCCTGGCAAGTGCTTTGCATTTTTAAAAAGTCTCTTTAAAGTACTAGAAGGACTGTTACCTGAAGGAAATGATTAGACAGATTTCCAGTCACAAATGGTTCTTCTAGACTATTACTGATCAATAAAAATGTGGCACTAACTGCTACGCTACTGACAAACACACTGTTAATGCTAATTAGTAGGAATGGGCTAATTCAAAATTCCATTAATTTTCTTTCTTAGTTTAAAGTTAGCTAGGAATGTTTAAAAGCTTAAAATAAAGTGACAGTAGGAGATAGCCATGAAACAGGCTTCCCAGTTGTGATAGAGGACAACCAGGGATGTTGACTTGGAGATAGACAAACCACTGTGAAATTAAAAGGCAGCCCAGTAACAACTCAGCATTTGTGAACAGTCTTTGTAGTGGCTTGCTTGAAGAATCCCCCAGCATAGGACAAAAAGAATTGTAAATGAGAATCTCAATTTTTTTATGCAGTGAAACACATGAAAAATTCTCAACAACAACAACAACAAAAAGTGACAATTAAAGGTTTAAATTTGCAGTAGAAGGCTGGGTGATTTTTTTCTTTAAATTTACCCAAATACACTATTTAAGTACCATGATGTAGTGCAACTACGCAGGCAGATTGTTATTTGTCTTTTAAACAATTACGTGAACCTTTAATGGGTGCCCTGACTGACTCAGGCATTCAGGTATCTGCTAATAATGTGAAAAGAAGATGGAGCCCCTGTTCAAGTGGAGGTTGGCCCTCCAGATATGGCAGGGCACCGTTTTTTTCAGTACATGTAGTGCTTTAGTTTCCATGTTGTTCTTCTGTTCATCATGGGCATAATTCATCTTCTTTGCTCATTAGTGCAGTTATGATGCTTGCCGTTGGTACCTTCAGCAATTGCTGCAGGATCCATGCATGTACTTCAGTCTGGCAAACTATAGTGAGAAAACAGCAGTAGAAATTAAATTCCTTATAGTTCCACTCCTCATCTTGGTAAATCAGTATCTGACCATCCAGGTATCCAGGTAACATGCATGGATTTATCTAC
Source organism: Todiramphus chloris collaris (assembly GCA_025345505.1). Taxonomy (NCBI): domain Eukaryota; kingdom Metazoa; phylum Chordata; class Aves; order Coraciiformes; family Alcedinidae; genus Todiramphus; species Todiramphus chloris. Next base: position 8,422,231 of record JANVCC010000019.1, read on the forward strand.
ACTTAAACAAAAACAACTACCTGACTTATGCTTCCAGAAAAAAAACCTAGATGGATTAGTATGTGTGGATTTTCATGAAGGAAGTCTGAGTCATAAGCTTATTGCCACAAAGGTGATTGTTATTGGATTAAAAGTTCCCAAATCCAAGTAATTTGAAATAAAAGAAATGATTAACATTATGAGATACTGCCATTCATGATATTGATTTTGTACAGAAGCTTTTTCCAAGCAGCATGCTTCGAGAGGTTGTGAGCATTGTCACTCCTGTGCACACACAAACTAGAAGCATCCCCACTAAGCATCTATTAAACTGTGCTGCTGAAGCTCACTTAGACTAGTCATACTCTGAGGGAGATAATACACTAACCTTTCTCCAAGCCATTGCCCTTGCACTGCATCTGGTGGTGTAACAAGGAACTAGGAAGCATGTGCAGATAAAGCGTGCCAATGTCATTTGGCAAGATCTGCAAAGTATTTCCGGTTCCCTGTGCATTGTCATCAATGGATTCTGATATTTCCTTATACTTGAAAGCAGGGAGAAAAAGTAGGCATCTTTCCCAAATGGGAAATGTTGATTTATTAATGGCAACTACTGCAAACAAATTCGACTAGATGGCTGAACTGGGTAATCTGTTTATGCAACTAAGATGATACTAGAAACTTGCAGCTATTAAACCAGTAGAGCAGAAAATGAACCAGAAATAGTGAAAACTAAAACGTAGCACAGGAAAGGATTAAAATGGCGTGTCAGCTGTCTCAAGACTCCTCTGATAAGGTGAATGAACTAAAGAGCTCATTTGAGTGCTCTAATGTAAGAAAATGGCTATTTGCAAGCAGAAATGAGATAATTTGAAAAGCATGATAAAAATGTCATTTTAAAAATCTTTCTCTATAATAGTTAACTGGAAACATGGGTTACTAAAAGTAATGCTACAACCTATGCTTTGATCATTGCAGATCTAGTGAATAAAATAGTAGATCTGACTCTCATAAAATGTTTATTATAAGGCTTAAAACTAATCAGAAGTGGATCAAGGAAGTGAAAACAGTACTGAATTCCAATTCAAAGCAGTTGGAAAATACTTGGAAGTACACAACTTGGGAATCAAGACATGAATTTTAATTCTCTCAATTTAAATTCTAGCAATGACAGAAAAAGAAAATATTATACCAGGTAGAATAAAAATAAATTAGTCTTCCAGAAAAATAAAACATCTTAATTATCCGGAGTCAATTTTGTGACATAATTAAGGACACTGAGGCAAGGTACAGGCACCTTTGTACCATAAAGCCTTTGTTTATCCAGATAAATACATAACAGAAATTGTAATTATCTAGGGTTTTATTTAGTCAAGTACTATTCACCTGTCTAGTCCTGCACAAAACACAGAAAGAACAAATACTATAACCTAGGTAGGACATGCTTTAAGAATCAGTTCTTGAGCTTTGAAAATGCATATTGCTTAGTGAAGTTAAATGAACTGGTCTCATGTTTAAATTTAAGTACTACTACAATTGCCATATAAAAGATTTCATTACAGAGCATCTCAAATATAAAATACTGATCTGCAGTCTCCAGGCAGAAAAGACTTTTTTACTGCAAGGTGTCAGGAAGACCAATTACATATTTGAAGCCAGCAAAAAATACATACGTCCACAGTTTTCTCTGACATACAACACAACATAACCCAGAGAACTTCCATTATTAATTCCTGAGTCAAATCTAATAGCTGTGGTCAAATGATTGTGAGAATCTCACATGACACTTTGTATATGTTATAATCCTTCTCAGTGTTAAAACAGTTTTGTCTTGATTGTGGAATGAGACTATTTTCCACTTATAGTCTTTGAATATTGCCACATCTCTCAACTACCAGTTGTTTTACTATTATATTGTTGGTGTAATGCAATTCAAAATACTGCTTACATTCTCTTTGATACAGTAAATACTGATGTTTAATGCATCTATCTCGTTAGGTTTTTCACCATTAACCTGCTCTTAAATAATTCGGGGGGGGGGGGGAGAAAGTAAAAAAAAAAAAAGAAAAAAGAAAAAATATAATATAGTTCATTTCCAGTAATAAAATGAAATTTAAAAAGTCTTTACATTCCTCTATTATCTTAACGAAAACCAAACAACAAATGCTTTTTCACAAGGCTTTCTGGAAGCATCAATACATCAATGGTTTCTGTGTAGCTGATAGTTAACTAAGTACTCCCAGTCACTCTTCATCTTTACAGGAAGTTCTTCAACTTTTCAATATTTTTTTAATTGTTCCTTCTTGAGAACAACACACTTTGTTGTATTAAAAGCATTTGATTCACTAAATCTCCAGCTCATCTTTTTTACTTGTCTAGAACTCTATTTTTTGTAACATTTGTAATTTGTGAAAACATTATGATTTTTTGCAGGTAAATGATGACATAAGATTAGACTGGAGTGAAGAGCCTATTCCAAAAAGATTTCACTGGAATATCTGGACTTTCTACAGCTACTCATACCTTGTGATTGCCTTCTAAGACCTATAACTGTCAGTCTTAAATCCACTTAATATGTTCCATATTCATTCTCTATCATTCTAGCATCTTAGATCGTTTTAACCTCTGCACATTCTAGAGCCACGCAAACAGAAAGCATCAGCGTGCTTTCCTTTCAATCAAACATGTAACCTCATAAAAACAATTTTAGGCAGGAAAGTCCAACTTTCTATCAATTCATATTCACGGTCATTATACAGTAGGTCTCATTGCCTTCAGTACTCAAGTCCCCTGTCAGCTGTTCCTTTATTTTTCTCAAAATTGGTGTCAGGCTGATAGACCTATAAATACTCTTGATTTTATACAGTGTTTATAATGCACAGGAAAAAAAAAAACCAAACATATACAAAAAGCTCTTTAACTGCTTTTAAAAAAAATGTTCTTTTGAAACTTTTTCCTGATCTGTTAGTTTAGTACTTGCGGTTAAATACACTTAATGTTACAATTAACATGGAAAGCATTTCAACATTACCGTTACCATCAAGTTTGCATAACTAAACTGGCTTTTTCATTCCTCAAATCTGTCAGACAGTTCCTTGGTTCCTGTTAATCTTAAAAGCACATTTTACTTTCTTTGATGAGCCTATATTTAGCCTTGTATCCATTTGTTTCCTATAATAATAGTGATACATAGTTCTTAATTTCTAATTTACATAAATTTTTCTAGCTCCTTTGACTGCAATTCTACTATGGGCATGACATAAACAAAGAGTATTAATACTGTGAGACTGCTATGTGATGCATCATGGTGGAGTGCAGAATGCACAAAGATGAAGTAAAAAATACATAATTTTCAAGATCTTTGAAACACTAAATGGATTTTGAGAATAAGTCTTCACATACCTTTTCCGAAGTTGTAAGTGTGGCCTGCGTGAATTACCTGTAAGCAAGCCATTTAGTACATGGAAAACTACATTAAGTCAAAGAAGCACAGAGTTCAGGTGCATGAAGACCAATCGCATATTTACTTTCCTCCTCAAAGAGATATTGCAGTCACAGCTATGGTTTGTCTCAAGATAACTTGATATTTATTGTTGCTGAAGATACTTAATAAGATTAAGCTTAGCTTATGTTTATTTATATGATTCACAACTGCAGTGCCAGCAAACCTTAAAACAACTAGATGGTAGATAAATTTAGTATTTTGCCATATATTCAATCATTCAAATCACAATTTTTAAATTTTTTTTTATTTTTTTTAGGTGTAAGGAAGGGGAACAATGGCAGAAACTGAGAAAGTATTTGGTCCTGTCTGATATTTTAGTATGGTTTATCTTTGTTTAACTAGGACTAAATATAAAATGAATATTTGCAAAGTTTAACTCCATTAATACAGTAAGTAAAACATATATTTTAACAAAGCAACGACATAGCACAGAAGAATTTCAGATATGAGACTTTTCCAGCTCAGGAAAGAAATCACTGATCTGCTAATACATAAAATGCATTATTGAAAGATGTGGAATTCCAAATGGAAGACAAAATAAATACCATTGATGCAAAATAAAATTAACTTTCTCATGGTGGTTTTAAATAGTTTTGGTGTCTTTCTGAAAATGTCTACTATAGATATCTGTAGGATAGTTTCTTTCTAGAAATAATGATTTCTGCTATGCTGAGTTATTTGAACATGAATGGCCAATGAAATGGACAGGGTAAACAGATTCCTCCATGTTTATTAACACAACTGTTCCAGCTCCAATTGTTTTGATAACTCTAAATGGTGCTATAAGGGCATCTTATAGCAATGTCTCCAAACATTTAGCACAGTACGTTTAGTCATATTTTTAACTGTACTCTCCTCCTTTCTTGGTTTAGGCATGCCAAAATTATTCCAGGAGTAACAAAAGAAAATAACCTACGCAGGCTCTAAAGCATCTTTGGAGATGAGTCTGCCTTTGCCTTAGAAATGTCCCATACAAAAAAACCCAAATAAAAAACCAGTCCTCAAACATATTACAACTACTGCCTATTTCTACATTGTGTGTAATGTCAGCTTGAAAACACATGGATCATTTAAATGAAGATCTAGCTACTCTCCTGTTGCCCTCAAAGCAGACCCTTCTCATTTCAAAAGTTACAGACTCACAAAAACTGACCACCTATTTGGAAGCAATTCCAAGTTAGTCCATAAACTGACAAAATAAACAATTATGCAATAGTAACAAGCTTCTGAAGCTGATTTTTTACAATAAAAACTTGAAAAAGGATTTAGGATTGCAATACAATAATTTATTTGAAATACCAATGGCTAGAACCGCAGATCCTTCCAACCCATCTGACTAGCTAGTGTCAATGACATTCCCAACATAACAAAATGCACCATGAAGAATGAGTCATTAGGTAGACACATGCTACAGTGCTTAACCCAGTTTCTCTGATGAAGAACTGATAAGCAGATCTCCAATAAACAGAAGACTACTCCCAAGAATTCTAGTAAATACAACTACAGCCATGCAGCAGCCAAGCTGACATTTTCCTAAAATACTATGAAAGATCCTACTTAATATTACGACAGAAAATGCTTTTCAGACTTATGAACAATACCATTGTTAGTATTGGACTTTCACACTGATTCAACAGGCTGATACAGATGTTGTGACTGACAGCAGATTCTATCTGCAGGATTATTCAAGCATAAAATTGTTGTCAAGGCAATCCCAATCAAAAGCAGCTGGGTCCACAGAAAACACTTGGTGTTCATAAAACAAAGCTCTCAGCATATGTAGATGCAAGAAAAGGATTTTATTGCACATTCATGATCAATTGAGGCACACATAAATTACTGTTATTTTTATATTGCCATTTGGCTAAACTCTGAAAGAAAGAAAAAGCCCTAGTTCTACACAGAGATCAAAAGAGAAGCTATTGTCTTCCAAATTACCATTGAGCTCTAATGCAAAAATGGTACAACAGTCTGTGGAATGCTGATAACATTTTTGTGCTGCAGTTAGCTACAGATTGTCTGAAGTACAGAAAAGACAAAGCATAGGTGATTTACAGTGAAAGATGTTTTAGCAGAGTTGAATTTTACTGTCTTGGGCTGAATTTTCCAGGCATGCAGTTAAGAGAACTGATAGCTGGGAATCAGTAATCTCTAATTTCCAAGGACATGACAAGAGAATCAGAACATCTTTTTCAGACTATACTATAATTTAAAGTTTTTTTCATTCAAATAAAATTAAAACTTGCAACTTTGGAATGCTTCACTCAAAATATCTCAAAGAAGTTAATATGAAGTAAAAATTCTTACAAATTCAGGTTTCAAGGTCATTGTTCTGTTTTGATGTGTCAAAACATTGACTCGTAAAGGAAATCATTTTACATCTATGATATCACAAACCTAAACCCAGAATTAGCCTGTTAATTTTGCTGTGCCCTAAGCAATGCTGAAATGATCTGAAGAAATCACTTGCCACAACAAAGGCAAAACTTAGGATATAATAAAGTATATGGAAACAGAACAACAGCTAAGATATACAAACTGACTACACTGAATTGTCTCTGATTAAGCATCCTTGATACAATAATTGCATATAAAAGGGTATCCACAGCCTAAGCTGTATGAGCAAATTGCATACTGGGAGCATACAGTAAATTTTCTATGCATCCATCAGCAGATTTTTGAATGGTATTAAATAGTATTTTGAATTTTAAATACAGTTGACATTTATATCATTGTTAGAAATAGAATTCCCTTTAGTTACAAAAAATTACAAGAAAATCTGTCTATAAAAATGCTAATAAACAGGCAGTAGCACTTTTTATATGTTAATGTCAACTACAGCAGCATGTCTCCTTTTGCTTTACTTAAACAAGAAGTTACGATGAGTTGCCCTTAGGAACAAAGTATTGAACAACTAGATAAAATAGGGGAGCTACACCAAGCAACATCAGAAATAATCCAGTAATTCTTAATACATGGAAGCTGTCATAAACCTTAAAGTGTAGCCTTTACCAAAACATATGTCTATAATAAAAAAACAAAATAAGCTCAAAAGCTGAATGTACGGGGGATAAAATGATAGTGTAAATAAAAGGAGAGCAGAGATAACAGAAAAGTGATACTATTTTCAAATGAGAGTTCCTTTCCATTACAGGTTCCGGAGTTGAACCAGGAACTGCATAAATACATCTATGTACAGAGCTAACATACACGTGGTTTTGATTAAGTGATAAAAGCAAGCAAGCAAGGTGTGCTAATTCATGATATTGGAGGAAACAACAGTTAATTACCTGTCTTGAACAGAGAAGGGAAAATATCGCAAACAAATATTCAGAAACATTAATACAAATATATTCAAAGAATATTTCTTCATATTTTTAAATAAAATTGCTGTAATACTAGTCAATTATATGTTGTCCTATAAAGATTTATTTGACCAAGTTTTCATTTGAGCAACACATTTTTCTTGCAATTTAGAGTGAACGTTCTGAAACTTAAATAAAGCAGCACATACTGGCTAACAGTACCCTGACTCCATAGTAGAGACCTGAAAGAGAAGAAGTGTTCTAATAGGATATGTTCACCAGGAAACCTACAGTTGAATGTAATACCAGAAAGATGTTAAAGTTTTAATACTAAACTATACATATTCCAGCAGTCTACTTTTATTAGACAATAATTTCTTTCCATGACTGAAAAGTTAGATGAGAAAAAGGTTCACATTTTCAAAAAAAAAAACCAAACAAGCAAAAGTCAAGAAATTCCCATCACTGGGAAATACAAAAACTATTCAAAAGCATATTAAAATTTCCACTTGACAGATAGGAACAGTGTCATTTGTTACATGGTCATTCAGAATTAACTACCAAAAATTAAAATTTTGAACACTGAGCACCTAATTCTTACAGAACAATTCATGATTCAGTTAAAAAAGAATAAAAAATGGGGGCAGGGAGGGAAATTGACACAGTGAAGGAAGGGGCAATTTGGTCACCGAGGCTGGAAGTCATCTTATCTAACTTTAGATATCAGTGTGGCAGTTAATTTTTGACCTAGTTAAACACGCTTTTTTTTTTATGCTTTTTCTCAAGTCTTCACCAGTTATCTGATTTATTAGAGATGTTTACTTCAGAATAAGATGAAGTATGCCCTAGACTTCATTGACATGATTTTTGCTTATAGTAAAGAGAAGCCAGTGAAATTTGTGTCAATACATATGTCTGTAGCTGGTCTAAGAACTTCCACCTAGTCTCTCAATGAATATTGTATTTAATAACCTCTGCACTTCTCTCTCTCATATATATTCTGTAAAACCAAAAGCACAGATGAACAGTCGAAGCAGTTCAGGAGATTTCCTTTTGTTAAAACACTCCTTGTATTTTAAGCTGAGTTCTCCATGTCAGTAATGGCATAAGACATCCTGCATAATATGCAACTTGTTATCACCATTCCCTACATATCTACAGACCAACTTCAGCTGCAGTGTAAGCTAAAGTTAAGGCAGTAGATCAGCATTAGTTTTTACTGTCAATATTCACAGACTGTTGAGTCATCCCACAGAAGTACAATTAAATGTTGCAAGAGTGACAAAATACACTACAGAATTATTAAAAAAGGCACAATACACAAAGACAACACAGCAAATAACAGGGCATGAAGTACACTTAAAAAGAAGATAGCTCCAAAAATAAAATCTCTGAAATTGTCACGTATTTCAACAGAAAGCCATAAAGAATTTAAAATACAAGAGGAAGAGCTTTATACTTCAATCAGGTCCTATCAATGATCTTTAAAAAAAAAAATTAATCGTATGTAAAATACATTTCATAATAGTAATACATATTACATAAATTCTACATGATTTGCCTGATGGGAAACTAGCACAAACTTATTAAAGCCATGCATTAGTAGAATTTAGAGATCCGCATGTCTTGCTCATTTACATTTTAGTTCTTTTCTTTGAGCTTACTCTTAAGTTTTACTTAGTTCTCGTTTTCACAGAAAATGCTGGATGAACTGACAAAAGGTTGTGGTCAGAAGCAAAAAATTGGAGGCTAGTCACTAGTGGAGTTGTCCAGAAATTTATATTGGTGCCCGTAAATTGTTTAAAGTCTTCATTAAGGACCCAGATGATGAGACAGAGTGCACCCTCAGCAAGTCTGCTAGGGATAAAACAGAGAGGAGTGCTGGATACACCAGATGGGTGTGTGTTGCTATTCAGAGGGACCTGGACAGGCTGGAAAAATGGGACAACAAGAGTCCCCTGAAATTCAACAAGAGGAAACGCAAAGTCCTGCGAATGAGCAGCAATAATCTTATGCACCAGTCTGGGATAGAAAGTCACTTTTGAAGAACGACCTGGGGTCCTGGTGGACACCACTTTTAATATGAGCAAGCTGCATGGTCTTTCAGAAAAGAAGGCCAATAGCATCTTGGGCTGCATTAGCAAGACTGTTGTCAGCAGGTCAAGGAAGACAATTCTTCCCATCAACACCAGTGAGACAACTGCTGTGCTGAGTCAAGTTCTAGGCTTCCTACTATATGAGAAACATGGACATACTTGAACAAGTCCAGCAAAAGGCCACAATATTATATGAGGAGAGGCTGAGAGACCTGGGACTGTTCAGCCTAGAGCAGAGAAGGCTCAGGTGTATCCTATCAATGTGTACTAAAGTCTGACAGGGTCAGGGAGTATAAAAGAGAGAGATAGAAACTCTCTTCAGTGGTGTTCAGTGATAGCACAAGAGACAACAGATACAAACTGAAATACAGGAGATGGAACTTAAATATATGAAAAAAACTTTTTAACTCATTGTCATGGTTTAACCTCTGCCAGCAGCTAAACACCACACAGATCCTCACCCACCACCTCCACACCCCCTGCTGTGGGTTGGGAGAGAAAATCAGGAGGAGGAAAAAGATGAGACCCCATGGGTTGAGATAAGGACAGCTTAATAAAACAACACAAAGAGAAAAGAAAACAACAGTAATAACAAAATACTCATGAAATAAAACACAAAGCAAACCATATAAACCATGAGGCTTTACCTATAATCAAGATGCCACTCTCCTTGCTCTAGCCTTAAGCTACAGACCAGAACAAGTTGAAAACAGGGGCCTCTAGGCTGGCCAGCCCTCACCTCATATAGCAGCATGACATCACTATCAATTATCCCATTAGCTGGTTCAGTTGTTTATCCCATCTGTGACCCATCCCAACTGCTTGGGCCAGTAGCTGCTTGTGATAATTAACCAGAACCGAACTCAGGACACTCTTTACTTTGAGGGTGGCCAAACACTAGAACAGGCTGCTTAGTAAGGATGTGAAAATACTAAAACCCAACTGTAAAAGATACTGAGCAACCTGCTCTGGATGACCCTGCTCTGACCTGCAGGAATGAACTAATCAATCTCCAGATGTCCCTTTTGAGGTCTCTCCATAGAATCTCAGAATGTCTGTGATTCTGTAGTATTTGTGGCTTCCACACTGTAACATATCTTCCTGAATCTCTCCATTTCATGCCATCTTCCTTCCTTTCCACTTCAAAGTTTATTCCACCTCTTGCTTCACTTTTTCATGGCAAAGACCTTGGCCAGACTGGCTGCTCTCCTTCTCCTGTTCTCATTTTAGAATTATCCCAGCTGGGCTAAAACTGTTATTTCAGGAGCAAGTTTCATCTGCTGACCTATAACTTCTTAGATAAAAAGAAAAAGACAAAAGGACTGCAAAAGCAAAGCTCAGTTAAAATTGTCCCACAGAGGAGAATTTTCATATGTGTCAGTGAAAAGAAAATAAGAGTATTTATCCTTTCTCCCATGCTGATAACAACACATATGTTCTGTGTTGGGGAAAAAAAAATTCTTCTTTTCATTCTAGTCTATCTTTCAGTGTTCTCATTTCTGGTGATGCCTTTATCACTTGAAGATATTTATGCTACTGCTCTTTTAAAACACTTGCCTATTACATTAACAGTGGCTATCTCCCTAAGTTGTCTCTCATCTTACATGTAGACTGTAAGCTCTTTAGGACAGGTGCCAGTATCTTGTTCTCTGACAACACAGGTCTCTCTTAGCTGTTAAGACTGTACTAATGATAGGTGATATTGTCTGTGCCTTGGCACAGATACACACTTTTCTGTTCATCACATTTTTTTCTGGTTTTAGGAACTGTTCATTGCATTTAAGTACATAGGATTTAAGACCTAGCATATAACATTCAAAAGCAACATTAAAGACTTTGCAATAGTAATGTCTTCCAATGAATTGTATTCACCTCTTGGGAAGGTCTACTCCTCCTTCTCAGTTGATAATAAATAATCTAACTCATGCGGAACGTTCTGCTTGATAAATAAATAATAATTAAAAAATAGTCCAAGTGCTCAAGCACTAATTTGTGATAATGTGGTCATGAAGAATTCCTTTAAACTTCAATAGCTTTGGAAAAGATCAATATTTAGACATATGCAACAACTACAGGGCTATCATTTTATATGGCTATAAGCTTAGACACTAATTCTAGATTCAAAAAGTCTAAGTGCAGGATAATGACTATACTGGAAAGGTGTTCCTAAAGTATCTATCCTTACAGCCAAAGTAAAGGTGTGAAGCATCCTTATGAGGAAAATATACCTCGTCAGAAAGGAGGGTGTCCTGGTTTGAGTGAAAACAGAACTAATTCTGTTCAGTAATTTTACTTTTCAGCTCAGTTCTTCTAACTAACTGCACTGTTTGAAGTTAGCAGCCTGTTCTCACAGACAGTGTCTGCTTTTAACAGTGATAACACCCCATGTTTGGAGTTACTACCAAGGATTGGTGTGCAGACCAAGGCCACTGCTGTGTCCTGTGTACCACACTGGGGGGTGCAGAAAGTGTAAGGCTGCACCTGCAGGGAGGAGCGGACAGGACGGGTGACCCTAAACTGCCCAATGAGGGATTCCATCCCATATACGTCATATTCGGTATAGAGCTGAGGGAGCCGAAGGCTCTTTGGGCTCTTCTCTCCTCTTGGACTGCTTTGCCAGCTTGGCTTGGCTTGGGTCTTCTCTCGGTTCCTTCCTCGGAGCATACAGGGAGGACTCTGTCTGTCCTGCCTTCGATCCCAGACTGTGTGTTCCTGAACCCGGTACCAGAATCCAGCTCCTGAACACAGCTCCCGTCTGCTGCGGGGCCCAGTCTGGGACTGCCCTGGTGCCTGCGCCACAGCATCAGTGGTGACAGTGATGGAATTACCAACTGGGGGGGCTGGGTTTAATACTGATTTTGTATATATTTGTATGTATTCCATTTTTATTATTATTAAGTTCATTTTCAGTGAAGTTGTTCTTGTTTCCTTTTCTAATTGCTAAGTCTCTCTCCCTTATTCCCTTTCTCTTCCCCTTTGGGGAGGGAGGGGGGTTAACAGAGCACATCTGATATAGGTCTAAGGGGCCACCCTGATCCTAAACCATGACAGAGGATCAATTTGTAAAGCTATTAAGGACATTTAACAAGTTTATGTGAGAGGATATGTACGCATGTTGTTAATGTATGGTGAAAATACGAATTTTTATTGTCAGCCCTTGAATTGGAGAATCAAGCAATACTGAAATCCAACTTGTGTGCTACCATGAAGTGGGCTTGTCTTTGGAAAGGTCACACTTCCATTTTTTCTGTCCCGAGTGACTACAGGTATCAAATAATAAATGGTAAATACAAATGAAAGAAGGACTTTAACTAATGGAACTCGAAAAAGATTTCCACATGCTGAGAATGGAATTATCCATTGTGTGACTGCCAACGTAACTCTTCATGGTATTTATTCCCCTGAAGATCTCTCAAGTTCAAGCTTGTTGAAAAGGGTAAAAAAAAAAAAAAATCCGACATTCACAGAATAAGCAAATTGACCCCGTATATTATCTTCTCTCCTTAACACATAGTTTAACCACCAGGAATCATTTATGAAAGGTTTTATGGAGTCTGCTTACATTGTGGGTTGCACATTCTCCATTATTTATTGCAATAACACATACTAGCAACATGTCTAACAAAATAGTTTCAGAATAAGTAACATAACAGATTGCTGCTTCAGCTCTTGAATAAGTTTGTATACTATATAATCTTCATTGCATAGCACTGCAGATTTCCTGATGACATTTTGTTTGCTGGAGCTGCTAAGGGTATGCAGAAGCACTGAACTGAAGTCCTGACCAGTGTGCTGTGACTGACATGTAATTCACCATTTAACCACTGCTGTACATGATATATTGGAGGTGATATGAACATGACCCTATCCTCAGTGTATTTGGAATGAAGTATTAATCTTCAGCAGAGAGTTTTAAAGTACAGTAGAAAAAGCTTTTGTTTCAAATGATCACAAATGCAGGGACTTAGTAACAGAATTTAGTTCTAGTTATGGAAGATTAATAAATGAATTATATTCATTTATACAATTATTCCCTCAGAGCTGAATATTACTATCAGAATAATTTACTTCTACAGTGATCTTTTACAAATGTGCAAGCTCACACTGTGCAGTATATTCTGAGGTTATTCTGGCTTTTAGAAATAATTTTGCCCTTAAAAGTTCTACAAAGAAAATATATGACATAGAATAACTAGAAATGAAATAAAATACTATTTTTAATTTTTTATATTTAACATAAAATGTCATCCTTGGTGTTACTCAACCCCCCCCCCCCCTTGCTACACATACTCGCTTGATTCTACAAAGGATAATTTACACATACTCGTTTGATTCTACAAAGGATAATTTACACCAAGGATGCTATTTTACTCCAATCACATCCGTGTTGGCCTGTAATAACTGTATTTGCATTTGGTTACAACTGGCTACATTTCTTTGAATGCCACTGGTTGAATAGGGCTTTTGCCAGCAGTTGAATATGGCTCTCAGTATTTTTGAAATTACAGAACCACAGAATGGTAGGGGGTGGAAGGCACCTCTAAAGATCATCTAGTCCAACCACCCCTGCGAAAGCAACTTCAACTACAGCAGGTTGCACAGGTTCACATCAGGTGGGTTTTGAATGTCTCCAGAGAAGACAACTCCACAACCTCTCTGGGCAGTCTGTTCCAGTGCTCTGACACCCTCAAAGTAAAGAAGTTTTTCCTTATGTTCAGCTGGAACTTCCTGTCTCCCAGTTTGTGTCCATTGCCCCTCATCCTGCCACTGGGTACCACTGAGAAGAGTCATCTTTATCCTCTTGACACCTGTCCTTTAGATATTTATAAGCATTGATAAGATCCCTTCTTCTCCAGGATAAACATACCCAGGTCTATCAACCTTTCCTCATAAGAATGCTGCTCCAGTCCCCTACCTATCTTTGTAGCCCTTTGCTGGACTGTCTCCAGCAGTTCCTTGTCTCTCTTGAACTGGAGTGCCCAGAACTGGACACAGTACTCCAGTTGTGGCCTCACTAGGGCAGAGTAGAGGTGGTGGGGGGGAGAACCTCCCTCGACCTACTGGCCACAGTCTTTTTAATGCACCCCAGGATACCACTGGCCTTCTTGTCTACAAGAGCACACTGCTGGATCATGGTTAACTTGTCCAAGGTCTCCACAGAACTGCTTTTCAGCAGGTCAACTACTAACTTGTACTGGTGCATGGGCTTATTCCTCCACAGGTGCAGAACCCTACACTTGCCCTTGCTGAATTTCATTAAGTTCCCCTCTACCCAACTCTCCAGCCTGTCTAGGTGTCACTGAATGGCAGCACAGCCTTCTGGTGTGTCAGTCACTCCTCACAGTTTTGTATCATCAGCAAACTTGCTGAGGGTACACTCCATCCCTTCACCTGGGTCACTGATGAATATGTTGAACAAGACTGGACCCAATACTGTCCCCTGTGGAACACCACTAGCTACAGGCCTCCAACTAGACTCTCTGCCACTGATCATAACCATCTGAGCTCTGTCGTTCAGCCACCTTCCAATGTACTTCAGTGTCCACTCATCTAACCCATGCTTCCTCAGCTTACCTATAAGGATGATACGGGAGACAGTGTCAAAACCCTTTCTTGAACATCAACTGCTGTACCCTCATCTACACAGCCAGTCATGCCATCATAGAAGGATCAGATTTGTCAAGCATGGCTTCCCCTTGGTGAAGCCATACTGACCACTTCCGATAAACCTTTTTTCCTCCATATGACTAGAGATGACTTCCAGAATGAGCTGTTCCATCCCCTTTTCAGGGATGAAGGTGAAGCTGACTGGTCTGAAGTTTCCTGCCCCTTCTGAAGGCTGGAGTGAGACTGGCTGTCGTCCAGTCTTGAGGTACCTCTCCTGTTCTCCATGACCTTACAAAGACTATGTCAGATTTTGGGTTGTTTGCCAATTAACACCAATATGTGTCTTTTCAAATGCCCTTCACATGAGTACTTCTAACATAGAATACATGTTATGTACTTGTACATGTATAATATGTATACATGTACATATAAGTATGTACACACTCTATGAAATTTATCCAGGAAGTCGCACACAATGTGTAAAGCTGAGGAAACTCCTTCATAGGCCATTGCTTTTGTGTGTAACTGGATTGCTCATGTTTTCTTACTTATGCTGATACAAAAAGTGATTTGTACTACTGACCCTGGATACAAGACAGTTCATATATTTTGTCAGGGATCTAATTCAAAGCCTGATGGAAAGACTCAGACTGGGTTTAAAGCACCTTGGAAAATCCTTCAAATTTACACAGCATAAGATAAAAGCTTTTGAATAATACATTTTAAAGCTTACAAAGATCTCTTTTCACTTATTTTTTTTCCAATCACCAGGTCATATTCTGTAAATAATAAATCACTCTTTCCATACAACATGGGTTGTATAGAAATAGAAAGGGGCTTTCTGTTCTGAACATAACAACAGGTAACAGCAGGAAAAACTTTTAAGTGTTATGTTTAGAAACACATATATTTCCATAAATAACTTTTTACATTGTTCCTATTCTCCCATGCTTGATTTCTTTCATTATATAAATACAGGTACTCAGAATATTTTCTCTCTCTTCCTTTCATTCATTGGTAGCAAACATGAAAATAATGGAACAATTGTTTTTTAAAGCATTCCCATTACAATTAGGATATACATCTCCATAAAATCATATGCTGCCTATAATAAAGGGCTAAACCAAAGCTATAGGTAGAAAGTGAGATACAGCGGTATCTGTCTGTAACAAATAGAGCAAAGAGGTATCTTAAGGAAATTACTGCACATCTGGAAGGTATTTTTTTGTTATACTATAATTGATTAGTGCACATCCATTTACAATGCTAAACTTACTGCATGAGAAGTGGTTCCCAATGAGGAGTTTTCAGCATCAGTAGAAAGGTGTCTGTTGTTTCACAGCTTTGGCTTTTTTTTTGTTTTTTTTTGCTGTGGTTGTTTTTGGCTTGTTTGGGGAAGAGGCTTGATTATGACTAAATATGCAAACTGTATCCCTAAATAGACAAGAGTAGTCATACCTTGTGAGATACTAGATGACCCTTCAGTGAATTTACAACCTTCCTTCGAAATTTCCAGTACACATATTTAAAACAGGAGCTTAATCAAATCCTATTGACTTTATCACATACTCACATAGATTTTATTTGCAAAGGAATACCTTTTACCCACACAATAATTTAAAGAATATTATTTCAGTCTGATGACTCATTTAAGGAGAATAGTTGCCATCAACAACACTTACCTGGTTGTGTGGAATAGAAGTTATACAGCTATTTTCCAGCTCAAAACCATGCAATAGCCATTTTAAAAAAATAATGCAATGTTTGAAATTTATGAAAATTAGGTTTCTACTGACAATGCTTTTACAAGAGGCTTCTAGACACAAGTAGCACAATTTGCTACATTGTTTGCAGTTAAAAAAAATGTGCTATATGTAATTAATTATAGAGAGATATTGCATATAGACTAGAAGGTTTAGATCTGTTGATGCATAATAATTTAGACACTATAAAAATTAATCAGGTCATGAGTATTGCATTCTGTCCTAAAAGAATGATAAGCCTCTTTTCACTAAGAGGAATCAGTTACATGACTATCATACTCTCACCAAACTATTGAAAGGACTAAAATAAATCAATATCACACAGAAAGATGGATTGAGTATGAAACAATGTGGCAAGCACATAACCAAACGGACATGGAATTAAACGAGAAAACAAAACAAAACGAAACAAAACCCAAACAAAACCAACAAAGATTGTCGCTTAACCTGTTTTGTCAGAGCTGGTATTGATGGTATTGGTAGTGATGGAAGTGAAGGTAGTCTTTGCGCTGTCCTTGGTAGTAACAGATTTCTGCTTATTTTTCATGGCTTCCAGTGCTTTGAGCTTCTTGGCATGTTTAGTGCCTTTGTAGTGGGCCGCAGCCTGGCTCTACAAAGGAGAACAAAATGAACCATGCAATCAGGCTCATTTCTAAACTGGCATTCTCTGTATTAGTACAAATACAGACTACCTTTCAATAATGGGTACCATTCACATTATCCAAGTAATGACCAAACAGAAAATTCTATTTAGAATGATGCTTGGAAAACAATGGAAAAAATACTCAAGCAACTCCAAATCGATAAATACAGTGTATTACTGTATAACAGTGTATTACTTTCAGATCAAAATAAGGTTGGTTTAGTCTGCCATTCTACCATTAGTTTTTCTATCAAGATTTTTTTTTCTTTTAAAAAAAAAAGTAATTCTCAGGCAACAGGGAGGAAGGAACTCTCCCCCCCCAGTAGGTTTGCACTTTTCCAGTTTCTATTCCAGACTAGATATTTTCCCAAAGCTTCCTTCAAAGAACAGTTTACTATTAAGTGTGGTACGAGGAACTTCTCAGCAAAGACTGACAGTAAAAAAAGCAAACAAAAGAAACAACAACCCAAACCAGAACCAAAGCAGAAACAAAAGAAAGGAAAACATAAACCACTGTCTTTTAAGCACATCAACAAAGATTTAACTGAATATGAGGCAAATATCCTTTAACTGTCTAACTTAAAAAAAATAATTACTTTTGTCCACTTGCTATAAAAGGTAGTGTGTAAAATTCAAAGCCAGAAGCATCCTTTCCACAGAGAAAGCTCTCACAACTCCTATCACAGTCCCAAATATATTTTAGCTACTTGCTATCACTAAGCTAAAATAGATTTGTATGTGCATTGCTATTAAGATTTATGTATTACACTGAAGGTATCTTTATTATTCTATGAATTAATACCAACTTCTCTTTATTTAATTTATGTTGCAAATATATTTTAAGAATAGTATTTGAAGTGTAAGATTAAACCTTATACAAAACCCACTGGAATTTGTATCAATATTCCAAGTTTATTTCTTCTCTAATTATTTAAACTCTTATAAGAAAGATAGCCTTCCAGTTAATAAGTTAACCTGAAAAATGCCTTATATTTTTAATACTGAACTTCAAGCTATTGAAAGCAAATCCTTTTATACTTCAAAGATAAATTATTAAAACTTTAGAAAAATAGTCAATATTTAGCTACTACACAATTGAAAAAATGAAAAGCAATTCTGCTGGGTCAGCCCAATGACCCAGACAAGTTAGTATTTTGTTTCTGGCATGAAACAACAGCAGATACTTAGAACAAATAAGAAAGGCAAATCCTATTGACAAATCAGAAGAAGAAAAAAACCATGTATATAATTTAGTGGCTACAATCTCAAAGGATCAAAGGGATAAAATGACACAGTCACTCAGTTCACTGAGCCACTACTGCAGATAGAAAAATTCCGCATTTTCTGGCATCTATTAGTCATTGTTTAATGTTATTTAATGTGCTAGATTTTGGGGAGAGAGGAAGTTCTAGGAGACAGCACATTAAGAGTGTGTATCAATTAATCTTGAGATTTATGACTTTCAGCTTTCATGAAAAGTTCCTTCCAGATGCCTGAGATTTGAGAAGCTCAAGGTCAGTAGAAAAGAAGTGAGAGACTTTGTCTAGATCAATAAACATGTATATGTGTATGTGTATACATGTATAGATATAGACACATGCATATGCTCTTGTATGTATTTAAATGCATCATTCAGTTTGGTTGAAAAGCCAGTTTCTCTATACCTAAAATAATGTAAATATTGTATTAGGTACCCTTATTGAAAGAACACTGGACAGTGAAGTTATTAATTAGAAACAACTCAAACAGAAACAGCACAATCATGCACCTTTTACAATTCCCAACACATAACATCGAGACATACTGTAAAGCCAAATACAAATAGTCAAGAGATGTTAATCATTGTTAAATCGAAAGACCAGTGTCAAGTTACAATGATGCATTAAAAATGACATTATATAGTACATCCTCATGTCACTACCATGTCAAGTATTTTACAGCTTCTAGTCAAATTTAATTATCAGTCAGTTCCAGATTCTGACTGAACTTGTTTTCCCTAACATTAGTGTCAATCATCAAATATCAGAAAGGTAGTCAGAACATGGTCCTTAATACTGAAACATGAATGTCGATGTTAGCTTGACATACAGCTCAACTTTCTTCACAAAATTGTAGTCAGAGCACCCCAGATTTATGTCTCCTGAATCAATAGCTTTCTTCCCTCCAAATTCTCACAGCTAAAACTCCACAAACTGCATTCAAGAAGAGTGTTGGATGCATAAGAAAGATACAATGAGGGTCTATGTCGAAACTGGTGACCATTTCAGTGTACTGAAATACATGAATGAAATTGCTCCAAAGTAGAAACACATGGCTTAAATTTGCAAGTACGAAGGATGCTACACAGAGTTGTCCATTACTTAGTTCCCACAGAGCACTGACATTTTACCCAGCCTCGACTTAAAGAGCATCTTTATGCCTTTTTTATCTCAAAGTTTAAATCCCCATCCTCTGTGTGGACAAGTATAAATCTGAGCTTATTTCAATATAACTGTAGCTGTCACATTACTGATAATTCTATGTGAGGGCAGACACATTGCACCTAAGCATTTAACCAGTTGTAAATTGGCTTATGTTGAACTTTTACAATTGAACTGGAACCCTAAAAGAAAAAAAAAAAAGAGTCTGCCATTATCTTTCCTTGCAGAAGTAAGAATGTATGAAATGGAAAATATATCCATAAGTACCTTTTTCAGCACACCAACTTAAAATATGGTACCTTACTGAATCAATTCTTGCAGCCGTAAGAGAAGTAAAATAATCCTCACTGTTTAAATGGCATTTATTTGTAGCTTATAAAACTCATTACTTAAATGGCATATACTTGTAGGCTAAATACAAAAATAGGATAGGCCATAAAATGCAATTATTCCCAGCTTTCATGAAGAATTAAGAAATACTGAGAGAGAGCAGAAAAGGGAAAGACAAGGTAGTCCTACTTTTCGATGACAGCCATGATGCTTAACTGAGCGAAGAGACTATCCCTTCAGAAAGGTGAGGAGTCTCCTTATGGAGCACTTCAGAGTTCAACAGTTGTAAAATCCAAGAAGATGACATTTACATATTTATAAATTACATTTTCAAGGTGTGCTAGAAATTGTGCTCAAACGAGTTATGAGCAGAGGTTCATCTGTAGATCTACAGAATCCAATGGAAATCAAGGGAGGATTTCCTTTTTCATGTTTTGTAAAAGGGTACTGACTTCTATAATTGCTTGTTCTGATGGAAGTCAGTCCCTTCTGAGAAGTAACTGTCTGATATAAAATCAGAGGTTCTTTCAAATTAAAGAGATTCAGGACAATCCTATAGTAAAAAAAAATCCCTATTAACACAGAACACTTCATAATCACAGTCAATCAACTATCCTAAAACTCATCTATTATTAAATTATGTTTCTTTTTATGATTACAAAAGAATATATTAGAAGAATAGCTTAATAAAGAGCTTACTTTTTTCTTTCATCACAGTTTCCAAGTTTGCTTCTCACATCATAGTTTCCGTGTTAGATACACAGAATTAACCCTAGCGCTGTGAAGACAAGTCACTGCCAGATAACATGTGACCCAGTCAATGATGAAGCATGAGAAATATCTCAAATATTGATGGTGCAACCTTAAAGTGAACTTTAAGAAACTATCCATTTTTGAAAAAGATGTCTAACAAGGAAGTAAAAGGCACGTTATTATTTCATATCTGGAGTTGAAAAACTCAAGCATTCTTTAAATTTTGAAGGCTGTGATCCTGCAAATTACATGCAGACAGACTTTCGTCTATGGAAATTACTTTAAGGAAATGGTAAGATGTCTAAAAAGCAAATAACTTTTCAAGGTTATTTGTAATAAAGTTCTGCCTATTTGAGCAGTATGAGTCAGTTTAAGCACCTCTTTTGTACAACAACTATTTTCCTCTGGTTTCACAGATCTATCTGGAATGATTAGGGAACTTTCTAATCCTTACATTTTGTAACCTTCCCAAATTATTAGAATATATGAAATGTATTTTTCTATATAAACATGTATTACATCTACATATATGTTATAAACACACAGACATACACATACTATAAAAGAATAAAAAATTCTACATGCAGGTTTGATCAATTAAAAATATTAGCCTTGGTGTCAAAACTCAGTTGTATTTTTTTAAGTACAATATTGTGTCACAGTTACCATAAGGACATCATACTACCCAGCAAACTGCAATGTGTAAAACACGATGAGAAAGATGAAATATTTTAAACAATCCAGACACTATTCTCTTACACTAACATTTATCATATCTACATGTAAGTCTTCCAGATAAGTTTGTCTGTCTGTCTAATAGACTTCAGTGAATCATATGTCTTCACACTTACATTCTTTATGCATTGGTCCAACAAAATCATATTGCTTTATTTTGTGCGTTGAGACAAGAAAGGGTCTCATCCTATTCTCAGAGTTTTCAACTTAGCAGCACTGCATCTTCTATCCTGTTCATATCCTTCCTGGTCCACCTCATATAACTAATCTTCTTACAGATTGTTTTCCTGTCTCAGTCATTCCTTCTAGGCAATACCTTCAAATAAAAGACCTCTCAAAGAAAAGGCTTTCTTCAAAAATGTGTAGTGAGTAGTTTCCACTGATTCTTCCTCTCAAAAATTCAATCCAACTGTCCTGCATAATGTCTTTCTTATTTTGGTATGCATTTTGAAAGATGTCTGTTGTGGAGAGTGCTCTGCTTCATGCTGTCATGTGGCCAATTAGTAGAAACGCTGCAGTCTGTCTGCACCATTATAAATCCCCAGACAAGGTCTGAGAGCGCTGAAAAGTCCTTTTTGTCTATCTGAGATTTCAGCTGATCATGTCTTTGTTTTTACCAGCTACTGGATCACCTCTGTTGTTACTCCCAATGCAAAAGTAGCAATTTTGGCTAATACATCAGTAACCGATGTCAGCATCCTCCAGAGTAAAGAGCTATAAAACCAAAAATTTAGTTACCCAGATCAAACTAATATTGTCAGTGAGATGGGCACACATGGAAAGAAATAATACAGAACTTCATAAGCCAAGAGGTCTTCTGTCCTTGGTGAAGTGAGGGAAATTGTTTATGAGATGCCTATCCTACATATTGTCTCTGGGTACAGAATATTTTCCTAAAGTTGGGCTGTCAATAAGTACTTAAATATAATTTTACAGATATTCTAAGCAGACAAGAAATTATTAGAATCAAGAGACCTTTTTATTTTTGGAACAAGCATCAAATTTTTTTCTAATGACTCCAAAGCATATCCAGTCAGTGATGACAACACTGCTCATGAAAAGTTGCAGCATGCAGCTGAGACATCTGTATACTACCAGGTATGTGCTATTTGCATAACCTGAGCTGATCTCTACAGAACTTCTCCAGTAAGTAAACTGGAGAAGTTTACAGAGAGAAAATCTAACAGACATGAAATGCCCAACAGTTGATTCTGTCTAGGGCAGGGCTTTTACTGTGAGCCCACCTGATAAAACAAGAAAAGAACTGTACAGCCTTTTGCAGGGAGATGTGTTTATTTAGTGGAAATGCTTTTATCTAAGGCTATTTCAAAATTTAAAAAATAATTTCTTACAAGATCTGCTGTTTTATTTGCCCAGTAAGTACAGGCAGGAAATTCAGGACTGCTCACAAGTCCTGTGCTTACTTTATAGAAAACAGGAACTCAATGGACTTCAGCAGAGCTTCATAGATGAACAAGCTAAGTATCTGTACAAGCCTTTGCAGAATAGGAGATGAAGTGAAGGCATGTAATGTAATTTTTAAAGATGATGTCGATGTGATGACACGTCTCATACTGAACAAGAAGAGTATCCTGATTTCTGTCTGATACATACAAACTGCAGTCAATTACAGTTCTGATAAATGTTGCCTGATGTTGTTTCTTCCTTCTGATAAGCTTACTTTTATTTTCTCGTGGTATTTCAACTTTTTGTCCACTCTGTCATCAACACCACACTATAATACAGTGCCAGAGATCTAATTGAATTAGGCATTCAGATGTGTGTAAGGACATGTGTAATATGGCTTCTTTCAGATATGCTCTGAGAGAAAGCTTTTGCTCCTTAAACTATGACTTATCAATTAGTCCCTTTCCCTAGAGCCAAATACACAGTAACAGAACAAGTACCAAAAAGGATCTTTCTGTAGGAAAGAAAACATTATACCATTACTATGTCAGAATAAGATACATGTCCCAGTATGTTAATTCCTAGGTATTTAATTTTCTTGTTATGTGGAAAGAAAACTTTCCATTCCCTCTTGTCCTTCATAAAGCATTTACTCAATATACTCATGAATGTACCATGAGACTCAAGGATCAGAGCAAACGGGTGCTTCCTGAGGTCACTAGCTCCTTTGCATTAACGAAGTTGCACCTTTCCACTCCCTGTGCCTGGGCTTCATCCAGAGCAATGTCAGCATCTTTCACTCCTTTAAGCTGTTTCTATGGTTAGGGATACAAATCACTATGCAAAACTTAGTGAGAATGTTCTGACATTTCTTACTATTTACCTTGCAGTTATATTTTTCTCCTTCCTACAAACCTTTGTTTGCTCTACCTCGCATTACACTGAAATCTGATAATTTATTTTTTTTGCATTGACCAAAACCAAATAGTTATTGAAGCTAAAAGAAACCAGCTGCTTTTCTACAAACTTTACTTGATAAGAGTAGCCCCTCTGAAATCAGCAGGGCATTTTATATGCTGAACTGTTATAGGACAAGTTTTGAAGAGATGCTCTATATTTTAGGTTCAGGAATACTGGCTTTTACATTTCTCATTTCCTTTAGTCAAGCACAGGTTATCAGGTTCAAAACTGGAACAGCTATATAAAATTGTATGGTGTATAAGATAAGAAAGGTCAGACAAGGCAGGTATAAGAGCCCTTTCTGATTTTAAAACCTAACACATCATTTCATGTTTTAGATTTCTTTGGGCAGCTATTATTGAAAGAGTGAAACTTCAAAATGGTACTGAAATGTAATGCTAATACTTCAAAATCTTTGGTGCAGAAAAATCCCTTCATACCTATTCCCATTAATTATTAATTATTAATATATATATACTTATTTATTACTCTATTGTTTTTATGTTTTTATTGTTTTTACGTTGTTCTTACTTGGTTATTGCTCAGTGCTCAGAAAAAAAAAAAAAATCCTAGACTTCTCACATATAAGAATTAAGAATTACAGAGATTTGATATACGTAAATTGGTACAAGTAAGTTGGTTGTTTTCAACAGTTTTCCATCCATGTCCACCAAACGCAGCAATACTCTTGAATTGATTAAGAAGCACTGTAGTTTGGTAAGAAAGGGTTAGTTTAACCTTTCAAACATGGTTTTAACACTTGAAGAAATGCTGACTTAAGTCACACAACATTTGTGTGAAATGAAAGACTTTGCGTTTCCTTTTTATAAAATTTTAGCCACGGACACTTGATAACATCCATAACCAAGAAGAGGTTATAATATCAGAACAAATTAAGTATTAAAATAGCTCAATGAATAATGAAGAATATTCAAGAGTTCTCTTCCTTCTATTCTTTAAAAATAATTCATTTAACCATTGCCACTTCCACAAGCAGATGTATTGAAGTATAATGTTCATAAACAGGCTGAAGCCCCTTTGAAAGTTTTGTATTAAGATGTGAGCTCAGAACAAAGCATTCCTCTCTAGACTTCTGAAGATAAAGAAAATATCAGGGGACAAACATGGAAAATTTGCACAGAGCATTCATGTCAAAAGGTCTCCTGAAAAAGTCTGCACATGGGACGTTGAAACACTGCACAATGTGGCAAGGCAGGGCTAAAGAAAAGCTAACACGTCTACCCTAGTCCCTACAAAATTACTTCTGAAAACTTCTCTAAGAAGTTGTAGAGATTTCCGAATCCTCTCTGAACAAAATGAAAATAAGAATCTTTAATGATGAACTGAAATTGTGAAAAGCTCTCAGTTTACACCTACCATGTCTCATTGCTGTGACAATTCTCAATATGCCTCAGTATGCTTTGCAGCACTCCAAACTCACATGATGGAGGACATCCTGCGGAAAACTTCTACCTACATGAAGACAGAACTCTCACAAGGAAATCTCCTAGCAGGTTTCTAAGCTGGTGGTGTATATTTGGGGTGTTAGGACAGTTTGACATTGTTTTGGCCACAATGAGCTCCGGGATGCTTTTTGGACTTCAACCATCAATAAGTACAGATGGAGCAGCAATGTGGTATAGTTATGCTTTCTATGTTCATATCCTTATGACTTTTAAAACTGGATTGTAAAAATAAAATTCTGTAATATATTAGGCTTAACTCTACTATTAAGTTGCATAATTCAATAAGTGCTTTTTCCCTTGGGTATGCATTAACTGTTTACTTTTTGCAGACAAGTGCACAAATACGATTAGCTTTTGCAAATTGCTTCTTATTCTGTTACTGGTAAGTAATTTTTATATTATTGCACTGTAAACAGATGCTATTTTGCACTATATATTCAGCAGTAATGAGCTAATTCAATGTATTAAAAACAACAAAAGATCTTCAAGAATGAGCTATTTGCTTTGGTAGTCCAAGCTCCATTGAAATCTATGTTGAAATCACCCATCATAGGAAGTTATCAAATTACTCTAGAAGCCCTCTTGCAAAGAACTTTCTTTAGTTCAGTTATTCAAATCCTCAGTGTGTTCTACTACATTCCTAATATGCATGTTATTGATCAACTTCTGGCATATTGATTCAGAAGTTGTATTTTGAGCGTAGATAATATAATTCATTACTTTTCTCATAAAGGAACAACATTTTGGCAGGAGGTTTACAATTATTTCATTATACACTCCTATGAATTCATTATACAACAAAATTTAGAAACAATGAACCATTGCCATTTGAAAATTGCAAGGACCACCTTGCTGAGAGAAAAAAATGAAAAGACAGCAAGCATGTTAAGTTTAGATTGTGTGGATGAAATCCTGGCACCATTTAAGTCAACAGAAACGCTGACATTTATTTCACCCTGAATTGGCGACTGAAAGCGAGTGCGATGCTCCACATGGACCTAGTGGAAAGAATTTAAACATAAATGGGCAGTCTTATACTGAGCCAAGAAAACAATATGTACGGCATCAAAGAAACCTGTCAGTTGAGCAAAAAAAAAGCCATGCTTTCACGACAAAAATGTGTTAAATGCATCTTGGAATATGCTACTTGTCTATCCTCACTATAGCATATGTTTGGGCAACTACATCCTTGGTTGGTGTTAGGTACTCATACTCAGCTGCTACTCATATGCCATACACATACACACCCTACAAAATACTGACAAAATGAAAATTGAGAACACCCAGAATAATTTCACTCAAATGCAACAGAATTTTTTTTTTTTTCTGTTCTTTCTTTACTCTCTTCTTCTTAACACTGCTAGAGACAACCACACCATTTAAGTGATCTGTACAGGAATATTTTCCTGTTTCTTTTATATTACAGCAAACCTATTTGTGAGACATGTGTGTTTGTATATACATACATGGCAACACACACACCACAGACAACCTGCCATGTCACCAGGAATATTATATTAGATGGAAAGGTTTCCAGCATTTGTACACTTGATATATATCCAGCAGACATCCAGCTATAAAGCTAACAAAGACTCTCACATTTTTGTCAGAGAGATATAATCCATTGTCTTGCTTTCTTTACTGGGTTGCAAATAATCTGTGCAGCAGTTTATGGACAGATAAAAAGCCACAGCATATATCAGAAACACTACATAATGGTATCTAAGAAATAAAACATCAGAAGAAGGCAGATAACCCCTAGAACTCTCAGTCTCAACTAAATCTGTGTGACCATCTTTCCATTGTAAAGCAATTTCCTGTTGTTGATCCTGGAGCCAAATTACATCTGAGTCTATCCCATAATAAAAATATAACAAAAATGTAATAAAAATAAATAGAATAACTTACCTCCCAAATGCAGTGCTTTACACCATAAACTGTTTCAATAATGACAGTTATTCCACCATAAATGAATCTCAGACAAACCTAAAAAACAAGGACCCTACCCTAAAAAGAACATTAAGGGTGCAAGTTCAAACAATGGATAAGGAAGGGTAAGAGTAGACAGCAAACTTTGTGACTGTAAAAGTAAGTACTTGCAGGTGTAGGTCCACATGATCTATCACAATTTTGATAAACATTGCCCATTAGTCCTGTAAGTCTACCTGAGAAGAACCATTAACTCTCCCAGGACATTTTCCTGTCTTTCGGACTTCATGGTGGAACTAGTGGTTGGAACCAGTTTATCCCTATGCTCATACAAGCCATGGACCTCAGAGCCTTGTGAGGCTCCCTCTCCCAGCTCTGGATGAAGTGGCCCTCTGTGCCACTTACTCTGCCAGCCAAATCATAAACTGGATAAATGATCACCATTTAATGATGCACACTTTCACTGAGTAGTAAGAATTTTGAGTAGTACAGCACTGTGACTGTACTTCAAATGAGGGGTGAGAGTATGATCTCAAGTGCTATCCAGAACCCTACTGATGACCGGGAACTTCAAGAAGTCACACTCTCCAAACAATACCCCCAAGGCCATCAGGACAGATGCATGGCTGTCACATGCAGTATGTGATGTCTGACAGCTTGCAGGACTGTTGCAAAGCCATTTACAAGTAGGACAACTAGGCTAAGCATGGGACAACTGGCTTTAGCTCCCAGAGTCCTACCAAGTCTAGACATTTAACTTCTAAAACTTTCTCTTTATAGAGGGTTGAGGCTTTAATCTTTAATTCAGCACTCCTTCAGTTTCACCTTACAGATACAGTTTCAGACTCAACATTTTTGACCTTCGGTCTCCTAAAAAATACATTTTATTGCATTTCAAATACAAAACAGTTATTTACATTCCACTGAGAATTTTTAGATGTATTAGCACCTCCAAGCTTACACACGGTAAATCAACAGGTTTATTCAGACAGATAACTGGCAGCTTTCAGACTAAACCAAAGGATTTACTAGTCCAAGTATGGTAGGAAGACAAGCAATTGTCTGCTAATGATGGATTAAATCTATGGCCGAATTGTTTATCCAGTCAAGTGCAAACATGCCTTTCAGTCAGTCAAATATAATTCTATGATTTCTGCAGGTTCAGGAATACGGGTTTAAAACTCCTTGATGTTTTATATGCCCTGGTGGACTTTGAGTGCACAGTTTAATTATCAAAGGAGCCAGCAACTGCATTTATTGTCTATGTGAACCTTTGCTCCACATGGCTGCACAGTCCCCTTTCCTTCTACCCATATAAACCAGTCAGAATCATAGAATCATTATGGTTGGAAAGGACCTCCAGGGTCATCAAGTCCAACCTTTGTCCTAGCATTTCTCTAACCACTACACCAGATCCTAAAGCTCCACATCTAATCGTTCTTTAAACACCTCCAGGGATGGTGACTCCACCACCTCCCTGGCAGCCTGTTCCAGTGCCTAACCACTCTCTCAGTGAAAAATTTCCTCCTGAACTGTTGCCTGTCTGCTGCGTTATATTTCCAGCAGATGTCTGGCAAGTTGAGATCTCCCACAAGAACAAGGTCCTGCAATTTAGCGTCTTCTGCCAGTTGTCCATAGAATAATTCATCAACCTCTTCATCCTGGTTGGGTGGTCTATAACAGACCCCCAGAAGGACATCTACCTCGTTGGTGTTCCTCAACTTAACCCATAAACATTCAACTGGTCCATCACACTTATTAACTTCTATACATTCAAAACACTCTTTAACATAGAGAGCCACACCACTGCCCTTTCTATCTTGCCTATTCCGCTTATAGAGCTTATAGCCATCCATTGCAGAACTCCGCTCATGAGAGTCATCCCACCATGTTTCTGCAATGGTGACTACATCATAGCGGATGCGCTTCACAATGGTTTCCAGCTCCTCCTGTTTGTTGCCCATGCTTCGTGCATTTGTGTAGATGCACTTGAGCCGGGCTAGTGACTTCTTGCCCAACAATGACCTGCCACCCTTTTGCTCAACTTTGGCAGGTCCAGTTTTATCCCCTTCCCCCTTCGGACCTAGCTTAAAGCCCTCTCAATGAGCCCAGCCAGCTCATATGCAAGAATTCTTTTCCCCCTTGGAGACAGATGAACTCCATTTGTTCCCTGCAGACCCTGTGCAGCATAAAGCTCCTCATGTTCAAAACCCCCAAAATTCTGTTGGTGGCACCAGCCTCTCAGCCACATATTAATCAGGTGGGTCTTCCTGCCTCTTTCAGTATCACTCCCTGCCACTGAAGGAATGGCGGAGAACACCATTTGGGCTCCTGCGCCCTCAAGCGATCTCCCCAGGGCCCTGAAGTCTTTTTTAATTGTTTTGAGGCTTTCCACTGTGGCATCATTACCAATCTGAATAACCAATAAGGGATAGTAATCTGATGGCCGTACCAGACTAGGAAGTTTCCTTGTAATATCTCTGACCCTGGCCCCAAGGAGGCAGCAGACCTCCCTGTGGTGTGGATCTGGCCGGCATATGGGGCCCTCAGTTCCTCTGAGAAGGGAGTCACTGATTACAATTACCCTCCTTTTCTTCTTTTTAGAACTTGTAACAACGCATCTCCAATCACATCTCCAAAAAGAGGTGAAGCCCACTACTGTTCATGAAACAAACAGAAATTAAGGATGACCTTATCACATAAAATTGATAGCTTTAATAAATAGGCCTGAATATGTGGTGATTTATAGTGCAAGAATTTCAGAAAATTACTCGAGAAGTAATGTTAAGTATAAGATCATCTTGTTGATTTATCTCGTCTGGTGCTAATGGAAGACAGTTATGAGAATTATGTGCCTTCCCCAGCCAAAGGGCCTCAAGGGCCAAGCTATCACTTGTCAGTTCAAAGATGTACCTTTGCGCACACCAGAACAGCTTGCAGTGAAATACTGAAGGCCTCCACCTTGTCCTAAATGCAACTCATGTTTCTATAAAGAGCATACTGAAACACCATGAGCCTCTGTTACCCTCCCAAACAAGCAAAATCTTGGCTTCTTAGCTACAGTTCAAACCCATCAGTTCATTATAAATAAAAGTGCTCCATTAAAAATGTGTATTTAGTATATGCATTTTTAATAGGAAAATGGAGTCATACCTGCAAAACACACAGATTATTGTGACTGCAACAAACCATTTCAAAACTTGAATGAAAATTCATAGTCAAATTACTGTAAATGCATATACCTCTTCATTGTAAACCAATCTCTTACTGCTCTGTTACGCGTTTAATGTCAGGAGCAGCCACAATAAATCACCAAGCTGCTTTCATGAGGACATTGGTGGAGGTGGAGGGTAACACACTGAGAGAAAAAGTAGATAAATATTTTTGGCCTTCATTTTCCCATTCAGGGATTATGGAAATCAGAATCTTTGGATACAAGTAGATTTTCTGAGAGAGGCAACATGTAAATTCTGATTATTTTGAAAATCCAGATTTAAAGCAGCTACCCATTTAAACTATTGTAGAAGTACTTCTGTCATTATTTCTTAACACACATAAAACCAGTAAAGAGCTAACTGATAGACTTCAGCCATCTTAACTTTTATACAGGCTTACATAGTGAGGGGAAAAAAAAAAAACATTAAGGCTGACTTTAGAGAAGATTTGAATCATAAGTAACCCCAGCTGGAGAATGTCTCGATGACAAACCTCCTCCCAGTTGAAAAACAAGACTTGCACTGGCCAGACAAATTTATTTCAGTATTCTGTCCTCAAGCTGTTCTGCTTTCTGGACTCAGGCACACTCTCTTTGAGATGATTCCTCCCTTGCTTTCGATCAATAGCTTTATGATCATTCAGCATGAATAGCTCTTGGATAGCTCTAATTTTTCTCCTATGGTTTAGTCTGCTATCTGAAATTTTCCATTTCTCAAATCACCTCTTTTCTGTCACTATATCCCAAATGTTAATCATGGACTATGACAGAGTCACCTTTCTTTCCACATATTAATATCCTATTCTGCATCATCACACCTGTTATTCAATAATGTTTATTTGCCTTTTCTTTTATAGCACTTCTCATATTCCTACTGAATATATATTAAATATGATTTAATATATAAATAATACTATTGAATATATTTAATATATACAGAATATATGTTGAATAATATTCCTACTGGTTGTCAAACACCCTCTTTTTCAAGAAAAAATAAAAATGGGTTTCAGAAAGTATTTTTCCATTAATTCATTTGCCAATCCCCTACTTCTCTCCCTGCCTTATAATCTTGTTACATTTATGATTTATTAGAAAATAAGCTCTCTAGAGAAAAGACCACATCTTACACATCTGTAAAGCACTGTATGCCAAGCAGATATTTAGCAGTGGGCTCCTTGTATAAATGAGCCATGGTATATCCCAGATTCTAAATCCATTACTGATTAAACAACATCTCTCATATATTTAAGATCATTATTGCAGAATAATTCAGACCATACCAATAACCTCTGTCCTGGTTTGAGTGAGAACAGAACTAATTCTGTTCAGTAATTTTACTTTTCATCTCAGTTCTTCTAACTAACTGCACTGTCTGAAGTTCGCAGCCTGTTCTCACAGACAGTGTCTGCTTCCAGCAGTGATAACACCTCATTTTTAGAGTTACTACCAAGGACTGGTGTGAAGACCAAGGCCACTGCTGGATCTTGTGTACCACACTGGGGGGTGCAGAAAGTGAAAGGCTGCACCTGCAGGGAGGAGTGGACAGGACAGGTGACCCCAAACTGACCAACGAGGTATTCCATCCCATATATGTCATATTCAGTTTAGAGCTGAGGGATCCAAAGGGTCTCTGGGCTCTTCTCCCCTCTCGGATTCCTTTGCCAGCTTTTGCTTGGCTTGGCTTGGCTCCTCTTTTGGTTCCTTCCTCGAAGAACCCAAGGAGGACTCTGTCCGTTCTGCCTTTGATCAGGTCTGCGTGTTCCTGAACCCGGTACCAGAATCCAGCTCCTGAACACAGCTCCCGGCTGCTGCAGGGCCCAGTCTGGGACTCCCCTGGTGCCTCCACAACATCAGTGGTGACGGTGATTTAATTACCATCAGGGGGGTTGGGTTCCATACTGGTTTTGTATATATTTGTATATATGCCATTTTTATTATTATTAATTTCATTTTCATTAAAGCTGTCCTAGTTTCCTTTTCTAATTGCTAAGTCTCTCTCCCTTATTCCCTTTCTCCTCCCCTTTGGGGATGGAGGGGGGTTCATAGAGAGCGTCTGTTATAGGTCTAAGGGGCTGCCCTGACCCTAAACAGTGACAACCTGTTTTGTGAGAAATGATTTCCAGTGTATCTTGTGATTAATGTTTGTTTATCAATGGACACTCAGCCAGAAACATGACAAAAATCAATTTTCTCTTGCCTTTGGTTCTGACTGGTGTAACGTGGACCAACGTCTACAACAGAACACACATCAGCCACAACTGAATTCATCCTCAAAACTGTTACAAGTAATACAAAAAAATCAGTTAATAAGAGTCATCAAAGCAAATGCTTACTTTTCCTTAGGGCTAACTTTTTGAAAAGATAGGTTTGTCTTTGATTAATTTAACTTAATTTCTTTGGGGTTTGTAGAGGGAATAAATCAGTTCAGAACTTGCTTTAGACGTTTAGACAAGATCCTTTTCAATAAGGAATTGTGTTTTTGATCATTACACAGGCAGTGCTCACAATTCAAAGTCTCTGTAGCACAAAATTCAGCTTCCCATCACTAGAAACTATATGCCTTTTCCACCTCTAAATAGCAGACATGGTTACATACACACCAGTGAAAACTCTGCATTGGTTATCCAAGAAATCATCTTTCTCATTTTATTAGCCTAGACAATGTTGTAACAAACTTCTCTCAGGTGCGAAATGCACATCTTCCACTCCATAGGAATTACTTTTCCTTCACAATTCTTTCTATTAGTGCAGAACAAGCATAACAAAAAAAATAGATCCTTCTTGAAAGGATGACAGAACTTGTACCTTGGGTTGAAACTTCTTAATTACTGAATCCCTGCTTGGGCAAATACAATCAACTCTACAAGAGAGAAATGATTAAGCGGTGACCATTTATACAGCTCAATCTATTCTGGAAAAAAGTCTGTACCAGAACTGTTTTTTTCCCCACTGCAGTTCCCACTCCTTGGGATCACTGCAGCTGAATGTCATTACATTTGCCCCTTTCTTCTCCTGAATATCTGCTCTCTCCTTTCTTCTTGCCAATGGTTTTGGTGGAAGCACCACCTCCAACAGAACTAATTTAGCACACAACAAGTTACTAAGCCTACAAAGATTGCAGCCCTTTCTCTGCATCTCATGCTCTGTTGTCCTGCCTTGCAAGTAAGGCCTGTATCACCAATTAACACCTGTGACTCAGACTCTATAAGAGCCAAAATGGTGCTGCACCATATTTTATTAAAAATTCTTCCATCCTGTAACTATATGATGTACATTTGCTTAGCTTTTCTGTGAAGGAAGCTTCATTCTTACAGCCTTTTCAAGCACTGAAGAGATACAAATTATTCATGTACAATAATTTTAGAAAAAAAAAAATATTGCAGTCACTGGGAATTCTATACCATAAAATACTGCCAAATCCAGTAAAAATCTTCATTCCTCCAGTGTCCAAGGTGTTAATTATTTCCATATACACTTTTTGACATCTTCAGACATGGTTACTCATTGCTGCTTCTCAGAATGTGTTTACCTTAGAAATTGACTTTATTGTAACTGTTTATCACTACATAAGATTCTAGTATGAAAATCATGTTAGAGAACAAATTGACAGGTAGCCTGTGGTAGACTATTTGACTAGAATTGTATTAGTGAAGAACCATGAAATATCTGTTCAATATGTATTCAATATCTGTCAGTAACAAAAGAAAATTTTCTGTTATGTTATTACAATAAGTGTTGAGAGTCTTGGAAAGGTAATACAGATCTATGTACCCTGTAGAATAAAAATCATGCAATATACTCATATTAATTACTAAACCATAAAAGTAAACAGTTTGTCACTTTGGAAGAACTTCTATACAAGTGATGAAATTCGGTATTTGGCAAACAAGGTATTCAAGCAGACAGAGCATAAGGAGTGAGCCTGTTAAGTGATTATTTGATTTGCAATTTAGTGCTTTTATCATCAATTTAAATATAAACAAAACAAAGCATCTGAGTAAATATTACATGTTTCAAAATTACTGTATATATCATTGTCCTATTAAATTGTGACATTTGGACATGTTTTATATTGCTGTGTAGGCTGAGGTGAGAGATAATAATGCAGAAGTGTCTGTATCTAATGAAAACATAACACCTTCTATTTAGTGGCATGGCTCACTGCAAAACAGCAATCTATCACTGTCCTGAAAATGGCCAGCAGGAATAGGAAAATGAGCTACTGCTAATTAAACCTTTTACGGAAAAACATGATTGCTAATCAAATCTTTATTACCCCATACTCTCACATTCTACTTTCTTCATCCTGTAGCCCTTGAAGTATCAGGTTTACATTTGTCTTATATGTTGTGTTTTCCTGATATTGTGAAAGGATAAACATGTGACAATGATAATTGAAACAGATACCTAAAACAAAGAAGTGACTATGGGAATAAATAGAATGGTACAATTAAAATATATCTGCTTATTCTGACAGGTTTTATGACTTTTATGTCTTAAATATGACTTTTAAGTCATATTTAAGTTATTAGCAAAATATAAAGTGTTTACTCATGATGAAGTTTTTATTACAAGAAAGGTAAAATGCTTGGCATTTAGATACGCAGAATGACTCTGTTTTCAGCAGTGTGTTACTCAGTAACAATAATACAAGCCATCTTTCCCTTAAAGAAAGATGCCTTAAACTTTTAATAATTTCATTGCTATGAAGTTTGCTGCACAGCCACTTAATATAATTTGAATATTAAATATAAATATTACACTCGTCAAGTATTTGATTAAAAGCCAACATAATGGCTTTTCAAAAATTCTAGGTTAGTGTGTACTAAGTTTCTCCTAGTGATGTGTCACATAACCATTTCATTTTTAATTTACGTAGTGATAATTTTAGCAATATTTGTACAATGAAGTGAAAAAATTACAACATAAGACCTTATCTGAAATAGGAAGGCATTCTTCCTCTAATCATGTAGGGAAAGATCAACTGAACTTATTTCTTGTCAAAGAAATAATAAAATCAAAGTAAGCACTGACAATTGCAAAAGGACTCTAAATGTAAATTAAAATACTTCAGACAAAAGGCTTGAAGGCAAGTGATTCTCCCATCGTGGGATGATTTTCACTTGTCTCCAGGTGTAACATTATGTGCACTGATGGGCTGATCAACAGAACATAACTTCTCCCCAGATGTAATCAGGAGTGATTGATGGTTGGGACAAAAAAGTTGATTATCATGACAAGTCCACTGATGCAGAGAAAATCAGCTATGCTGGGGAAAGGATAAAAGCTGTTCAGAGACTACCTTCTAAAAATCTCCTTTCTAAAGAATAAAAAGAAACATTTATGCCCATCCAAAAAGAGCTAACATAAATGAATTCAGTACATTTACTATGCATCTGTATCTAGAGTTATTCCACCATAACACAATAGGACCTATATAAACCCCAAACAAAACGAACCCTTGTATTTTTAAAATCACAGTTTGAGATCAACTCATCAAACAATTATATATATGCAAGTACCTATCTGGTCTACCAGTAGAGTATTCCCTCAGTTGGAATACATGTTTTGAATTTATAATCAAGCTTTTAAAGGCCAGGGGGGAGTTAGGTGTAAGTGCCACATTGGATTGTTTCCTGAAAGGAAGACAGTCCCCTTTGGCCATTTTAAACCTTTAAAGACTTCATTTTCAATTGAGATTTTAAAAAAATGCATGTGAGTGAGGGCACACAAGTGAGTATACCCTCAAAGGCATAGTTCAAGTATGTGCTTTTTTATTCCAATATAAAGCTTTTAAAACCAGACACTGGGTTGCACTTCCACTCCTTCAGAGGATCAGGCTCCCAGCTGTTAACTGTGATGTAAGTACACAGAATAGCAATATTTGCAGAGATTGTAAAAGACATGTGAGAAGTGATAAAAGAACCAAGGACCTGAAAAAGTCAGCCCTGGCTGTTCTGAAGTGGAATTTGTTTACATCAGGGACACTTATGTTTAATAGGAAATCTCACAAAAGGAAATATATTTTCTACAAGAGGTAGGTGGCTGCACAGATACAGTGAAGAAGAATATATCACAAATAGCCCAGGGAGCACAATTTTACTGATTATTAAAAATTATCCAGTTTTAGCGTAAAATTATTTGAAAAGTATTTCTGGATGGTGGAATACAGTATAATCAACAAAAGCCAAGGAAAAAAGCAACATTACATTTAGTCCATTTTTAGAAGTTGTTTGTGTGTTTGCTTGGGTTGTTTGTTTGCTGTTGTTTTTTGTTTGTTTTTAAATATAGTTTATATCATTTAACTCATTTTGATGGAGAACCTTCTACATCACACAAAATTGTGCATTTTCTTCATTATGTGCTCCTTCTGTGGACCAGACTTTGACATATAGCCCTGCTTGTTCCTCTTCTCCCAGTTCTTCTTTATGTCCTTTACAGTGGCTAAGAAAGTGAGCCATGAGTTACTGATTGGTGGCTAAAAGCTGACAATAAATTTCCATTTTTTGTGGTGCAAATTGTTACCTGCACCTCTTATTAATAATCCAAAATCTCAGATTCTTTGCTGTATAAATTTTTCTTTTTTTAAATAAACCTATAAGAAAGAAGACCAAACAAAGCTAGATGAAAATTGCACAGCAAAGAGTTTACAATTTAGCTTTCCTTTTAGGTGATGACTTGCTTATGGAAAGTGGTTTCTGGAGAGTCCCCATCGGAGCTGTTCATAAATTTTGGTTGTTTATTAGAGATGACTGATTTGTTTCCTATGTTGACTGAGGAAGCAGACAAGAAAAAATGTCTCAAATACAAATAAGTGCATGGCAAGAGGTGATAAAGCAGACTTTTTTTCTCCTTGCAGCTGAAATGAGCAGTCTTTTCCAGGAACGGTACACAAGAGAATTAGAAGAGTGTCTTCTTTCCCCACCTTTTATACTTGCTATACCTTTTGTACTTGCTGTACCAATTCCCCCATGTATAAACTGGTATTTTTCAGTGTACAGTTCAGAAATACTAAGCATTGTCTTCACTCCCACAATTCCAGCCAAAGACTTCAGAGAAACTCCACTTAGCCACTACCTGCCCAACTTCAGTATTTCAATTTCATTCTCATGTTCCTCCACCCTCCTCCAGGCATGAAAGCTTTCTGGCATTATTGTAACCCAATCAATGGAGCTACAGGACCAAATTAATTAAAACCACTGGAAATATATATGCAATTTTCCTGGGAGTCATCTTAGTGAGTGACAGATAAACCAAAGTAAGCACTCTACTGACACCAAAAGCAGAACTTGGAAAATCTAGAGCCTATCAGACCATTTAGGTCTGTTTCCTGACCCACGATATCATATTTTCTAGTACATTCTTATATTTTAATAATATATAACAGTAACAAGAATGAATGTGTTCAAACACAGGAGGGAGGTTGCTTTCATTTCAGACTTTCATTAATTACCATCACTTCTGCCTTTCTCTTCTTCTTCTTATGCTCTTTGCAGTTCTGAGGTCATCTACACACAAGCAGAAGTTAAAAGCTGTCCCCAAAAGGGCAAATACAGCAACCATTCACTTTAGTGGCAGAAGCAGAATGTACCTTTTAAACCAATTTGTATCCATATTCCACAGTTGTAATACTGGTCATTAATCTTTTGCAAAGATACAGGACTACCTGAGAGCACCACTGCCTATTCACAGATCACTTCTAGAAAACTCAATTTTCATGGGACATCAAAACTTCTGCACAACTGACTTGTTTTATCAAAAAAAGTGAGTGCTTTGGAAATGAAATGAACTAATGGGATGAGCAGAGGCAAGAAGCAAGGGTTGACAAAGGTGAATTAAAAAAAAAAGTCTAAATTTTACATAATCTTTAAGTCCTAACACAGGAACAGCTGTTAATTTAGCTGAATGTTTTAATCTCTCCAGCAGAATGCCCATATACTGACTCTGATGTTCAGTTGGTGTAGATACTGGACATTTCTCCATAACCTCTGCTTGTGCAGGGACCAGACTTTGCTTTCTCTTGAATTTATAGAATAGAATCATTTAGGTTGGAAAAGACTCTTAAGATCACCAAGTTCAACCATTAACCTAACACTACCATATCATATACCTAAGCACCACATGTATGCATATTTTAAATACCTTCTCCAGGGACGGTGATCCAACCACTTCCCCGGGCAGCCTGTTGCAATGCTTAATTTAGACACTCTCTCTTCAACTACCATTGCTGGATGTGGCTGAAGAGTGCATTTTGAGAGGAAAGTGGAAGTCTTGTAGTATGAACACAGTGAACACCAGGGCACTCCATATCTCCCTACCAGCAACAGACTAAGTAATCAGCTGACCTTAGGAGCATGTTTTCTACATGCTCTTAACTACAGGTCATCTGAAATTCTGTGAGTATGTCACTGTTTATACTGGGAGTGGGGAGATACAGCAACACACAAATTCAGCAAGAGAAGGCAAAGAAGCAACTTTATTAATTTATAACCCCATTTTATATACCCTAGCCCCATAAGGTGATTGGTCAGTGATCACCCATCTCCTAGGGTTAATTGGCTAAAGTCCTACAACAGCCATTTCAAAATATTTTTCCAATGTACCATAAACAGAACTTAGCAAAACACCAGGTGTTGGTCCAGCTTACAAAACCATCCTACTGTTTTTCATAACTTGTGTGAGAAAGGCAGGACTCTCACCGAATATTGTGAGAACGTGAGAAAATCCCTCTGCTAGCAGCTTTTCAGCATCCACATGAGTATTGTTCAAAAGAGTATTGTGGATTTTCTAATTTATAAGTTACTTATTTCCTACATCAAAAAAAGTTACTCATAATCATCTCAGAATGAAACATCATGTAACAGAAGATATTTTTTTCAAAATAAAGCACATAGTAAAAAAAAAAGTTCAAGTTCTCCAGCATGGGAAAGACTAAACTGGCACAGGACCTAGTTACAGTTCATATTGCAGCCTTTAAAACTCTGATCTAGGAAAGAGAAAGTAATGTTTCTAAAATAACTCCACTGAATATCCAATTGGGAAAAAATAATACTAAGTGGTTTTCAAATTTGTCATGTATGCAATGTAAGTGCAAAATATTTTGTGCTACATGATAAGACTTTTGGAATGCCAAAAAAACCCACATATCTTGAATTAATTTTTTTTAGCAATTCTTTAGGGTTTCCATAATGTGTTGGAAATGCCAGCTATCTTATGAAAATCTTTGCACTAATCACTTTCTGTGAGCACTCACTACTTTTTCCAGTGAATACTATAAACCAATATCTCTGGAAAACTGTCGACCTATGAGTGTATTTCCATTCTGACTCACATTCTGACCTCAAATGCATGGCATGTGCAATTCCACAACTGAAATCAGCTTTTGTTTCTCCTTACACTGAACTCCATAGTACAGGAAAGATGATGCATTATTAGAAAGAAGTAGTGTATATTTAAATGTATGTGTACATATATATGGAATTATATAACTATATAAATTATTTTTATATATAAACAAGTTAATCCTGAACAAAGTTTTATTCTTTGTGAGGTGTAAGTGGTGCAATTAATACTATACCTTTCTACAGTAACACTGATTTAAGGGGATGCTGAACATGTCTAAATGTTTGCACAAGAAAATCTTAAAAATCAGGCTAATGACTTCACAGAACACAGATGCATTGGTTTGGAAAGACCAGAAGTAAAATTGCCCTGAGATAATAGATACATGTGTTTGATGGCTGGCAATACCTGTAACAAGTGACTTTGATTAAGAAAGCTGTGCATTACAATTCAAGCAGAAATTGCTGGGTTTATAGCAAAGCAGGATTTTAAATCTAAAGGTTAATTGGAAATCTAAATCTAAATTTAACCCGTAATTGGAGGCATAACAAAACATGCAAAAAATAAGAACATGTGATTATAGCCACACACAGAACAGTGATTAAAGCAAAAAGTACACATGGCTTCAAATACCATCTAACATATCTCTGAAAGTTGAAAAATAACAGATTTGAAATCAGAAGGGTGAAAGGCTAAATAACTTTGAGCAGTTACCTATATCAGCCTTTCCTGGTTCTTAATGGACCAACTTTTGGAAGTTCCTCTCTCTGAAAACAGAGGCTGCAGGCCAGGTGTGGCTATTACTTGCATGGACCAGAAATTAAATCTCTAGTAGCTCTTCCAAACCACAGGAAAAGGTTTGTAAATTAGTCAAGCAGCAGGTCATACAATGTCTCTCTCAGCTCTGGGACTACACTCAGAATTTCCTATCCATCCTCAGAAACAAGTGCCTAATTTGTTAAGACCCTCTGCAACAGGGAGCCCACAACTGTCCTTCATGTTTTCTTCCACTTCACTACCATTATATCTAGAATTCTTTCACCAAATATTCCAACAAAAAAATTCTTGAATCAAATGATACTGAAGAATGAATCAAATTTATTCTTCTATCAAAAGTAAGGTACACAAAGATCAATTGTTCACGGTTCTCTTATTAACTCCCTTGCATATACTGAAAAGCTACCATACTTTCCTGTTTTTTTTTCTACTATACATCTATGCAGTTCTTTCTACTTTTTCTAGTTGAGTGAAGTTTTTTACATCTTGTCATGCTAGTGGATATCTTCTAAATTCTGCAATTATGTTTTTGTTAAATTATGATGACTACTGCTATAAATAATTCTTCACCTGAGGCATTGCCAATGTCAAATACTGTGGAATACTTACCTATCTATTGATAAGTGTAACACTCTTGCATAAAAAACCCAGTATCATAGTATTCATTGGGTGATTTTCCGCTTCCCCCCCCCCCCCCCCCCAGAAATTGTCAGTGTATATCTGGATTGTGATACACTATAATTCCTTTTTGCCCAGTAAGGTAGACATATCTCATTTTACTACTTGTGCATTTAATTTTTCCAAACAATAGCTTGTGCTTTTATTTACTGCACTTGTCAGAATTCTGAACGGGTGAAGAAAATGTTGGACTGCAATCCTGAACTTGCCACCTTCCATCAAGTGCCTGCTACCTTCTATCTAGGTGTCATCCACCAACCTGGTATATGTACTCTCTATCCCATAAGGCATATTGCTAGTGCAAATTTAAAGTAGCAGCAATCACAGAACAAACTCCTGCAGATCCTGACTTGTAGTTTTGACTTTTGTTTTGACAGGAAACCATCAGCCACTACTCTCAGTACAGTTTTTCATTCTGTTGTGCAATCAACTTTTAACAATTTCACCTGGATCATACTTATTTTACAAGACTGTCACATAGGACTTTATCAACATGTATTAAAGGCAAAATATATCACATCTACTTATTCCCTATTAGCCGTTAGGCCAATTACTCTGTCAAAGGAGAAAATTAGATTGGTTTGACATGATTTGTTCTTGACAAATTCATGTTGTCTGCTTCTTACCACCTTATTATCCCCTAGGTATGTACAAATTGATACTTTAATTGTTCGTTCTAGATACCTAGCATAACCTAAATAGCATATAAATCCTCTGGTCCTGCTTCTTTCTCCATGAAGTTTAGAAGCATAGTAAAATATTGTGGAGCTATATTGCATCCTTATCCTCCAGAAATTTCACTGTTCTTTTACCACAACAGCACTTTTTGAATCCTGATGACTTCACGCAGTTTAACTATTTATCGATTCAGTGGTATCTTTGCTTTATAGAGATGAAGAAAAACAAGGTAAAAAAAGCCCAACACATAAGGACTCCATGATGAACATTCAGCTCATGGTTTTCAGGAGAATATTACTACTGGTGATATTTGAGTCAAAGAAGAATTTTTTGAAAATATTTTTACAGTGTATCATAATAAAATGCACGTCCTGTGAGAATATAAAAATGATGCTCAATCTTTCTCTAAAGGCAAGCTGGATTATCACTCAGCCATCTA
The DNA here is from genome assembly GCA_025345505.1 of Todiramphus chloris collaris. Classification (NCBI taxonomy): domain Eukaryota; kingdom Metazoa; phylum Chordata; class Aves; order Coraciiformes; family Alcedinidae; genus Todiramphus; species Todiramphus chloris. The sequence goes on from JANVCC010000019.1 coordinate 8,464,260, forward strand.
CATTAAAGGAGAGGGAATAGAAAGACAGAATCCCTTTGCAAGAATAACAGACACTGTTGATCACTACCCTGATCAAATGATGAAATTAGAAATGTGTGCAAAGGAAGATCAAGAGAGGTGATCAAAAAATGAGGAAAATTTAGTAAGATCTCTTTTTTTTTCCCCCCAGCCATGGAGTTGTTGAGTTGTGTTTTGAATTTTTTGTTTGTTTGTTTGTGTGTGTGTGTTTGTATTTGGGTTGTTTGTTTGGTTTTTTTTTTCATTTTGTGTGGGTATTTTTGTTTTTAGTGATTTCTCTTTTTATCAGAGAATTTACTCCTGCAGCTACCTGTAGGCACATGACTTGTCCTACTGAAGTCAGCTGGACTTCATTTTACTGGGTACTTTTAGCAGACATTTAATGTTTACTACAAAGCTTGCATTTAACAATTCTTCTGAAGTGGTACAGTAGTTGTCAGCAGCTGCCAAAATCTACATGGCAACACACACAGTTGCTGCTAAGCACATACTTAAATGTTTCGCCCTGTATTGGATGCACAATGTGAATGTAAATGTTCTGTATCTCACTACCTCAATGCCAAAAAGACTAAAATAAATAAATGCACTGCTTGAAATGGACTCTACAGAACCTACCTTCTAATGTTTTTTTCTCAACATAAAGCAGGTTTGGTTACTTGCTCATTCCTCCCTTCCCTTGTATGAGAAGATTTATTTTAAAAAGAAATACTGAACACACAGCTGTCATGAAGATTTATAGATAACTCCTTTAGAAAGAAGCTAAATGATTTTAGACTACTGTACTGCCTTTTCTCATTTTTGTTTGAAATGTAATTTTGATACCATGTGAACAGAAAAACCCTCCTCTGCTCTAAAAAAAATCTGTATCAAAGGGGAGAACATTCTGTATTTTCTTCAAAAATGAAAAATCTCAGACCAGTTGTATTGTAAACATTTTCATAATACTGTCATGCAGTAGGTAAATGGAATTTCTATTCCTTACTCTCTGATAAATCCTATCTCCAGTATCTAAAAATAAAGACATTGGTAGAACAGCCACAAAGCTCTAGGTTTCTGAACAGAAAATCCATTTATAGTTATTATAGTTTTAAATCATGTTCAACAAAATATGATGAAAATGAAAGGTAGGAATATTTAGCAAATGCAAACTATCTCATAATAATAACAGAAAAAAAATACAATATGTGTGCTTGCGATTCATACAGTATATTTCTCAAAAATGATACCTAATACCTTTTTTTTCTTCAAAGCAATCTTTAAGTCTCAACATTTAATCTTTAGTTTAGCACATATATGCTTCAAAAACTGGTGGCCATTCAGAGGAACACAGATCTGCCTATACCCCTCACACAGCAGAAAAGCATTTCTAAACTGCAGTGGAACTCTTGACTAGTTTATCACTGCTCAAGAAGTCTCAGCAGAGCACTTCGTGATTTTCAGCAGTAATAACTATATACACTGGAATGAGAAGAGATCATGATAAAGGTATCCACTAATCTCATCTGTGTGGTAGCGAAAAATGAAGAGATGTCATCCCAGGTTAATCACTGGGCACTTTTTGGATCATAATCTCTCCATCAATCAGCAACACTGGAGTTGCTTTACAAATTAGGTGAATATTAAAAGTAGAAAGTGAAAGATTTTCAGCAACAAGGTCTCCCCACTACAACAAGTTAATAATATTGACCTACTTTGAGAAAGGGGAGCATTAGAACAACTTACTACTAAACAGCATTGGTAAATTGGAGTTCAAGCCTCAGTCATTTGAAGCTGTGAAGGAACAAAGAAATATCTGCTTAGCAGCTTTTCTTCCAAGAGTTTGCTGTGAACAGTCTAAATTAATAGATTTCTTCTGAAACCAGTATTTTGGACAGCATAGATTACTCTGCAAATGGCCACTGCTTCTTCACCGTTTTTTTCTGTGGAATCCTTTCTAAGGGCAGCAGAAAAGGAACAGTATGGGAGCATACATTACCTCTGAGTAAGAAGTATCAGTATCCACTGATAGCTTGTTTGTATCCTTCTAAGTTGTGTATCAGTGAATGACTAAGTCATTTTAATGGTGTGTTCATACTCTCTTTTGTCTGGATGTTTTTGCAGACTAACAAATGGTATAACTTCTTTGAAAGGAGGCGTTTCACTTTGGCAAGTAACACTGAAGTGTGTGATGTCTCTTACAGCTATAGACTATGCATTATTCAGTGTGACATGCTGTTTCCTAGGACAAAGCTGCAAATTATGAGTGATGAGCTGAGCTGCTCAGTCAGTGGGATCCACTGTGGCCCAGAAGTCTCCATTGTCCCCTCCTCACGAATGACTCAGTCAGTATTCAGAGGCCTAATTCTAGCATCTGGCTTCTATATGGAAAAGCCTAATCTGACTCTTCTTTTTTTTTTTATCTGTGAGGGACACAACTCCTGACAATGTATTATCCTTCATTGCACTGCTGTTTGAGAATGATGTCAGTGTTATAAGAGGAAGGTCCATGAACTAGAAAACCTGGAGTCATCAGTGAGAGTAAACACATGATGTTGACTGGTCTGGAAATTGTGACTGTGGTCTTGTTAAAGTTATTACTTAGAAATAAAAAACTGCTGGGAATGAAGAGAGCGGTATTATTTTCATCCCTAGGTGGCCATTCCTTAAAAGAATGTCCAATTTAAGTTTTTGACAAGTTCATGACTTTCATAGATAGCTGTCAAACTAAAAATAGGTACAAACTGTACATGAATAGCTGCCTACAAAGAAGCAGCAGCACACAAGAATTATTTCAATTCCTATGGCAAGCATGAAGAAGGCCCTTTTGAATGTTTTTGGGTTAGACCTCACTTTAAAGTTAAACATTTTTATTCTGACAGAAGTAACTTGTTTATTTAGATTAGTAAAACAGGTAGTAAATGAAAGACATTTGTTAGGGGAAGAAAAGTTTCCACCAGCAATGACCAAGTCAAGAATCTTTTGAGAGAGACTAGAATAGCAGAAGAAAATACATTTCACAGTATCAGGTTTTGTCTACACACACAGTGGCCCTGGAGAAGGACATAAAGGAGTTAATTTCTAAGAGGCTTTTCTGTGACAGAACAGGAGCACCACAGCACAGCTTGCTTGATTAATTACAAGGGATGGGTTTCCTCTCTATTAGAGACCATCTCCAGTTCAGCTTGCTCTACTTCATTGCTGGAGGAGTGAGAGGACATAAGGTAAGAGTCATCTGACGAAAAAAAAAAAAAAATTCACCAGGGTTTGTTTGTTTGATTGTTTACTCTTCTTTAAAAGCTTGTACTGGCAGGACAGGAGCATTAAAATACAATTCTGGCTAGGCAGATATATTGTTGTAAGGGTAGAAAAAGGAACATAGATACACAAAGGCTCTAAGTATAGCTGAATAACTTCTAATATTTACAGGCTGAAAAGGAAGGTAACTACAACCAGGACTGGTAAAAGAATTAGGACCCAGCAAATATTGCAACCTTATTAGCAGTAATGGATCAATACATTTTTCTGTTTACACTCTGTACAGCACAGCTGATGTTGATGAGCTTGCAGGGATACATCCATGGGGAAAATCTGGACGGGTGTATAAACACTGCCAAATAATTGTGTTTATTTGAATCATCCTATAGCATTTTCATCTGCTGAGCCACAAATTGAAATCACAATGTTTCATTTAGGTTCAGTTTATGCAAATTATGGCACATCTTAGAACTTAGTACATGTTTCTAATCTGATACAAAATGATTGACTTACATCAGAATTAAATCTTAGCTGGCAAATGCTGCATGATATGATTTGCTTTCTTCGATGAGGAAGAGGAACCCCAAATGTATGATTTATTACAGCTTTTTGAATTGGGTCCATCTGTAAAGAGAGAAGAAAAAGAAAAATAAAAGCTTTTTCTTTTCCACTGTATGCTATGTTACCTACAGTCTCAAAACAGATTTTGCATCATGCCACACCTTACTCCACAGAAAATTATTATTTTTCTTTGAAAACGAATAGTTCTTATTCATGCAGTTTTGCAAAGAGATAATACAGAAAGGGACAAGGAAAAGCATCATTACCTATCTTTAAACACATATCCTTAGTTCTATTCTATGAGCACCAATCTCCATTTAATGAAGAAAGGTAAAACCTGTAAAGGCTGAACAAGAGTACCTATCAAAACAGCAGTTTGTGGTTTTTATATCATAGAAAAGCTAGCTTACTAAAAGAAACAAGAATATTTTAAATCAAATCACTAATAAAATGATCTATGGAAATCTGAAGGAATATCATATATAATTAATTCCAGAAAAACACACCAGAACTCAAGATCATGAAAGAAAACAATATAAAAAAAAAAAAATTCCTAGGAAAAATAAATCAATTTTTTCCATAAAACACAACCTATGAAAAATCCAAGTTCTCCAAAGATTATTTTTACAGACATTTAGAGTAAACTATTTTGAATAAACCCTACCTTAAGAATGAATTTTTACTGTCATGAAAAGCATTATTCTGAACTAACCTCTACCAGAATGCTGATCTGGCAGTGTCTGCAAATCAGAGTCTCAATAAAAAAAGTACCATTTTGGCAGAGAATTTCACAAAAGCTACTCAGGAGACTTTTGTACATGGAGGACTGAAATCAACTTCCCCAAATTAATTGTTCAAAATTATTTATATTTCTTTTTCACGACAGATAGTTCTTATCTATAAATTGCTTTGTTAAAAATTCACAGATTTTGATGATGCAAATAGAACTAAATGTCTAGCTCTGATGATAAGCAGTATTCGCATGGTATAATTTATATATGTCTTGAGGGAAGAAAAAAAATAACAAACCACAACACCTTTTTTCTATACTCATGACCCCATTATTCACTTTTTTTTTCTAGTCTGTTAGCAAAGGGTTATTTGATAAATGAAGAATCAGAGCTTTTCCTTAGTGTAATAAATTATTCATGAAAGCTGTAATGCTAGACAGTCACGGCCTCTATTGCAGTGAAACCAGAATGGATCACTACAGAAATTTTGCATCACCTGACAGCTGTTCACTGTCAGATATGAAGCAGGTCATTAAAGTAATTCCTGTTGAAAAGAAATTCAGATTGGCAAAAATAAAAAAAGGAACAAGGAAAATGGCAGGGCTTTATAGGAAGGTTTGGAAGAAATCCTCAGTTTGAACATCCTCTTCAATTTGATGTGAAAGTCAAGTACCTCATACATTTGTGCAGCATAAAAGGATGCCAATTACCCCCTAGAAACTAGGGATGCCACGGTAACATAACCCCAAAATAACACTAATGTCTGGCTGAGGTCAGAGTATACCGAGCTCTGAAAAACTACAGCATGCTCTGGTAAGACTTTCTGATCAAACCATGTGCTAGGGGCACTCATTTTACTCAGTAACATGATCTTGTAAAAGCCCACAGTGCAAAAATACTACTGTGTAGACCAGAAAGAACACAACCACATAGGAAAGTGAATAGACAGTATCAGCTTTTTTTTTTTTTTTTCCAACTTATCCACTACTGAAGGGGTGACTTCTTAAAGCAGCACAAAGAATAGACCTGTATCCTCTGATTTTCATCACTAAAGTATGACCTGATCTTAACTGACTCTATTTCTCAGCTGCTGAAGTTTGGAGACATTTAGCCTAAATTTCTAAAGAAATATAGACACTGTTCTTTTTGACACTGAAGGACTAAAATACTTGGGGCAACCTCAATCTCAGATATGTGAATAAATCAGCACATGATAACAAGAAACTGTGCATTCTTTGATCCAGTGTAACTGTCTGCCTTCACAATAACCAGAGTTGTAAGATAGTATTACCTTAGCCTTCAGTGTTAACACATTAAACTCTTTTATATTCTCTCACTAGTGCCATAAGACAGCCAATAAAGAAGCTCTCTAAGGTATATGAAAGGTATGACCATGGCTCATAAGATGAAATAACTCATCTTTTTGAGTAGGATTTATCCATCTTCACAGTAAGAATTCTAGCTCCAAATGGAGTTGGATTTCTGGAGGAACTGATGCTCACATATTGAGAATGAGACAATTTTTCAGAATTGAAAAATTATGAATGTGTGAAATAGATGGTCTATTTTATATTTAATTTTATTTTGGTCTCACAGAAAAATGTGGAGTTTCTTTCCTAATCACAGATTTTCTCTTGTTTAGCTGCTGATACAGAAATCCACCTGCACACTTCCCTTTCTCTTTCTAAAGATGTAGACTTCCAGATACACAGCTACATGGCCTTATTGTGAAGTTGATGATTTGTGTTTGTGGCTCTAAATGAAGAAGTGTTCTGGATAGCCTCCAAGTTGATTTAAAAAAAGCTACTTCAAAGTAAGAATCCTTGCTCTTTGACACTGCTAAGCAGAATTAATCTTCAAAACTTAGCCCAGATTCTAATAAAGTTGGGGCACAATACTGAGTGGTATTTGACTTTTTTTTTTTCTCCTGAAGATTTCATTTGGGAAATACCACCAATCCATACATTTCAAATAAACATCCAAAATATGATAAGCCTCAAGAAGTTTTCTGCAGGAAATTTGAGAAAGATAACAGGATATCAAGGTGCAACATGATAAACATTGAGATCTCACAGATACTGGAAGACAGAGAGGAGCCCTGCTGAGAGTGAGAGGAACAAAGTGAGGCAGCTGATTGCCATATAATAGAAAGCAAGGATTGCCGGGAAGTAAAAGAAGGAAAATAATATTATGCAGCTGAGATAATCAGCAAGTGGCGAAACACTTATCATGATCTTCAGCCACTTCTAGCCTCACTGAATGTTACTAATTACATATAGAAATTGTATTTTAACTTATGTAAATAGTATTTGCTTTCAAATAAAAGTCATCATGATAAACATTGATAAAATCTGCTTTTTCCTCGTTACTAGTGCTATATTACAATACATTCTTCTTTGTTCTTGTGCTTACCATGGAACACAAAATAGCTCCTTATTTTGTGGGCTGCAGATGAAAGAAGTGGCTGTTACATGAACTTTTATGGATGAATCATCAAGCACACAATCACCAAGAACTTGACCCAGGAGATCCCATGTTATTGTACATCCCTGGGCAATTTTTCCAGAATCACAATAGCTGCTATACCTGAAGGCCTTCTGTAGCCAAGTCTCCATCTTATTAAATTTCATTAAATATCTGTACAAGTCAGAACCTGGGCTGATAAATTTTACCTACAGGGAAATTTGATCCTGTGGAAATGTTAGTTTTACATAATTTCAACAAATAATTACTAAATGTTCTTTTTTTTTCTTTTGTGAAGAATCTTTCTATGCTGAAGCTGAAATTCAAACACATAGCTCTTCCTGACTTTCAACAAATTTTCAATACATATAATTTTTACTAATACTTTTTATGTGACTTCTTATCCCAGAGTCATGAGGTAAAAACAACAAAAAAACTGATAGGAAAGGAAGGCATGCAAGTTTGAGCCATAGAGTCTCCAATCACAAGCAAGTTATTTTTATATTATTTTTGGTTTAATTCTGTATTACAGCCAAGGAGCATGACATGAACATTTCAAATGCTTGAGGTTGGCAGTAAACTAATGGAATTGCATTAACGTCTATAAACAAAAGCATCCAGGTCAAAGGACGAAGTTAATGTGGATGCCCAGAGCCTGTTCAGAACATGCTGTAGGCCTAAAGCAATCAAATAAGTAAGAAAGTATTTTTACCTCAAAGCCAAAGAAATTAGCTGAAAAAAACTGACTCAAATCACTATGCTCCTATATAAAGTGAGCAGAAAAACACATCAAGTCATTGAAGCTCTCAGGAAAAAATTGCTGTAGATCATCTCAGCAGTAATTTAAAAAAAAAAAAAAGTACCTGTTAAAAGACTGATCTCCATTACTCAAGGAAGTCAGTAAATTCAGTGACATAGCTATTAACACCTCTCAGAACTTCTTAAAATCCAGTTTCTAACACAATGCAGTGTTACAATGAAAATAACATTAAACACTTTTCTTGCAATTAAATAAGTCAAGCAAGCACATTGTAATATTATTATACTTGCAGGCAAGGTATTAACATTTCTACATATGAGTTGAGACTTCTGTGAAGATCTTAATTGCAAAATTGATAAGAAATAAAGATAACTCAGTGTGGGCTCCATTCATTCATTCTCTTGTGTTCCAACAAATTGTGAAACTATTAAAAGCATTAATAAGAGGAAACAGTGTAAATCCTGTACCAACCACATACACAATTCTTCACCAAGCAAAACAGAACAAAATATTATCCTTTCCTCCACAGCTTATGCTTACGGAGATAAATCCAGTTTTAAAATTCTACAATGGATGCAGTTTTAATGCCAAACTGTTCAACCATGAAACTGCCTACTGCATTATAATTGTGACATACTAGTAGAAACACAGAAGAGCAGTTACTAAAGCAAGTTCCTCAATCATGTAAAGCCACTGTCATTTCTAGTTGGGGACTTTTTGAACCAGAAATTTTCTCACTCGGGGCATAATTTGACTATTTCCAATTGAGAATCGAGCAGCTCCTCTCCAACCGCAGTAGCATCAAGATTTTACACTCACTCTGCCTGAAATCATGCTGGCCAATTGTACAGATGTAGCTATATTATGTTACATTAATTATATTATACTATACAATACTATAACTCTACTATATTATTATATCGCATTTCACTATGTTATTACTTCTGCAGAAACTCTGACGTTTTGGAGAACTGCTGGACATTCAGCCTTATATTGCCCATATAAAGTGCTCATATTAAGTGCACTGTTCAGCTGAGTGCTAGCTCCTTCTTCTCCAGAAGGTACTTGGCATCCACTGCAGACGCACATTCAAGCTGGACAAAGCTTGTGCAGCAGGTCTAAAACTTTCAGGAAACATTAGCCTACTAGTTGTCACACATTGCAGTTCATTTCTGTGTGTGTACATCCATTTCACACCTCTTGAAAGGATTTATTAACTGTATATGTTTTAAAAAAAAATGTATCTGTGCAGCATGTATAGTAGGTCTGACGCTTTCCAGAAGTGTCAGACCTATAACTTACAATCTACATGACATATGCTTAACATACAGGTTTCCAGGTCAGGAAAAGAACAGTTCAACAACTGCTCAGTGATTTGATCCTAAGTATGCTTGACATTCTGTATTTCCATAGGAAATATGTCCCATTGTTAGGGTTAGCAGTCCAGGGTTTGATTTTTTTCCAACATCACATTAATCTGTGAATAAGAATCTTATAAACTAACCAAAGAACATAATTCAAATGGAATGATGGGAAGAGCTTAGTAAGCATAATTGAACACACAAAAAAAATGATGTCCAACAATATTTTGGTTTCATGTGCAAGTAGAACAATATGATGTTAAGTGGTTAAAATAGATGTTCTAGATGTGCTACCATGCATGGTTTATCCTTTTACAGCTAATTTATTCAGTATTGCCCTAGTAATTATAGGGAATAATTATGCAGTGAATTGAACTCAGTGTTACACATCTTTTCTTAGTGTCTACCACTTCTGCTCTTATCAGTGAAATAGTGTAGAACTAACCTGATGCTTTCCATGTACATAATACAGAAATATTACTCAAGCTAGTAAAAATAAAATCATTCATATAAAATACCTGCAATAACTACAATAATGTGCAATATTTAAAAAAATAATTGCTTTTACTTTAGAAAGTGATATGTAGCAAAATGAAAACTAGTTACTTTCCAACAATGTAACTTGTTTATGTAATTTGAATAGTATTTCAGGATGAATTTCCAAAGTAAACTTTTTATTCTCTTGTTGAAATGTTATAAGAGTCTAAGGATAGATACTTTTTTTGTTTGTTTTTAGGGGAGCTATTTAATTGTAGGAGTTGTCTAATTACTCTTCTGATGTGACTGTAGTATACACCTCTTGTTTTCTTTTTTAGTATTTTTTTCTTGTAGGTTTTTCCACTTTGTCAGTGAGATGCTGAGACAGCAGCATTATTTCTAGCAAACTGCTTGAATATACAGAAACCAGTCAGAGCAAAAGGATTTGTATTCACAGTGGTATCGCACACAAATACTGTAACCACATAGAGATTATGCAAATCCTTATACTCTGATTGTCTAATAATCGTTGTCAGTCAAAAGACAGGAATTTGCATATGCTAAGGCTAGTGAGAAATAATCACACAGTGATTATGCTAATCAAACACACTAAACAACATGTGAAGGACTGTCAAACTGAAACAAATCTGTGTATGTACATGTACGTATGCTAAATACAGAAACACACAGTGCTAAAAGAACATTAAGGTTGCAGACCAAGCCCTTAAAAATGTGAAAGGATGATAAGCCTTAATTTAACACCTTTATGAATTTACACTTTTTAAATATGTTCACATATTTTTCACTGAAAGATTCTGCTTCTGTTCTGTTCAGAAGATGGACAATGTTCACTTAATGAGCAACTGTTCAATGTTCTGTTCTATCCAAGGAGTTCAAAGAATTGCCCTAGACTTAATTTACTGTGTAAAGCTGAAACCCCACTTTCACTGGGAATTGTCATCCTATTCATTGGCTCTCCTGTGGTCTTCATTGACACAGGATGCATGTGCTTCACAAACATAATTAACTTATTTTCAAAATTTCTTTTTAAGATGGTATTTTCTCAGAAATGAAGAATAAAAGCGTACAATAGTTCCAGTTACCCAATTTGATGTACCTAATAGCACTTACTATGTTGCCTTTCATATGTTCACCACACAGCTCCTGACTTCAGATTCATCTGTGAAGGTGCTACACAGACTAAACACAGCCTTACAGCTTCAAAAAGGGCTCATAATCTATAAAGTTGTCAAAGTTTGGGTTAAGTGACTTGCCTCGCATCTCTCAGAACAACTGTCTAGGGTGATATTCAACTAGTTTTCCGGAATGGGATGGCCCTTTCTTTTTCTTCAGTATCATCTTATTCAAAACACATTTTCTAGTTTATTCAACAAATAGAAAGAATACCATGGGGAATAATCTACCAAATTACAAAACCATGATTGTTTCCCAGTGCTGATACAAAGGACACACAAAATTCTACCATAACTAAAAGATTCTCCTGAAGGAGAGAAGATGAAAGGCTACCAAATGTGGCATGCCTGTCATATTGCTCAATTATCACGTGGACAGTGCTAAATACAATTGCAGCAGAAGAACAGACTAACATGAAACAGAAGACCTTGAAATGAGCACAAACTAAAACTTGGAAAGTTCCACCTAAACATGAGGAAAAACTTCTGTATTGTGAGGGTCATGGAGAACTTGAACAGGCTGCCCAGGTTACGGAGTCTCCTTCTCTGAAGATATTCAAAACCCAACAAGACACAATCTTGTGCAAACTGATCTAGTTGAACTTGCTTTATCAGAGGTGGTTGGACTAGCTGAACTCCAGAGGTCTGTTCCAGCCTCTAGAATTCTGTGATAGTGTGATTCTGGGAAAGTGCAAGAATTAATTACTCACTCCACTTCTAATAGGTATTACCAAACTGGTGTGGAAAGGAGTGGATTGTTTCTTTTCAACTGCTTACTTAAATGAGCAGTGGCAGACAGTAAAAATACAATTAAACACAAAACAATTGCTTAAAACAAAGAGATAAATGTTACACCCTTGCTAAAGATATCTCTAAAGATATCAATAAAGATAAAAACTTGCAGTTCCCAAATGCCATTTGTTTTCTCAGCTTCAACCAAGAACAAAGCAAAAATAAGCTCATGAGAAAAAGAACACATTAAAAAAAGCTAAGGGCATTTTCATGTTGGATTTTGGTTTTTTTTCCACTTAGGAAAAGTGCTTGTAAGAAAAAGTTGGCAGGCATAATGAGGGTTATACAACAAATTCCCAATAGCATCATTCATATGTGAGTGAATTTCAGAAAACTGTACAAAATGTTATAATTGGTATTTAATAATAGTGGGTCTTTCTAATCACAACAACAATAAAATCAGGATGTGTGCCAGACAGAGAACTGGCAGAGAGGCACTTGATTCACTTGTACAAGTGAATTGCTCAGAAGTACAAGAGTCCAAAGTGGCCTCTGCAAACTACTACGTGTTTTTCAGAGAAGTGGATGTGTGTATATATATATATATGTGTTTAAGGAGTGGGAAAATAATTCTGCAATGCAATCTTCCTCAGAAGAAATGTTCCACTGTCCTTCTTAAAAACATTCAAGGATATAAAGCTATGTGACCAGCTATTAATATATGGCCTCACATCTTGAAATTCAAGACAATTTTATTTAAATTTCATCACTGGCAGTCAACACAGAAAAATAATGTTCCCCAGAGTCTTCACATATGGAAACTGAAGTGCTATAGTTTGCAAAGGCAGCTGAATATACCCTTATAACAAGTAATGATTAAATATGAAGGTAAATAATGCGCACTGTGATATTCATAGCACTCACTATATCTCCTTGCATACAAAAAATATTTTAACTTTGCTTGGCCCAGAGATTATGGTCCAAAGAAGTAGTCAGTAACCTGCTTACTTCCTTCGTAACATTATTAGCAATAAAACCTGCATGAATTAGTAGGCCAAGACTGTGTGTTCTGGAAACACGTGCACTAAAAGAGAAAGAAATATGAAATTGGAAAATGAAAAAAAAAAAGTAATAAATTATCTTGATACAGTTTGAGAGTTTACATAACAATGAAAATAAATTTTGCTGTGTTTAGTAACTACTTATAAGTAAACAACATTAGAATTTAGTACTAAGCTGAGCAAGATCCCAGGAAGATGAGAGAAACAGGTGGTCACAAGGTGGCTTGCATTTTAATAAGGTATATGTAACTACAAAATTAAGATCAGCCTGATTTCTGCTTCATACACTTTAGGATGCAGAAAGTATGAAAAGACAGAAAAGAGATACTTTAGAACTAATGGAGATTATTACATTATTAAACCAACCCCCCACCAGTTGAAACATCTCACATTTTCCTCATGGTACAAAACCAAAATTATAATACTTTTTGATGAAAAAACTCACTTATACCTGCACTAGGTACCCACATTGTGACTGTACTTTTTGACTGATTTTCTACAGATTGACACTAAGGTTTATTCCAAGTCTCCTGTCAGTCTTAGTGACTGAATCATTAGTGTGATCCTGAGTGCACTGAACAGCTGTGGAGAATATAGTTATGCCTCATTCACTACTTGAAGTGCTTTAATCCCTTCCTATCCATCTCTGAAATGTGATTCATTAAATAATTCTCAGCATGTTTTTATATCATTGGAAGAGGATGAAAAGTTAACAGCATACATTTCTGTGCAATTTCATCTTTGAAATTTTATCTGAATGATATATCAAAACTAGAATTTGGAAAAAAAGTATTGCCGGGGAAGGACAGTTCTGACCCTGACTTCTGAGCTTTCTGTAGATCAAGCAAGAACTAAATGAAACAAAGGAAGGAAAGAAAACCTGTTGTTACGTGTGTGCATACAGATGTACTAGCCCAAAAGTTCAATATATCTCAAAACAGGGTTAAAACTGCAATCTCCACTCTTCCAGAAGTCCACTACTTTAAATATTATTATATATACAAAATCACAAATGGGACTACTTCAGTTACTTTTTGGTTTGGTTTTTTTTTTTTTTTTTTTGTGGAAAGACAATATGAGGAAGGGGAATTCATTCACTTTGTCATCATCATGGCTGATTGTGACACCGTTTCTTTCTATACTAGTGATTTGGCTTGGACCTACTTAGCTTCTTGTCTTGAACTCTCTGATTGTTCAAAGTTACATCATGCTGATTTTGGTCTCTCCATGATTTTAGGTCAAACAAACTCAAGCTGGATGCCTTTATCTGAAATCAGCTCCAACTATACTGGTGATGTATATAGATCCTGACACACACAAGGTAGCTTAGAGGATTATTCGCCAGGTGAGGACTGTGGTGCAGGATACAGTCCAGTGGGTAAGAAGGCATGCTCTGTGTTCCACCAGGTGGAACCCCAAGTGAACTAATATATGCAGATGGAAATCAGAATTTTGGTAAAAAGGAAGGGATGAAGCAGCTAGACACTGAGCCACTGAGCTATTGCTGGCAAATGGCCTTGAGACTTCTTCCATCTCCTCAGCTGACCCCCAACCAGAAGAGCAGCACTGGCAACATTTGGTGATGCTCGGGTGCCACTGAGTATTTTGAATTAATCAGGTTAATAAGGATTTCATGTATTTTACGAACTTAAACACAACAGTAAGTCTCATCTGAGTATTTCGTGGTGCTTTAGAAAGACCACTTAGAGGCAGGTAATTAGCATATGAAAACTGAGCTGTACTAGAACTTTTGGCAAATCCACTTGCTCTCAGTCACAGCCTCATGCCTTAGCACTAGACAGCACAGGCATAATTGATTCAAAATCACCTGTGTCTAGGTACACAAGTACAAAATCATCTCTGTCTGGTACACAAGTACCTATGGATGGGAAGACAGGCAATTTTATTGCCTCTGGACTGTCCAGTTGTTGTCTGCAAGTCAAGTACTTAAAGACATTTGAACTGCTAGAATATCTTTTCAGAAAAGAAACTCCACAATGCACAACAGCTTAGCTCTAGTTATTTTGAAGGATTCATTTTTTTTGTGTATAATTTGATGTCTATGGATACCGTACGGGTACATTGTCTCTGCTTTTATAATAAAAGCTCTGCCTGGAGATATCTACAGCACAGAATAGGTAAGAGGGACTTGATAATATAGCAGCAACTAATGAAAGTATACTGAAAAAACCCCAAAGACGACAACACAAGTGCAGTGTAAACCCCAGAGGGTTTGCTTCTATCTTCTTAGATGCCTGCAAGGCTCTCAGCCCTAAGGCTGGTTTTATTTTCTACCCATTTCTTTATATGTAATTATAAAAATAACATCACCAATGAAAACATCATTCCTCCTGTTACTGTAAAGCACTTTTTGCTTTATACTAAAGTTATACTAGAGATTAACCCTATTCACCAGGATTTATTCCTGCTTACCTTGACACTCTGATGGACCAAGTTCAAACCAAGACTTGACCTTGGATCTCAGCTTTGACAATTATGTCCAAATCTTAATGCTTTCATAACTGCACATATTCATGTGCCAGGATTAATCATTAATGACTAGGATCTTTGTGACACACTTAAAAGGCCAGGAAATATTATCCTTATCTTACAGATAGAGCTGAGAGTAAATAACAGTTCAAGGTGATCACAGAGGTCTGTGCCTGAATGCCGAGTTGAACCTAGTACTTCCTCCACAAACCTCTTCTACCTAGCTCAGAGCAGAGCCCTTGGCCAATTCCGCACCACAGTTCATGTGGGTTTTGCTTCTTGTGTTGAAAGACAGCCTGACCTAGTGGGAGGGAAGCTTTTACCCTGGCAGCTCAGTTCTGCTCTGGGATACATAACTAAAAAATACTTTTCCCTTAGGAGCTGCTGCAAACTTCAGCACTCCAGACCTCTACCCTTCTTTTTAAGTGTCTTCTTAGAAGTGCTGCTGCCTTTTCAGGTGCTACTGAAAAACTCTACTTATTGATTTTGTATATACTTGTACATATTCCATTTTCTTATTATTTTCATTTAAAATGTTTTAGTTTTCTAATCCATAAATCTCTCTCCCTTATTGCCTTTCTGTTCCCCTTTGAAAAAGGAGAGGGGTTAATAGAGAACTTCTGCTATAGATGTATTGGATGGCCCTGACCCTACACCTTGACATTCTGTCACTCCTTGTCTTTCTCATTATTAACTGCACCTGGAAGTTTAACACTTTAAGTAGCATTATGCACTTAATTAATCCCCACTTAAAGGTGAGGATTTGTCACAACAGTTTTATATTGATATGATAATACTACAAAGACACACAAATAATGTACATTGCCTTCTGCTGATCAAAACCAAAGAAAAACTAGCCAAAAAGTCCTACCTGGCAAAAGCTTTTAGGATACCAGGTAGGTCAGGTTTCCCCACTGTTAACATTAAACATGAATTCATGTAGAACATGTTACTTCCTGTCTGCTCTCTGGAAGACCAGCACCTCATCAAATCCGCTCCTGTCTGCAGCAGGTATCTGAATTTTTACTCGTTTGGTTCAACATAATGTTTCTCAGAGTTCTAACAGGGCATTCAGGATGACTGTAATGTGAAAATGACAATGATATCTTCTGGCAGTAAGTTTCTCTTCCATGGAGCCTCTACAAATGTGAAATACAGACTACATGTAGTTTCCTTAATACTCTTTGAGGAGAATGAACACTTTACTAATGGTGGTCAATTACTATGCAAATATGCTGTAATTGCACCAGTCAAAAGCAAAAAATGTTACAGAAAAGGCATTTAAAAAAAATAACACACCACAAACAAAATAAAAGCTAAAAAAGCCAAGTAAAAGCAGAATTGAGAAATGACTAGTACAAGGCATGAATTAATTATTAAGAAAGGGGGGCAAAACCGTTTCCCAGTATAAATTTTCAAAACCTGTATTGTTTACAATAATGTAAATATAAAAGAGCAAATCTACAATTTTAAAATGGCACATTTCAGGTCTTATGTTTCTATAATTATGGTTTTTTTCTGTCAAAGATTAATCAGGGTAGTTAATGATGCAAAAAATTACATTTATAATCCAGTCTGAATACAACTGTACTGCAAGCTAAGATCTAAGTGCCATTAAGGTAAATGGTATTAATGGGCTGTCCCTGGCAATCTTTATATCTATCAGTTACTAATTAACATTCTTCTTCAAAGAATATTTTATTGGGGAAAAATACGTACAGAAGCAATAATGTTAAAACTTGCAAAACACTGCAGTCACAGTGTAGTCACGCAGTTGTAATAGACAATGTATTGTGCTCATTTCAACAGAGAATAAGAAAATGCCAAAATGGCAGTGCAATCAGTAATATCTTTTATGTTAAGTCATTTATTTTATATGGTAGCAAATTATTACTACCGAGGATGAACTTTTGTGAGAAATGTCGTCTTCAGCTAATAAGGAAGGACTGAGCAGAAGCAGCAATAAAAACCTGGTAGCTAAATTAGCTACGAAGAAAAATTAACACTGTGTGTTATCTTTATAGATAATGTAGCACATTTGCTGCTTCCAGCATACAACTCCCAGCTTGATTACTGATCATATGCATTCAGTACTCACATTAGTTTTAACAGTCTTCCTGCCAAACCTTTACCACAATCTTAATTTGGCTCTCTTAAGATTTTCACTTTATGACATGAAAAGTACTGCATAATTCTTTAGAGTCCTTTTTGAAATCCTCCTTATGTTTTTGCCTGTGAACCTATGCACCATCACTTCACATACCAGGAATTAAAGTAGAGAACAAATCTTACAGTGAACAGCAGAGCTTTGGAGGCTATTATATGCCTCACTTCTTTTTTTGAAAACAAAACAAAACAAAACAACATAAGTCCCAACAAAATGCAAAACATCAAACCAATTCCCTCAAAACACTTTGCCCACACCTGCAAAAAAATCCCCAGGAACAGACACACACATAAGTGAGTTGTGGCATGAATCAAAATGAAGTGGTGACTGCTGCATATGAAAAATATTCCCCTTACTAAGGCTAGGAGTAGTGAATAGTTTTAAACCAATATCAAGGTATCTAGGTTTACTTGCAGAAAGAGAACAAATATATGTTAATAATTCTGAATTTACACTTAAAAAACCCCAAAGAGCTTAGAGTTAATCCTTCAAACCACTAATAAAAATATTATTCCAAGTAAACATCATAGAATGAAGATGATTTTAATCTTCCCAGGCCCTGACCAAAAATGGTATTTAACTATGACATGTTATATTACTGCCAAAAATGGTAGTCATGGTATTGGTATTCATATAAGTGAGATTCATTAAATAATAATGGCATTCCCTATGTTTCATACTTACTCCCTCTGTCAGTCACAATGAAAATTAAGTTCATAATACAGATATGATGATGGACACAAATCACTTTTTAGTGTCTTCCAATTAAAACTGTAAAGTGATGCTTAGGATATTTGCAAATTTTTCAAACTTAACTACTAAGATGCCAGTGAAGAAGAAAAAAAAAAAAATTCTTAACATGAGAACTTACATGGACAGCTATTTTGCACACACTGTAAATAATTAACAGATAAGATTTTTAATTAACTCACAAAGACTTAGCATAATTTACCACATAGAGAAAAAAAACCTGACCCCTTGAAAAAATTAATTTTACTGCTATAAAAACGTGTTATACACTGGTAAGAATTCAATTCTGGTGCTATAGGAATAAGCACTAAGTATTCCAACATGCTGTATTGTGAATACCATCTCCTCCCTTTGTCATTCCACCATAACCTCAAAAAAGAAAATACAGTCACATTCAGAATTAACTGTCTGGACTGTAGAATTTTGAGCTATAGGGCAGAAGAAATTTGTTCCAAGGTAAGTAATGATTTACAAATGTTGATAAGTTTGCAGAGAAAAGAAGGAAAAGTCTATAAATGCAGTATCATAAAATACAATAGACCTAGTGAATTTGCTGCTTGGAGGGCACAAAGAGAAATACATAATTTCATGTTCCTGAGAGAATTGAATGAGATAACAGATAAACCCTGCCAGGATGGATCTGACTGCAATGCAGTAAATGCTAAAGTAGGTGGTCCAGTATTTCCATTATGCAGTATGGCACATTTGCAATATAACTAAAAA
>JANVCC010000019.1:8483080-8625106 GCA_025345505.1 Todiramphus chloris collaris
AAAAAAAAAAAAAAAAAAAAAAAGAAACAAACCAACAACAACCCACAACATGTTTTAGAGCTTTTCTCTGGTGCTTTCCATGCTAGTGTATTGGATGTGTTACTACAAGGCCTAGTAGTGCTTCTATACTGATGGCTTTGGCAGACTTCCCAACTGTAACCACTTTTTAGGAATTTATAAACATCTTGAATGATAAACGTTTGCTTTGAACTTTACAGAAAGGAAAAGAAGTTCTTTACTAAGAAGGGCCTTTATTAACCTAAAATCAAAAGCAAATGGATACATCATGTAAAGGTAGCTTCAAATACCATGTTAAAGATGAAAATTTTTGTTATGCAAAGGGAAAGTCAGACAATTACATGCTAATGTGGTTCAATCACTTTGGTTATATGCTTTTAACGATGAACATTATGTTTGCAAGAGAGCTGGACTGACCATTCTGCATAGTGTAGTTCTGCCTTTTAGTCATCTGTAATTCAATGTGTTAATCCACTACCAGCTGCTGGGTAGCAGGTCATTGTGCATACCTTTGATATGCAAATTCATGCTGAAATGAAGAACTAGGGCCTACACTTCATAGTTGATTCTCAACAACATAACACTTCTGTGTTTTGGTCCTTTATCTGAATGTTATCTCTTACAGAGAGCTCTACCAAGAGCTGGACAAGGTGGTGTTGATTCTGCAGTACATTCAGTGTGAAAAAGAAGTTTTTAGGTAGCTGATAAGCTAAAAGTGGTCTGCCTTATTCTTATATTATCTGGTTGTTGCCACATTGTTCTGCTTAGAAATACTCAATATTCCTTGTCTCGTTTGTAAGCCACTTTTCAATCAAAGTGATTACATCACTTCCAAAGGTTTCATGATCCTACAAATGTTGTCATAAACATCTAATTTTTAAATGTATTAATCTTAAGTAAAGCATTACCAATTTGCATAACATACTGCAATAGATGACCATTTCACAGCTAACCTGCATTTAACAAAATAACTCAACAAAGTTCATCGTATGATGGTAGAAAAGCATAGATGTAATTGCAGAAGCTGCAAGATTCCACTAATGCTGATTTCATAATTCTGTAATGAATCTGCAGAATAAACAGTTTCATTATGTTAGACTGGTAACTCAAAGTTGTGGAAGGTAAGCACTGGAATGGATGGGTGAAAGGACTCCCCAGAGTCAACAAACCCAAACAAAATCCTACAAAGGATGCAACTCCTTGGGTGATATAGTAGTTTAATTGTGGACCTACTACTTATCCACTTACCCATCTTTGCCTCAGAAGCAAGGAAACTGTTTAAGTTATTAAGTATTTCTGTAATGTATATGTTAACAGCCAGTGCAGCAGCACAAGGGTACGCCTGTGACCTGTTCCCCCACTCTCTTAGTAAGCAATTTTCACAAGAGACAAGAATCCCCCTGTTTGCTGCATTTAGCTCCACCTCAAATCTGCTACAACACTCACCTTTTCTCACTCACGGCTCAGAGTTGGTTACAATTACTATTCTCCATAAATACACCTCTGAAGTAACAAGTGCCTCGTTTTGCACTTTTCTCTGGGTGGATGCCAATGGCTAAACTGAACAAACTGAATCTCATTGCTGCCACTGCTGTCACACCACACCTATGGGAGTTGAAAGTGCTTTCAGGTGTCCATGAGAGAAGCTGGTAAGGAACTTCAAATGGTTCCTCAAAGGCAGAGGGACACCTGTTGTGAAAAGGTGCAGACAATTAAAGAGAAAGGTTAAGCCTACCCATGGTCTGCAATTTGGCTTTTAGATTTATCTCAGTGCCTTTTAGAGAACTCAGTTACTTGTATAGAAACAACATCTAAACCTGAGCCAGGAGAGAAATGCCTTCCTCCCACACTTTTCCTACTACACCTTCCCAGTCAACGTGTCTAAGTATTTGCACTCCACTGACACGTTTTCTTTCTAGACAGGAATTTTTAATGGTTGAAATATTCTTTTCCTTTTAGACCCTGGCCTGCAAAATATAAGCTTGTTAACTGAGATGGCAACAGGACCATCAATATTTTCTGGTGACATGTTCATTATTTTTTCTGTAAGAAGCCTCAATATTCTTTCCACGGATAAGGTGTATATCCTTCATTGTTTTCTTCAATACCTATTCCTCCCTTGAAGATTTGTTTGATTTCATTATTGAGACAGAAAAATACCAAGCAGGTAATCTTATGCAAATATAATATTCATACAAAATAACATTGCTTCTCTACAGCCATATATAAAAATACTTTTCCCAAAGCATTTGTGATTGATTTCTGGTTGTGCCTTTTCTCCTTCCCTTTTTTTTTTTTTTTATTGTTAAAGCACTGCTTCATAAACAAGGAATAGTTCATAACCATGTTCAAGTGACAAGAGATCAAAATTAATTTAACAATGCTAATATATCAGTGAAGGATTACTTAGAAGTAACAACGCACTGTCCACTATGTTTAAAATCTGTTTTAAACAGTCATATTTCCCGCTGACAGTTGTTCTTTCTTGCCACCCAATGTTTACACCTCTGAATGACAGAAGTTCAATTTAGCTACCATGGGAGGCCAATCATTCCTACAAAAACTGAAGGAGGAGTTTCTGTTCTTCAGCAGCAGGTAACACTTTAGGCCAGAGATTTACAGGAAAAAGATGACTGGAGAGGTCCAGGGTAGGTCAAGTACACACATGCAAAACAGCTTTGGGAGAGATAGAGTTCTCCCTATCCCTTCTGACTCCCCACCTGTAATAACTTGAACTTCATTCTTAGGATTCATCTCTTTTCCTCTTGTTTTTTAAGAAAGACACCACAATTACACAGAATTCAGGGAGCTTTACATGTTATGAACTTGTCCCTGATAGATACATCATTTTAGTTCCATAGAGAGTGAGTGGGACAGTGGCACTGTCACATCATTGGCACTGGTGAGGAGTAAATTCGAAGAAGACCTTGAAGATGAGGAACTGAATAGTAGCATACGATAAGCATATTCAATAAGTTACTAAGAAGGAAAATGGTCATTCTGCTGTGAGATTCATAAGGAGGAAGGCATAATATTGAAGCTTATAAAATACTATGTGAAAACATGGGAAAAGAGTATCTCAGAGGTACCTCATATGCACAGTAACAAATGAACAGGTTGATAGCAAACACAAGCTTTTATTTTTAATGTTCTTGGAGGAAGTGGAACAATTGCCTTAGGGCCAGAACTGCCTTTTTCTTTATTCTTCTGCCTGCTGTTCTCTGTACAGTTCCTTGCAATGCACTCCTTTTCCAAAGAGGCTTTCATCACAATCACCTTGTTTAGTTTCCTAATGAAAAATTTAAGAGATACACATTACTCCATCCTTTCTCACTTAGGTGACCTGATTAGGAAGTAGAACCCTCAGTGAAAACACAATTTGCATGTTGTTCTGTCATCCAGTAATGCCTGTATTTATTTCTATACAGATGGAGTAGAGGGAATTTAAAAAAAATGAAAGTAAAATGGATATAAAATAAATCAAGCTATGTAAATATTAGATCAGAGTTCATTCCGTATGAACTGCTTGACAATATGGCTGAGTTAAGGACAGGGTTTAATAGGTTTATGTTTCAACGTGTTCTCTAAGAACAGTAGATGTACTCAGTCATTTCATATTACAAGGAAGATGATGTGATACTTGCCTCACGGAGTAGCATGCTACATCAGGTGCATAACGGTAGCTCAAATACAAAATACAGTTTGCTGAAGGTCCCACTTCAGAACAATACATAGTTAAAATACCTGTTTTATTACATTTCTTTTTGTACTAGCAATGAAAGAACTTTCTTGTACTAAATGTGTTGCACTAAAAGAATTTAGTTTGAGACTCAGATAGAATGTCTGCCTAAGTGATGACATCCTAAACTTGAACTCCAGTAAGTATTTTGGAGCGGGAAAAGTGAACTAGCTCCTATAGAATTTATTTGCTAACTCTGGAAGAAAAATGGATTGATAAGCAATTTGATTGTTTTCATTTAAATCTGTTCTTGCTTGACATAACCATTCACAGCATTTAATACAGCCTTGTTTTATAAAAGACATGACTTCTATTTAAGGCTTCAGCTATACTAAGAATCTATAATGGATAGATGTAAAATCCTCTACTGCTGTAACAGATACAAGTTAAAGCAAATATGTGCAGTGAAATATGATATTATATCCTCCTTCAGTCCCTCTCCATGAGAGTACTCACAAAACTATTCGTTAAAAGATTCTGCTAATCTTTAAAAAATAAAATACATCAAGCAGAATCTAGTTAGTTACAGCCAACATTACTGTTTGGAAACGACTTGGAAAGGACACAGTTCATGTATCTAAACCATTAAGCCAGTTACAAACAACATAAAAAAAAAAAGATATCTCTGAGCAATGGAGATAACCAGCTTAAATCATCTTAAAACAATAGGTGCTACATTTGAGGGTCTGACAATGTCCCATTTTCAGACCTCCTCTTCATACCACAATCTGTGTACACAAGGAAACAGCAGCTACCTCATCCTGCTGCAGAGATGAGTCTGCAGTAAGCTGATACTATACAGTTTAGAAGAATTCAGGTCAATCTCTTGCTCATCCACTTATCTCATGTAGGACGTGAAGTAAATACCAGTGTCTTTTCACCTCAATTAACTCATCAAAGAGAAAATAAGGTACACAGGATGCTGAAAGAAAATAATTGAAGCCTGAGAAGTTCAGAAACTATGACCTACTCTTGCTTGCAACAAGTTAGTTTTGCAGCATGGAGAAGTTTATCCCTATCTCTTTGCAGAACATAATCTGACAAGATTGGGATTGTCCTGGAGTCCTTGGCTATTTCTAGCTCTTGTACTTAGGAATAAAAAGAAGACTAAATTTCTCAACTGCAAATCTGTCAAAAGCCTGAACCCAGTTTGTAGCTTGAATTTATATGGCCATGCCAAACCCACATCACGATACATTTAAATTTTCTAAGTGTACCGATACCTGAAAAAGGACAGTCTGTGCCCTGCCCACTGCAGTGGCTTCTACTCCCTACCCCTGTGCACTAGTCTTTAAGCAACCCAGTGCTGGATACTAAGAGGACTGCTAGGGTTAGGACATTACAAACACAGTAGACCTTTGCAATGAGTAGGTAACATTATCAGATGAAAATAGTGTATCATTGGTTGGAACACCACCTCCTGATTTTACTACTGAAGGAAAATAACAAGAAAGCATGCCCATGCACATAGCCAAACCTCTGAATTTCAGTAGTAATGTTATTAAACTGCAGGAAAAAGGTAATCAAAGGAATCTAATTTCACGCAATGTCAAAAGGAAACATGGTTTTGCAGCGGATATTTTGGCAAGCAGAATGCAGACCAAAGTCTAAGCTCTAATTGTGAGCTTCTCTTTCACAGTGTGAATTTTCCAAACTGAACATCCCATGGTCTAATTGAAGTACTCAACCAGCATATGTTCTGCTTAAGTAACTGCGTGAGTTTGAAATACTGTACATAAGTAGTATTAACTTCTTTTTGCTTTCTAAAAACCTGGAAATTACTATTCCTTAATTTAATGCTGAAATATAACTTCAATTACTAAGAAGTGGCATCCTCTTATGAAAAGACAATTTGTAAATATCCAGTAGGGAATTTTGTCTCAATTTAATAAAATCACCAATTTCCATCCATAATTCATTACTCTCTTGTGATATCACCATATGGAGACATCAACAGGTTTTGAATATTCTCTGTCGCTAAGCCACACGTATATCTGAATCTGGACAGAATCTAGGCACTGTTTCTAGATCTCGGTCCTAAGATTTGTAACTTTATTTGAGAGCCATCCTTTGTACAGGAGGCAGTATAGGCTGTCACAGTTCAACCCTGATGTCTGATACCCCTCTTTACCCCTATGCCCTATACTCCCACATTAATTTATAAACAGTCAGCTAGAGATATAGCAAGATTATGAGAACTGGAAATCTTATTTTAGCTCTCTGAAGAAAAATAGCAATAATGCACTTATTTCAAACATAGGAAAAGCATGTCTTAACCAGAGATCTATCTTATCACATAACATCTTTCATTTAACTTCTCTACTTCTAATCTCATCCTTTAGTCTTTCTGATTCCTGTTTTCTAGCAAGAGCTGAAGGGGAAAAAAGGAAAAAGAAAAAAAAAAAAGAAAAAAAAAAAAAGAAGAAGAAAAAAAAAAAAAGTTGTGCACTTAAAGCTAGCTTGTTGATCCAGCACAATGTATTACTTCTCAGACAATCTTGCATTGCTTGAACTGCAACATTCAGCAGCATTTCAGGCTGGACAGAATCCTTCCTGCTTTGTTTCTTTACCATCTCCCTCTCATGGTTCCTTATCTACCCTAAACACAATAGTCTTAGTTTCTCTGCTTTGTTCAGAATTCACAGAATGATTTAGTTTGAGAAAATGTTTCTGGATGTCATTTGATCCAGCTCTCTAGTTCTCAATGCAGTACTCTAACTGGCAGCCTTGTCCAGGCCCTCACATGGGGTTTTGTCTGGTGAAGTTTTGAGTATCTCCTTGGATGAAGAGTTCACAGCTCCCCTGGGAGAACCTGTATGTTGTTTGACCACACTCACTGTGAAAAAAATTGTTCCTAAGATATAACTGGAATTTCTTGTGTTAGCTGGCTACCTTGCATTTCAAGACAGCACAGTCCATATAGGATTTATTGGAGATAAGTACCTCCTGCAGATTATTAATGGCATCCCAGATAAGCATCTCACACAGTGTAAGTGGCTTTCTGTGCTACCCATCTTTCTCCATTGACTCTGGAAGTGTCTGAACAGTTGGTTCAGATTGGACACTTTGCTTTTAGACATCAGTTTAGGTCAGATACATCTGATACATCTCATGCACTCTAAAATTTCCGCAAGAAAGGTTATAGTATGAAATTCTTCTACACTATGGGTTTAGGGGCATACTTTGACACGTGTTTGAATTATGAAGCATGTAGCGGTGAGAAACTCAAAAGCCAGACTTTTTTCATCTTCATATTGTAATAGCTTCAAGTTAAATATCTCACACCTTACTAAGATATTTACATATAGTAATCTTCATCACTAATGTCTTAACTGGCATTAGCATTATTGTGAATAAGTTTATTTAATGACCGTAATTTCTAGCTTAAAATAAAGAAATCATCTGTAATTTCTTCCAACAATTATTTTCCCCACTCTGTACCAAAACTCTATCTCTAATTTTTCCAAGTAAAGGCCAGAAAAGTCTATGGCAGCCTAACTGTTCTTTCTACCATTAAGATTATGGAGTTCTACCACCTTCCTTTTTAAATCACTGCATTAATATAAATTTGAAGTCTAATACACAAATGGAATAAGCCATGTCTTCATAGATCAAATGCACTCATTTGCATTTTTTTTTTTTTTAAAGTTCTTTAAGCTTGTTTTGAAGGCCAAATCTGAATATATTTAAAATAGTTCCTTTAATTAACCATCTACCTAGGGAAGACCCAGCAGCCAGTGATGGTAATAAAAATCAGGTATGAATACTAAGTTAAGAAAAGTTCAGTAGTTAGAGCCACATGCTTCTGAGGAAGATACTGTAATAGAGATGAAAGAGGAAAGGAGGAGAACTAATCAACATCACTAGAAAGACTTGTAGATTGCTGCAGTAAGTCATTACAGACAAACTTTTCAACAACTTTAAAATGTTTACTTTTATGCATTATTTTCATGTACTTATCTAAAGATGGACCAATGAGGTATAGTCCCCCTACAGATTAAACAATAACAGCAGGATTTACATCTAATTTTTTTTTTTTCCTTTTTTTTTTTTTTTTAATCTAGATGGAGCAATGAAAAAAATGTCTTTAAACACGAAGGCATAACTTTGCCTTAAGCGTAGCTGTGATAGATATTCATGTGAAAAGGGAAATTACATGATGGCATCAACCAGTCATCAGTGACCAACCCTGATGTTCCAACACTGATAAACCTTTTGTAGAATTTGAGAGGGTGAGTGATTGTTGGGTTGTAACTCAAAAGTACATGTGACAGAAACATAAAAACTTTCATAGAGCAGATATCTGTAAACCTTTATCACTTGTAGGGCACTTTCTGTGAGTATTAGTCTTGTTTTCAAAACACCACCAGAGCATGAAAACAGAGTCTGGAAGGCATGAATGCACTATTGCTCCCTGTTAAAGAAAAGGGAAGTATCTCAAAGCACTAAAAGGGAGAAATTAGCAAAGTCAGAAGAAGCTTGACTAGGTTCTAGGAATTGTCATTAGCTAATCGGGAAAAGCAAACTGCAGAACTAGGCAAGACTTATTTTGCTGAAGTTACTGATCTCTGACAATCTGCTCAGACTGTCCATGCCAAAGGGTGCAGAAGCATGCTGGACTTGCTCCAAATGAGAGGCTCAACTGAAAATTAGACAAATGACCAATAGTCACAGACCTATCCAGTAATCTCTTTAGAATTACAATTTAAGAGGTTACTGGATCACAAGAACGGTCTAAGCATATGGTCTTATGTTGCCATTTAACCATTTGAATGGAAAGTAACCTATTCATATTACAGCAGTATTTATTTTACAAAATTCTTCATAGTGATTTTTTAGGAAGCTCCAGCTAGAAGTTACTTGAATGAGCAGAAGTGAAAGAAGAGCTGGTAGTGATTACACTGTAGCAAAACAGATGGACAGTAAAGCCACATTAAAGTTAAGACTCCTGTGTAAGACTAATGATGGATAAATGAGATGAAATAAAATAAGGCCTAAGGATGCGGTTTAAAAGACATTTGAACCTTTCAGGTTCAAGCTCATTAGACTAACCTGAACAGATCTTCTTTTGTTCTACATGCTTCAGTATTACTATTTTTTCCTTGAGGAAGCAATACATCTAAGAGGCTACTTCACTCTCAGACAGCATAAGGAGAAAAAACCAAAACCAATGCATGGTTAGCTTATCCTTTAGAGTTGTGAGCTGGCTACAAAAAGGATGCAAATTAATTCCCAGGCTTGCAATGAGTCCCCACCAGCTCCTGTTACTATACACAACTTACCTAAATTCAAAAGCTCCCTCAATGGTGCTTATCTGTAAGACTGGGAACTTTTATCCAATAACATTGACAGTCCCTTTAAGACTCACCTTTATCAGCAAGAATGTGCTTCCTCAGCTCAATTTAAAGTTAAAAAAGTTAAAGTTAAAGACTTGGGGTTTCTCTCTCATTCTGTACTATGAATAGCCAGGAACTACTAACTGAAACCAATGATCTTTTTATACTATTATGTGACAAAAGCCTAGCAAGACAATAATTTCTTAGCATAGCTTGGAAGCCTGGAATAATGAATGCTTATCACCAGCTGTAGCCATCTTTAAAAAAACAATATCTGCATATTATATAATCACCTTAAATCCCTCTGTAGGTGGAATACTTAAATGTTGTTAATGATAATTGAAGACCAAAGCAGATGATTGTTAATCCTTCTCTTATTGTAAGAGAAGTTATACACTAAATAATGACTTAATATTTATAACTAAATATAACTTAAGAGAAATTATACACTAAATAATACATTATTGCAGTATTAAGTGGCCTTTTCCTTTACTGTTTAATCTTGTGTTCTACTGAAAAGCTTAACAAATGTTTGAGATGTTCTATTACTGAACTTAAAGTTGCTCTTCACAACCTCTCTGCTTGTGTGTTCTAGTCCACAGAAATGCTGATTCAGAAAACACAAAATATTGTAGTGTTTTACTGTGAGTCTAAGTAGTACGAATCAGAGATATTAATCAAATCACAGAACTAAGGATGAAAATCACATTTTATACATTGCATGTTCTGTATTTTTGCGTTCTAAGTTGTTTAGGTTCTGCATTTTTCTTATTAAAGTAGAAGACAAGAAAGCTTTAATTTTACCCCAATTAACACTTCCCTCTCTTACCTGTTTACATTCAAATTTAATTATTTCCTTGTATTAATTCAAATGCCATTAGCTACATAATTTTGCTTGTTTGTACTTTCACCTAGGCTGCTCAAGGGACACTAGATTTAGAATCTCATAGAGAGAACTGGTTACCCTCAGGGTCAGCATCAATTTGTATGCCAAATCTCTGCCATATCACAGCAGCTTCTAAAAAACGAATTGAAAGAGTTCTGAAAGAGATGCAGTGGCTTGTGAAAAAAAACAGCTAAAGGAAATAATCCTAAATTAAAGCAACTTTTTCCAATTAGCTGAATGTTGGGGCCATAGCCAATAAAGAAACTAAAACTAATCTTCAGAGTCACAGTTTTTGTGCAACTTGGTGTAATTTGAAACAGATATTTCTTCACATTCTAGAAACTCAGCCTGTTTGAAGAGATAAGAGATTTATTTCTTTTTAATGACACTACAGAGGAGACATGCATACACAGTATTTGCTAAGATAGACTTTACCTTTATTTATTACTTTTTTTAATGGAAAAGAAACGCATTTAAGACCAAAAATACATGCTGTCTTCTGTGCACAGAAATTTCAGAACAATTCCCCTTCATCAGGGAATCCTTACTGAGGAACAGAGAGTGAACAGCTGTGGAGCTATGACATTTTATACTATCTGAGGGTCGGATCTTAAAGAATGATTTTCTCTAATTTCAGAAGCACAGAAATTTTTTTTCATTCTTCTTTTAGTTTAGTTTGAGACATATTTTCAATAAGTACAGAGGTAATTTCTCTCTTCTATTTCAAATTTAGAATGAAAAACATAATTAGATTTCAAGCAGATATAGCTCCTGTAACATGAAACTAAATAGGGTAGCTTTAGAGAGAACAAACTTGCTTCAGAAAGTTTCAGGAGATATTAATTTCCTGATATAAGCATGTAATTAAAAAGGAAAGGAACTGTTCCTGCCAGGAACAAAGATGTAAAGGCTCTTCAAGTGGAAACTGAATACTTTAACTTGCTTTGTGATGTTTCCAACATTTATTTTTTTGTGTGCGCATGTGTGAAGCAAATGCATCTTCCAAATACCTGTTCTGAGATATTTCTAAGTTTCTCTTCTCGAAAATCTTCAGCTCTTCCTCCCACCCCTTTTCCAAGCCCAACACCACATATCCAGTATTTTCCAATCTTTTCACTGGCAGCCTCCACACTTACATTCCTCTCCCAGACACTACTCTCTCACATTATTTCCTAAGGCAAACAATAGCTTTTGTTGCTTCCCAGAGCTGATAGTGCCATTTGGGAGGGCACTACTATAATTAACTCTGGCATCAGCCCTGTGATTTATCTCTGTCAACTGAGTTTTAGCAACACCAATAATGCAAGGGGTTGGATCCATTATCAAACCAGTACATTTCAAACACTGAATGAGCAAAGTGATGGACATTTCTTCATCTGCTTCCAGCTCCCACAAGCACAGCACCTTAGAAACCAGCCTTAGATTTCTACTGCTTATAGCAAGTCATGGTTCATATAGTCCCATCTACTTCTTAGTCCTTAAATTTCCTTTACTACCAAGGACATTTTCCTATGCATCTACCTTCCTGTATATATTATGTACCACCTGGAAAAGGGAATGAGGAAACTCAAATTACTTCAAGAGTATTTAAAATATACAAACTATCCTGTTAATTCCATCCAATTCAGCACATGACCTCACAGAGGTAATTCATGTGCCAAAGCAACACATTTGGTTCAAGAACTTCCTAAAATATACTTCACTGGAGGCATTGTCTGGCAAGTGTTGCAATCTGTGTTCTCCACTCTTCTGTTCTTTCCTAAGATGTCAGACAAAGGCTATAGGAAATATAATGATTTGGCCTGGTCCTGGCCTTTGTTACCTTGTTATAATCCCATTGCACCACCCTCAGGTACCAGAGCTGTCCTACCTCTTGTATGCACAGGTACATCAGGTCAGCTACTTGACTTTTCTGACAGTGGGAGGCTGATTAGCTCAAGAATAAAACCCCCCTGATAATTGTCCTACACTATTTTCAGGATCCTAAATTGATATCTTTGTAAGGTGGGCATAGTTCCCTGGATTTTTAACAAAGCATAGATGTGGTGGGCTACAGATAATCCTAGTGAAAACTGTGTAGGAATAAAAGAAGTAAAGGTGGCAAGTTTATACCTTCTCTGGCTTCATGACAAATGTCCCAGGAATAACTTAAAGTTATTCTCTTAAATACTTGAATTTTCTTACAATACTCCCTTCACAGGGTTATTTTGTTCACCTGTGCAGGAATGCTTGGAAGGGCGCCATTCATTAGGATCGCTCTCTGCTATTTGAACATCCTAGAAATTTCACAGTAGCTGTCATTAAGACAGCTTTTTACATTTCATTCTAATTATGACTGCTTTTGTTGTTTAAGGAAATTGCAGAATTAATATATGTCATCTCATGATGTTATGTCAGGTTTTAGGATCAGGGTGGCCCCTTAGACCTATAACAGACGTGCTCTGTGAATCCCCCCTCCCTCCCCAAAAGGGAAGAGAAAGGGAATAAGGGAGAGAGACTGAGGGATCAGAAGAGGAAACTAGAAAAGTTTTAATGAAAATTAAAAGAACAATAAAAAATGGAATATATACAAATATATACAAAACCAGTATTTAACCCAGCCCCACTGATGGTAATTACATCACCATCACCATTGATGCTGTGGAGCAGGCACCAGGGAAGTCCCAGAGAGAGCCCCACAGCAGACGGGAGCTGTGTTCAGGAGCTGGATTCTGGTACCGGGTTCAGGAACACACAGATCAAGATCAAAGGCAGAACGGACAGAGGTCTCCAAGAATGTAAGGAAACTGGAAGAGGATGTGAACCAAGCTAAGCAAAGCAGACCAAGAAGGCAAAGAGAGGAATAAGACCCTCCTGATCCCTCAGCTCTATACCGAATATGACGTCTATGGGATGGAATCCCTCATTGGTCAGTTTAGGGTCACCTGCCCTGTCCGTCCCTCCCTGCAGGTGCAGCCTTTCACTTTCTGCACCCCCCAGTGTGGTACACAAGATCCACCAGTGGCCTTGGTCTGCACACCGATCCTTGGTAGTAACTCTAAACATGAGGTGTTATCACTGCTAGAAGCAGACACTGCCTGTGAGAACAAGCTGCTAACTCCAGACAGTGTAGTTAGAAGAACAGCTGAAAAGTAAAATCACTGAAGAGAATTAGTTCTGTTCTGTTCTCGCTCAAACCATGTTAGAAAGCATTTAATTCTGGACAAAATAAAATGTCTGACAGGAAACCATTGATTTGTAGTCTTTTAAATAGTTAAGAATTTGATACTCATCTATTTTATATAAACCCATGTATTTAAAAGAGAAACACTGATTTCCTGAGAGATATGAGCTTTTGTAATATTTTTAAATGAATTATTTTGATTACCAATTTAATCTGTATGGGTATTTACAGAGTATTACTTTAAGCATTCAGTAGAGCCAAAGGAAAAATGCCAGGAAAAACAGTAGTTGCATGAGAATCTGGAGTTCTATATCTAATTCTCCTGTACATGTCCAACATATAATCTTTGGGGATTTTTTCCCCTTATTAAAAAAAATGTTAGGGTAAAATAAATCAGGCAGGACATGGACATTAAAGAAACACTCCATCAGATAGTGCATCATACAATGATTCCAGATAAAAGAGCTCTTCAGCATGTGCCATTTGAGACCCAAAACTACTGTGATTAAAAGAAAAAGAGTGGGGAAGAAAGAGCCTCAAATCTTTTCATTTTCATAAAGAATCAAAGTGAGTGTGTTTTAGGATAAGTTCTTGAATAACAGCAACACTGTTACTGCATGCTATGAAGAAGCAATTAATGAAGTAATTGTGCTTAGGAATGTATTTACTGTGTGTAAAATTACCTGTCATGAAAACTCATGCTTTTTTCAACAGATATCTTTGCATTTCTTGAGTAGAACAAACTGCAGGTTGTACAAAAAAAAAAAAAAAAAATCAGTAAATAGTTATTCATCTAGGTTAGCAACACAAACATGCCTAAGGCTAGGAAAGATTCATAACTTATTTTAAATCTTTCCAAATGTCTGTCTTAACAGAAATAATACTGATTTTAGAATTTTATCACTCTTCCTCCTTAGACTACAGTAATCAAATCATTGCTTTAAGTAATTCCTTTTCACTTTAATTGCACCTTTTTAAAAATAGGTTAATATCCATATTTAAACTGTAGATTTTATGAGTTATACTTATTATGCAACCCATTAAAGTTTTATAGTCTTTGCAGAATAAAACAATCATTGATCTTTTTCATCTGAGTGCTATTAAGACAAAGGGTGTAAACATCAACTGATTAAAACATTATTTAAAATGCTTTATAAAATTTAGTTTTAAGTAATTCCACTCATCAAGACTTGACAAATCTGAAGAGTACTTCATTTAATTTCTTTTACTAGAATGTTTTGCATGCAAAGCAAAAGCCTGAGGACCCTCAGTCCCCAGTAAAGGCTGTTCTATTGCCTTTGCCTTGGATACTATGACTTTCCAACAGGAAGCTGTCAGCGGAGTGTGCAGTACCCTTCAGCAAATGTGTCAGGCAGGCTGAGATAACTCAGAAAGTCTATTCTTTCACTAGTAGTAATCATCATTGTCATCATTGTCTCTGTCTATACTGCTGAAGACCGTCCTCAAGAGCTCCTGGCACCTGAGGCACCAGAGGATAGCATGACTAAGGACTCTTCCCTGGTTGATGAGAACAGCTGAGTAATCTGGACATCCATAAATCCATGGGTCCTGATGGCGTGCATCCAAGGGTGATGAGGGAGCTGGCACAGGTCATTGCCAGACCACTCTCCATTATCTATAGTAAGTCATGGCACACAGGAGAGGTGCCTGGGACTGGAGGAAGGCAAACATCACCCCAATCTTCAAGAGGGGCAAGAAGGAGGACCCTGGTAACTATAGACTGGTCAGCCTCACCTCCATCCCTGGAAAGATAATGGAGCAACTTATCCTTGACACTATCGTTAGGCATGTCAAGGACAAGAGGGTCATCAGGAGCAATCAACACGGTTTTATCAAGGGGAGGTCATGTTTGACCAACCTGATAACCTTTTACAAGGACATAACCAGGTGGATAGATGATGGTAGAGCAGTGGATGTGGTTTTTCTTGATTTCTCTAAGGCATTTGACACTGTCTCCCACAGCATCCTTCTTGCTAAACTGAGACAGTGTGGTCTGCTTGATCAGGTAGTGAGGTGGATTGGGAATTGGTTGAAAGAAAGAAGCCAGAGAACTGTGGTCAATGGGATGGAGTCCAGCTGCAGGCCTGTAACCAGTGGGGTTCCACAGGGGTCGGTGCTGGGACCGGTTCTGTTTAACCTGTTCATCAGTGACCTGGATGAGGGCACAGAGAGCACTGTCAGCAAGTTTGCTGGTGATACCAAGCTGGGTGGAGTGTCCAACACCCCAGCAGGCTGTGCTGCCATTCAGCGAGACCTGGACAGGCTGGAGGGTTGGGCAGGAAGAAATTTGATGAAATTCAATAAGGGCAAGTGCAGAGTCCTGCACCTGGGAAAGAACAACCCCAGGTATCAGTATAGGCTGGGGACTGAGCTGTTGGAAATCAGTGAAGGGGAAAAGGACCTGGGGGTCCTGGTTGATGGGAGGCTGACCATGAGCCAGCAGTGTGCTCTTGTGGCCAAGAGGGCCAATGCCATCCTGGGCTGTATTAGAAGGGGTGTGGCTAGTAGGTCAAGAGAGGTTCTCCTGCCCCTCTACTCTGCCCTAGTGAGGCCACATCTGGAATACTGTGTCCAGTTCTGGGCCCCCCAGTTTAAGAAGGACATGGAACTGCTGGAGAGGGTCCAGCGCAGGGCTACAAAGATGATTAAGGGAGTGGAACATCTCTCTTATGAGGATAGACTGAGGGAGCTGGGGCTTTTTAGCTTAGAGAAAAGAAGACTAAGAGGTGATTTAATCAATGTTTATAAATATATGAAGGGTGAGTGCTGGGAAGATGGAGCCAGGCTCTTCTCGGTGATGCCCAGTGATAGGACAAGGGGTAATAGGTTGAAGCTGAGGCACAGGAAGTTTCATGTAAACATAAGGAAAATTTTTTTCCCAGTGAGGGTGACGGAACACTGGAACAGGCTGCCCGGGGCGGTTGTGGAGTCTCCCTCTCTGGAGATATTCAAGACCCGCCTGGACGCGTTCCTGTGTGACCTGGTCTAGGTGATCCTGCTCTGGCAGGGGGGTTGGACCAGATGATCTCTCGAGGTCCCTTCCAGGCCTTGATATTCTATGATTCTATGATCAGTTAAACAAACAAGCATGTGAGATATTTAGATCCCATTGATTGTTTTAGCAATAACAAGAAAACACAAGCAAATGAAAAAAAAAAAAAAAACAAACAACAAACCACAAATATTGCTCTAAGTCATTTTTAGGTTATGTCCAGAGATCATTTCCAGCCTACAATACTATTCATAAAAATGCTTCCAAGTTTAGACTCCATAACTTACTGTACAGATACATACCTAACAGTGTAGTCATGAGCTTATACAAACAGGGTACTTCTACCTCAGACCTTTTCAGCTAATTATGGATGAGAGAATTGGTGGAAACTAGTTAGAAGTCCACCCATTCTCACATGGCAAAAAGAAGCAGCACAAACATTTGTTCTTCAGCCATAAGGTGCTGAGTGACTGGAGAAACAGTGAGCTATCAAACAGATGGTGGAAATGAATGTGCTATATGCTCAGCCTGCATGAATAACAACATCCTACCTACATGCATAAAATAAATACATCTGCAGGCAGCAACTGTCAACTGACCACCAGCATTTAGACATCTGTAAGTATCCTGAGTGAGGCCACAGAGCTGAATGCCAATGGAGTGCTATTACATATACTGGAAATAAGTCTTCCAGATAAATCAAAACAGATTTACCAAAAGCACACATTACACTCCAAAAACTGGACAGCAACCAAGAAACAGGTATGTCTGGATAAATTCCATCCACATTAAAGTTACAGAGATGAATTCAAGGATAGGTATTATAATGTTCAGCAAGGTGAAATGACACAAACTTAGGCTATTTTAAGGTAATCTTAACATTTGCTTCCCAGGGGAATGTACATCCTAGAAACCCGAATTTCTACTGAAAGCAATCACAGAAGGTTGGCACACCCTTGATACAAATTAAATTTAAATAAAATAAAACATTTTAATGGATTTTATTTTTTAGTGGTATCTACCCATTTGTACTTACGAACTAAGTTCTCTAAGCTCTCAACTACTGTACTTTATGTGGCATGAGGTGACAGCTGCTTATCATAAGCATGGGAGACTGGTAATTACCTAATTGGAACATAATCCTAAAACGGTTCAAATAAGTTGTGAGGCATAAGAGAGTGGGTTGGGTTGGAGGGGACCTTTCAAGATGATCAAGTCCAACCACCCCTGCCATGGGCACAGACATCTTTCACGAGATCAGGTTGCTCAAAGCCCAAACCAACCTGACTTTGACCACTTTAAATGATGGGATATCCACAACTTCTCTGGACAACTGTAAGAGCCTGGCTATTGTGTGCCTCAGACCTTGTGTGGTGATAAGGTCTGGAAAGACCTGTCTGGAAGGGAGAGGTGTTGATTGCTTTTAATGTCTCTGTGCCCCCCCTTTGCCTCTTTGCAGATATGCCTTAACAAAAGAAAGAGATAGGTTCTGCATAGGTGGGACTCTGTCTTTTCTTTAGTTAAGTGCTCCTGCTGACTGCGCCATGGGGGAGGTGGATGGCAGACGCCACACTGCTTCTAACTCATGGAGCTCATGCAAATCAACACCACTTTCTGTGGAAGTTGGGAATGCCACACAGATACCTCAAGGGTATACAAGGGACAGAAAAATATTAATTAGTGTGCACCCACCACCGAAGAACTGAAGACTTGGACTGATCCAGTGAGACGTCGCTGGATCCACGGGTGGTGATAACCTTTTCTCTTTATCTTACTCTCTATCTCTCTTACTCACTCCCCCTTCTCTTTTCCTCTTCTCTAATAACTCTTTCTTCCTCTTCCTCAAGATTAGTCGCACCGTAAAATAATCTCCTACAAAGATTAACACTTTTATCCGTACTGTTTGTTGATTGTTCTATTAGGGAGAACTAATAAACTGTTTTGTTATTGTTCCTCAGAGTCAGTGTTGTGTCTCTGCTGCCCCAGCTGCCCTGTCGTGCAAGGACAGCCTCTTTCAGGGGATCGCAAAGATTCACCTCCCTCATTGTCCACTGAGTGGGATGAGACAACAACCTATTCCAGTGTCTCACCAATCTAAACCTACCCTTTTTCAGTTTAAAAACATTCCCCTTTGATACACAAGAACAGGCAGACAGAGTATTCCTGGAGATTTGGATATACCCTAAACTGCCTCAAAACTGAAAAAAGATGAAGAGCTTAATTTCACCGTGTCTCTTGAGCTGTGAATATTTCCTCTGCATCAGAGAATCAGAGCTTTGCTGTTATTTCAAACAGAGCTTAGGATATAGATTAAGGATTTAAATGTACAGCAAATAAATCTGGCCAATTCAAATAATTGAGTATTTCATATTGATGTTGATTCATTCCTGTTTTGCAAGCACCAAATAAAAAGTTCTAATGCTCAGGATTTTCCTCTGTTTGCTCATTCCCTAATCCCTCTTTTTCCCCTGCAGGTTTGTTAATTAAATGTCCTGGCCAGTGATGAAAATGTTATTATAATAAAGAATTCCTGAACCCAAACATCATTTTTGCAATCGCCCCTATGTTGAAAAATCTTCAGCTAAACAGCAATAGAGAAACAGACTGTAAAGAAGAGTATAGCTATCTTACAGCTCAATTGCAGTGCTATGGAAAGGAAAAGAGCAAGCCAAACCTCCTGTTTCTAGACACCTGTAAATGAGAAGCCATGCACGGAATATCCCCAGAAGCAATAATCCCCTCTGTTTGTCTGACAAATTAACAATTTAGTGGAGTACAGTTCTCCACCTGATAAAGGTCCTTCTCATGGAAATAACATTAAAAATCAGCACAGGTTATATTTCTACTGCCAAGTTCTTCTATAGAGGCAGTATTCCATTTTGATTCACACAAAACTGAGGCCATAGTGTTGTCCCCTGACTATGCTATTCTGGAGTCAAAGAATTCCAATAGCATGTCATCACTACTGTACTTTCAAGTATTTTATATGATGAGGAAAAAAAGTCTCATTATGCTCCTCTGCTCAATTAAGTTAGAAAACATAAACAAAAACCATCATGTAGAGACATAAAAAACACCTCAGTTTATTTTGTATTTATATTATTTGTATTTATACATTTATTTATTTAATTTAATTTTAATTTTTATTATTATTTGTATTTATATTATTTCAGGCTACCAATATTTAGAAAAACTAACATGTATTTCAGATTCCTCCTACACTCTCCGTGACCAAAAGCTATGTCTTATTCATAGCATCCAGAAAATTGGCACATCATTTCTGTAGCACATATCTCTCTTCTAGATAAATAACTATCCAGGACAAGAGCCTAAAGAAAAGACTTTTAAAATGCCTCCTGGCAGCTTTTTGACAGGTTTTCTCCATGTTTCCTGGCATAACCCTTCCCAGAAATACTTGTCAGCAAGTAGGTGTTCTACATTGTCCATTTCTATCAGTAATCTGCCCACAACAGGACACGACTGCATTTCCCAAACAACCACAATGCTACACTCTGTGTGAGCTAACTCAGTAGTTAACAGCAGGCCAGGCAGAGACCAACAGCAGGGAGAAAAGCAGCTCCCAGGGGAAGAAGCCAGACATAATCACCCACTACCAATACCTACAAACACAAGCTTCACCTCTATAAATAAAAAGCATAGTCTTTGTGCTGTCCTGGAAGTTTCTAGGATGTTGCACAGGCTGGTTTTCAGAAGCAAGGAGCACTGCACTGCACTGGTACCCTAAATCAAGCTGCCACTGGAGCCCTAACCTATGGGCAATGGCCACTGTTACATCCTCCTCCTTTCCCAGCTGGCAAATCTCTATCAGGGCAAGGTGAAACACAAAACCCTTAACATTGCACCTCTGGCTATTGACATAGATCAAGCAAGCATGAAAAATGAGGGGACTGAACAGAGATTACTACAGACAGATCATGAGAAAGAGATGTCTGTAGAGTAATGGTTTGTTCTCTATACACGTTTAGTTCAGTTTTGACATTGCCACAGCTCTTTCAAGTCATATGTTTCTAGTCAAAACTGTAATGATGTTTCTTTCCAAAGGATGCTTTTTTGGAAAAGTTTCCACTGGCAAAAAAAGGGAGATCAGGCTTTAATCCGGAGTTAGGAAGGAGCTTTTCAAGCAACATCCCTATTTCTGCTTACAAACTCAGATCTTCAACATTGTGAACCTCTTCCACTACAGGTTATGCTCACACTACGGTCTACAAAGTGTGATATATTTCCTTTTACAATTTTTTCAGGAAAATGGTCAGCATAGCCTTCAAAGAACAGACAGACAAGGAGTGCAATGCATTGTCTGATTTTCCACCTAGTAATGGCAAATGTCTCAAATTTGCAAACTTTAAATTCTGTTTCTCGGGAGGCTGAAATGCATCATTCCGAGAGCTTCAGAAACAAGCAAAACCTGGTTTCTGATACATCAGTGCTTTCAGGAGGATGGCCTTTGGAGTCTTTAAAAAAGATCGGAGGTTTTTTTTCCCTCTGGGAGGATCACATAAGGCTGGTGCTAAATGAAGCATTTCATCTTAGTCCAAGGACTCAGATAAATATTTTTCTACAAGTTAATTAACTTTTAGACTTTGATGTGTTGTGAAATTTCTTTGCAACCAGACAGTGGCTCATGAAGAGAAACACCACATATGCACATTCACATGCACTCAAGGACCAGCATGTATTCAAAAAAACAACTAAAACTTTGTGTCTCTAAGAACTAGTTCTTAGAAGCACAAAGACTTAAAAGCTTCTCAAGTTGTAGATGAAAATGCAGTAGCGTAATAAACGTTTGCTAAACAATTGCAAACATTTTTGAGAATGGACAATGTCGTTATTTTTCTAATCTTCTGACAATCTTATTTTTAAAAGCTACATAAGCTTTGTTTATAGTCATACTTTCTCTCATTAAGAAAATTTAGCCATTTAAATCCGATACACTTGATTGATCATTTTATATGAGATAAACTTGCAATGAACTTGTTATTCTTCAGAGTCTTCACCAGTGGGTTGTTTTCAGTTTAAACAGCTGTGTTGTTAAAATTTCTTTTTACATACGACTTGAGGGTACTCATTTGCTTTACAATTAAGAACACAGCACCTACAAATGTTCAGCTAACCAGATTGTTAATTGGTATGTTTGTTTTACGCTTTCTTGTATAAACAGAAGA
Source organism: Todiramphus chloris collaris (assembly GCA_025345505.1). Lineage (NCBI taxonomy): Eukaryota > Metazoa > Chordata > Aves > Coraciiformes > Alcedinidae > Todiramphus > Todiramphus chloris. Next base: position 8,504,419 of record JANVCC010000019.1, read on the forward strand.
TGTTCCTCCTGAAACTGAATGGTTTAAAAGTTCACATATTATCTTCCTCACATTTCCCTGGTTTCTCTCTTTTTACTTTTCGCTGTCCTTAGTGCCCAGAGATATTACTGATAAACAGTTGCACACCCCATGTTACCTCTTCTATTCTCTGCTCTGATGAAAGAGTTTCTCTTTGTAGAAATTAGTGCTGAATGTTTTCTTCAGAGGCAGACAGCAAAGACTAAGCTAGCTTTAGAGCAAAATAATCAGTAACACAGAAAGTAATCTTATGTTTGTCATAAAAACACAGTCCAAAAATGTTATAAAATAACAACACTTTGATATTATTTGTGATACTTAAGATCAGCATTTGCTTTTGTTAGCTCTTGTGTATGTGCCTGAGATCTCCATTGGCAAGTCACTTTTGCTTTCACCTCTTCTAATATTTCTATTCAGTTCACCCGTATCCTTAAATTCCCTTAAGATTTTCTTTATATAAAATTAGAAGCATAACTCCTTGATAAATGGGAGCATTACCTCTGAAAACTTAAAATACAATGTCAGCACTTCTATCATTTGATCTCTGAGTGGAATTTAATATATCAGCTGTGAATAGCTTATGACCTGTCCCATAATGTGGGATTCATCTAACTAAATGTAGATGCAGCTGAGCCAGTACCTCATTATAGTCAGCAGAGATGAATGGGAATGTTCAGGGTTCAATTCACCTCACGCTAAAGTAGACATATAGGGTGCTTGCATTGCAACATACATTTATATATTTTTCTCCACTTTAAAAAAATGGAGAAATTGCTATTTTCCTCCATTATCTTTTGCAAGGAAATTTAGGCTGATTAGCTCTGATGCCTATGACTATCACAACCAAACTCTCAAACTGAGTTAGGATTGGCATAATCAGAGACCACTTTTTTCCTCTGAAACAAGACTGAATTTTTACTCAAGGTTTTCCTTGCCTATCCTCTTCTCAAGTGAAGGCTGTTGAATAGTGGCCGGTAACTGGCCACAACTCTGGACTTCCTTCTAGCCTCTGGGGAAGTAGCCCGCATATACTGCCAAACTCATTACTTCCTGTGGAATTGTGCAAGGGTTGAGAGGTCTTTAGAAACCCATTTGCTAAGACATAATCTATGACACTTATGTCTCAATCAAGGGTATAGTTAACTTATCAACAACAAGAGAGTCCAGTTCAGGTATCCTTTTACTGACCACCTGCTTGGCCTTGATGCTTCTCTGTTGACACTGTGTAGGTTTGTCAAAGAATATAAAGCATTAGCAGCAGATAATCATCGTTCACAAGCATGCACATTTAAGAAGGTAATTTTCTGGTTAAACACTTGTCTTCTGTCTCACATTAACATACTCAAAGATGTTGTCAGATGTCCTGTTTAAAGTCTAATATGACTTGTGCATTACCTTCTCCTTAGGCTGATAATACTTAGCAGCAGCTGATGTATCTCCCAAAGTTTCATCAGCTTGGAGAGTTTATGGAAATACACAGAACTTCTCAGCTAGCCTACATGTTTGGAGGATGCCATTAACGAGCTCTGGCCTATGAGCTAAACATAGCAACATTCAATAATGTACTGTTCAGAATGAAAATGTGAATACTGAGGATGATGCATGTCAGCACACATGATGAGAAGGCAAAGGTCACATTGCAAGGCAAAGATGATGAGCAGCAAGGCAGGTGGCAACAGCTGTGATGACAGCATCATCACACTCAGAACTGACATAGTCGGCAAAGGTGGACTTGGCAGATGGCCACATCATAGGAGGCAATACTTTGCACAGGAACGAACTTCAGAGTGCTATCAAAAAGAGATGCTATTCTCACTCTTAATACCTAGGCTCAATTTACTGAAAAAATGGAGAGGTGAGGGATCTGTAAAGCCCAACTAAAGTACTTATACCAAATGATATCATTTGGTATAATATATATAATATATAAGTGGTATATACCACTGAGATGATGGCTGGGAATAACCGGGTTTTCATAGGAGTCTATTTTTACTTTCTTACTTCTAAATTAATACTGGCACATCTTTCCCCCCTCCTTCTGCCCCAGAAGAAAATGCAAATTTAGGGAAAAATGCAAGATTACAATTATTTATTAAAATTAATCATTAAAATTCCATTTGAATTATGCAGATTTAAACAGATTTAAACAATCTGAATCCTCTGAGCTATGGCAATTCTTGAAGAAATGAAAAATTCTAACAGACAACTTCTAAAAATTCAGCTGGCCTATTGCATTACATACTAACAGTGATCACAAAGCAGAATTGTTAAAAAAAAGCCCTAAAGCATACTAAAGAAATCTAATGGTTTATCCATTTCATTATGAGTTAACAGCAACTAGGTTAAAACCAGCACTTTAAAAAACTTTGATGCATACCTATATGCATTTTAAAATTTGGGGGGTTTTTTTTGGTAATAAAAAAGTGTCTTTGTAATAACAATTCTTTGGCATATTGTTTCTGAGCATTTTAAGACTTGCAGCTTATAATTTCTCTGATTTCTATTAATGCTGTGAATTTTTTGAATTTAAGAATAAATAAATATTTTTTACAATTAGTTTATTTTAATTTCTTTAAAGCAAAGTGAACATCCATAAATGCTACAGAAATGAACAGTTAATTACAGAAATATCCAATTGACTACTACAAATTGCTTCTAGAATGGGCATATTCTTTTACTACTCTTAATTATTGTAATTAAGAATTTTGCATGTTAATTAGAATTGGTTTGGCATGGCAAATTCCACCCCTCTCTCTCACTCAAAGTAGGTAAGCATACACATTCTTAGGTGTTGGGGTTTTTTTTTAATCTAAATCTAGTATATGTAAATAAGAAAAAGAAATTCCCAGAGCATGTTCAAATTAAAAAGGGACATAATTCTAAAAAGTCAAAATTAACATAAAACCAGTTTAGCCTTTTCTTTACTTTTCCTTTTGATCATTAAATATCTCAGCCAGAAACAGGAAAAATGGAAACATTCATGACATATTTCACTAAAATATTGAAAATACTTGAGGAATAAGATTTCTATAATCAGATAGATAGTATGACCAAGTAAAAAAGGTACTGAAGAGAAATCTAATCTTTTTTTAACCAATGGCATGAGAAATAACATCCTAACCTTAAAAAAATACACTGAATTGTTTGGCAGTGAATAGCTCATATACCAGCTAAAGCTGATCTCATTCTTACATTAATTGCCATGACAGTTTCATCTTTTGTATCATCCCCCCCCCCCCCCCCCCCCCCCCATCTGTAAATTTTCAGTATTTCCCAGGAAGCCTGCTAGAGATGGGATGTAGAATACCATCACTCAAAGAGTTTCACTCTCTGAGAGTTGCAGCAAACTGTAAGCTAGTGAAACTCTGCATGTCTTAAATTAGAGTGGGAAACTCACAAGCTCTGGGACTGAATATGGCCTGAAACTTTACTGCACGTCACTTGGGATCATATAATTTTTTCCTTTACATTATTTCTGACTAACACTCAGCTAGGCTTTAATTTATGGCCTACCAGTGTGTCTGAAAGAGCTATTTGGCCCTCAGTAAGGACGAGAATATTCCAGGTTTAATTGAGTACATAAAATTCTAGTTCGTGCCCTCTTGAGTCTTCCATGGAAACTATGGCTCACTGAGACGGACAGTAACTGTTAGGAGTGTACTTACTGCATTGAAGTTGGGGAAGAGGTTGACTGCTGCGGCAGTGTCCAGAGGAAACGGAAGAAATGGTTTAATATCCAGTGATGGCTGCAAAGGTGGAGCAGGAGGACGCACTAGGGCTGGAAGAGCAGGGCTCTGGCATGTACCACCTAGGTGTAGAAAAAGACAGAATGCATTCAGCAAATACTACTCATTAGAGGGCATGGGGGGGGGGGGGATTGGGGGGGGACGGGACACCAACACAAAAAAACCCCAAAACAATAAAAAGCCAATATTGTATTAAACAAATACACTTTCATTTGTCCACAAATTACTGCATTATTGAAAAAGCACACAGATGATTTGGTGACTGTTGGTCATAATTCTTTGCCAGTAATTGCTTCAGGTATCTATCATTATTTAAAATTAGGCAATAAACCATTTCTCTCCCTGGATTTTCTGTAACAATAGTTCAGCATATGTCTGACTTGCCTTTAGAACTCCAGCTAGTATAATTCTGCTATAATTTCAGTGTTTCATCCCAACCCTTTTGCTCAACCCTCCAAAGGCAAACTGCTGCAGAAGAGCAATAACTAACTGTTCAGCTCAGTAAAAGTCATTTGCAGCCTTTTGGTTTTTTTAATTAAATGCTCATTCATGAAACTTACAGCTTTAGAGTCAACCTAAACTTCACAAACGCAACATACCTTGCTGCCTCAACAGTTGATCAATACAAATTTAAACGAAGAACAATTTCAGCAGCCTCCGAAATTCTGTTTATGGGAAGGTACTGACACTTTCTGCTCTTGCAAGGGGTGGAGCTAATTCAGACTACATCTGAAAGCTCCTCCTGGCTAACACTACCAACCACCAGCTCTGTGGGAATGTAATGCAAATGAAGTAATCCCTTTGCATATCAATAAGTAACTACCTGTTTGCAGTGGGCCCTATTCTACTTATTTGTTTGCCCCTTGACACATTCAGCTAAAAGCTGGAAGGATCTGAGCTCATTCTCCACTTCCAGTGTCTCCCCTGTTTTGGTTGCACTCCAAAACATCAATTCCCAATTAGGACTATTTGGATCCTAGGAAACTGTTAAAATATGCCAGTGTTCTTCTAATCTGAGAGGCAGGCAACAGACTGTAAAAGCTTGCTGGTAAGAGTCCAAGAAACAAAAAAAAAAAAAAAAAATGTAATGAGAGTTTTACCCCACTCACTGAACAGAGACACAGGCAGACAGACCAACAGAGGGAGAGATCCAAAATCTGTTTCTTTTTTCCCTCTCGTACATACAGATGCTTCATTAGACAAGCCACATACATACTTAAGAGCCTAAATACTATGTAGTCAGAATGATATACAGAGTCTCTCCATATTTGGCCAACAAGTCTGCTAATAAATTTTGCAATTTAATGTGTCTAATTGAGGGCTAACAGCACAGGATTTAATTCACCGGTTGTAGCAGATCATCCACAGTTCTGCTTCTAGGTATAAAATCAACTGGAACCAAATTTTCAAAGACAGTATTTTTTGCCAACCTTCATCTCCTCTGTGAAGTATTTCACTAAAAATTATTAAAAGGAAAACATCACCCACTAGTAAACAAAAAGTACTGGATTAGGGTTCACACCAGTCTCAAGCTAGTTTTTGCCCTAGAGTAACTTCCATTTTTGGAGTAATTTCTACATTTACCTCAATGAAAGAGTGTACCAAATCACTCTTTGAATGCAGCAGATAAGGACACGGACAAGAAACTCTGCTTTCCACAGCTCACCAGCATAGAATCATCAAGTATTTCATGATTGCCAAAGGTTTGGCAAATGCTACATTCCCATGGTATTATTTAAAAAACAGTGCAAGAATAAGTCTAACAGGTCAGAGCGATGATAAAGAGTATTGAACAGACCAACCTTACTCCCTCTGAATAAGAAAGACCCATAAAGATTTTTTTTTACATGCTGGAAACAATTTTTCTCACATAACACTTTTAGAGACCAAGTGGAGAAGTCACTCTTACTAAGAAAACCTCACTAAGAAGTCTCCAGGTTGCACTCGAGATTGTACAGAATCACACAGAATCACCAAGGTAAGCATTTGCCTGGCAATAGCAAGGAATCTGAAGCTATCCTACAATTCACAGATGCAAATGTAAACTGAAATGAGAAATATCACCTGTATTTGGGGACCCAGATTGTTGAGTGTATTATCTCAGTGTTATGTAGGAGAGCCTTGTGGGATTGGATTACCTAAAGCAATAGCATTTCTCTCTCATACTCTTCTAGGATACCATACCATCAAGGATGAAATATTTCTATTCAGTGATCCTTCCTTGTGGCATGACTAGGCACTCACCCACCTGCTGCTGCCAGGCAGTGCTGCACAGAGTCATCTGGGGATGAAAACACGCTTTAAAAGGAAAAATTCAGCCAGCTCTGTAGGACCTTGGCTGGGACTCAGAGCCTCTGGAACAGTTTAAAATCTACCACAGTCCTGGCTACAGTGGCACAGAATATAAGTACGTTCAGGAGCACAGCTGCTCTCTGTTTTTGTAATAGTGTCAGACCAAGTCCCCCAATGATGAAGCATGTGATAGGTATCATGAAATTTGAGCTTTTGCTTGAAAGAAATTCTCTAATGTTTATGGCTGCAAAAACTAGCTTCTCTTTCCATTTAACATGCACAGAGTTGTAGTCCAGAATCAGCAACAGAAAACCTGAAGCAATGGCAACCATTTTTGTGACTCAGCTTAACTGAAAAACCTTTGGACAGCAGTTGGGAATGTCGATGTTAACTATTTCCAATCTGATCCATTGGCAGAAAGCTGGAGAGGGGTAGAAACCCACTGCAAAGAGTTTTTGAAGAGCACGTATAGATAAATTCTTATTGTAAAGGTGGCAATATAAAGGGCAGAAATGACGACAGAAGGAAAACATGAGAACTGCGAAAGCCAAACTGAAAATAAAGGTGCACTAAACATGTAAAGCAGAATTTACTTCGTAAGTAAGTGGTGTTATGTGTGACACCAGCATACTTAGATAATGACCACAGAAAGACAGAGGTCCTTTTCAGTTATCCAGCAACACTTATGATCAACGTACAGCAAAGGCTCAATATAAGCCTTTTTGACAGCCTAGCAGCAAGGTTTGGAGTTCCGCTTTGACTATTAAAGCTACAGTAACATCCCACACCACTGACAGGCTTTGTCCACATTCTCTGCTTGATTCTCTGCATTACTACCTGAAGTTCATAGAGACAGACATTCTTGCCAAAAACCTAGGTGTATGCATGGCCTTTATTAAAAGACATAATACTCCCCATAAAATGTAGGGCAGTACAGGTCTAAAGTTACATTTTATAAGAAGAATGGTACAATTTCTTAAAATAGGAGGATACTATATTCATAACATATTTATGAATTCCAGTGTTCTAAGTTAGTGATGTTATAGCCTAAAGTCTTTCTAAAGAAGAGTCTTTCCAGCCTGTTCAGATCCTAAATGGGAGATGAATGTTCCAGACACTTGGGAAATGCGTGTCAATGTTTTTACCTCATGTCAATGTTTTTAGCTTAGCTTTCTTTGTAGGAAGCACCAGAAAAATACAATTTAGAAGCTTAATTAGCTCAGCATTTTAACCAAGACTGAAGTAAACAATTTTTAATGCAGTCAAGATAATCTCTTGGTGAGAAGATCTAACAATACATCCAAGGTAAGTGTGAAGCAAACGAGTTTGAAGAAAAGCTTGCCATAAATCTTTTCCCCTTCTTATATCCCATTGAGACAGTTTTTGAGAACTTCCTCAGTGTCAACCAAACTGTGTATTTTTACACATGGATATGCTTTTGTATCTCCAAGTGGGACTAGACGTTTTGCCCTACCACTAAGTAATCTGTTTTGCAATACAGCATTATGCTCTGAGCACAGACACCCTATGTGTTACAAAGCCAAGTGCACAACAAGAAATTCATCTGCTTTTTGGCATAGTTTGCTGTGGTGGTTTTACCCTGGCTGGGCACCAGGTGCCCACCAAGCCCTTCTATCACTGCCCCCAACCTCCGTCGGCACAGCATGAAAGGAGATAATAAGACAAAAAGAAAAGAGCTGTGGGTTACGATAAATAAAGTTGTTATTCTCTACTTTCTGTTCGCAGACGATGTCAGGCCGAGTCCAGGAAGCAGGGCTCCACAACACGTAGCAGTTGCTCGGAGGACAAAGCAGAATGCCCTCCCATCCTCCTCCTGCCCTCTCCCTTTATAGTTGAGCTGATGTCATATGGTATGGAATATCCCACTGGTCAGCTCAGGTCAGCTGTATCCCCGATCTTGCCTCCCCAGCCTCTGGTGCCGTGTGAGCACTGGCAGTCATAACACGGGTGTGCTACCAACACCCTCCAGCTCCCAGTGCTGCAGCATGAGGGCTGGATGGAGAAAAGCAGCTCAGCCAGACCCACTACACTTGCTCAAGCCATTCTCCTTCAGAAATGACTAGTGACAGGAAATTCAACACTACAACACCTTTCTTGCCTGTACCCAAAACCAAGAATAAACAACAGAAACATTCAGATGAAGAGATAATTTCTGCAGGTTCAGTCTCAAACTGTCCATTCGATAATGAATTGTCACATGTAATTTGTTTTGAGTTGGAATGTGAATAAATACTGCTTTCCCCCCTGCCTCAGTTTTTAATTTAGAGATCACGTTTCACTATGGAATTGAAAATAGATTTTAAAATGAGAAGGCATTCCAAAAAGAATAAATTAGATCTCTTTACAAATGCTAAAGTCTTGACCTTATCTTGAAGACATTTTTGTCACAATTCTTTACAAAAAATTAACAGCTTCTGGGGAAAATGTTTGCTTTAAATGAAATAACATTTTCTGATAAGAAGGTCTCCCAGGTAAATTTTTGTGACCAGTTCACCTGAAATAGCCCCCGGATCAGTGCTGGGTAAGTGTAAACAGTTGTAAGTACTGACCCTAAAATCTGGATTAAGAGAAGCAGAAGGACTGAATATGAACAAAGGAAACTAAAGAAAATAAACAGATATGATAGAGCATGGAGTTTTTTTGAAATACAGGATAATAAATAAAAAGTTTTCTTAAAGTTCCTGGTGGAGATCAGATTCCGTAAAAAACAGCTCAACAATTTGACAACTGCATATTGTTATATTTTGTAACTTGGCTATAGAGAAAGATAGGCAACATCTTCCCCTGTGTAGCCTTTCCTCATACACACTCTTATTCACAACTTGTATTCAACTTCAGATTTAGTTTCCAGAAAAAGGACCACCAGATCTATTATCAAATGGCCTCTCCTAAGGAAATATCCAGCCCAAATTTTGCAGGTGCAAATAACGTAGATAATTTTTTGAAATGCATTTGGAACTTAGAGGTATGTAAACTGGGCAGGAACCCTAAACTAATACCCCATTAATCTAAATCATTTGCACTTCTTCCATCACTATTACCACCATAAACACCAAGTGAAAAAGCAAATCTCTGCAGAATTCCATTTTCATTCCTTCATTACTTTGCAATTCTTTCCTTCTGGCTACATGTACAGCCATTTTCAATATATCAGAGACACCCTAAACTAATGTGCAATTTCTCTTCCATTCTGGAGTCTGAGGTTGTTTTCATTATCATAATTTGTTTTCTCCAAGATAGGGATATTCTGAGGTTTTCCACCCCATCTCACAGTTCTCCCAGTATTTCCATGATAGCTTATTTGAGGTCAGGACAATATACAAATTCTGCCTTGGCAGAAGCTCAGAGAATCTTACAGCTGGTATGACTCAGTGAAGTACCTGGGAGTGCACCACTGGTTTTCCAACTTAAAAGTTAACTTCTAAGTAACTTAAAAAGGCAACTTCAAAAAGTATCACTAATATTTTTCATATAAGATCTTAATATCTGACAGTTCACACCCAGTAAGCATTACAGTATATCCTAGAGAGCCTGACACAAAAGAGAATTTTTTTTTCCTAGGAAATTTTCAAGAAAATAAACTCGGGCTTTTTTAAAGTATAAAAGTGTGGGCAATTCATGTTCTATCTTAAGACAGAAAATCAAACCCAACCCCCCTAGTGGCAATTACATCATCATCATCACCACTGATGCTGTGGAGCAGGCACTGGGGAAGTCCCAGACTGGACTCAGAAGCAGACAGAAACTGGATTCAGGATCTGGATTCTGGAACTAGTTTCAGGAACACACAGATTGGTATTGAAGGCTGAAGGGACAGAGTCCTTCTCAGATGCCAGCCATTAAAATAGAAAGCTTGACCCTGGTGACCCTTCAGCTTTTTACTGAATATGACGTATGTGGGATGGATACCTTCTGGGTCAGTATAGGGTCACCTGTCCTGTCTGCTCCTCCCCACAGGTGTGGCCTTTTACTTTCTGTACCCCTTAGCATGGTATACAAGATTTAACAGTGAACTCAGTCCTTATAGGAGCGTGTATAAGCAAGAGCCTTTCTGTTACTTGGTAGTAGCTATAAACATTGAGAATTATCACTGCTAGAAGTAGAGACTGTCTGAGAAAATATGCCATTAACTTCAGAAAGTGCAGTTAGAAGAGACTGAGCTGAAAAACAAAATCACTGAACAGAATTAGTGCTTTTCTAACTCAAATCAGGACAATAATTTTATTAAAAACTCCTGTATTTTCATGTCCAAGGTAAGTTCAGTTCCATAATAAGTAGCTAGCACCAGAGATGTAACCTGACATGACAAGATAGGCTTCACCTATTTATTTGTAGTTTTTATACTACTGAAATGACTAAAAGATGAACCCAGCATACGGGCAGGTAGCTAACATGCACACTGTACCTTTTATGTGCATAAATAGATACACTTTTAGTTTTAATAGGCTACGTATTATTCTGTGTGGACAGAAAGGAGGTTATTTATGAACAAATAATGTGATGCCTGTTGAGAATTTCTTGCTCAGAAAATCTATTTTCTGACCATTCAAAATGTTAGAACTCAGTTCTTTGTAAGGGTTTTGTTGTTGTTTTGTGTGCATGTGTGGTTTGTTTCTCTTTTTTCAAAAGCTCTTAAAGTGTATTTTTCACAGACTGTTTTTCGGAGAGTGCTTTCATTATATACTAATCCCAAAAGTATTTTAAAAACGAGGATATCCCCATTTAAACACAACATTGTTTCATATAAAACCTCTTAGTTTCAGAAAAGAAAGAAAAACCCCAACTGTATTAAATATTTTACACCCGCTAGAAAAGAACTCTCAAAATGGGGCTCCAACCCCACCAGCCTCAAATCCTGTTGACTCTCCCAAGACAGCTTGAGTAAAAAGTACACTCTGTGTCAATACAAGCTTTCCTTTCATAGGTTTTGCTGTTAGTAATGTTAACAGTGGCTAGTCACTTTGAACAGGATGAATGCAAGACTGTCTCAGCTGTGGAAATCTCTGAGTAATTGATTTTTCAGTTCACTGGGCAAACCAAAAAATAAAGACAATCATGGGGGAAAAAAAAATTATTGTGTCAGCTGAAACATTTCTTTCACCCAAAATGAAATTTTATAGTTTGTACTTGGATACTTAACCATTTTTATTATTTAAATATTGACAAATTTCAAATATCCAAAATGAAACAATCCAAAACTACTCATTACAAAAATATTTTAAACTATTTTCCTCTTTTCCTCCCTTCTCTCTCTTTCTTTTTTTTTTTTTTTTTTAAGTAAAACTCTGCCAGTTTGGCATGAATTGGTACCCAGTATTTGTTTATAGAGTGCATTTTTCAGCACATACACTATTCACCTGGAAAGTCTGAATCAGCTCTGGTCACTTGCTTCTATTCAAAGCATTATTTTGTCTAGAGACAGTATTTATTCTGTGATTCCTGCATAGTGAGCTAATTCAGAAATATAATTATTTTTATTATTAGTTTTAGAAGGCTATGGCTATGTATCATACCGTTTGTTTGGGGTTTTTTTAAGTCTTTTCTTTCACACTTCCTACCATTTTGAAAAACATAACATCATACATCCTGATACAGGAATTTTCATTAGAAAATATACCATCTGTCCACCTAAAGGAGTAATTTCTTTTTTTTTTTTTTTTTTTGTGTAGAATCCTGTTATGATGCTGGACTAGGAAAATGCAGAGACAAATTTGCATGAATACTCTGATATCCATTATCTCCTTTCATTATTATCCTTACTTTTAGTAACCATGCTCAGGTTCTTGCTCCCTTTTTGCTAACTTCTTCCCTCCTGCTCCTCTGCCATTATCCATCTCCATGAACAGACAGGTGGGCCTAGGTTATGGAGAATGAAGTCCAATCTGTCTGAATAGGATGAAAGTGCACAGCACTCTGCAGACCTTACCCACCTCAGGCCACAAGGATCCTAATGTCAGAGCCTCCATGAACCTCACAAAGTGTCACCACCTCTTTACCCCCCATCTGGAATATGCTATGCTCCACAGAAAACACTTTGCCAATTAAAATATTTTTTAAATTCAATAAAATCTACTGAAAAAAACACAATCAGATCTTCAGTACTTAACACTGTCTAGCAATGGATTCCACTAACTCACTACAGACATCTTTTATGGATTACAAATTGCACAAGAGCAGCAACTAAGGTTTTTATTTTAGCAGCATGACCTACCTAATTGAGCTCTTCAGAATCCTTTGAGATTTTATTTCAGTTGGTCAGACAAATTTAGATTATGTTTTTCCCATTGGAAGCTGTTGGATAACTGAAAATTAAGTGATCCAAAATGAATGTTCCATTTTGTGCAAAGTTTTGGCTGTTTCTAGTAGAAAGAAACAATTAAGAACTTGTCCAATTTGGCCATCTTGCTTATTACCAGCTTCCACACCAAGTAACAGCCAAGCCAGCTACCAGAGAAGCAGAACGCCAAAGACTGCCAGCATCATGGCTTTGGAGAAGATACACAAGAAGACTGCCCATGAACCTCACCTATCCTACTGCTTGAGAATAGAGGAGCTTTTTATTTCTGTTTGCCTCATAAAATAAAATCAAATGTTAAATATCCAGCCATCTTATTTTTCTCCATGCAATTCTAGTGTTAATTCTCAGGACACTTCTACATGGAAAGAGATTATCCTTATTTTTCTGATAGGAACCTAGGACGGATAGCACAAGTCACCTACTCACAGCTCATACAGGAATCTGTAGAAGATCAAGGAATCGAGCCCTAGGTCCCTGAATTTAGTGTACTGAGCACTGTAACATCCTTCCCAGGCTTTAGTCTAGTAGTGAACTGAACACAGTTTCACTCAGATTGATCTCATGATAGCAAAGACAGTGTCAAAACCTGTTCTTCCTTCCCAGCCATAAATGCTATAGGGAAGGTGAGTGAAAAGAGGAGTCCACATCTGCACTAATAGTTCTCTTTACTATTGGCACACTAGGTATTCCCAATTCTATTCTGTAGTTCCTTCCCCTGCTGCTCATGTTTTATACAACTTTCTGCTTTTTATACTAAGAAAGTTAACCCAGGGAAGTAAAAACCCTATCTTGCCTAGAGTTAGGAATATATAGTAGTATCCTGACATTCCTACCACCAAGCAATAATACCAGGCCAGAAAATTTTGTCCAGATATCGAAGGAAAAACATCTTTCTCTTTTTTTCTCATGATTGTAAGGTCTTCATCTTGGCTAGCTATTCCCATACAGAACAGTTACCATCACTATCATTTCCAGCTTGCATCAGAAAGACTTACATCCAGACTAAAGCTAAGGTGCAGCCTGAGCTCAGTGGGAAGCATGGATGTTTTCAGAGAAGCACTGCAATCTAATGAAATCAGAGGAAGGGCACAGCATTGCAAATGTGAGTTTCCCCAAAACTGCATGTGCAGTGTTTATTTGCTGAAAGCTGTAGAGAAAGACATTTTGTGACAGTGCTATACTGACTGCATCATTATTGACTAGTGCATCATGTATGTGCCCTAACCAGCAGGTCAAAGTATGTGGTTAGTAACCTCTACTAGAAATCAACTACACCTTAACAGATGAAAGCAGCTATAAGCCCATCAAAAATGTTGTTACTAGCTAAAGAGATATAAGTATTGAATAAGAGGGAGGAAGCTGCTGAAGGTCATGAAGAGTTATCCCAAAACATTCCCTGCTGATCTAGATCTAGTGGGAATCTCTGAACAGATCCTAACCACAAAGACTTAAAAAACACCACCATAAATAAATAAAGCAAAAATACAAGCATCAGCCAAGTATAATATAAAACACATTAACTTTAAAGCTTCGCAGTTTTTGACATTTAAAAAAAATCTTTGACCTGGCATATTCTACAGAGATTTTTTTAATTTTTTTTTAAAGGTTATGTTTATGGTATAATGAGCACAGATTTCCAAGGGTTATTAATCAGAAGAACACTGTATTGCAACCAGACTTTCAAAGATTTTTTCATTTTTATGATGAATATATTAGCAATTTTAAAAGTGACATTTTTCAAAAGCATGCTTAGGAAAGAAATAATGATTAACTTCTGATGTCTTTACTTTAAATGAAACAAGCATACAACTGAGAAAAATATATAACTAATATAATGAAATGGACACACTCTACGATGATAGTGCTGTGCAGCAGTGCCTCTTCCATTTAGCACTGACAAAGCTCAACTTCACCAAGTGTTACTAATAATCAACTGGAAATAGTTTTTACACATTTTTAGCTGCATAGTGCAAGTGGAACTTAATGCCAACAGTTCTTGAATGTTTCCAGAGCACCACTTTAGCTCTTCTAACAGCTGTCAAATCTCTGCTGTTTTACTGAATAACAGGTAGATCGACTTGGGAAGTGACTGAGTTAGGAGAAGGATGGCAGAATCCCAGTCAAAAGAGTCTGCCCAGGTCAAAGCTCCACAAAGAGAGATGAAAGGAATTATGGAGAGAGGTGCATATATAAAAGAGTGATGGGAAGTCTATGGTTATATAGGTCTACTTGGCTGCTGGTATTACGGGTAGCACACAAAAATGGACATGAAAATACCTCCATGAATCTATGCCAGTGTTGCACAGACTGGGCCAAGATTCCCACCCTGAACTAACCTCACAGTTTTTGTGTACACAGGACTGCCAATGTATATGTTCATTACAAAAATGCATACTTACTGAAATAAAACAGCATTTTTCATTTTTCTTTCCCCTACATAAAGATGTAAATACTTACACAATACATCAGAACTATTACTGTCTCCAAATTTTGATCCACAAAAACCAGCCCACATACATATTTAGAACTATTACGTTTATGGTCCTTCACAAGTAAGCAGAAAAATATGTGGCATCATTTCTTACTGAACATTAATAGGAAGAAAACAGAGTGGAACCGAAAGCACAGGATTTACAAATGGATAATGAGAGCAGCTACAGACATATTAGACAAAAGTAACTTTTAAAGGACAGGCTCTTCTACAAAAAGCATTACTCTGTTCATGGTGGCTTGAAATACACTTTTTAAGACAAATTATATATCATATATTAATCTTTCCTATATGTTTTCCTAAATTAAAGATACGACAAGTTATTTGACTTAGGAATTTTTCCCACCAATGAAATACCTGATTTCTTACTCTGAATGAAATGTCTGAAGTTAGTAAAGAAAAGCAAATCAAATCAACAAACATAAATATCTTTGAAACTACTCTTTTTCAGGATTTAAAAACAGGAAAAAAAATTTAGATCATGTGGCCTAAATGTCTCTAAACTCCAACCCATTACTTTTCATAAAACTTCTAATACACTTTAATGAAACTAAACCAGTTCAGCCCTCAGGAGATAAGAGCTGTTTGTGCAAAAAACCCAAAAACCCTGAGGCTCTATCTGTGACCAAGACTTTCTGGAAAAAGAAGCTGATGAAAAATTGAGAAGAGAAAAGAGAGGAAGAGAAGAGGGAAGAGTAGGGAAGAGACGAGACGAGACAGAGACGATAAGAGAGAGAGGAGAGAGAAGAGAGAGAGAAGAGAGAGAGAAGAGAGAGAGAGAGAAGAGAAGAGAGAGAGAAGAGAGAAGAGAGAGAGAAGAGAAGAGAAGAGAAGAGAAGAGAAGAGAAGAGAAGAGAAGAGAAGAGAAGAGAAGAGAAGAGAAGAGAAGAGAAGATGATTTCACTCTGGGGAGTGAAAATTTTTCCCATCTCCTGTAACAGGATACCACCTGAATAGTTAAAGATTAGATTATAACTGTTTTCTTCAGCATTAAGCAGCTGAGGTCTGCTTACACCACACTGCCTTACAGAGATGTGAAATCAGATGTTGCTTTGTTGTCCCTTTGCCCGAAACTGAAGGTTAACTACAATGACTGTAATACTGCAGGTTGGGCATGTTCATAGCACATATGACAAGAGCATGCACACTAACAAGATAGCAGCCTTCCAGCATGAAGAGGTGAGTCATTTAATTCACCAGAAATCTACAGATCATCACCAACTTTCTTAGAATCTTTGCTTTGCTGTACCAATGAACACATTGGCCATTCCTCATTTCTCTGTCAAAGGCTGAGGATGCAAATGATAGTAGTTCTGGACTGCAATACTGAGTTTTGAGTTCAGCAAGGGGTCAACCATGAAAGGAGAGCAGGTGCTGATGAAACCCCTCAACATAATGTTAAAGGCAAGGAGTTTGAATCAATTTTGAAAGGTGGAAAAGCGAAGAGGAAAGAAAGGGAAGTTAAGGGGAAGTAAGAAGACACCAGGCAGAAGGGGCTGTTGGAAATCAATGGGAGAAAATGGAACCTTGGCCAGAATCAATTAGACAGATGTTGTATGGAAATTCTATATCCAGACACAGATTTAGTTTTAATAAAGTTTAAATAGGGTATGTTATAACATACTTAAAAAGTAACAGTTTTGTAACTGTATTGTACCTTGAAAATACTAACATAATTGCCAAAAATACTTATTACAATCACACACTGCTCTTGTGCAATTCAAATGATTTTTTTTTTTTCTTTCTTTTTAAATAGAGATAAATATGTGCCGTATCACATGCTGGAAAACAGTTTCTATGTTTTAAATCACAGTATATCCTGAGGAATGAAAGTTTTTATTTCCTTCCAAAAACCTGTGGGATTGTGCTTCTATAGACACAGTTACAATAAAGAAAATAGCTTCTCCAGAAACCACTAAGTCTCTATATTCAAAAAGTGTAAGGAAAAATAAAAACTATAATGCAATATAATCAATAAAGATATATAACAAAGTTTTATTAGGACTAGTGAAGAAAACACTGCTTTTCCTATCTATGACAATGATCTAACTGGAGAAACTTGCACAGTACTTGGGGTGGATTTGATTTGTGAGTGTATTCACTTCACAAAGGAATTTAGCTTGGGTTTCTAGCAGCCCACAAAAATCCCTTGACCACAGGGCTAGTGTCTTTCTGGGAAACTGAATACACTCTTTTTCAGCAGAGAAGTTCTAACAAAATGGTGATTTATAAAAAAGGACTATGGAAACTTCAATTTTGGCAAGCCTACATTCGATGGAGATGATTTAGGCAAATGTTTTGAGAGCTGGAGTACATGGCAGGTAGTAGGTTGACTGTCCTTCTCTTGATACTTATGAAAATGCTGGCAGGTCCATTTTTATATCTCTACATCAAACCTGCCTATAATTTAAAAGAAAATTTTCAAACAAGGAAAATTATCTCATGACATTCTCTATAGGTGGAGGGAAAACACCGCTGCTTTTGCAGACAAGACACAAAGGACAAAATAATTTTTTGTCCTATTTTCCAGAAACACAGGCATGTCAGGAGCAATTTATCTAATCCATGACATGTTGGATGCTCCAGGCTCCATCCACAGAAATAGATAAAGGCATGTCCTCCACAGATTTAATGAATGGGAATCCCTGCCCGCAGCTAATATAAATTGTGCTTGTTGGTGGGTAATTCTATTGATTACAATTCAGTTACATTTACAAGTGTACACATAAGAGTTTTCAGTAAAGTAGCACAAACTACCGGACAAAAAATACAAACCTAACCCAAAAATATGTTCATATTTTTTTAAGCTATATGATATTAGTTATGATTTCTTATCTTTTCTGTATCCTATCGATATGTTTCTTAATTGTTTTACTATCATGTGACATAAAATTATTCCATGATAAATCGACATGCTATTATTCACTCTATTCAGAACTTTTTCCTCACCCTAAAAGCAAAGGCATTTTTATAGGTTCTGACACAGATTTTGTCACAAGCTTTCCCTAGTTGATGACACAGCTGGTTCCTGTAAACAAAAGGCTGAAGGACAGTATCTTGTCTATCTTTGGTTACCATTTCATATGGACAAATGTCTAAAAGAAAAAACAACAACAATAGCAACAAAAAGAAGAAGAAAAACACTCCATACCACAAAAAAAGCCCCGCAGTCCTATAAAAAGTGTCAGGGAATGTTCTGCATACCCATGTGCTGATTTCACTGATGGCTAGGGATGGTAAGACATGGTGAAGGACACAAATACTATTCATCTGCATTTTTACGCAGGTCAGGATCAGTCTGAAACCTTTCTTAAAGAAAAAGGAATATGAAAAGAGCTCAAGTAATAGTACCTTTTCTGGTCTGCCCTTCAGTCAGCCTACCTATGTTCTGGTCCTCTATCAAGGCATCTTAAAATATTATGGTCCCTGTCCCACAAAGTAAACACAGGAGAGAGATATAAAATATTTTAACAACTTTTTAGGAAACTCCATTGTTGCTCATGTAATCACTCTGCTCAGAATATTGATTTATAGCCCTACATAACCATTAGAGTTTTACTTTGTATGTATCACAAACTGAGGTTAGACATTCACCAATTTTGTCTTCACAGTTATTCATGATCTAGAATTCAGTATTTCTTGAACTAACTGTAAACACATCTAGAAACAAGCCTAGTGTAAGAACAACCCACCTCAAACATTTCAGTTCATTCTATTCAAAGACTGGATTTCATCTACCTTGGTAGATGCTCAAGAAAGTCAGCCCCTGGTCATAACACACTAAAACTGTCACTCCACATAAAAAAAAGAAAAAAGTCTCAGCTGACATGTTTTACTTTTTAAGTCTGTCTCTGCAAAGAGACAAAATAAAACAGAAGAACTAACTTTGGTTCTGCAATTATTTGAGAGATACTAAAGTAAGCATGAGTTTCGAAAGGCATTGCTACCTAGCCCTTTAACCATAATATAAGAGAATACAGTACTGAGAGGAGAAAAATTTTTGTGCAGACTTTTCTTATAATCCATGTAGATCAGAAGGATCAGAATCATGCAGCTACGTAACATTAAATCTACCTATAATAATTCCAGATGTTATTGAGTTTGTTATAGAAGCAAGTATTTGTTCTGATCCTTTTAAGTCATTGCATTGCTTTGCTTTGACTACTTGGAGTGAAGTTATAATAATCATTTGACTTCTTTGCATCACATGACATTATATGTTCCTAATACTTTTATTACTTTTTCACATTAAAATAGAGAAGTAATCCCCTCAATCTAGGCAACAGACATTTATTTAATTGAATTCTATATCAAATACTTCAAGTGATTTCTCAATGTGTTTTTATTACTGGAGATGAGCAAGTGAGTCCCCTCCAAATCCTACCATCTTTGAATTTCAGTAAGCTAAGAGGCCAAGGCAAGTGCGAAGAGCCTTCAGTGGAACCATATGTTGACAAGTTCGATCCCTCTCCCTGTCCTCCTGCTCGATGGCGGAGTGGAGGAGCCTCACATACTCTAATCATCTTTGCTTTCCATAAGAGGCAATCTTTCTTACAATAAATTTCCAAGAAAAATAAATTGTATTAAACCAGAGAAGTGAGCCAACTAATTGTCAGATTACTATAGAAATGTATGGATTTGCTAAGACACAGATAAACCTCAATCCTGCAAATACTTCTGAATATATTTAACTATTCCCAGCCCCCCTATCGGTGGAATAACATCACAAAAGTTAATCCTTCTTTAATTCAAGCATGCAGAAATAAGGTCTATCTCTTATTTGCATTACTCCATTTGACTAAACATTCAAAATGTGTACAACAATGAGTTTTAAACAAAGAGAATTGCTATTCTACTAAAATGCAATGGAAGTTTTACCAAGGGTACTGAATTTGAAGGATGAATCAATACCATGAATACTTCACCCACGTCACTATACACAGGAGGCAATTTGTTTGCATAATACAGAATTTGGCACTACTTTCTTTAAAAAAAAACCACACAAAATCAAAGCTACAAATCACCAAAATATGCCACATAAGAAAAGAAACACATCATGAAACTGTAAAAATAGATGAGAATGAAGGTACTCTAAGCAGATTGCCAAAGACTGACTAAGACTTCCATCTTTTCTTTCTGTCATCACATCTTTTAAGAAGAATTGGATTATCCCAGAGACAAGAACATATTTCTTGGATCAAGAAATGACATTAGGAAAACCCCATAAACTTACCAAAAAAAGACAGTGTGTTCGTGAAATGAGGTCTACCTCTCCTATTTCTCCACAATTCCAGTGACTTAAGGAAACCAACACTGGGTGTTTGTTTGAGCTGTACTACTAAAGGACAACTATTGTGGTGCACTGAATCTGCTTAATTAGAGGTATCAATTCAAGCAATGAGGCAAGTTTGAATGCAAGCTTCTAAGAAACCTGAAACCAAACACTGCTTGCCTGTATAAGGGTTGCATTCCAAAGCCCATGTTCAAGCCAACTTTACAGATCTGGAGTTGGAACTAAACATAAATCACCTGATTCACAGCAGAGTGTTTTGGGTGTGTTAACCTGAAACGCTGAGACAATTTCAGCACATAAAACTTCAGCAGATATAGACAAACTCAGGACAAAATTTAAGATTTGCACACCTTTGTTCAAACCCAAACCACTAACGCTGACAATGTTCTTGTGTCTATGTATCTGCATTAGGCTGGGATCTTAGAATTTCTGCCCTTTTAACTCAGACACTGGGTATCTGTAGCTTCACAGATCAGTTGCCATGATTTATGCATTACAGATGCTTTAGCATCTGAGAAAAGACTCTGCAAGCCTTTGTTTCTGTCCACTTTGCTTCACTTGGATTTAGGGAGAATATATGGTAATCTTGTCCAGAAAAAAATATAATTTAAATGGGAAGTGTTAAGATTTCTTTATTACACTCTTCAGACAGCTAAATTATACTTAAAATGGGTTAATAAGATCTAGAGTACACACAGCTGTTTGGTGTTGCTACGTAGGTTCTGTTTCTACCATATGTGAAAAAAAAAATCCACATTTTATTTCTCACTTAACCTATCATTTAAGTTCACAGAAAGCATCAAATGGCTCAAGCATTCAGCTACATGAGTATTTGCAGTTCGAAAAGGGGTAAAATGGATCTCTGTGTCTGAGGTCAAGCATCAACCATAGAAACAGAACTGTTATGAAGTGCTTAAAGTTGCATACAGATTAACATTACAGCAGAGATGTAAAATAAAGTGATGCAGAGTTCACATTTAGGTTGCCCCATGGTTTGATACTTATTTTTGCAGAGCATTCCCAAGGTAAATTCATGCCACTAAATCAGTAGACTCAGGATACCAACACTGGTGGAGACCCAAGAACAGCAAAAACAGACTGAGGGTGTCAGTATAATTCAGCATCGAACAGCTTGAAGTGAATAGACCACTTGCTCCTGCAAGCATAAGCTGAGAACTCATTTCCCACCAGAACATCTCTTTCTTGTGTCAGTAAGACCCTTCAGTGTTTCCCTCTAACTTCCTCTGAAGAGGTAAACAAGTTGGTTTAACCCATTTTGTGAAATTTAAAAAGTCCCCAAAACTACTACTAGAAAGCCCCTTGGTTTTGTCTGCCACATCACATAATTTCAGGGTTCTTTCTTCTCATTGAAAGCTAGGAAAAGGTGGCATGAGATATTTCTGAGAGGGCTACTATACACTGAAAAAAAAAACATGTAAAGCTGTGGATGCATATATACACCTGAGGGCACTAGAAACCTTTTTTTTTTTTTCCCACAGAAAACTATTTTTGAGAATATTTTCTTAAGTTATTGCTCTTACTTTAACTGCATGGGCAATGACCTCTTACTAGACATGATTTAGTACAGGATTTTATCTCTTTCCCCCTAAAATTCTCTATAAATTTCAAATCTGCTATTTATTAAATCACTATAATGTTATTTGGCTTTTCCAAGATGACACATTCTAACTACAAATTAAAAGTTTCCTTGTCACTAGAAATTCTTACCCATATACAATTTTAATACATGTCCATTCAGAAGCTCCAGGCACACAGTTGTAAATGTTGAAATCTTTCAGAATAGAAATTAGTTTCTCCCACATGCAGCTTTTTCTGGCTGAACTAAAAACCCACATAAATAATAGTTTGGTATGATTTGTGGTCATAAACTTCAACAGAGCTATATGAGATGATGTTCTAAGGAGAATGTTAAGCCCCTCTTCTTTGAGGGGGAAAGAATGAACCTCAGCTTTTCCTTACTGCTGCTGTTCTGTTTAACTAGTGTAGAGCCTGTTAACTAGAGGAGAACCACTATAAATTACTAAACTATTAATGGAATTGTCCTGGTCTCTTTAGTGATATCAACTAATAGTGTGCCTAAATGAGACAAAAAAAGAATCCCAGTTCAAGAAATCAGGGATTGTCCCCTTGAAACTGAATAAAATTTAAATAGGACTACTGTGAATTAAGAGATGTTCTACATAACTTGCACATAATGAAAGCTTGCAAGCTCCCATCCTATCCACGTAGATGAACTCCTTGCAAATGTCAACCTAAAAAGGATAGTCATGATAGCTTTAAGGTTTTTTGGTGGGTTAGTTTTGATTTTAGTTTGTTGTTTGTTTTTTTTTTAAATAAGAATGGGAATTGATATGGACTTCAGAATGTATGGAATTAAATAGGTCAGTTGACAAGAGTTTCATATTATCATTATTGGCATTGATAACAGAAATAATAAGAGCAATAATGACTATATTTTGTTTGCAGCTGAGAGTTGCTTGATAGCTTCTAGAAAAGAGGTTTGTGGTTTTAAACCACCTCCTGAAAAAAGAAATAATCAGCATAGATTTTATTGCCTGTTAATTTCTGATTCTTTCTACAAAAAAACATCAAAGCTCAGATTGACAAGGGAACTGATGGAGTCTTCCCCTGCAGGTTCACAGACCTCCTCTAGCACGGGGAAACTTGTGACAGCATGTTCCTTCCTGCAGGTGCATCTTCTCTTAAGTGGGGCTCCCCACACAAAGCCAAAGCAATTCAAGTTATCTCATTGCCTAAGCTCATGTTTCCATCACATTCAGCACCTCTTCTGGCAAAGAGAGAGGGAACAATGGTCTGTGCAGGAACTGCAACCCAAAGAGACAAATCCTTCCTCCTGTACTTTCAAGCTAGTGGTGGCTGAGGAAGAATTGCATGGTGGGCATGCTGCAGGGTATGCCAGCATACTCCACTCCTAGATTTTACTAGGGTCAGATGGCACTATTTCTGTTTCCACATGAATTTAAAGTGAGCTTTGTATTGCTGAAAATTTGCTGGCATATCTTTTAACATAAAAATTCCTTTAATAAATTACAATAAAGTATCATACAATTGCAATCTTTGTGAATATTCCCATGAAGAAATCACTCTACTAGAAATGCACACTAAGCTTATATAAATCACATGAACATTGTTAGAATAAACTGAGAGAGATTTTAGGAGTACTAATTGTTAATGTTCTTTCAATAATAAATATAATCAAAGACTGCCCACCTGAGATAGCTCTGTGCTGCTTTTCCTCATTACATTGATTCTTTTGGATACATTTAACATTAAAAAAAAAAATCAGGGCATAGAAGAATAAGCAATAAAAATAAATTAATGTCTAATAAATTAATGTTCTAATGTACTTCTGCATTATCTTCCTAAAATCATTGTTGTCTCAGTGTGCACAGTGGCACGTAGCATTGCCTTCACAAGGTTAATTTCAGGCTATTTCAATAATTTTTCTTCCCTGTGTGCTGATGATAGCATGTGATGACAATTTTGCTTCAAGGTAATCACTACAGGCAAAACACAGCAGTTTTGTTTGGTCTTGGGGTGCTT
Organism: Todiramphus chloris collaris; assembly: GCA_025345505.1. Lineage (NCBI taxonomy): Eukaryota > Metazoa > Chordata > Aves > Coraciiformes > Alcedinidae > Todiramphus > Todiramphus chloris. The sequence continues at coordinate 8,528,163 of JANVCC010000019.1, forward strand.
GTGCAGTGTGGTGCTGCCAGTACCGTTTTGTTGCAGCATCAGCACACCACAGTGCTTTACCTGCTGCCTGCCTGCCTGCCTTTCTCTGCCAGCAGAGTTTGTATACATTTCACATACTCTAAGGCTTTCCACAATCACACTTTCATTGTACCTCCATTGTTAGAGAGATTTCAAATGTTGCTTTGATTTTTTTTTTTTTTTTCTAATGTAATTTCAGCCTTTCAGTGTTTGCTTTTTACAGTCAGTAAGTTCTTTCATACTGAGGAGTGTATCAATGTGGACTATTTATGTGTACTAGTGTACCTCTTTAAGGCCACTGGTTCTTTTTACCTTGGAAACCTGCATGTATTGGTAAGGTCATCTATTGCATGCACTGTTAGACTGTGTAGAGCTAATTGCTAATATGAAGGATACTTATATATATGCATCTCACCATAGATAGGTATTTCTGCAAAGCACAGTACTTTCTATATGGCACATCCAAAGAGATGTCAGATTTCCAGCTGCTGTTGAACCTACAGGAAATCAAATGCTGGGCTGTTAATTAGAATTGAGTAGAATTCAGTAGATTAGTCAGGTGCACCTACGTAAGAAGATAACTTCTATGTCTTCTAAAAGAACTGCAAAAAGAAAAAAAAAAAAGGGAAAACCACTGGGAAACTATAAATGTATTGAATTTTTTTTTACTTCTATCCAATTGAAAAGGAGTTAATTCAGAACCTTTCTTAGTAAAGAAAGAAAGGGGAAAGAAAAATCATACCATGTGGACCAATGCAATTTCCAAGCAGTCAGTGCTACTAAGATTTAAGCCAACGGAAACTAAATGTGTTACTAGGATGTTAGTGCAACTGCCCTAGCAGTGCATGTGGAGAAGAGGACTAAATAACCAGTTTTACAAGGTAGACAGACTGTGGTTAGGCTTGACGAGACAAATGCTTGTATATGATTACATCATGTCTTTAGTGCTAAAAGCATGTAAGGATACTAGAAATAATGCACTGCAATGGCTTTATAGCAGCTATATTCATGTGGTTGCCATGCCCTCAGTCAGAGAGGGAAACAAAAAGGGAAAGGATTTAAAGATATCTGAACATAGGCATACAGAACATTTTATAGCTTGTTTGAATTGTTAGAACATATCCTTTACAAACAAAGGAATTACAAAGTTAAATAGGAGATTATAGGTAAAGTTTTACGTGTGCGTGTTTGGTTTTCATTCTTAAAGAAATAAAAGCAGATACTGAAAATAGCAGATGTTGCATGAAGGGTTGAAGCAAAGATACTATTTTTTTCTTTGCTACCTAAAAGCAGACAAGCTCATTCAGCCTCCACTGTTGAAAAATTTGCTGCCCATAGCAGCACAATCTACCAGTAATAGACAAAGCAGCAGTTTGCTTGGTGTATAATAGTCACATATCTGGCAAACTAACTGCTCCTGATATGTGACTGGTTTTGACAGGAGGCAAGCTGAATTGCTATCACAGGTAAATACCAGCAAACAAAAACTAATTTGCTAAACACTGCACTACAGAGACAGTAGACCCTCAGGTCACTACTGAAAAATGACTTGGCTTTATCAAGAAGAGCACTGATACTGCTTGTGGTGCCGAGACTGCCTTCTTCCCCACCTCCTCCTTCCTTGTGCATTCACAATTGCAGATCTTCCCAAGGTTCTGTGTTTCCTGAATTTTTTTTTTTTTTGTCAGTATTGATCCCTAGTGCAATGATGGGTAACAGTATTGGAAAATACAGCCATTATCTCCCTGCGTCTTCATAACTTACTACACTCCATAGTAAACAAACCGAGTAAACAAGGTCAACAACAACAAAAGAAGCTGAGAAAGTTTTCATGGCTTTCATTTGAACAAACTATCTGCTTTTTCAATTACAGCATAAAAGTAAATAAATAGGGGAACCACTGTGAAGTAATAATCAAAGCGTAAATTAAGCCTAGCTTTTTTCCTTTGTTCTTAGGAAAGCAATTTTAATATTCAAAGATAGTCTTCTAAAATAAACCCACTTTTCAGGCTCTATCTTGTTTTTTGAATGGGAGAGCTGAGGAAAAGACTGTTGGTTTGCATTGTAATAAACAGAATGCATAGAAAATACACAGTATAAAAGTTACCAATATGAATCAAAACACTTTGAGATCCTAAGTGTATGCTAAAATTTCAAATGACCATACCCAGAGTTAACAGACACTCCCAGTCAATCTCATTTTTGTATCTCCTGTAACTGCTTCAGAGATGAAGATACTATACATTACCAAACCCCAAGAGCTTTTCAAGCTTTACTTGAAAATCAAGTGGTACATTATGGTTTTAAATTCTGAAATCTGCAGGGACTATAAAACCGAGTAAATTAGTTGGCTGGGTAATAGAGCCAGGACCTGATCCCATAGTGATGAAAGAATTTCCTATATTTCCAAATAACTGGTTCAGCCAGCTAGCTGAGCTATTAAAAAAAAAAGAAATAGATTGATCTAACCCCAACTTTTAAAAATAGCTGCGACCTTTGCCAAAGCAGAAATAAGGGGGGGAGGGGAGAAATAGAGAACAAGTGCTTTTGTTTAAATGCTCTAGATAAGGACTAAAGAGGTCTTGCCTTTTTTTCAAAACTAAAGAAGTTTTAAATGGATATAATTTAAGCATCAAAAGAGACAGAGCTGTATTGTCATAGATGTTAACACGAGGTAAGGGTACATAGCAATTGAACTTTCATAAAAGCCTCCCTTACAATTCCAGTTTCAATTTACAGTTGCATTTTCTTATTTCATAATTGATCCAGACACTTGCCAGATCCTTTAAGCTGTCATAACCATGTTTATGATTGAGGTAACTCTTTATGGTGCATATGTAAAATGCAAACAAACCAAACCAAACAAGCTTGAGGGGAAAATGTTCATAAGCATTAGACTGATGAACTTAAAGAACTGGTGAAGAAAATGCGCAAGAAGATCTAAATATGTGACAATAATTCTACTTCATGTATTAAATATTTCACTCCTAAGTAGAATTTCCAGAAATTTGTTGCTAAAATCACTAAGACTACATGCTGATCTACAAAACATGGCTTCGCCATATAGTAAGTTAGTCCTACAACAGAGAAAAGATTCTTCTCACTTTCAACCCCAGCAATCTGATTCAAATACAATCTTAGACACTTCAGGCTTTAGTATTTCTAGTGGACCTCTTTTGCTGCATTCTCTCTGAATATTACCAATCATTTATGCAGTTTCAGCTGCAAATCTAATCTTTGTAATAACCCCTTTTAAAAACTGAAGCCCTTATGACCTCTGTTGTATTAAATGAACTTTTCATGCTCTAATAACAAATTGAAGTAGTTCCTTTATCAAACCTAAGTATATTTCTTCTTTTTCAAGTACCCCCTTCTCCTTCAGTGCAATGAGAGGAAAAAGCTTTGAAAAGATTCCTGTAACCTGATTAACATTTTTCTATTTGCAAGAATTTATAAAACTGCCACCAGGGTATAAAACAAAATCAAAATAATATGGAAGTATATTTGCACACAGGTCCAGAGAGGTGGAAGCCATATGACTCTGAGATAATTCTGCCCTGAAAGGCTCTCATTATTTTAAATGTTTTATAAAAATAACTTCTATAAATTGTCTTTTAGGGAAAAAGAGATGAAAAAGGACAGAGACAGGATATCATAATGAAAATTTTAACAATCCTGTTTCTACGTAGCATTTCATTCCTTATCAAAAGCAAGACATCAGTTAAGAAGGGATACAAGATTAGATTCCACAGTCATCCCAGTTAAAATATGTACAGACACACATTCACGAGTGCACGTGTGTGAGCGTGCACACACGTTCTGTTAAAGGACCTTCAGCTGAAGCAACTGTGATCTAATTTTCTCTAACAAAGCAAGGAATCATTAATTCTGATTTTGGTTTTGGAGCAATTATATCACCTACAAAAAGAGTAACACTGGGAATTACTTAATTTTGTGTGTGAAATGGTGAAATCACCCTTTATTTATAGCATGGGTACGTTTACAGGTATTTTAAATTAGCAGTTTCTGTAACACAATCTGAAAGGGTACAATCTAGCACAAAGCAGTTACTATACGTTCAGACATGATTTTTTTTTATTATTATATATACATACAGCACTGATTATTCAGTGCTTCAAGATATGAAGTTCACTGCCCAGGAGGTTGTAACATTCCAAGTATAAACATCAGACTCCCACAGATTTCAAGATCCTATACATTGGCTTGCTCAGCTGAATTCTTCTGTCACATAAAGCATCCATTATATATTAACTGCACTTTCTTATTGCAGATGTCTGGTGATAAAACACAGTTAATAATCTTGTATCTGTTTCTCAAAACATTTTAAAAGCACAGCCTTATCATAACTGATTCATCCTGCCTGACAAACAGAAATGCTACGAAAGACTTCTACCATGTCTAGCCTAGAAGGAAATATAACCTTCCGAAAGCAAACCAGTGACAATTCAGTGTTTTCACTGAAAATGCTGAAACAGGTTTTTTTGGTTGGCTGGTTGGTTTATACAATGTCTTCTGTAATGAGGTGGTGAGATTTGGGGAGTGGGGTGTATTTTTTCTTCCATGACTCATCCAGCATGAATCTCTTCTACAAGAAAGTGTTCCAGAAATAAAAAGTGATACTCAGAATAGTAGTATGTATGCAGATTAATTACTACATTCTACAACACTGACTGAAAAAAACCCACCAAGAATGAAAACAGTCAATGTGCAAATACAAATGTGATAGCATTTTCAAGCAAAAACTGTTTCCGCCTCCTTGTTAGTTCTATTATTTCATCCCATAGGATACTAATTTCTACTCCAATATATTAGGTTTCCTATATAATGTGAATGGAAACAGAGATAACAGAAGTTACTTAAAAACAGTAATAGGTCCAAATGGGGTCGAGGGGAAAGAGAAAACAAAAGAAAACCTGCAAGGTACAAGGTTCTATCTTTTAATTTTTTTTCTTTTATTTGTAAATTTTGTTTTCATTTCTTTTTTTGGTTTTGCTCCGTTAGTAAGGGCAAGGTATAGAGGCATGTGGGGAAATGATTTTTTCACAGTGGCGGTGGATGATTGCCTTCCCTCTCAATTCCAGTCAGGGTTTACTGAGCCCTCAGGACCAGTGCTCACTGTCCCATAACTGCAATATCACTGCAGTGTTTCCTCCAGTTCGATGACCGCCGCATATGGCAACAGTGCACAGCGCACACCAAAACCTCTCCCCCTTCCCCTCCCAAATGGTGAAGAGTGCTTTCCAACTGACCTGAAGAGACTGGGCTCAGCCCAAGGGATGGCCACAGGGGCCACCACACTTGCAAGGCAAACTAGCACTCATGAGCCACCCATGCTGCCAATCTGAGGAAGGTATGATGTTGGCGAGGTGGCCAAGCCAAGGGAGCAGTGGTTGGTGGGTCCTTTTAAGGCAGAGGTGGTGGCATCTTGCTATGACCATTGGCCGCAGCAGAGCCCTTGTCTGGAGCAGAATGGGAGAACGGCCCCTGTTATTGTCATGAAGCAAAAGCACTGTGGCACTGACAGCCACCCAGCATTTCTCCTCTCCAAGCTGCTGAGAATAGTTGCAATGGACTTTTATCTTACACTAACTTTATGATAAATGCAAGTGGAAGTTGCTTTGGGGTAGGTATGTATGTTTTTAAGTGCAAAACATATACCTTTTAAAACACTTAACAGAAATTTGTTTTCATTGGCTTTTGGCTTATTCTATAAACACACTACATCATTTTGTAGGACTTTTATTATTATTATTACAGTACCACATTTCTGTTTAGCTTAAAATGATGACTGAAAACCCAATACAGTAAGTAACAAATGTATCCACGGTGACCAAACAACAAACTCTAAAGCACAGCACGGTGAGTGAAAACTAGCAGTTAGTGAAACCACTCCATCGAAATTCTGGTGCAATGTAAAAGAAAGACTCATGCAATTAGAAGGGTCACAGAAAGTTTAAGTATTTGAAGGCTCAGCTCAAATAGTAGCATATACATAGTAGAATAGTAGAATATCTCATCCCAAAATCTTCTACAAGGTTACAGCTTTAAAGAGAAGAAGAAATGCTACGACTAGTTCCTGAATTTAACAACTTTGTCTGTGATGGTTAAGAAACTCACTTCACCCATTAATAGTTGATCTATAAAAATAATACCTTTCAGAGTGTTAGGTCTTAATTTCCACAGTAATTATTTCAGTATTTATTTCAACCATAATGCTGTACATTTGTGTTCCCACTATGCCATCTTAACTCAGCAGCAATTAGACAAGAAGTCCCAGAAAAAAAAAAGCAAGATGCATACAAACATACAGAAACACTTTCTTTTTCTTCCCTTCCTATTCTTTAGGTGACCCAATAGTAGCATGCACAGAGAAAGAAATACTACAGAATGCTTTACTAACATTAAAAGGAATTTATTTTTTCCTCAGAAAATATAAAATTCCGATATTTTCGACATGATGGCTACAGCAATTTAAATGAAAGTAGGTGCGCGATGTACGCAGTCAAGCTTTCATCTCTCTCTGTGTAACACCGCTTTGTGCAGTAAGAGTTACAACAGGGACAGGTGAGATTACAGATGTTCCGGTTTCTAACAGACAGAGGAGGAAAACACTCAGGTAAACATTATCCCCATTAGCTCATGCTTTGTCATGCAAAAGACATAAACAAGAACGTTCACGTAAAACGTAACATTACAGGAAGGAACAGACTGAACAAAGCAGACCGAGAACCTGCCTAACAGAAACTTTCAGCTCTGCTCTCAGAAGTGAAATTTCCCATAAAGCGGAAAGCACAATCCAGTTTGTTCTAATTAAAAACTTGTGTTGCACCAGAAAACAAATAATCATGTTAATCAGTGGCTTGTATTTTTTCAAAGAAGTAACACCAAAATAAGTTTGATCACCATAGTATATTTCTGAAAATTAGAGACAGAAAAAATTGATTAAATTATGTACCATAGTTAACATATACCTAATGCCCTAACCCGTAACAACTTCAGGAAGCCGTAACTTCTAATCCTCGCCACACAGGCAATTGTTGCAAAACTGAGTGTAAGAAAAGAAAATCCATCTCGTGCTTGGTATGATATTAAAGGTAGAAAAATAACCCAAATAAATGAGAACAAAACTAACGTATTGCCACATTTTTAATGGAGCAGAGGCTTAATCCAAATTATTCAAGCCTAAAACCATAATGCTCGTCTATTCTTCTTCAGTTCTTGGAAAATGCAGTAAAGCTAAAACATTGTAAATTTATCTTTGAAAGGGACTCTGTTCTGACAACTCAGCCAGTTTATGTTTCTTCCGTTAGGACAGTTTATATCAATATCAATCTGGGTTTCACTGTTAAAGACAACACCCCCCCTGCAATATTTTTATGAAAATAAAATAATGCTTAGCACATCATAAAACATAGTACTTTTGTAATATTCTGAGCCCTGTCACAAAAGTTCTTCTCTTAAAGCTTGAAGTGAACTTCTGATTCAATATTTAATGAAACTGAGAAATCTGCTGAACGTCCCAGAAATCCTCTAACTCCCTGCTCTGTGTTCATCGTAAGTGTTATGCAGCTATAAATTTTGAGGCTATATGAGATTTCAAGTAGCCAAGAATAGTATTTTTCCATGACACCACTAAATTTTCTCTCTGATTGTTTGGTTTTTTTTTTTTTTTCCATTTAGCAGCACTAACTTGCAGCATTATTTTGCTGTTGTACATCCCAGCCCAGTACTGCAGCACTACACTGCTTAGACATAGCTCTAAGCTCCAGCATGTTTTCAGGGTATGCAGCCAGCTCAGCTGTAAGCCTAAGGAAGATTTCCATCAGGCAACAAAACTAAACTCTGCACAAATATTTAACAGCTCCAAGACCTCTAAAGGCTTAAAATAATATGCACTTCATGGTATGCGAGGAGCCAGCCCCACACCGGTGATCTGTGTAATGCAGAGTACTTGGCAAACACAGCACTGCAAATAAAGCGTTGTTTTGCCTTTGCATCTTTGAATTCTTTAAACTAAAAGCTTAATGAAATACTAAGGCTTACTGTGCCTCCCCACCACAGACAGTGCAGTAGCAGCTCGTCCATTACATTAAGTTCATCTAAAACTTCCCATGCCTCACAACCATTTCTCATCCCCTCTCAGCAGTTCATATAAAACAAACCTAGGATGAGTTCATCCTATCTAGCTTATTTTTCAAGCCACTAAAACTACGCGGTAGCCCACTCAAACAGAAAATTTCCCAGACAATGGAATCCTTTCAAACTGCACAGCCGGCAGGATTCCCCAGTTGTCAGTTTTAGGTGCGTGCCAGCACGAAATGTTCTTGAAACCGAAATTTATAATAATCACTCCTATTGATAATGTGAGCAGAAGCAGAATTACATCACAGTTAACACTTACCAAAATACATTATGTTTCTCATTAATCATGCAGTCAGGATCCCACCGCTGCGTATTCAGCATTAGCTCCCGCACAGGGCTGACATGTAAAACAGATCTCTTTCATTCTACATTATGTGGAAATTTCCCAGCACAAGAAGCGTGTGTGAGCAGTGTGCCTCCTCAGGATGAGCGCTTTGCAGGCAGTCTTATCCCTGATACAATCCCTGTCTGATGTAGCGTTTACTCCGGCTGCATGCTGCACTGCCCATTCTTACTGTAATCTGACTCCTCCTTCTGATGTCCTTGCTGTTCTTGTGACATCAGGACTAAGAGTACTACAAACAGATCTTTTCTTTAACAGGCTTGCAACGACGTGCTCTAATATCCTGGTTAACCTAACTCAGGCTTGGGGTAAAAAAAAAAAAAGCCTTGCTAAAATTGTACGGTTTTTTTTTCTCTTTTGGCAGCAAATGCGTTCAGTGACATAACGTGCTCAATTGCATAATCAATGGGAAAGACAAAGTGTATATTGTTAGTGTATTTCTCTTTGAAGGGCAGGCTCCAGGAGAAGCCCTGATTGCCCTGATTCCCCAACTTCAGTATAAAATGAAGATGCTTGGCACTTTGCAGGATCAAGTTCCCCTAGGGCTTTCTGCTTTTTTTTTTTTTTTTTTTTTTTTAATCAATAGTTTTATTTCAATAAATTATTTTAATCTAAATGTTGTATAAGGCTCATTCTGTTTCTATTTTTATAAAGCAACTGACAAATAGGCAGTTCAATTTCAGAATATCTGAACTAATTTTTTAAACTACAATGTCTTCACATGAATAACAAAGTGTGAGGATGGGAAATATATAACAGCGAGGATTTTTAATGGACTTTACAACTTTTCACCCTCCACGTCTCTGATTCCTTGCTGGCCCAGGTTGGTAAGTCATTAGCAGCTAGTAGCTGTTTTATTGTTCTGTGACAAAGGGAGTGGCCCTAAGTTTATTGTTAAATGGGTCCCCACACAGTTCCTGCTGCGGTATGAACTAGTAGAAGCTTCAGAGGAAGAAAGACCAAAGAAATATTGAACTACTCTCCACTACCTACATATAGAGTCTCAGGATGGATCTGACACACTATGGTATGGCAGTGTGGTGAAGACTATAGAGTCTGTATTTGTGCACACATTATGTCTGTTCTGTAAATCTATAGAGGATATCGGTTTCCTGCTGCCAGTCAGGCATGTATCACTGATAACACACTTAAACTAAATAATGGTAAAAAATAATGGTCAGTATGCTGAATTGTTTATTTCATTATAATAGGATCTAATGGGATGAATGTTTTCATTCTACAGGAAAGAGGATGACAGGTACAATTAATTTAAAGCTCCACTTCTTATTTGTAAAACCTCCACGCTTTTCTATTTCACGAGGTCCAATCATTTAGTGCAAAATTATCCCACCAGCACAGCAGCCAAGGAACGCTCCAATTGCAGCAGAAGAGTTAAGAGCCCTGGTGTATATTGCTGCTACACATCTCTCAGCCAGAGTCCTCTGCAGCATTGCTCTCACGAGGTTTCATTCTACCTGTATGCAAGTCACTGAGATTAAACACTACCAGGGGGAACTGGGGCGTGAATTTAAGTCCTGTCCCTCACTGACAGTTCCGCACAGCTCTGTTTCTGATGCCTAGCCTTTCTCAGTGCCCCTTCTTATTTCAGCTGCCCTTAGGAAGAGGCATGCCTGAAATGAGAGATACACAGTACACAGATAAACACCAAAATAAACTTTGCTTCACAACTAAAAAGGACACAGTGCAGGAGTGTGCTTTGAGGCCATAGTGGGCAAGGGAGGAAGATCTAGACTTCTTGTGTGGTTCAAACCGACCAACAGCAACTTAAATTGAGCAAATCCTCTATCAAAGTGAAGAAACACTATCCAGAAACCCCTGGAAAAACAAACAAACAAAAACACCACAGCATAAACAACAAAAAGACACAACCCAAACAAAATGAGAAGCTGCCTACAAACCATGGCCTATACTTTAACTAGAGGGTTTGAACATCAAGTAAGAGGGAGTTCATGACACCCTCCTTTCCATTATTTCATTACAATGCTGATTCACTTCTACTGTGCAAGGAAGAACACTTCACTATAGGAGAAAATATCACCCTCAAAGGCTGGTTTAAAGTATCTCAGCTGAGCCACTCTAACATCCTCTGAGCAGTAGGTATAACCTACTATTAGAAGCCTTCTGCAGCGCAAGCGTTCCCTCCCCTCCCTCACCCAGGGTAAAAGCTCAGAGAATCAATTCGCTGTGAAATCCTTCAGCTCCTTTGCTAGCTCCGAAGTGCTTTTGCAGAGGCACTGTGTGATGTCCTTTAGGATAGCCTGCACCCACAGCATTTGCCTGTTAGGCTGTGTTTACGTTATCATAGAAAACCTTGGGCTCATTCTGCCAGAAGTCAGACCCTGTGAGGTGTAGGCTACCTCCAGTCGCAGCGTTCCTTCAAGCTGATACACCTTGCTGATTCATGCCATCAGCTGGGCAGCTGAGAGCTTCGGTACAGACGGCTCATGTCTGTGTAGAGGAACCATTAGCGGTCAGGCAGCAATCATGCTGCCTTTAAAAATCCCTTCTGAGCCGGCTGCCCTCTTACAATAGCAATTCAGTGGAGCTGATGGCAGGTCAGCTCCTCAGGAAGTGTAAACACCAAAGCACTAGGTAGACTGACATATCCTTCACTACATGATTCTGAATGTTGCCTTCACTATTGTTTTGCACTTTAGGATGCACACTGATAAGGACCATCTCGACCACCCCCCCTTTGTTCTATCTTACTTGTGTTCTTACAATAAGCATACAAAGTATCCAAAGAGAAACTAAATCAAGAATGTTTCTTCCATTTCTTTGCATTTCAACTACAAAGCAAATGCAAGAGAGGAAGGAAAATCACTATCTGTCTTGCCTGGATAGCTTTCACAGCCCAAATTCACATACTCCATACCAAACTCTGCTTTCATTTACATACATACAGCATTAATAAGCTGCAAAAAGAAGTAGAATTCCGAGCAATGGACAAAGACTACATTTTATTCCCAGAGCGGGATATTGTCACTGTCAGTGAAAGCAAGGATTAATTTAGTAATTGCAATCCTGAATGGCTGGTGTTTTAACTCAAGCACTGATGACCTTGCTGAGCACAAGTTTGGGGAAGCACAGTCAAGAGCAGAAAATGCTTGTGTGCATCTGGAGTTTTGAGCAGACCCGGTCTGGGCATGCAGGTTCATGCAGAATGAATGTAGAAATTAGCCCATGATGTCAGCCCACGGTGCAAACTCCCAACCATCAACAAGCCAGTACAGGCCAACCAGCATTTAGCTGTGCTACAGATGCAAGTCAGCTGCAAAATCATGATATTTTCATGCATTGTTCACCTATAAAAACAAAACCCCAAATTCACTATGATAAAGCAACAGCATAAATATGCCATGAAAAAAGTACCTCCTGCTAAAACAGGTACCCCATGCTCTTATTTCTAACAATAGAAATAGCTTCTAGTACCCAAAATCCTCTTTCCCAACAATCTGTTTCCTTGCCTTGACAACCAGACTTTGGTAAAAGATTTGCCACACAAGGCAGATTTTCAAAATGCAGACTGCTCCACAAGACATTACAACATTGAAATGAACAAAAAGCAATCTGAGAGACATGTCCCAAAAGTTCAGCACGTACCCTACATTTCTCCAGAACTGGGAAAGCCACAGGTTACACCCCACACCTGACTTGATCTAGAGCCAGAAGGCCATTTCATGAACTAGTTGTGCTGTCTATGCTTTTTACTAATTTTTATCTACCCACTGATTTACACAATGCCTCCATAGTAAGTGTTGTAACTACCTGCAGAATGTCCATTGCATAGACCAATTAATATTTAATAATAATGCACCCAGTTAATTTCCTAGGATTCCTGGAAAACTCTCTGCAAGTCTTGAACTTCCCCAGGAGACAAATAACGCTAGATTTATACCCAGGCTTTTACCAGTTGGCTTTGATAAATTTCAATTAGTGAGGCTGACCACAAACCTTTTCTTGCAAATGCAGAAGCATATTGAGGGACTCTTTGCTGGTAGAAATGTAATAGCAGGCAACAAAATACACTAGTGACACAGTATTTTAAGTTTATGCATCAAGCGTAGTAGGTTAAAAGATCTCATACACTTGAAAGATTTCCAGATTTTCCAAGAATAAATTTTATCTACTGTACAGAGATATCTATCAAGAATGAAAATGTATTGTGTGAATATTTGTTTCTGAAAATAAAGCGGGAGAAGCAATCCAAATCACACTTGACCTACTAATTTTCCAAAAGCACCCCAAATAAAAGGATTCTTGAAGGTAAAGCAGGGCTAGATCTTCTACATAATTTGGAAATGTATGTATTGCAGATAGTTCATTCCTATTAGCACTACAGTAACCACAGTGCAGAAATAAAAAACAGCAAACAAGCCACAGTTTTGTAAGGCTCCAAGAGTAATTGAGACTGTTTCCAAGTGCACATATTTTTGTGCCTCAAATGACATATATTAAGTACATTGGCTAGAAATTTGGTTTGTTTTTATTTTGAAGCCATCTGGACTAGTTTAAGACATACTACATAATAATGCAGATATTTGTGAATCGTTACTAATCTGTTGAGGTTACATTAGAGTGAATTATGTTTGTATATTTTAACTAGCCATAGAGGTTCATCTTTATTTTGGCATGTTCTCCACTGGCTAAAACTACCAAATGTGTTTTTTACCCTTGATTCAGAAGTGTCACTTCTGGAAATCTGAAATATTTGTCACCATGAATACCATTTAACTGCAGCAGTACCCAAAGGAACTCTGTACCGCCACAAGTGAATACAACTGGAGGAACTTAATTAATCTTCCTGTCACTTCCATGATGCTTTTCATTAGTTTAGCTGCTATCTGATCAACTACTCCATTCTCTATTGGAAATGGCTAACCAGAACCTCCTATAGAAGTGTTTGCAAGAGGTAAACAAAGACTTACCTTTGATTCTGAGAGCTTTTACAAATCTTTGCCATGCAGACTTTATCAGTTCAATAACAGTACTTGCAGCACGGTGCTTTTTAAGCAACTGGGATTTTCTATATACAAGGCTTAAGAAATATAAATAGCAACAATATGCATTTTTGTAAGCTAGTACTTGGATAGTTAATGCACAAACAGAATGCTGCCAACATAAACCCAAACCAACAGTTTAGGCACTATTGCTGCTTATTGTTTTACAAACTGCCCACTCCTGTCATCTTTTGCTCCTAACCATTTGACAAGATTTAAGATAATGAATGTGAATAAATACAAAACTGGTGCAGAAGCTTCTTTGTCTGTGTATATTGATAATTTTAAAGAGAAAGATGGTCTTAAAAGCAGATGACAAGATCGTGAAGCTTGTATGAGTCCATGTCAAATATATTTTTCACGCATACACACACACGCAAAATCTATTATTTTCTTCAGTTAAAGAATGAAAACTGGAACTGGTGGTAACAACAACTCCAACTCCTTCCTTTCTCTTTCTTTCCCTTGTAATTATATTTCTGTACTGCATCCAGTAAAACTTGTCAAATTAATGTCTGGTTTTTGAGTATATCCCATGTAGACAATCCATCTCTACCCTTGGTGAACAAATTAATCAGTGTTTCACTTTTGTTGTCCATTTTTCTGACACTCTCTACAATTTTGCAACATACCTTTTAAGATTCATCACCAAATCCACGCATTGTGTTCTCACAATTTACAAATTTATAATATATATATTTAGATTTATAAATTCAGATGTTGAACTAAGAAATTCTATATAAATTTTTCATTCTAGATTTTTTTCTTTTTCCCACTGTTATTTAAAGGATGCAATCCATTCATAACTCCAACCTGAATTTCTGGATTTACCATCATGAATTAGTCACTGTTGGTACATAGGGGATATGTCAATTAACCCTTTCTTAATCAGATGTGTACATGCCTTATGCTGTATAGTGCATTTGTTTAAAAGAAAACAGTGGTCAAAAGTATACACATCAATTATTTCTAAAATCATCTTTATCGATCAAATAAGAAGTCTCAAAGAACAAAACCAGATACTATGTAGTGAAATGGTCTGTTTAAACTGCCTACTTAAATTCCCTTAAACTAAAATACCTAAAATTTAATTTAATTAGAGACTTTCTCATTTTGCTAGGAAATGAGAGTAATGTGATTATTGCATAGGTATCAGTTACATTTCAGTACCAGCAAAAATTAGCACTCCTGTACTCCAATGTGGTTTCACATGGGTGGCTTGGGTTTTTCAGGTGTCTGAGTTCTTGGATGTATGTATGTGGTTGGTTGGTTTTGTATTGTTTGGGGTTTTGTTTGTTTGGTGAACTTTGTTTTCCTGGGTTTTTTTTTTTTTTTGTGGTGGTGGCTGTTTTTTGGGGGGTGGGTTTGTGTGGTTTTTTTTTCATTTGTTTTGGGTTTTGTTTTTTTCTTTTTGAGCAGGTGCATCAATGAAATGAGTATCTCCTCAATAAATCTTTTAGGACTTGAGCAAAAGTTATTAAGAACTATTGATTTTAAATAGTCTTTAGTCTAAGTAGATGTTTTTTTGACATCTTTTCTTTCTTCCAGGCATTTTGGAAAGTGCCTGAGCACACTCATGACATCAGGACAGTATCAAGTATTTTTCAAAATACAGAATAAAAATATTTTTTAACACTTATGGTTCTTTCAAATCACTCGTAACAATCTTACTATCTCCATCTAGTGGCTTATATTATTAGGATTTTTGTTCTTAAGACACTAAAAAATGTTATTATCCTTTGCCTTGCCAACCACAGAATTTTAATTTCCTTTGGCTTTACCTATACATTTTCCACAGTTCTTACTTCTAATTTACATTAATTAGTATCCATTTCTTCTTTTATCATTTTGTTGCAGTTGCTTTTTAATTTCTTGTTGCTGTTCTTATTTTTTGGCTGAACCAGAACAAACTTTCAGCCAAACTTTTCCATTTTATGAACATGAAATTACTTTTTTAAGTCTTCTGGTGACATCTAGTTGTTTAAGGAAGTTTCAATTTTCTTTCCAATCCTTTCTAACTTTTTCTTCTTAAGCAAAGAAGAATTTTTTTTTCTTCTGCTCCTACTTTTGCTTTAAGAAATAGAACACCTTGAAGCATAAAATACGTAAAAGATTTTATCTATATTCTGTTTGCTCCTATAGAATATAATCAAATAAATTCCCATGCCTTTAAGTCCCTAAATGGAAAAAATTCAAGATGAAGGCACGAAACAATATTCCTTTACTTTCCTGATGCTGTACAGAGCTGTTCAAAAATGAAAACAAACAAACAAAAAATGTAGCAATGCAGTATGATATTACATTTCCAGTGATAACGAAGGCACTGAGCTGTGACTTCAATATATAACTTCAAGAGGAAAATGCCAGCAGATGCAGTCCCAAAGCGAGGAAGTGCAGAGCAGCTTGTTGTTTAGACTGAGTCAATCAATGGGAGCAAGGTTGCAGCGTATACCTATGGCCAGGAAGGGACACAAACACTGCACAGCACTGCAACTTCTCACCTGCTTTGGAGAGTTGGGATACTTTGCAGCAGCACCTGAAGTGACTGCCAGCACCATGACTGGAACTAAGAACAGACAGGAGCTTAAGGCATATTCAGCTTTAACTACCTAAAAAGGAGACATCTCAACTGAACTAGCCTGTGCTGGGGCAACTCATCCCTTGGTAAATTGTTATCTGAGAGGAAGAAGCCTGCTTCCTCTCTGGAGGTAATTCTTTCATTCAACTGACTTGCAGGAAATTTAAGTTTGGTTAGACAATACACTTTTATCCAATTAAAATTGGGCAGGAGAAATTTCATCACCAATGACTATAAAATATTTTAACTAGTTTCACAGAAAACACACATGATATGTTTGAATTCCTCTTTAATATTCCATGAAAAATTACTTTGGCTAACAAATTGCTACCAAAGAAAATGCTCGTCAAAGGTAAGTTGCAATCTATCAGAAACTGCCATGCAAAAAGGGGAGGAGAACAAAATGGCATCAGATGAGGCACTAATTTTAAGGTATAAAAAGATGCAAGTCACAGTATAGTACTGAACTTTTTATGAGATAGTTTTGAAAAATTTATACTGTTTTTATTCACACTGGCACTGAATTTCATTTGCATGTCCATGTGTAAATATTTTGCAGTTCCAAACATACAAGCTTCACAACAGAGCATAAGAAAGAAATTGTCATGAACTGAAAATATCAGTGATATTTACTTTTCCCACAGTGGATCTCCTTGTAGGTGGGATTTGACTCAGAGACCTAAGTTTTTATGTGTATGTGGGTGCCTACTTGCAAACTGGATGTCTAATTTCTGATCACAGTCAATGCAGATCAAATTGATGCAGTCAGAAAAGTCAGAAGAGTTATTTATCAGATGTGGAAGTAGACACTAACTTTGGTTGGCCCACTAGTTCCAAGCTCCTTTAATTATATTGACTAGAATTTCACCGATCAAAAGGGGAGCTTAAACATCTAATTCACTCATAGATACCCATAAACACACACCCCTAACTATACATACTCTGAGAAATGCAGGCTGAATCCCAGCCAAATCTTCCAAACCTCTTAAAAGACCTGGGACCCCTGCAGATCACTCATACCCATTGAAATTCATCTCCATCTGGGATCACCACAGCAACTACCAACTGTGCTCAGCAACACTAAGCACTGATTTAGAACAAAACATGAAGAACACCTGCAAGTTAAACCAGCATGAAATTTAGCCTAGAAGAATTTAATTATCTCCTAAGGAATTAAGTATAACATTAGCTTCCCCAGCACTTGAGAAAATTTCCTGGGATCTTAAATGACCACATAGTGCTTCAATATTTCATCCTATGCCAGAAAAAAAAAAAAAAATCAGAAATGCCTGTCTCAAAAATGTCTGGTGCAGAGGAAGATACCACTCTTGAATGACCAAGCTAGCATTCTACAATAGCCACGTTCCACTAAAATCCCTGTGGATTGTTAGGCTATTCATTCTTACCTTTAAGAAAAAAATGGTAGCATGTCACAAAGCAGCTGTAAGATGATATAGACATTTAGTGTTAGTAGTGAAAAAATAATAATAATAAAAAAATTTCAAATCACCCAGAAACAATTTATTGCTTTTAAATCTCAAATGCTCCAGTACTCTTGTCCCAGAAGAAGGGTGAGGGGGAAAATTACTGCTTTTTAGCACGTGCTAGTAATGTTCAAATACATTCCTACCTGCTTTATAATAATTAACAGTAAAAAGACAGTTTTCATCTCTCTTCCCACCTTTTGATCTTATTGACAGAGCCTCCTGCCGTTCTAATTCAGAATGACATGTACAGCAAAATCTCCTGTCTGTATCTGTTCCTGACTTTCTTGTTACATCTTTTTCCTGTATGGTTTCCTTTTGATCTGCCATACCTCTGAATTTAATTATCACATTTCAATACACCTTGCTATAATAGCAGCCTATAAGTAACTCTCTGTGTTCCACAGCTGAACAAAAAGACTGTATCCCCAAGCCAAAATCTCTCTTTAACATGCACTTTTCAGAGTCCATCTCAGCACAAATACTTTGCAATTGTATTTATGCCAATATAACTAGGAAATTAAAAATATTGAAACATGATAGCCTAAATAGAGTCCTGCTGCTACTTTTAGGTAATTCAGTGATCTGATTTTTAGTCAGTTTTCCACTCTGCCTCTAAAAATAAGCCTACTTACTCTAGGTGCCTAAATATGGATATAGAGACAGAAAATATTGGATTATGTCCTTACCTCACAGAACTTTTTCTTCTCTGCACTATGTAGATGAACAGTACACCACAGAGGAAGGTGTACATTACAGACTAACTTCATATTGCTACAAAGCATTAATGACTACAAGAATTTCAGGTAGGTTTGAAAGCCCCAGCCACGTCTCTCTGGACTCTCCAGGTATGAGACCACTGTTCCAAGTGTATTGACTGTGAAATCATCTTGGAGAGAAGGATTGTGTTATGCCAACACTATCTCAGCTTGGGCGTATTGGAGGAAGAAAAGCTGGCCATAGAGTTGTAGGGGCCTGTATCTCTGCCCAGCACTGAGGAATGGTCTACAGATAGCAGGACAGATGATTTTTTCATGAAGAAGCCTGATGGCATGCTGAACTCCTATGCTTGCTTCATCTGCAGATCATCTGCTGTCTCTGTATGTAAAAAAAGTGATTGTCATTTCATGAACATTTACGTTCTGATTGCTGAGAGTTGACTGCACTGTAAAAGTGACTTTGAGCTCATCTGTGGGCTGCAGTGATTTGGCAGCTTATTTTTCTGCAACAGAAGACTGTATCACTGACAGAAAAGCTTTAATGGAAAATATTTAAAGAAATAGAAGGCCTCTGTAAAAACATTTCATGCAAAAGTCTTCAGTGTCTGTTTTATCCTGCTAAAGATAATTTATCATGTTCTATAAGCTGTTGATACTTTTTGTACTAATACACCTTTCATTATTTATCTGTCACTTTCTTCCCTGATCACTGTACACCAGAGCATTTAATCAGATAATTATTTTTAACAAGAATAACAATCTGTACATTAAAATCCACTGGGTCATCTTTTATCTTCATTTACATTCCTTAAAACCAATGACTTTTAAAACAAATTCAGAAAGTACTGTGTACAAGTAAAGCAATGTTGCGTAAAGGATGTACACATGCTCTCACACACGTTTATATTCAGTCACATGCACACACACACAGGCAGTGTAGCATGGCAATGTCAGATGCTTTCTCAGATGTAGAATTAACTTGATGCACAAGTAGATAGACAGATTAGGATTCCTCTTTCCTCCTTGTGGATGCTGAAAAGCTGCTAGCAGAGGGACTTTCTCAGGTTCTCACAATATTCGGTGAGAATCCTGCCTTTCTCACACAAGTTATGAGAAACAATAGGATGGTTTTTGTAAGCTAGACCAACACCTGGTGTTTTGCTAAGTTCTCTTTATGGTACATTGGAAAAATATTTTGAAATAGGTGTTGTAGGACTTTAGCCAATCACCCTAGGAGATGGGTGATCACTGACCAGTCACCCTATGGGTCTAGTGTACATAAAATGGGGTTGTAAATTAATAAAGTTGCTTTTGCCTGCTCTTGCTGAATTTATGTGTTGCTGCGTCTCTCCGCTCCCGGCATTAACAGCGACACCTCCTCTTTCTTTCGCACTGCTGCTCAACAAGATGATCTTTTTTTCATCATTGGATATGAGGCCAATCAAATTTTAGTGTTAGGAGTGATAAAATTTGCACTCTATTGTATTATTTTTTACTTTCTATTCAGTACTCCAGAGACACTTGATTAGAATGAGGAAGACATTAAATGATAATGGTCAAATTTTAAGCAAGCTACAGTATGATTAGTATTCGGAATTGTCTTTATTAAAGTCCTAGTGGGTTCCTGCTTATTGCTGCTGGGCATAAAAATTTGCCATAACTGGTTAAACCCCTGTCTTCTGGGCCTCATAATTTTTCTAGTCAGGTTAGAAACCCCCTTTTTGCCTCCCCTCCATCTTTGTTGAGTATCCTAACCAATGCATAGGGCAAGAGTAAGAATGAACCATAGTTTTAGTCAAGGTCATTGGAGAGAGTCTTCCACTGGGTAGAAGTCCACTGAAACCACCTGAAAGATTAATTAGTCATAACTGGAGATCAACCAGCAATCCTGCAGGCTACCCAAGTCTTGTCTCCCTTATGCAAGGATTGATATCCATGGTTCCATTGTACATGCTTTACCTCTCATCACCTGTATCCGCTCACTCATTACAGGAATTTGGACTACTATAGACACCTAGTGAGTGCTTTAATACACTTGTGACATTATCAGCTTCTGTCTGACGCTATGACTGTTTAGATCTGCATATAAAGACTCAAACCAAGAGAAAAGATAAAATACCATCTTCAGGATAGCTCTATGTCAATGGGTCACAAAAGATGGGGAAGACTGAAGGGAAATGCCTTGATTGGAATCAAGATAAACAAGTAATTAAAACTGTCCCCAACACCTAGGTAACACACTTATTAGGCTACGGTTTTTCTTCCAGGGATAACAATGTTTTTCTTTCTGGGATAACAGTGCAAGCACACTGTTAAAGTACAATTCCTGACTGAGAAACTTTACCATAAAAGCGGTGGATAGGCTGCTGCTGATAGGCATTTTTTTGATAAATAATAAATGGCATGCATGAGTTATTCTTAAGTGCCAGGCTGAGCACAGTGGAGGGTGTCAAAATACTTTGTTACTTTTTTCTTTTTCTTTTAATAGTATTTATTTATTGACTTTTCATTAGAGTTAGATATTCATAAAGTAAAAAAAAAAACCAAACCAGAAAATTAAAGAGAGATTCATATAATTTTGAAGCAAAAAATAATCATAGAAGTGCACAGTTTAGAGGTTTTCAGGAAAAAAAAATTTGGTAAGTATGTTCAGGATTTCTTTAAAATAAAGTTATGTAAAGTACTACCTAGCAACATACAAAGAGCAAACTTAAAGAAACAGATCGTTCTTTACATTCTATGTGACTACTTTATGTGATTTTCCAGGTGAGAAGCAGAAGAACCAGTGGCTTGGTCCTACAGTTTCATATACTATATATTTCATAATTCTTCTGCTACAGTCTTTTGCCTTTTTGTAAAAAGAAATTTTAAACTTTTCATAGACTATTTTCTAAGGGAAGGTCAAATATGAGAGGCCACTAATGGATTAGCCTTTGATCTTTTTCTTGACTTATGTGCATTCATTCCTGCTAGAAGATTTCGTAAAATAAGAAATGCAAGAGTGACTGACTAAACAAGAAACACCTAATACTTTGAAAGGGGACATCACAGGAGGTGCAACAGTTTTTACCTAAAAATTGCAAAATATTTTATTTATGGAACTTTAAGAAAGGTAGATGTTAAGTACCACTACTATACTTATGTACATATTTTAAAGTGTATGAAAGATAACAAATTGTGAGATTCTGAGAGCATATTAAATGAGTCATGAAAGCATGTACATCCCAAGGGAAGCATAATTAGCCATTTCTGATGACTGGCTAAATTCTATAAATACCACTTCACTGTCAGCTAGGGGTCAGACCATGAAGTTGTTAAGGAACAAATAAATCTTTTCAAGAGGGGTGGTTTGCTTCTCCAATAGGAAGCATCGCTATCCAAACAGTTTTCTCCCTTTTTAATCCTAAACACCCTTTCAACTCAGCAAGCTAAATCACCAACAGCAAAACATTGTCACCTCTGAAGATGTACCCCCACCAATGACAAGATATGCTTCACAGAATTAATCTTTCTGTACCCCCAATGATGAAGTCCTAATTTAACAGATCTGAGGCACTCATAATACAAAAGGATCAAAGAACATTAACTTTGATGATATAATATTAGTATTTTTCAAAGTAATGTTGCATATTCAATTAGTTGATCTTACAACGTAGAAAATAGGATCTCGCTGTTTTGCAGATGAAATGTGGATTTAAAACATAATTAGATTACTTAGATAAACCTAAGGCTGAACCCCTGGAGCTCTTGACTTTAGAATAGCATTCATATCATACTATCTCCCACCATATAAACAATAAAAGCAAGTGTAAGAAAGCAGTGGACATAAAACTTGTACTCTTCTCTCGCACTGCTGAAGGAATATAAACAAAATGGTTTACTCTGCTGTAAGAAAGCACTGATTCACATTGTCCTTATACCGTGTTCACTTTTATGTTTAGTGTTTTTTTCACAAGACAAAAAAGGGTCATTTTCTCTTGGTACAGCTTCAGTGAGATCATGGAAGTTACATTGGGGTGAACTTGACCCAGATTGTGTCAGGAGGAGGTTGTGCTTGCTAATAATGGAAAAGGTCTTCTGTTCATTATGTCACTATTGAGTATCTTTCAAAAAAATGCTTTCAAACAATTGTTGTCAGCTTTCAAATGTAATTTTATAATACTCTTGTGGCCTTAAGACATGCTACATTTTCATCCTTATCACCACATTAAATCACATTGCCAATAATGTCTTTGGGATGAATTTGAATTCTTCAGGCTTGAATTTAATTACATTATGTAAACTAGAAAATGTCTTCAGTGTGCTTTGAGGGAATAGCTTACTCTGGCAATTGTTAAATTCTGTTTTGTTTAAAATATTTGCATTTTGATAACTTCATTCTGCTGCTTAAAGCATTTATTGATCTTTCTCAGGAATCCAATTTCAATATAGTGCATTGTATTTATTTGCTGTAAACTCTTGACTGGAGCATATTCTTACACAATTAAGGAAAAAAATACCATTTTTTTGAGAATATCATATTTTTTTTATAACAATTATAGATAGGTAAATGCATCCCTATGCATTTTTTTCCTCTGGAGATAGTACTTTGGTGTACACCCCAGAATACAGCATTATTACTTTAGTTAACATTTTTCACAGGAGAAACAGAATTATGTGGCATGCTAACATGCTATGTTTATTTATTTTCTTTCTATATTATGATTCATTCACTATGTAATTTGACTCATTCAGTATTTTTTTAATTTTTTTTTATCTTGTGGGGTTTCTTGTTTGTTTGTTTTGTATGTTTTTTTAAAGTATTTTCTGGAGTTCTTTTCCTTGTCCCCCATTCCATGATTTCTCTCTCTTCTGAATCTTCCTCCTTTCCTGTCATGTTCCCTTACAGTCACGGCAGTGAGAACTGCATTTTCAGAGACAATCAAAGGCTATTTTTTTCTTTCATGTTTATTTCACAAACACATCTAAATGTGGAAGCATTTTACAGTCAATCAAGCCAAGTCTGCCTTCCACCTGCACTTGAATGAGGATCTTGAAATGCATGAAAGACCAATTCTAATTAAGAGGATCTCAAGCAAATATTACATAGATTTTCATCACCTGTATCTAAGGAAAAAATATATGTATCTAACAAAGGCATGCAGATTTTCACATACTTTTTAATTCTTAAACTCTAGGAAACCAGATCAGTATGTGAAAAATCTCACATCACAGCTTGATGTTAGCAAATGAGTAAACACTGTTTCCAGCGTGCAGTAGCCATGGCCAACTGTTTTGTAAACATTGAGTGAGTTTAAGGAAAAACAAAGCCATGAATAGTCTTCCTTAATAACACCCCCACTTATGAAGATGCTCAAAAGTGCTTCTGATAAGTATTTAATAACTTTGTTCTGCTGCATACAGCATTTATTGATCTTTCTTAGGAATCAACTTTCAATATAATATATTGTAATTATTTTTGGTAAACTCTTGCCTGGAGCATATTCTTACACAGTATTTAAGGAAGAAATAAATTAACAGGCTTCTGAGAGCATCAATAATTTGTTTTATAGCAATTATAAGATAGGGTGATAATCTCTAGGCTTTGTTTTCTATGGACACAGTGCTGTAGCACAAAAGTTTTAAAAGATGCTATTACTTGCTATTATTGTAAGTAATAACATCCTGCTAATATCTTAGCTATTTTTCTAAACGTAATGAATCTCCCCTTCAATATGCATGCTAAATCCCCCCATCAGATTCAGTGTCAGGGTGGATCTCAGACAAACAACAGAAATGAAGGATTATTGCAGTCACAGCGTGTAAATTTTGATCAGCTGGCTGTTCCCATGCAGTAAATAGTGTTCAGCTGAACCTCACATCTGCTCTGGCACAAATGCGTCCGTAAAGGGATATGGGTTTGGCCAGAAAGGGCACTTTTTACACAGTTTTGGATTCTACTACATTTTCAACAGTTACAAAATAGGCCAGACAGTTTTGGAAGCTTTCTCAGATGTGGAATATACAGATGAGCAAATCTATCAGTATGTTTATAAACAGAACTCATTGCAAATATTGACATTCAAGTATTCTATATGGTTTTGGGATTTGAGTTCTTTCATGGAGTATTTGATAATTTAAAAGTTAATCCCCTGCTTCCACAAGTTTCAACCAAATTAAAGGAAAATCAGATCTCTTACAACTGTCTTCAGTATTCACAGCATAAAAAAAAGTCATGCAAAACAGTTTCAAAAATGAAAATACACTTGGTTGTTTTAAGTTTTATATATACAAGGTGTATTAAAACCTGGATTATGTTACACATTTTTTGCTGAATTAGGTCATTTTCCAGAAGATATGCAATAAAGCACACAATGGGAATAGCTATTCTTTAAAAAATAATTTAATGGTTTGCTGTCAGAATATTCTGTAAGGAAATATGTCACAGGCTTGCTTTTGGGTGACTATCTAAAAGTATGCTCAACAATAAGTGGTGGTATATGATTTTAAGAGTACATAACACGTAAGCGCACATGTAGGTGTGAAAGACTCTAGCTGCTACTTTCTTCAGGAACTTGACCACTTAATTTGTGTTAACAGGCACAAAAAATGCCCACGTGGCTTTTATCAGCTGAGCAGCTCTCTTTACATCTAGATAGCCTTCATCTAAAGAACTATAAAATTCTTTGGCAGTCTTGGCCTGAGTCCTTACTTGTAATCTGTACAGAGAAGGAGCTGATGGCAAACATAAAATGACATGTAACATCTAAGTTATGTGTTTCTGTTGAATACCTCACATATTTGGAAACTAGTCATGGCACTGAGTTACAGATTTTCGGCTGTGACCAGACTGTCTGTATGTAAGTGAGGGTCATATAATTTCAGCAAGATATTCTTTATAAATCTGGATTAGAAACAAAACGTTCTGAAGAACATCTGCTGCCTCTGTTGAATCATCTCATGTCAGGTACTACAGCTCAGTGGTGAGTCAGGCTGACATGTGGACTGCATTAACTCCAACAAGGGTATGAAAAAATAACCTTTGTACAAACTTCTTTCAACTAAAAGGAAATTCTCTGGAAAAAAAACAAGAACCAAAAAACCTGCAGATTTGGAACAGTTTGTACAGTAATATCTATTTTGCTATTTAATGTTACCTATAAAACAATAGTCCACCAAATGGATAGACACAGTTGTTGAGGGTGAATGTAGGCTTCTTTCAAAGCAATGTAATAATTTCATTTGTCTGAAGTAAACCTTACATGTGAACATAGGAAAGGGTACATCTGCAGATTCGTGAACTCCAGAGAGTACATTAGGATACCAACGGCCAGCCTTAGGTGTTCACAGTGTCTATACCTCAACTATCCCTCTAGACTTCCAATATCACCAGTAGACACAATAGGCACTCCTACTACTCAATCAGGTGAACCTTCAGTAGACCTTAAAACAGGTATGGTGAATCATTCTGTGGAAATATCTAGCTTGATTTTTGTTCCCCCCTCCTACAATAAAGAATGAATAAATTATTATGTTGGGTGTGTTTCTGAAATCTAGAAGCCTGAATTTCCTTACAAATTCTCTCACCCCTCCTATTAATATTGCATCAGTGCATGAAATATCATCCTTCTAGAGGAATATATGCAAACAATCTCTTCATTTAAGCTTGGTCAAATGCACAGATTAATTCAGATTAAGAGTGGATATTTTTTCCACCTATCCCCTCTAGCAATCTCTGTGGACAAACATTCTTGCCACCCTGTATCAAAAGGGGAAGCAAAAATGCAAAGATTATTCATGTTCTCTGTCACTGGATCTATAAGTTCTCTGAAAAACAGGAGTTCATTATACACTTATATTGTGCTCCCAATGGTGGAGAAACAGCAGGCCTGATGCCCTTTTAAATTTCCAGAGGAACAGCTGAAGCCACACTAGTGCATGATCTCTACCTCTATTTCACAAGTGCTCTCCAAGAGCATGGCATAAAAAAAAAAAAAAAGTATTCTTTAAGGTATGTAATAAAGAAAAGAATGGAGCATAACCTATAGTCAAAAAGTTCTCAGAAGTAATTGCCCAATGAAGTCAGGAAGGCTCACATAGATAGCTTTTATCCTGATTCTCTACAAACAGAAAGTTGATTAACTTGAGCTTGGTATAGTAGAACACATATCAAGTAGCAACAAAATTGCTGTTAGCACTAGCAAGTCACTTACACAAAAGATACGGGAAAGTTTATAGTGATTAGCTGTGCAATATGGATCCAAATGTAGTGTATTTGAAAGCAAACAGTGAAATCAACAATTATAAGGCATCTTTGTTTAGACATGGCTGCAGAGTATGATTAACATCCATTACAGTCTTCTGCTCTTGTGCAGAATATAGGGAGCCAAGAGCGCAATCCACAGATCTGCCTTGCAATAGGATCAGACAAGGGGGGGGGAGGAAAAAAAAACCCCGCAAAACTAAAAGAAAACCAAACCCAAACAACAACAAAACTCCAAACAAACAAACACACAAAAAACCCACCACAAAAAAACCTCACCACAAAACACTTTTTTAATATTGTTTCGGAAGAGGCAGAGAAGATAATGATTTATTAAATACAAGCACATATGAGAGAGCCTCCAGAGACCAGATTTATAATAATTACTACCTCTACTGGCACCTTTTTCTCTTTTAAACTTTGAAGAAAAGGATGTGGGAGAAGGTCACGCACAAGAAAACATTTGTCATCCTAAAGGGTCTCCTCCATTTCCATGATAAAATAATTTCTCTTATAATACATTGCAAGGCAATGGACTTAGTTCCCAAATTATACTCTGTTAACATGAATCATACTGTAAAAGTGCACTCTCATATTCTCCCCCTTCAGGTCAGCAATCATTGTTCCTGCAAATATTTCATTCATATGAATTTCTGGTTTGTGTTCATGTAAAAAAAAACAAACAAACCAAACCCCCAGAAATCAAATGCCTGGGGACAAGCAAATGAAATACCGTTCAGGAAAAGTGAACTGCCTCTTTTTGTTATGCTTGCCTCCTATCGCAAGCTATTTGGTAGAATCCAGCCAGGACTGCACTGGTCATTTCCTTCTATTGATATGACTTTTTTCTAGCCTATAGCCTTCTGCCCGAGAAAAGGTGTCTCCAAGAGAACACGTCTCAGAAAATATTTGTATATTCAGTTTACCGTGCATAAATTACACTCAGGCAGACAAATGCCACACTTGCTCGAGGAGGCCAATTTAAAATTTCCTGGTTTTACTTCCTATTCGCAATTCAACAGTAACGCTGATGCTACATCACAGCTCAATGTGTTGGATGCAGTCCCTGAAAAAATATCAGTTTTAAATTGGCAGAAACAAAATGATTAATACAGTATTGATTGCAAAGAAGTTTGCAAGTAGAGAGTTGCCAAGCCATTGGTGACACACCAATGGTCAGCTCTCCGACAGATTCATTTGATGCCTCATACACATAAGCTACCTGTGGATGCTGAAAAGCTGCTAGCAGAGGGATTTTCTCAGGGTCTCACAATATTTGGTGAGAATCCTGCCTTTCTCACCAGTGTTATGAAAAACAGTAGGATGTTTTTTGTAAGCAACCAACACCTGGTGTTTTTTTATGGTACACTGGAAAAATATTTTGAAATAGGTGTTGTAGGACTTTAGCCAATCGCCCTAGGAGATGGGTGATCACTGACCAATCGCCCTTTGGGGCTAGGGTTATAAATGAATAAAGTGTCGTCTTCTTCCTCTCCTGGCTCTCTCTTTACTGATTTTGTGTTGCTGCATCTCTTTGCTCCCGGTATAAACAGCGACCCCTACCTGATACATTCTTAAACAAGATTTATTGTATATTCTTCAGACAGAAGGATACTGAGGATAAAATACATGATCATCAAAAGAAATAGCTTTTCCCTATGATGGAATTTATCGTGTAAGTATATAATCACTGGTATTCTGTCTACATGACTGCACACTGAGAGTTCATTAGCTTTATATGTAATGCTCTTACTTCTATTCATAAACCCATGAAAGAATACAAATAGAGCTTGTGTCTAAGTCTAAGCCATCTGTAACCCATCTTGAATTTAAAAATCACGTATGTATTCCCATGTGATATTGCTGAGCCAGACTATGCAAACCATTTTAGAGCAGCCTTAGGAATGTGCCTTAACCATGTGATAATGATTAAAGAATATAAACCAAAGTAGCTGCTGCATTACAAACCACAGTAATTTCTGGCAACTGCTCTATTGCTGTTTATATACAACACTGTTAGTTTTAAACATACTCTTTCTTTAGGCGCAGACAGTAAAAATAAAAAAATAAGAAAAAGAAACATTAGATCAAAGACTTTAAAAATTTCACTTCTGATCTAGGGTAACCGTGAAAGCCTCAGCCATCTTTAAAGCCTTAAACTAGGAAGCATCATCTTTTACCCTGCTGAATGTTACATCTGGGGACATGGATTTGAAGGAAATTTTCAAGGCCATTTTCTCTGAGAAGCTAAAGCCTTTCCTGAAATAATTTGATTGACATGCAGAGACTGAAAATATAGATTGCAGACAAGTCTTACAGAATACATTTTTGCCCCTAGCAGACACAGACCTCACTATGGACTTATCAGGATTACCAGACTAATTTAGCTGGCAATCTATATTTTTTTATACAGGTGCTTATCAGCATGGCATAAGAATGTTATCACTTAGTACAGTCTGAGTATTAACAGCTAGCAGCCCTTTAGAATATATTTTTCATAATACCAGGTTGGTTTTTTTTAAAATTATTTTAAGTAAAGAACAAAAGTATCATTGTATCATGAATTTATCAACTATAAATTTGCCACTAAGTTCCTTGAATCAATTTTCCAGAGATGGCAATTATCTTCCACACTGTTTCTACTTTTTAATCTGATACATTCAGAGTGATTAATAAAAGTTTCACACAACAGATATGCAGAGCTAAAAGAAAGTTAACAGTAGATTTCTTAGGGCGTAATTCAGCCAAGTTTAAGCATTTACTTGTGGAATCATTAATGATCAATGCTGCTACTGATGTATTGATATTTATCTCTCCTGTCTGATAGTAATTCTTATCCAGCATATCATGAGTTTCTTTGCAGAACAGGGAAAGATTAATTTCAATTTATGAGACTTTCTCAAAATACAATGCATCTTGTAGCCATGTGACTCCTACTATTGATACTTGTTGGTGACACTCAGATGAGTTCTTACAAATTAAAGTAAGAGCCCAAATGTCTGCTTCCTTATTCCAATTTTCAATAACTGCAGCTCCATTGGTTTCCACCACCAACGGCACTGCACTTCTTTATATGTATATATACACTTCTATTCATAGATGTGAGCAAGTGAAAATTCTCTCCAGCATGAAGGTAGCACATTTTTGTCTGACTACTTTTCTTGTTCATTAAAATGACTTGACTAATCTTCCATTGGTGCTGTATTAGATTATGAATCAAAAATCTCACTTCAAAAAACATAATGTCTGCCCATTATGAACATTTTAGTGCTTTAATATGAAAGTCTGCACTTTAACAAATGTCTTAAAATCCTACATGCATTTTCAGACAGTATGTGTGTCTCAGAATCAAGCAAATCTGGTATACTAGTGAGGGGGAAAAAAACCCTCACCCTTTAAAATGCCTCCTATTGTGCTACAGTAGTGTTCTGGAAAAGTACTGCACTAACTGTGACAGAATAATAAGTCTATTTATGTCTTTAGTGCTTGATAACTCATAAAACTAAGTTACATCTAAGTAATTTGGGAGGCATTAAAGCTTTTCAGTGTCTGCAGAATAAAAGTATGCTAATAAGCTAAATAATTTTTTTGTATATATAAATGAATGTTATCTTTCAAACCAGAACCAAATTCCCTAGCTAAACCTCTGAATATAATTTCCTGAGCTTGTGTGAAGTAGTCCTTTATGTATGATTATTATTTTAGTAGCTCTGCTAAAAAAAGTAAATCTTTTACATTCATTAAAAACTAATAGTTGCTTTTTAAGCACATTAGGGAAAATATATTTATCACAAGGAATCGGGCTATGCTTTGCTGACTTTCGTTATCAGAATATAGCCTCATTTGTCTTTTATTTTTCAGATGAAGTTTTGTTTACTCGGTTATAGTTTAAAAATCAAAGCTAAGTGCAACTGTAAAATGTAAAATTAAACTCCATGTATCATTACCCAGGTATCTACAACATGCAAAACTCTTAACCAAGTTTTGCATTTATTACTTTTTAAAGGAAAGAAAAAAAAAAATTGGTTATTCTCAGCAAACACACATGAGTTATGACTCAAATGTTCATTAGATTCAACCAACAAATACTACGATCTCCAGCTTTTGGACTAATTTTTTTCTTGACTTCTACCTTCCTACCCTACCGGACATTTTGCAAAGGCCCAAACCAGTAGAATACATCAATGCTTCAAGAACATCAGGAACGCGTTTAATACATCTCTATGAAACTTGAAAATAAAGCATACATGGATCACAATCTATCATCAACTGCAACAGGTATTTAACATATGAACAGAAAGAAAATACATAACATAAA
The DNA here is from genome assembly GCA_025345505.1 of Todiramphus chloris collaris. Classification (NCBI taxonomy): domain Eukaryota; kingdom Metazoa; phylum Chordata; class Aves; order Coraciiformes; family Alcedinidae; genus Todiramphus; species Todiramphus chloris. The sequence continues at coordinate 8,559,049 of JANVCC010000019.1, forward strand.
TTAATTGCTAAAGGAGTTTACCTATATGAAAGAGTAAGCTTGAATAAAAATATATATTTTGATCCTCAGACACTAGGTATGGTAAATTGTTGCTGTAACTCCCTGAGCTACACTTGAAACTTCTGCATGCCAGACATTCAGAAGCAGTTTTCTTTACATATTATCACTTAGAAAAACTGAAACATGACCATTTTATCACATCTATATAGGCTTTAAAAAAAAAAAAAAAAAGGACACAAAATTCTGCCGTGTTATTCATATCTGAACTATGAGAACAGACCTACTGTGTGGTGGCCCTCATGATTTAAAGACAAAAGGCAAGGCAAGTAATAGCATCAGAAACTGGCCCCTTGGGTTAGAAACATCAGTGTTTCATATGGACGTATACAGGTATGCAACTAACAAAACTTACAAAATTAAAACTTATAGTTAATGATAAGTTTTATGCCTGGATTATTCATACCCTGCATGATTTCTGTGAGAATCTATGGACATGGTAGTGATTGTAAAATTAAGAGAACAGCTGTACAATCAATACTCTTACTGATTTTAGAAGACTGATAGCGGTCTTGGAAAGCTGACAAGGGGGAAGCCACAGAACCCAGAGAAATGGACTAATGAAACACAGTAATAAACTGAGAGAAGTCAGTGAAAGGGAAGAGTCATGCATCCTCTGATCAGCACCATGAGACAAGTTACAAGTGCCAAAAGGTGAGGGTAGGGGCACTCCTATCCCTGATAAAATTGATAGAAAATTCTCACTATGACTGCTTCTCAGAGCAGCCTGGGAAAAGGCGAGCACCTGCTTTACACAACTAGCTTCAGGCTTTAACTGTGAGGTTTAGCATCCTGCACCGGAGTGCCTACCAAATGAACTGCCCCTCTTGGCCTAAGGCAAAGATTTACCTCGACAATTCTAAGCAACACAAAGGAAATTATTTCATCTCTGATAAACCCTGAGGCTATGCTGATTATTTTACTCCCTCATGTTACAGCTTCTTCCCAAATCAAGACTGTAAACTTCTGCTTTGCCCGAATTCACTGTATGTGCTGTTTTAACTCATAAAACTTGATTAGTGTGAAAACTGAATGCTGCTCAGATGACAAATATAAGGTGTATTAACTGCGTCCACTGTTTATTGAGAAGTAGTGCTGTGGACAAACCCCTGAAAGCATGCAAATAAGTCTGAAAGTCTCAGGAACTGTAATATGCTACCTATCAGGTTGCAAGAATTAGTCTGAGGATGGATTTATCAAGCCTCGAGGAAAGTTTCTCCTACCAGGTGTAGCTCCATCCCTTTGATAACTTTAAAATGAGATCACTTGGAGATGCCATGTAAAAAAAAAAAAAACCAACCTTCCAATAAGAGGATCTGTAACAGTGTTACTTCACTTCCTTTGCTCAGTTGGGAAGAAATACAGGATTTGCTACATTTCCTTCCCAAGTATAAACATACTGTATTTCTCGTCCCACCTAATCTGTCTATATGTCCCTTCTTGCTCTTTCCTAAACCATGTTAGAGATAACGTGCTGGACATACTGTGTTTTGACTTTACCTCTAGCTTTGATGAGTGAAGAAAACAATCTACAATGATTCAAGGCATGATGAAAGAGACTTGAATAACCCTCTGTTGAGGGCCGGGCGTTGTGGTCAGTGCAGCACAGGTTGTCTTTGCTGCTCCTTCCTACTTTGGGGGAGGACTTCTCACACTCTTCCCCTGCTCCAACTTGGGGTCTCTCCCACAAGAGACAGCCCTCCAAAACTTCTCCAAAGAGGGTCCTTCCCATAAGCTACAGTTCTTTACAAACTGTTCCAGCATGAGTCCCTTCCATGGGGTGCAGTCCTTCAGGAGCAGACTGTTCCAATGTGAGTCTCCCATGGGATCACAAGTCCTGCAAGTAAACCTGCTCCAGCATGAGTTCCCCTCTCCATGGCTCCACAGGTCCTGCTAGGAGCCTGCTCCAGCAAGGGCTTCCCATGGGATCACAGCCTTCTTTGGGTGCATCTACATACAATGACATGGGGTCCTCCATAGGCTGCAGGTGGATATCTGCTCCACTGTTAACTTCCTCGGGCTGCAGGGGGACAGCGTGTCTCACCATGGTCTTTACCAAAGGCTGCATTGGAATCTTTGCTCTGGCACTTGAAGCCTTCCCCTTCCTCTTCACTGACCTTGGTGTCTACATAGTTATTTCTCTTACACATTGTCCCTCCCTTCTCCCTGGCTGCTATTTTTGCAGCATTTTTTCCCCCACTTAAATACATTATCACAGAGGCGCTACCACCACCACTGATTGGCTCAGCTTTGGACAACTGCAGGTCCATCTTGTAGCCAGCTGGCACTTGCTCTATTGGATAAAGGGGAAGCTTCTAGCATCTCCTCACAGAAGCCACCTCTGGAACACCCTCACTACCAAAACCTTGCCACAGAAACCCAATACACCCTCTCGTTTTCAGGTTTGTAGATAACTCACTTCATGGAGAAGAAATTGCTTCTTCCAGACAGCAGCACTGGGAACCTCAGGTGCAAACTGATTTTCAATAAGTCAAATGATTTTTTTTATTTTTTTTTTCCAAATTCACATCTTCACAGAAAGCCAAAGGACATTTAAATCTTGCTACTACTCATTATTTTCAGGTCTGATCATTTGGTTTGTATGAGGATATTTTTGTATTTTACAATGAATCATCTAAGAGGACAACCTGTTTTGAGGTTAATCTTAGGAGTGCAGAATTTTAGATGTGCATTTCTCTAATGTTAGCTGCAGACAGTATTTCCACAGGGCACTCAAAGCATCCCTAGGGCTTTAACTATCATTAAGTAGAATGAAGAAAGAAAGAAAAAAAAGTAGTCAACAAGCAGATATAGCTACAAGTCTTACAGAAATTACTCCCTATATTAGCTAGTTGGGAGGAATTTTTTTTTTTTTTTTTAAATGTGGGCCATAAAATAGTAATCAGTGTGTGTGGTCTGGGATCCAGACAGTTAAGTGGATACCAAAGGTTATTTATAGCTTTTTTTTTTTCCATTTTGTTCCTCCTCTTTCCTTAACTTGTTATATGTCTTCAGAGATGTATGAAATTTTCTTAACGTTAAAATAAGAAACAAAAGTCTGCCTATATTTAGTGTGTTTTAACAAAACTGAAAGTTGCTCTTTTCTATCAATCTATCAGGTTATTAGGAGCAGTAACTATAATCTGTACAAAAGAACCACCAAATCATCAAGGACATTTTAAGGTTCTGTGGAAGTAATTTCAAAGAGAAGAAAAAATACTTTCGTACACTCAAATTTATAGTGACCCTGAGCCTATTTTAACAGGGAACAACAGGAAGGTACCTGTGAATTTAAATGGGAATAGGACAGGAGTCCAGGGAAGATTCTGAATTCTGTGTGTTTTTTATATTGAAGCCATATGAAGCCATCCATTTTTGTAGTAAAATATATATATGTTTTCAAATAGCATTGCATATCATATGCACATATACTGAAGAAACAAAAAAGTTATTAATGCAAAAATGGACTTCTATCTCAAAATGTAACCAAAATTAAATCTCCACTCCCAGCAGTGACTCAGCCCAATGACACATTTTACTCTCTGCATTTTGTAAGCAGATTATGTTTGCACTATAAAACTTGGTTTTAAAAAGTCATGGAAAGCTTACAGGACTTGAATTATGGTAAACCATGGATTTGGAACAAAGTTTCTTCACTATCCTATTTTCAAGCTCCAGATAAAATAATATTTGAAAAACAGCTTGTATAATTGCCGAATAAAGATTTAGATTCCTTATTCAAGGAAACCCTGCCAGTAATCTAAGGTCAGCACTCTTGTAACATGGAAGCCTTCCAGGTCAAGGCCTGGCATAAAGATTTCTTTGGTTGACATAACAGTATTTAATAAAATAAATGAGCAACCTTAAATCGAAAAAAATTTCTAAACTCTTCATCCTGCTTAGGTATGCTTCCTCGTCCATTCTCAGGATGACAGCATCCTGGCTTATATAAGCAACTAATCCAACATTTCCAACAATACCACACTCAAACAAGTATTTATTCCTAAATTACCATATTATTGTTTTCTCCTATACAATTCCATCCACACCCACATTTATGATAAACTTGGCATTGCTAGAAAATTATTTGACTATATTTATATATTAAAAATCAATTAAATTCAGTGATAAACAAATACTCTGAAATTCTATCTTTATCTTGTACATATGTTATTTTTATTTTAAATGTCTTATCTATAAGGAAGTATTATGTTGCATTTTATGAAGAACCATATTTATCCCATAGACTTTTATAAAATACATACAGAAAGGTAAAAACCTGGAAAATTTGAAAGGCTTGTCCCTTTCTAATATTCTGCTTTGGAAGAAGTCACCATATTTCTAAAGAATAGTGATTTATTCCTTTTGCTAGGATTAAGAGTTTATTGTGCAGACAGTATGACTTATGGATGACAGAAACCCTTTCAAAATGACCAAAAAAAAAAAATTTGCAATTTTTACAAGCACTGCAAATACCTTTAAAATCATCAAAATAAATGATGACTCGAGTTGTTAAACATTCTGACATTTTCTGAACAAAATATTTAGCCTTTCCATTATGTAAAAAGTATAATGGCTTTCCAAGAATTTTTAAAGACAATTCTTCTAAATTAACTTTCTCAGCCTGTTGTTATTTTCTGTTTTAGTGATTGAAACTGATGCCAAGAAATCCTTTAGATGAGACAATGTGCTCCAGTTTTCTTGTAGGTTTTCAAGTACATATCTTGTATGACTAAGGATCATGACTTTTTTTCTGAAAGGGCCTCAGTGAAGTATTGTAAAAAAACATTGTAAAACATTTTATTCATTGTGATGAGAAGTATGCTTATATTCTGTGCTTGTAAAAGTATCAACTGCCTACAAAATTCAGTAAAACCCAGGCTGTAGGAATTGTAGGGAACTGCTGTTGGAAGTATTTCACATTTCCTACTCTAGGGTAGCAGCTTTGTCAACTATTGTCCAACTAATGTAGAGCTTGAATGGCAGTCCATATGTGGGATTTTCAGAATCAGGAACAAGCAACAGACACTCTCCTTACTATCAGGAGAACTCAATGCAGAAGCCAGAAAGGAACTTCCTGAATCATTCTTGTGTCTCTACAGTTCTCAGCATTGCCAGGGATCCTTAGGAAATGTAATACTAAGTATAAAACCCACTAAAATTAACTTGTACGATCTTCGAGATTTTCAAATCTGCATCTCAATTGGTCTACTTGAACCTCTCATTGAATAACACATGAAGTAATTCGTAATAGATGTTCAAGACTATTTTGTCCAGAATAGAGAATCATGTGTTTTAAATTATGAATGTTAGCTGTCAATCCTTTTCTTACGAGTCTTTTACTTTACCTAAACAATCAAGGGTGCAATAACAATGTTATATACTCACTGTATAAATGGCAGTCGTGAGAAATGAAAGTCAAAGCACAGTTAAGACAGGGATACAAACATTAGTTTAAAAGATTCAATCACCAATTCCATATAGAACTCAATTCACTACCCTTTCTGACACTGTTTCCGATTGTTGCAGCTCAAAATTTATGGGAAGCTTTCACTTTTCAGTAAATGGATCAAAACCAGTAGACATCCTGTCACTTTAAAAAGCATGCAGTCAAAGGCAATGTTTAAGCAACAGACACTTTCAAATAAATAATGCAAAGCACTCAAAGCTACCAGTGTAGATGGCAGAGGCAACATAGCATTTATATATCCTGTCCAGCTTGACTCAGCAAAAATATTAGACTTTATATGCAGTACAGACAAATAAAGCACCAAGGAATTAGTCATTCTTCATGAAAGTTATTCTTATGGAAATAAACATAATATTTTGCAGTATTTATTACTTTTGTGGTTATATACTACACTAATTAAACAATGAGGGCAAAATAAAGCTAACATTGAATTAGTTAAGCTTATGGCAATGATTAATTAAGCTGGTATCACTGCCACTCTCAAGACTGCTCTCTTAGCCAAATCACAAGATATACATACCACTTTTATAATTAAAATGTTGTAGTAACTTTCAGGTATTGCAATGATTACGAATAGAAGCTTAGTCACTTTTACAAAATACAGCACACCCTGTTTGATTAGTACTTCACATGCTATCCTAACAGACTGGTAGGATATACACTTAATGTGGAAACCACACACTCTTACCATTTTGCCTGCAAATACTTTAGGTAAGCTCTTTTTAAAACTCATTTGTGGACTTGCATCTTCAATCTTACAAGCTTTCATTCATAATGCTAAGACAAATTCATCTGCAAATACAGAAGGATGAAATAATGCAAGTAATATCATACAGGCTGGAGATTCATGCCACTGTAGATAGTAGTCTAACATTTTATTTAGTATTACTCACATTTTAGTAATTTTAAATTGATAAGCAAGAAAACAGTATCTAACCACAAAGGTTTTTTTGCCTGTGGTCAATTCCAGTTCACGTCACATTAATGTGTATCCTATTAGATACAATAGTTTGCTTTTCTTTAATCTATGTGACTGAAATGTGGAAGGACAAATAAAACCAAAAGTAAGAATTGACAGTAATTAGTGAGCAGCAATGGTGTGACAGAGTAGACCTGTAAGTATCATGTGAATTATTCAAGATCAAAAATGTATGTGCAGTAAAAGGCAGCATAACACCTTGCTAATTGCTCAGGAGGTATAAGCTCCATTTTTCTCTAGACAATACATAATTTGGTTGAGTCAACATAAGTTACACATGCAGGATAACACATTTAAATTTAGATTTCTTGATCATTAATTAAAAAGTGAAAACATTTGCCTATAGTCAAGTTTTCTTCCTACATTTCTAATCCTTGTGAGGCTCAAAACTGTCCCTCTGGATATCACAGATCGGAGTTTACTCTAACAATTAATTAAATTAGGGAAGAATATTTCAGTGTAGGAATGGAAGAAGAGAGAGAGCGTGAGGATTTCCCACAGTTGTAGCTTTCCCAGTGTCTAACTATGACTATGGGGTTGATGTAACTCAAGATGATCCAAACTTTGTAGGACTGGAATCACACCACAGGCCATGACTTTGAGGAACATGGTTATAGTTCCATTAAGTGAGGAGAGTTAATGCAAACTCTATGCCACAGTTTTCCTAGAGGCAGAAAAAACTGCCTTTTCATTTTGCTGATGTTCATGTCATAGCTGAACAGGGTAATTAATTCTCTGGAAGTACAGCTGAGATGGAAAAGAACATGAAGTCTTATCTAATCAAACCTATTTTCTGTGAATATTTGGCGTGATTCTGGCCTATGCATCTATCTATCTATCTATCTATCTATCTATCTATCTATCTATCTATCTTCAGTAACCTTTTATCATCATGATGGTGAGACAGATCAGGTCGAAGGTATGTTGCCATTACAGGAAGCCTGAACAGAAACTACCATAGTTCTGCATAAAAACCATTTACTTTCACTATGTCTCTCTGTGGAAATACCTTTCACTTGGGACTTAGGCTGCCTCCCATTAACACCTGGGTGAAACCACATTCTGAAAGCTATTACCCTACCCCTGAAAACTCATTCAACCTCATCCCACAATAACTTCAATGTCTCATTCAGTTTCAGCACAAGACTGAATGTTTTCCTTAGTTCAGAAAAACAAATAGGCATAATAAATATGTGCAGTGTCCATTCTTGGATGTTCTCAAGGACTGAATAAAGCTTTGAGCAACCCAGTCAGATCTCACAGCAAACCCTGCTTTCAGAGGTTGGACTAGAGACATCCTAAGGACCCTTCTATCCTGAGTTATCCTTAAAACTTAATAGATATAATGGATTTTATTTTTCAGTCAAATATCATCACCTTCATATTATTCATCTTGAAATCAGAAAATTATTAAAACTTAATATGGCAGATGTTCTTGGAAATGAAACAAACCGGGTTTAGATCAGAATAATTAAGGAAACTGCAACTGCTCTTTCTTCTCTTTATTCTCATCATGTCTTGATTTAAATTATTGTAATTGCCTGTGGTAGAAAATTTGTCCTAGTACGTGCATGCAAGTCAAATCCCAGTCAGAAACTCCTCTGTACAGCAGATGAATATTCATCATGAATGTGTTTATGAAGTGACTATTCACAAATATTTGTTTCCCAAGGTGAGTTTCAAAAACCCCCACCTACAATAGGTGTGAAATATCTCCAGTTAAGGCTTGTTTGTATTGCACTGACTGTTAAGGCTGTGGTAGGACCTGCCTCCACAGAGAATCTATTGAAAAATAGTTATTCCTTCCAGCACACAGTAACTTTTTTGTGCCAACACTGTCCCATGTGCAGGATGCCCCTGTGTAGCTTAATCTTTGCCCACTTCTAAAGCAGCAGTACTGGGTGAGCATCCTCAGAGTATATTCCTGAAGTTTCACATAGTGCTTCAACCTATGTAAGCATCAATGCTAACTCACGTGCTCCACAAACAGTCCTCTCTCCCACTGTTTTCAACTCCTCCAGTGGACCCTGAGAGCAAAAAACCACAGGAGGTTCAGCCTCCTGAAAGAGAAACAGTGCCTACCTGCACCAAAGGTAAAGAGCCTCACTGAACCTGAGTACACACAGTTGTGTATATATTTACCCTGCAAAGTGAAACAGACAGGCCTAAAGCGTAGGTAAGACCAGGTGGTTAAGCAATCAGAGCTGAGAGGCAGCTCCATCCACTTCAGGCAGACGGCTAGTGATTTACTAATTCAGCCTTGAAAAGAGCAAGTCAGGGAGTTTAACTTGGTCCACATCCTCACATGGGGGTGCACTACCTGAAAGTTTTCTCCATAAAAAGTATTGATATTCTACAAAATGATAACCATGAATAGTAAAATCTTGGGATGGGTTCAATGGATAAATGATCAAGTATCCTCCTTTATGAAACCATCATGTGTTCATAGAAATACTCTCGGGTCTTTCATCCTTCCTTGTTAACACTGATCCCTTTTCATTCCTTGACATGCATTAAATCTATTCTGATTCTTTATGGAGTTTGGTTTAATAGTTAGATAATTATATGGCAGCTGAAATGCTAAGGGGATTTCACATCAGCTCACCCAAGAGCAAAAATTAAAGCTTTTATGAAGAAAGGAGAGCTACTGCACAGTGAAATGTTAGCCCAGCAACACAGAAAAATAAATAATTAATGTCACATTATACATTTAATCTACAATGAAGTAATACAATAGCAGCAAGATGGGAGACAGCACATTTATGCCATAACCATTATATATCTTTCTGTCTTATGTAAGCCATTTATGTACATTATTCACAGCTATTCCTCTCCATGCATTTTTAATTGTTTTGTTTACAAGATAAAATGTGACTTTCAGCTTGAACTAAGACACAAAAGTAAATCTTGATATAAGACATAATTAAAATGAGCAAAATTTGTGGCAATGACAGCTATCAGTGAAGGGTAATGGTTCAGCAAAAAATCAATCAGGTGAAAAATTGACTAGCTATTAAGAAGCAATAACTTAGCACTATTGGTAAATTCAAAGTAGGAACTGAAATTTTCTTTGCAATGAAATGAAGAATAAGTAGATTTTTCTATACTGTTCATCAAAGCTGCTTCATGTTGTTTTGATGCCTGCTCCCTGATTACCACACCCAGTGCAAATCCTTCAATTTTTACTTGTCCTGGTTTGAAAAACTGACAAAGCCTTATGATATTAACAACATAAATAGAAAAACTAAAATTCAAATAAAAAGGACAACTATAGACTTACAATTCTTTATTCACCCTTAAACTTACAATAGTCTGACCTGAGTGATGGAAAACTACTACTGGATACTGGAGACCTCACAAATTACCTTTATATAGCTTCTTTGGAAAGCACAGAGCCAAGAATGGTTTCTATACTGAGAATTGTTAATCTTTAAAGGCAAGCCTCCAGCCCCAGTATTGAATTATAACTTGAAATATGATAATTTTTGTCTTATCCACAGGAGAAAAAAAATGCATCTATATTCACAAAAGCTGCCTGGAAATCTTAATGCAAGCTTATTTTCCAGTGGAAAAAAAAAATACTGCAAAGTCACCATTTTCAGAAGGAGAAGTCTCATTTCATGTTGGGAGAACGTTAAATTTCAACAACTTCCATCCAGACAGGAGGCTTGTGTCAATTCGGTAGTTGTACAGAATGAAAAAAAAAAATTCAATACATCTTCTCTTGCAGGCAAGTTAGCAAGGAGCTCCAGCTGAGGCAGGAGTCAATAAGAAGGCAGGCTGCCTCACCTCTTTTCTCACTTGGTCTTCTACTGCATGTAAAACAAGCTTACACACAGGCCAGAAGATTGGAGAAATTATGCAGAAACTATTAAGAGTCAAAAACTTAAAAATACAGAAATTAAAAATTCTACTACCAATTTGGTAAGACAAAAAAAAAGTCCATTTTAATTCTCAATTTCTTTTCATGTTGGATATACATATTTGTCCTCTTTTGATAAATTCACAAAAAAAAAACCCAAACCAAAAAAACCCCAAACCAAATAAAACCACACTCTCCACATTTGTTAGAGGTAGTTTTATATTCTGGGATTATCAGACCTTTCTATAGCATTTAGCAACAAGAATCACCAATAGCCTTGTGTTGCTTCCACAGAGTCCATCCAAATGGATAGAAAATGACTATATAGACCTTTTCACTCACATGAAACCCAGAATTTTATTATTGACACTTTTCTGCCCCTGCAGCTGTCAACAGAAATGCAGCAAAAAATTTGTTTTTCTTTCCCTTTTTATTCAGTCCCTAGCAGAGGTGGCCGAAAAAGCTGATGAGACAACACAAACTGGCAAACCAGAAGATTACAGATAATACCTTGCCTTATCCATTACACAGAAAGAATTACTCAATGCCTAGAAAAGTCAGAAATTCAAGAAGTCTTGAAATAATGTAACCAAATACAACAACCCATAAAACCCAAAAAACCTCCAAACCTGTTACCAGTAGAAAGAGTCACTTAAAGGGAATTTCCTCCTCTAGGATACTCCCTACCAAAAAAGGAATACTTCCTTTCAGAACAGTAAGAACATAGCTTAAAAGGATTTTTATGTTTTTGTTCCTTTAAATTCACATTGCCATTGGTTTGGCACATAATTATAGGTCAAACAAATTTCTGTTTCTGTCTAGGGCTGATCAGATGGTTTTACCCCTTTTTATAAAGCTAGAATTGGCAGGCAGTGCTGGCAATCACTGCTTTCACATTTAATTATTGCAGCTCATCTAGGAATGCAGCCACAGAGCCTGAAAATGGTCCAACTGGTACAAAAGCCTGTCTGCTTAGCAACAGGGATACAATGAACTGGATCATCCAAGTGCTTCCCTGGCTGCACTTGCTCTCTATGGAATTAAGAATCCAGTCTGCTTACTTGTGCAAAGACTCTCCGGGGACAGCAACTGCCGCAAGAGCTGAACTCATGCAATTCTTTTTCACAAGACATAAAAGCTACTTAAGAATTCACTACCACCTAAACCCAGTGTTATTTGAATTAACCTTCATTATGTACTTTATTTATATAGACAAAAGATGTCCATCTATAAATCAACAGACAAACAGATATAAAAACCTCCAAAGCATAACTATGAGCTGCTTCTACAACAGAAAGAAAATACAATATTTTTATTATGAAGTTTTCAACACTATGTAGGCACTGACACACACACACACCTTTATGTTGATGAGGTCATATTATCAACTACAAATAAACAGATTATATCCAAGTCAAGTAAAAATACCTTACTACTTTTTTGTATCCCCTGATGTATTAAGTTGTTTTCCACAGACAATAATTTGATTGCATTTATCTCATGTGATAAATTCACTTCATTTGCACATAGGTATCTCATAGACTTTCTGTAAATTGTGCAATATTGTAACAGGGCGTGAGACTCCTTTTTATCAGTCAGTATCTGGTTACAGCAAGGTGTGAAATTGCTCTAATCAGTTATCACAGAATCACTATGAAATCCTTACAACACTTCTATCCACACCTTACTCCCTTCCCCCAAATGTTCTCTGCAAACCAATTAAGAGTAATTAGTTCATCAAAGCAAGATTAGCTTTTTTTTTTCCAGATTCTCCATGTGTTTAATTCAAGTGTGTAATTCCTGTCTCCTCTTTGCATGTCATGATAATCTACTTTTAAATTCCAAGGGAAATACTGGAAAAAAAAAAAAAAAAAAAATATTGTTCATCACAGGTCAGAAGAGCTTTTTGTCTTTCCATATGTGTAAAACATTGTGTACAATCCATGAAACAATATGCATCTTCATCTGATTTGACATCTTCCAACCACAAATATGAAAATCTTCTGTCCTATTCAGAAGGAAATGTGATCACAAAGCAATAATTTACAAGACCTGAAAGTAGATCAATGAAGGCTCTTTATACTCTCCTAAAAGTAAAGTCCTAACTAGCAAACTTACTGTGAAGCAAACGACATATATGAGTCTACAGAGGATTCAAATACCACTTCAAAACAGCAATCACAGAGAAAGAAGACATTACCACACGAGCGAGTTCTTTCCAATTTGCAGTCATATCCCCAGCCCATTCATCAGAAAACTCCCCTATGTTACTATTTCAAAGGCATTAAAAGCTTATGTGTTCTTCTTCTTGATACATTGTCCTATGTTTAGTTTTCAGTTTCTGGCCTATATTAGCTGTCAGTTGGACAACAAGCAATAACCCTTTACACAAAGGGGATACAAACTCCTAATAGTGACTGCAGTCTTTGGATAGACACTTGTTGGAGCAAAGCGCTTCATTTACGACTAAAAAGAACAGGTTTATCATTCATTGTCTGCTCTCTGTAATATCCCCAACCATTGTTAGTTCCCATAGAAACCCCTGCCCACAAGTTTTTGGGGATAATCTTGCCTTAATGCACCTTCTCTTTCTTTAACAGGACCACACCATACTTTCATCATCCAGTATCACTTCCAACCCCATCATCACTGTTTAAACAGTGCAAACCCATCATCACAGTTTCCAACAACTGCAAAAACACACAGCTGATGCTAATCCAGTCAGAATGACTGTGAAACCCACAGATTTACTCATTCTGTCATGTGTAAAAGGCATCCAAATCAACTCATGTATTTCTGTTAAATGAAATAACCTTCTGGGGTGGGGCAAGAAAAGCTTCACACAGACTTCAGATTAGCATAAGAATCTCTTTTGTAAATTGTATTTGTTCTCTAGTTGAACAGTGTCTATCAAAATACCAAGAAGTTAATATTTGCTCCTAAATTATTAATTAGTTACTGCTAGTGCTGGACTTGTCTGAACTGCTTTTTAAAAGGCATTTTTCATGTACTTTTGAAGACATGTTTCTGAGTCTTCAGTAAAATTCTCAGACTTTCGCATTCTTGTTTAAATTTCAGGTCAAGAAAGCTGTTCAGCTTTAACTTAACATATCTCTGAACAATGTCAAGAACATCACAAAGTGCCAAACCAACTAGAGCTGCATGAAGCTGATAAGAGAAAGAGATGACATTCATGTAAAAATCAAGCTGGAAATCAATAGGGGAGCCTGGATTTAAACTGAAAGTAATTTTTACAGCTCAGCTGTTAACATCAGTGGGAGCCTGGAAGCTTACTGCCATGTGCTTACTCAGGATAAGCTCTGCAACTCATTTCTTGCATGCCTTCACCATCTTCTCCTGGCTTGCTCTCAAGAGTACAGATTATAACTGATTGTTTGCTTGGACACAGAACCAAGTTTTCCCCCACCCCTACAGTTACTTTGCTCTAGCTAAATGCACCAACCACATCAAAGTGGAAATTCTTCAAGCATGAAAGACTGACAGAGTTCCTTCTCCCATCACCATCCCACAATGACAACCAGCAGATGACAACTCACTCACATATTTCTTTTGCACAGCAGGTGCCAAGAAACGAGGAGCCACACCCAGACAATACAGTTTAAGGCACTCCTGAATGTGCTCTGAACTATGTAAGGGGTCAAGGTAGAAGAAATAGGTACCTTGAACTTGTTTCACCCCTGCATCCTTGCCAGCTGGTAGTATGGGACATAAGAATAAGATTCATTACATATTCTGATTTCTATTATACTATTCAGAAATTAATTCTATTATTTCACTAGCTCTTCACAAGATATCACCTTGAAATTAGCTTCAGATTGCAAATAATTTCACATTCTCACCTCAGGATTTTAATTAAATAGTTGTGTACTTATATAAGTGTGTCTGATGCTTTGGGCAATTTAAACATGTAGCTCAGGGACACTCACCTCTCCACAGAGCTTCATATCATCACTGTGTCTGCTGTTTCTAACAAACCAGCAAAGGTTATCTCACAGTGTAAAATAAGTAGTATCTCCCTTCTTGCATCAGCATCGGTGACTAGCAAATTCTTCTACATCACTAAAATTAACAGGATTATACAGGTTCAAAGCAATTATTAATGCAATTATAGTTTCCAACAGAGTGGCAATTATTTGGGTTTTCTGAGCAGGCCTTTAGTGTATTCATGTATATGTTTTCTTTGAAAGAAAATAATGGACACTGAGGAATCCAAAATAAGTGCTGAATCAAATGTATTCAAGACAGACTGAGGTACTTACTGTATGCTCTCTTTTAATTTATTGCTTTTGATGGAACCAAATTTTCTTTGGGCACTTATTAATAAATTAATAACTTAAAATTTATTTTTATAGAATGTCCCTTTAATTTATAAGTTTTTCAGGTAAACAAGATACAAGAACATACATATCCTGCATGTCAGATAGGTATTTTGGAAGATGGTCTGTTCATCATAGTCAATTACAATGGCCTCACAGTCCACAGAATGTGCAAGTTTGTTGCAGAACCATCTCTATGTAAAGACGGTCAAACTTAACCTAACAGGAATGATACATTTTTTTTTAAATTACTAAAATTTATATAAACTAGAGAAAAAAAATGTATGTTACAATAAATTCTCCAGCTCCATTCCTGTATATTGAGTTTGTCTGTATAAATTTTGTTTTAATTCACTTGCTTTCGCAAGAGGAGTTCTGTAGAGATCAACTCAAGCATTGCTGTATAAAGATGAATTTTCTGGCCCAAGGAGATCAGTTTGCACAATAAATAACAATGTCTCAGAGACAAACTAGAAGAATCTACATGTGAAATCAGTATCAGTGTCACAACAGAAAGCTCCAGATTCACAGATGGCTTCTTTCCAAAGAGAATGTTGCAAAATGCAGATGAAGCAAATCATAGAATCACAGAATGCATTGGGTTGGAAGGGATATTTAAAGGTCATCTAGTCCAACCTCCCTTTGGTGCGCAGGAACATCTTTAATTAGAGCAGGTTGCTCAGAGCCCCATCCAATGTAACCTTGAATGTTTCCACAGAAGGGGTGTCCACCACCACTCTAGGCAACCTGTGCCAGTGTTTCACAACCCTAATTGGAAAAAACATCTTATGCATATCTAGTCTAAATTTACCCTGGTTTAGTTTGAAACAATTACCCCTTGTTCTGTCACAACAGGCCCCGCTAAAAAGGTTGTCCTCATCTTTCTTACAGGCCCCTTTTAAGTACTGAAAGATCTTCCCAGAGATTTCTCTTCTCCCCAGAGATTTCTCTTCTCCAGGCTGAACAAACCCAACTCTCTCAGCCTTTCTTCATAGGAGAGGTTCTCCAGACCTCTGATCATCTTTGTGGCCCTCCCCTGGACCCACTCCAACAGGTCTATGTCTTGTTATGAGGACTCCAGAGATGGACACAGTACTCCAGGTGGAGTCTCATGAGAGTTGAGTAGAACAGCAGAATCACCTCCGTCTACCTGCTGGCCACACGTCTTTTGATGCAGCCCAGGATATGGTTGGCCTTCTGGTCTGTGAGAATACATTGCTGGCTCATGTCCAGCTTTTCATCCACCAGTATCCCCCAGGTCCTTCTTCGCAAGGCTACTTTCAATCCCATCATCTCCCAGCCTGTACTGATACAGAAGATTGCCCCAGTACCAATGTAGGACCTTGCACTTAACCTTGTTGAACCTCATGAGGTTCACATGGTTTGCTTCTCAAGCTTGTCCATGTCCATCTGGATAACATCCATCTCTCTGGCATGTCAACTGCAGTACTTAGATTGCTGTCATCTGCAAACTTGCTGAGGGTGTACTTGATCCCATTGTCTATGCCACTGATGAAGATATTAAACAGCACTGCTCCCAGTACCAATCTCTGAGGGACAACACTTGTCACTGATCTCCATCTGAACATCAAGCCATTGACCACTATCCTCTGGATGCAACCATCCAACAATTCACTATCCACCAAACAGTCCACACCTCAAATCTGTATTTCTCCAATTTAAAGAGAAGGATGTAATGAAGGACTGAGTCAAAGGCCTTACAGAAGTCCAGATAGATGACATCCACAGCTCTTCCCTTGTCCACTGGTGTAGTCAGCTCCATCACAGAAGGCCTCTAGATTGGTCAGGCAGGACTTGTCCTTGGTGAAGTCAGGCTGGCTGTCTTGAATCTCTTCCCTGCCTTCCATGTGTCTTAGCATAGCTTCTAGGAAGATCTGTTCCATGATCTTCCTAGGCAGAGAGGCAAGGCTGACAGGTTGGTAATTTCCAGGGTCCTCCTTTCTACCCTTTCTAAAAATGGGTGCAATGTTTCCCTTTTTCCAGATGCCAGGGATTTCACCTGACTGACAAGACTTTTCATATATCATAGACAGTGGCTCAGCAACTACATCAGCCAACTCCCTCAGGACTGAAAGATGCATCTCATCAGGTCCCAGAGATTTATTTCAGGTTTCTCAGATGGTCCATGAAGCTGTTCTTCTCTTACACTGGGAGAAACTTTGCCTCCCTGATCCTCATCTTGCTGTCCACCAGCTTGGGAGGTAGGAAAAGAGGGGTTGTCACTGAAGACTGAGCCAAAAAAAGTTTTGAGTACCTCAGCCTTCTCCTCATCTGTTGTTACCAGCTTGACAGTCTTGTTTATCAAGGTGGGTATGCTTTCTTTGACCTTCTTTTTCTGGTTGACAAATAATACATATATATGATTAAAAGCAGATTATCTCATGTGTCCCAAAGTTGCAAAAGAAATCAGTCCTGTCAGTCCCCTACGTGACTGTTGTTTTCATTTACTGCAAGTCAGCTTATACAAATAGACTGAAGAAAGCTGTACATCAAATCTGCAGTGAACTTGTCATTCTATTATCCAGTCATTAATGACTTAAATACCTAATGATGCATGCCACAAAAAATGCAATTTTAGCCAAGCACTAACTGTATGTATTGCATTGCTGTCATCATCAAATGGCGTCTTTTCTATTCTCACCGTACATCTGTGCAAATCATAAAGTAGAAAATCAATGATAAAAGGTGACTACTTAAATCACTGTTATGTTATTATATTGGGACAGAATTCCCTTCTGGCATTTGAGATTTATCTGCACTCCAAATTAAGGTTTAAGATGACTAGATGCAAAATAATTTCCCAAGACAATACAACTATCAAAGTTAAGTAGCTGTTAACATTAAATTGGCCTAAAGCATGGTCATATCAGGAATCAAAATATAAAGGTCAATTTTACCAAAGACATGGGGATACTGGTAAATGAAAAGCTAGACATGAGCCAACAATGTACATGTGTGGCCCAGATGTGCGGCATCAAAAGAAGCATGGCCAGCAGATCAATAGAGGTGATTCTGCCACTCTGCTCTGGTGAGACCACACCTGGAGTACTGTGTCCAGCTCTGAAGCCCTCCCTCAAAACAGAAGGACACAGACCTGATGGAGCAGGTCCAGAGGAGGGCCACAAAAATGACAGCTGGCTGGAGCACCTCTCTTATGAAGACAGGCTGAATGAGTTGGGTTGTTCAGCCTGGAGAAGAGAAGGCTCCAGGGAGGCCTTATAGCTGCCTTCCAGTACCTGAAGGGGGTCTGTAAGAAAGCTGGGGACAGACTCTTTACAAGGGCATGTAGCAATAGGATGAGGGTCAGTGGTTTTAAACTAGAGAAGGGTAGATTTAGATGGACATTAGGAAGAAGCTCTTTACTGTGATGGTGGTGGAACACTGGAACAGGTTGACCAAGGAGATAGTGGAGGCCCCAACCCTGGAGACATTCAAGATCAGGCGTGATGGGCCTCTGAGAAACCTGATCTAGCTGAGGATGTCCCTGCTCACTGAGAAGGGGTTGGACTAGAGGTGCCTTCTAACCCAAGGTATTCCATGATTTTATGATTCTTGTTATTTCTGTTACAGTAGTGTTTAAAGACAAAATACAAGACTAGGTAGTAGTTAAAACAGAAAGACTTTTTTCCGCATGTTAGATTCCACAGTGCTAAGGTTCAGGACTATTTTAAAAATTGCCTGCATGCTTACAGCAAGCAGCTGCAATTGTTTGGAGGCAGATGATACAATACATCAAAGGAGGATAAAATACTGTTTTGTTTTTTTTTTTTTTTTTTTTATATGGGAAATGAACTGTCTGAGAAGGGAAAAGATTATAGGTTGCTGCTAAGGTACACACATACTGATATAGGAGCTTTGAGTTACTTGCCTAATGTCACATGGGAAATATATCCAGAAATGTATACCAGGTCATTATATATACAAGAGTATTTTCTTATTATTTATAGAATCGGGAATTTTATGTTAAGGGAAAAGTTAACACTCTCCCACTGCACAGACATATGTCATAAACCCATATCTGATACCCCATCTCTTTTTCATAATGTATGCTACCTGCTTGTTCTTAGCACTTCTTTCAGCCTGATAAAGAAAACATGTTAGCAGGCTGATTAATGGCTTAGCTCCCTTTCATTCTCCTGCTCCCGTGTATTCACATAATATATAAATGGCTGAATTATAAAACACTATAGAAATGTGTACAATTCAAAGTAATCCCACTATCTTTTTTCTCTAAACTTTTATGATTAAAAAAAACCCCAAACAAACAAAAAAACCAAACCCAAAAAAACAAGGCTAAAACTGTATCCTGCTCTAATACTGTAAATACTTACTTCTTTGTCAATAATCATGTTACATCATTACACTGTTTCTGTTAATTATACTCATTGTTATGATGAACGTGGGAAATGATTGGAACCCAAGTAGTACTTTTCTGGGCTGTCTGGCAAGTGTAAACACTCATGATCCTGGACCACTGAGATTGGGCCTATGACTGGAATACCTCTCTGGGTAAAGTACTTGGATTAACTTCTCATGGGACCCACAGTACAAAGAGGAGACGCTAATCTGTTTCCATGTGACAGTTGCTGCCTACAGAAGGACCCAAGAGCTGGAAGCACTTCTGGGTCTTATCAATGGGAGTCACCCTGTAACATAGCTTCATTAAATATCAGCTTTATCAAGTAAGAGTTTCCATAACCGTGCTACTACCCAATTTGTGTTCTGTTTCTCACAGTGTCAGAAGAACATTGCCTCAAAATAAATTATTTCTCTCTCTCAAATACATTTCAAATATGTGCAAATCCATGCTTTTTAAATTTACTCCACAAATATTAAGATTTTAGTCTGTGACACTTGGTGCAGACTGAAGTCTTCTACGTTAGGTTCATCGTCAGAATGTGATCTCCTTTGCTTAGGTGTGCATGTGTGTGTATTAATAAGAATTAATAATTTGGAGGTTTATACTGTCTTTAATGTACTGCCAAGGCAGATAAACCTTGTTATCCCTATTTAGAAATGTGGATAGTGAGACAAGGGAATAATATGCTTCATTTAAAATATGATTGCAGACCCAAAAATAGAACCTATGTCTTTTTACCATATTATGTATAAATTAATCTAGCAAGGGTTTATAAAACCGGTTTAAATGAAATTTGGAATTCTGTAGGCATTCTGCCCTCAATATGATCTTCGCAGTACCTAAGCATTCTTTTAGGTTTTGTCTTTTAAAATACTAATTTCTTTTCCTAATTACTTTCTCCTGTATTCTGACTTGCTAATGACAGATACATATATATACTAGCTACATTAAGAAATGCTGGAAATTTCATTAAAAAAAAAAAAATCCTTTTTTTTTTTTTACTTAGATTTAAAACTGTTCAATGCAAGAAAAGACTACATGTTAATTATCATGCAGGTAACTTTTACAAACTGGAACTTAGAAATTTTTTGACTGGCCTATTACTGGTTATGCACTAGACATAGGCAATCACATTTAACTGTGTGTCTGTATGTACTGATGTTATATTTATATACACTTATGCATACCCATATAGTTACATATTTATTTATTTTTGTTCTCTAGAAGCCTGTTATATCTATACAGAGGATTCTTTCCCTGTCCCTGGTAATACAGGTTTCATCTCTTAATATGTACCAAGCAATAAAGACAAATTTATTTTCAATAAATTTTCTTGGAAAAATGCTGGAAATCAGTGTTGCAATCACCTTTTCACAGAAAGTCTGCACTGTTCTTGTCCCAGATTAAAAAAAAGTCTGTCACTCCTGAGTAGAAAATATTAGATATTCAAATGTTGAAATGACTTTTAGGTTAGCTATGTTGATCTGCCACTTAGACAAACTCCACTGTTTTTTCTTCTTTGAATTTCACTCATGCCAGTAAAATTCTTTATTTATAAATGTTCTAATCAAATCATTAAAAGTCTGTATTTGCTTGAGTTCCTAACTTCTTTTACGTCCACTTCATTGTTCTTATCAGTTTAGCTAAATTGTGGCAAACATTGTGCTTTTTTTTTTTTTTGGTATCTATTATCAGAGGACAGGAATGTGCTTTTCAGATTTTATGAAGGTATTTCCTCTCCTCTTCTACCTGCCTCCCACCATCTAAAGACATTTCTGTTATTCCAGGATTTGTGTTTTCAGGCTTCAGAGAAACTCTGTTCCCTCTAAGCTAGTCATAAAAATATCCACATTTACTTCTGGAGGATCTGCACCAAATATATCCTTAATTTAAAACCTCCTCAATAACTGATAAATCTCATTTAACTAAATATAGGTTAGTATTACAGATTAGGAAAATAATAACAAAGTTAGATCCCCTTATATTGATGATACAAACAAGTTTGTAGAATTTCAATATTTAAGTGGACATACTTTTAAATACTGGATTTTCTGCTTTTTTTAAAGCTGTATTTAAAAAAATACAATAATGAACAGCAGAAATTCATCATAAATAATCGAACATATCAATATTTAATATTTGTGAAATGAATTACAAGGTTGGGAGCTTTTTGTCTTTATTGTGCAGAAAACCAGTACTGATCAGCCATTACATTAATGCATAAAAATATTCAAAGCAAAATCTTTGTGTCTTTCTGATGAAACATATTCAGAAGAAAAAAAAAATAAAGAAAAGGAAGCAGAGACTGCAGAATATTGAACCTCTTAACTCCATTTTGACTGAATTACAGCACGCTATACTAAACAGAGGGAATGCACCTTCCAAAAATACAAGCTCATTTACATAAACTATTCATTAAATAAAAAGCATTTTAAAAGAACTCTTTCCTTGTCCAAATAAAAACCTAGAACCTGATTTTTCTGTTTGGTTGGATTTTTTGTTTATTATGAAGTAAATACTGTGTGTGTGGGGAAAAAAAAATAACTGGACCTTTAAGGAAAGGAAATTGAACAGCTGAGAAATGTATTTTCAGCTGAAGTCTCTTCTTTGAACAGTGATTTGGACAACAGCAAGATACAAGTTCTTCAGCTCCTTTCCATATTAATGAGGAAATCTTTTATGAAAACTATAGTAAAGCTGGATTTTCTTTGCAGATTTGGAATATTTTTTCCCCTGGTGCCTGCTATCAAGATTTCACAGGAAAATGCTTGCATTAGGAAGGACTCAGCATGTGTTGCTCAGAAGATTACTACAGGTGAGGTCTTATTCCAGTGCTGGGATTTTGTTTCCTTTTATTCCTCAAATAAGCTCTCTCAAGACAGAGAAACAGAGGCTCACAGTCCTCTTCTTGCTGCAACGAAAGGGAGCTTACTGATAAGAAAATTACAGATCTCCAAAACATACAACTTTCAAAACGAAGACCTGTTTAGTTCATCCAGGAGAGTCCTATTAGGCAGGATGTAGAGTAAGGACTTAAAAGTAACAAGAACTAAAATATCAAACATAAACAAATGAGCTTAATGGCACAGGTAAACAGGAACATTAAATCATGTTTCCACTTTTCAGCCCAGCATCATCTTATCTCTTGCTGAAAACAATTTTGAAAAGAGCAAACATTGCACATTATTTAATATACTTCAGGATATCATATTTTTGTCTCCTATCATTTTTTTTATAAATGTAAGTCTCTAAACACACATATAGATATTTTATGTGTGTGTGTACATATAAAATCAATAGAAAAGAAAGCCTATCTGAAAATTAATATTCAAACAGTGAATAGAAATTAAAATTAAATTTGCTAACTAGAGTGGGAAATATCTGGTCTGACATGACTGTGGACATACTGAAGGGAAAAGCTGTCCACTAGCTTGTACTTCCCATGGAGACTTCCATAGTTTTAAGTAGCTAGGATATAGAAACATAATCCTTTCCAAGCCCAGCAAGAATTCTTTTCCTTCACCTTTTGCTAAAGGGTAAAACAGAGTCCTTCTGTAATGTAAATCTGAAAGCAATATGATTACTTTTCCAGTCAAGAAGTAACACTGATAATCGCACATTTTTCTAACATCACTGTGATCCCTATCCAAAATAATGTAGCACATACTTAATGGTTAAGATTTGTTCATAAACTGAACCTAAGATTCTAAGTAAAAATTCCAGGTTACTGTAAAACAAGTCCAAGCTGAGCATTTAAAAAAAAAAAGAAATGATACAACTATAGATTGATACAGTGGTAGAAATCTCAAAATATTTTCAAATACTTCAATGAGATGCAAGACAGCCAGTAACTATTAGTATTTTTATTACACTAAAAATGCTGCAGGTATGAACACTGTATATTGGTTAAAATACTGACTCTAATCTATATACCAAAAGCAATGGGCAGAAAAGCAAGTAATAAAAAGTTGATTTAGTTTCACAATCTGAGACATTGTGCCCTACAAATTCCATAACTATCAAGTATGATTTAATTTGAGGTCCTACAGGTAAGAACTATGTTTTTGTTTACTCCAAGATACAGATTCCTTATAATTTTTCACAATGAAGAGAGAGATCATGTGAAACCAGTGGTACTCTCAGGTCCATTCATCCTTGGAGATACATTCTATTAGTGGCCACATGAAAATTTCCAGCCCAGTTGGTAATTTCAGAGGAAAATAAAGTAGTATATCACTGTGAAAGTTAAACTCTTTACCTCAACTATGAAGATCAAACTCCTAGTCAAGACTAAGGTTCACTACCTGCTCAGCATATTGATTGTTAATATATTTTACCAATATTGAGTATACAGGAAAATAATATCATACAGGAGAAGAAAACCCTAAAATCATAAAGTCTTCAATTTCAAGTTGTAATAGCTTAATTAATTCAGTGACATTTTCCCTGGTAGAAAGAGGATTTCTTTTCTTCAAAGCCATAGCAGAACTCTCTGGTGACTTCTATAATTTCATTTGAATACATTTAACATGAGGAGATTGAGGCAGAAACCCCAAACCTTCCTTTTACACGTTCACTTTTTGCAACACAAGTTGCATTCTTTTTTGTAATTTTACTTTGAAAGATTACATAATTATCTGAAATAACTACGGTGTTGACTATTCAAAGTCTTAAAAGTTGTAACTGATACCTACCTAAAGACCCTAATTATTAAATACGGTACGAACTTTTAATAAAATTTATTTTGAAGTGTATCAAATATCTTCTGATCTTGCTTTATACTTGTTAATATTTTCTGATAGCATATAATCATCTCTAATCCACTAAGGTTACTCACATGCAACCTGTATGCTGACATGAACAATAAAATACTGCTACACATGTGCTGTTTTGTTAACTTTGAGGAATTTCTATGTATTGGGTTTCTTTGACTAGAAAGTTTCTAGCTGAAACAGAATTTATCTGTCTGTCATGAAAAGTAAGTGTGCAGAGATTTAAGCTGTGCCTGACAGACTCTGTACACAAAGATATTACTTCTTGTGTAATGGACAATAATAAGCATAATTGTTCTGATGTCATGAACTCAGACATAAAAGCTCCAAATACAGTGTATCTGGTGCTAGGGATATTATTTTATTCTTTATTTTAAAAATGGTTCTTTCAGCTCAAATACCCACTGCCTAATGGACAGACTACTTACTAAGCAAATGTAAATTTGTATGGTATTGGGATCATACTGAAATAAAATGAAATGCACAAAGTTCCATGTGCCACATCAGAGTTTTATGTCTAAGTGCCTTTTAATGCATATATATGCATAAAAAGATAGGTGAATAACCCACGCCACAGAACATCATGATCATATTAAGTTACTGAACAGGAAAAATGTGAAAACCTCTGATAATAAGGAGGATTTTTCTTCTTTTCTGAGACGCAAAATCTTTGCTAATTCTTCCTGTTCAGAAGAGTGTTAATGGTTAAGGCACATGACTGACTAGGATTCAGGTCTATCGGGTGATAAACCTGTTTTAGCAGGTTTGTGCCTCAGTTTATCTTATCTACCATGGTTGTACTATGTGGCATTTGTTATCTGCCTCACAGAAGTGTGTCAGGGCTTAATTAGTCAGCATTTTAAATTATTCCAACACTTAAAATCTCTACTGAGTACAAGTGGCAACTGCAACTACTAATTATCCCTGCAAACATGCCATGATTTAACTGTTCACTTGAAAATTGGTCAGCTTCAGTAGGCTGACAGTTTTTTCTCATCCAGAAAGTATATCCCAATAAACCCATAGAAGTCTGTAAATACAATGTATTATAACTGTAATGTAAAAAAGGCAAAAAGGCAACCTCTAACATTATGGTATATCATAGCTATCACACAAATTTTATTGTCATTGTTATGTGATATATATGATGCTCAGGACAATGATTATGAAATTCCCCAAATAATAACCACTACTGCAACCCTAAACCCTCCGGCAATCAAAGAAAACCCAAGCTTTATTTTAGAGATCAAAACTAAAACCAGAAATTCAGCATATTTGACTTCTGGAAGGTGTAACGTACATAGGTGTTTTTTCAACCAGCCACATTTCACCATTTGGCCATCAGGTTGAGGGAGGTTCTCCTCCCCATCTACTCTGTGCTGGTGAGGCCCCACCTAGAGTACTGTATCCAGTTCTGGGCACCCCAGTGCAAGAAAGACAGGGAGCTACTGGAGAGAGTCCAGCGCAGAGCCACTAGGATGACTAAGGGAATGGAGCATCTCCCTTATGAGGAGAGGCTGAGGGAGCTGGGTCTTTTTAGCCTTGAGAAAAGGAGACTGAGGGGGGACCTTATTAATGTCTATAAATATGTAAAGGGCAAGTGTCAGGAAGATGGAAACAGGCTCTTCTCAATGACATCCAGTGATAGGACAAGGGGTAATAGGTACAAGCTGGAGCATAGGAGGTTTCAGGTAAACATAAGGAAAAATTTTTTTCATGGTGAGGGTCACAGAGCACTGGAACAGGCTGCCCAGAGAGGTTGTAGAGTTTCTTTCTCTGGAGACATTCAAAACCCACCTGGATGCATTCCTGTGTGACTTGAGCTAGGTGATCCTGCTCTAGCAGGGGGGCTGGACTAGATGATATTTCAAGGCCCCTTTCAACCCCTAACATTCTTTGATTCTGTGACATGTTTTACATGTTCTATATACAAAACCAGTCAAATACTTCTTGTTCCATGTATATTCAAACATCTCTCTGCCCCAAGACACTAAGAATCTCAAAAATTCTGCTGATTTCCCAATATTCTCATGAATTCTTGAAATTATGGCACAAGTAAAAGCCATATCAGATCCCGACTGCAGTTTTCTAAAGGAAATGTATGTTATAATTTCAGTTTACATCTGCTTGAAAGATAGAAAAGCATTCCTCAAGAGAAAACAATACCAAAGTAAAGATAATCCCTTGGAAATGCTAAAGAGAGTAAAAGCAAAAAAGAGTTGCCTAGAATATCTTTTGCATAAATTATCAAAATACTGTCTGTATACACTAAAGTTTTGTTAAGATGTGTGTATATTCATATTTGCACAGGCATACCTTTAAGCAACTGGATGCAAGAAATACACACCTTTTGATCTGTTATGCCTCTTTGGGTAAAGGTGATATTCTGTTGTTAGCATTGCAAACCCTTTTCCTTTCCTGTTTCTTAAGAGACATAAAAATATTCATGCATACTAAAGAGATACTTAAATATAAGCCTCCAGAAAGATCACAGACCTACAGGATAGAATACAAATTTGGCAGGCATTAAACTGTGCTTCTTGCTTCTCATTCCCTGTGCCATTCCAGGGCTTCTGAGGTGGAGGAGAAAATGAGGTAACAATGTAAATCTTCCTAGGAAATATTGTTACTGACTGGGACACACAGAATATCAGAGGTCACATCTAGACTACAGGTGTGCTTACCTGGACATCTGATGAACATTTAATTAGCATACTAATACTAACAGCTTGCTCTTACAAGCGTCACACACATCAATAGTTCACCCAAATAATGACATGACTATTCACTTAAATGTAGTTTTTCAAAAACATGATTGCTGTTCACAAACATAAGAAATTTCCTTGCAACTGAGCCAGAATAAGTAGATTGAGTCTCAATTATTTATATGCTTTTGGATTTATAATATTTAAATCTTAATAATTTATCAGATTTCCAGCAAATCTATATTTACCTATTTTAATGATACTTTATAATGAATGAGTCCCTCACCTATTTCTGAATCTCTCATTTCTCTCTCTCCTATGTATTAATCCCTTTTGCTAATGAAAATTGGGATGCTTAAAGCGAAGTTGAGGAATTCCAGGTATAAACTCAATACCATGGTTCAGTTTCCACACAGCAAGGCAAAGTATGCAAGTTCTTTGCTTTACTATGTGGATATTACATGTTCTCTTTTATCTAAATATTTATGGAAACAGGTTTGGGACTCATTTTTTTTGCACCCTAAGAAATTTTGAATATATTTGTAGCTCTCAACTAACTTTCTCTTAGGGGAGGTGCCTCTAGATAATCACATTCCTCCCCATTCCCACAATTACCTTTAGACCTTTCTGGTTTAGCACAGTATTTTCCATGTTTTCCTCTTGGGGAATAGATTATTCTAATCATCTTCCTTTTGCATTTCTCCAAGTATTCATGACACTTCAGTGTTTAGTCACACAAATAAAATTGATGGAGTCTACTTATAGCAAATCTACCATGATCTTATATTGAAATCAACATGAATAATGCAAGACAAACTAAAATAAATTTAAAACTTGCATACTTTTAAAGCATTTACTTGCTTCTTTATATGTATTGAGAATTTTACAAGATTTATCTACATGAGCTTTTCCATTGCTTTAACAGGCACTGGGTTTTGTTCTTCCTGTCAATAAGTTATGAAAAAGGTTAATCTAAGAATTTTATCCTATTTTATTGATCTAGAAGGAGAAGAAAAACCACACATTTCAAAACTTTAAAAACCTAAGGCTTAAGAGAATATGTTTTTTAAGAGAAAATAGTGACCACTTGAAAATTCTATGTAGATTTGTGTAAACAATAAAAATAGCCCAACAGCACTATCAAGTCTCTACAGTCAAAAACTCACAGCTTTAGAATAAATATACTGCAACACCAACATATACAACAGAGTTACTAAGAGAAACAAGAAGATTTTAGTTCACAAATGGTTTAGCCGACTCCTAAGGTAAACAATCTTTTTAATGGGAAAGGAAAGAGGAACAATTCCTATTACATTAAACAATACATAAAAGCTTTGGCACACACATTCTATAACACCAAAAGGAAAAAAATGACATTCAGGAGAAATTCCTAAACCGCACACTGGTGTCTGGCCAGAAAAAAAAAAAGTAATACATTCCCATTAGTACAGTAACATATGGAGTTTTTCAGCATATGCCAAGGCTATAGCTGAAGCACTGTACTTGTCAGCTTTGCGTCTGGAAGCTTTTCTGGCTCCCTTTTGTGTAGCTGTAGGTGCTGACCCTACTGCTGGAAGACGAAGATAAGCAAAATGTTTTAATCCATACATTAATTATTGAAATTCATACTGTAAACAAATATTCTAGGAAACTAAGTTATTCCAAATAGATTATTTTCTTTGCCCTCATTCCCCTGTTACACCACTTGAAACCTCATGTAATTGTGTATTGTTTCTAATGCAAGGAAAATTTTTAGGGTGAAAATCATGCATTATGCATGGATACTACAGTGGGACACTGCATAAACTAGCAAGATGTGAGAATAATTCCATATAGCATTGCAGAACAGAAAAGCAAACACACTTTTTCTAGAAAGATATTTGTAAGTGACAGTTAATCTATCAGTACCTTCAATTTATCTGCATCTTTTTTTTTACCTTTTCCCAAGGAAGCTCATAATAAAAGAAAATAAGATGGTGGTAGTGCAAAGTATGTTAAATGAACATTATAGTCATGGCCAGCCAATATCACAACAGAAGATCTAGACAAGTCGCTTTTCAAGGAGTAAAGAACAAACACAATGACTATGTTTTGTCACTAAGAACAGGGCTTTAGGGTCTCCCACTGACAATGATAGGAAGAAGTTTACAATCCAAAGAGATTTTCAGTCTAGTTCTCTAATCATCAAAGAATAGCGAGTCAGGATATTATATTCCTGAAGATGAATTTAGCATATCCTAAAGTAGTTCCTCTTTACATTTGTTCCTTCCACAAACTTATTTCCAAGTAAAATGTATTAAAAAGGCATTTCCAAAAAAAAAAAAGGTTCATGGGGTGGAAATACTGTCTCAAGCACTACTGAAAATGGGGAGAGTGTGGCAACGATTTTTATCGTTGCTCATCTATTTCTATAGGAAGTGGATACCATTCACTTTAGACATAAAAGAAGCAATTGCACTGAATTCCAGAAATTCCAGATGATTTCATAGATTTAAAAGCTTTGGGGGAATAAACAAACAAAGCCACAAAAACAGATCTCCTAGTCTTACTTGAAATTCTAAGGTGAAACACTTCTCAGTAGTGTTATCTCAGATGACTCTGTAGCAGTACTTAATCCTTCATTAGTGTACAGTGACTTAACAACCCTGGTGTGTCACAGGTATCCAAGTTCCAGATCTTCATCTCTTTTGATCAATACATAGTCACATGGGTTAATATTTACTCACCATTTGATCAGTCTTCATTGATCTGTTTTCCTGCATCTTTATTGCTGCATGGCTGCATTACAGAGTTTTCTCATTTTCTTCTCTACCCATCTTTCTGTCTCTTCTCCAGTTGTCCATGGTTCAGCTCTGATCCCATGAAACTTAGCATTAGCATTAAGCTCTTAATTTCTGCCCTTTTTATCTTTCCATCAAGGTGAGCATGCTCCAATATTTGATCTGCCCTCCTTTACATATCAAGAATCAAGAGTTCAGCTCGGCTCTCATTTCCACCAGTGGACATTACTAATACCATCACAAGATCTCACTGTAATGAGGTCTAAAGTTGGGCCTATCTCTCAAGAAGTAACAGTATAACATAAGTATCACATCCTGGAGATTATTTAGCCATAAAGAGTCCTTCTGTCTTTGGAAAACTCCTGTCTATGTAACAAGCGTATATATTAAATGTTAGACCCAAAGTGACAGGCGGTAGACTAATTTATGTTTAACTAATACCAGTTTCAACAGTACAGAGTTAGCACATTGTAGAGGATTAGAAACTAAGATATACTGCCTCCATACTAATAATCTTGAAATTTGTTAGAAATGCCTAAAGCGGCCACAGGTACATAACACTGTCAATCCAACAAGGTCAGTGATGGTGATTAAAAGCTGGGGGAAATCTGTTTGTCAAAAAGAAAAATAAAAAAGAAAATCCAAAGCTTGCCAAGATCTTCAGAGTTAAATTAGTAGAAAATTAATTTTGTCAAGAAAACAGGAATTACAGAGCCGTGAGACAAGTTAAAAAGCAAGACTTCCTTATCGTTTACTATGCAATGCTTGTGAGCTCAGCTATGTTCCTATATCCCAAGTCTATTTCACAATCTAGTCTTTAAGACTGTACTAGCCATTCTCAACATCAGATCTCTACAGGTCTGCTGCCTAAAAAAGAAAAGTGAATGCAGCAAGTCCAGGCAGCCTGTATATATGCTACCCTGGAGGGGAAAAAAAAAAAAATCAACGCAATGTTACTCAACAAAGTTCCATACATCCATGGCATAATATCTAATCAGAAATGTACCTAACAAAGTTACAGAGCAGTAACTCTCTTCTCCACTTTTTCCATGTACAATTATCATAGCATATTACATATATTTAAAAATGGAAGTTTCTATGACTGTTTTTCCATCAATTCTTTGCCAAAAGAATGATTCAGTCCTGCAAGAGAACCCTTTTACCATTCTTATCTGAACTTAAGAATGGCTGGTAAGACCAAAGTCCTTTGTATTAAATTTTCAAGACAGACAAGAGTTTTAAAACAAAGTAAAACAGAACATAGTATGAAAATTTTTATGGCTACCAGAAAGGGAAGATTGCTAAAGTCTCAAGATGCTATGCAAGTTACAGGAAGATAGCAAGTAAAATTAATCGAAACTACATTGTAATATGAGGTTCCTGTGGCTCCATCCTACTTTAACTGTTTCTGCCATAGAAGGAAAATGTTATCCATCTGTTGGATAGATACTTAAGGAAAATGACTCCTTGCAGGAATCAGAGATTATTTGTGTCAGTGGTATTTAAAGTCCTACAGCTTTCTTCGGTTATGTTGACACAAAATGACATTAAAAAGGAGTAATATCAGCGCAGCAGGAGTTACATAAAAGCAAGATATACTTGATCTTTATATCTCTGTTTCAGTATGCACTAAAAAAAATGAAACAGTTACTTTTAGTACCTTTTGTGTAATGCATAACAATGAAGGAAGGTGATTTATACAAACTCATAAGGACAAGATTAAGGCAACAGAGAGACTATTCCATTTAATTTAAAGACTTACCTACCACTCTTTATTTCTACAAGGACTAAGGTCAGTGTAAAAAATAGTAATACATACGGCTTCAGACAGCCTTCATCAACCCTGTTCTAAAATAAGTTCCAAAAATTTAAAACATATAAGTCACAAAATAGCTTTTGGATATCATGGTTTCTTATTTGAAAGGTCCTCTTACAAATGCTTTCATACATTACGAAATCCTAAATTGCTTTAACATATATAAAATAGGTAGGCACACCTCCTCAAGAAGCAGATCATTTACAGTTCATGATAGACAATTTGCTTAGTTTGCCAAATTTGTTTAGAAAATCTAAAGTCATTTATTCTTGAATTTGAATTAGATACATGAAGCTCAAAGCAATCTCATACACCTAGACTAACTTGTTTCTGTTGGGTTTGGGTTTTGGCATTATTGGGTTTTTTTAAATAATGATTCCTGCCCCTGAAAAAAACACCTCTCTTTCATTTCTCCATATGTAAAACATCAGAATTTTCGAATTTCCCACCTACGTTTTGTCTATGAAGCTCTGCACTTGCAGGGATTTAAATACATATTCAAGCTGTATAGCCAGAGACCTGCTGCACTCAACTCAAGCCTCATTTCAATGAATGCTTTATACTGTACACAGCTAGATATGCTCCACCTTGCATATGCATAATTAAACAGAAACCTAATTAATCAATATTGTTAAAATAAACATGCTGCCATTTCAAAACAGGAAGATAATTACTTTTTTGATGAAGCTTTTAAAACACTCAACAGCCATACAGATTTATTTATTTTACTATCCATCACAGGTACTGTTAAAACTAAAGAAAACAAGGATTTGCACCAGTCTGTATTTCATAAATTAATTAATAATATTAAGGACTAGGCTGAACACAAAAGAACAGTCATTTTCTGAAAAGATTTTGAAGGATACTTTTTTCTTTCTGTACAACACATAATTAAGAAAAATTAAATCCAAATTCTGAAGTGTTGAGTGAGCTGAGACAAACTTGTTCAAAACCTTCCAAAATCAAACTATTATTAGTTCCTGTCACAAATCAAAGCAGCAATAAAAGTCAGTACTAGAAAAGCAGTTTGGATTCTGGTGTAAGAGACAACTAATGTGTTTTAAGTTTTAAAGAAGCTGATCCTTGGAGTTGTTGTCACAGTTAAGGACATCAGGAGAAAATCAGTCTCTTTGCTTCAAACTAAATTGAAACTTATGATTAAAAACATGTATATTTTTAGATTTTGACCTCACCCTACTTCTTGTTTGTTGGTTCCCACATAGTAGATCTGCCAGGGTGACCTCCAGAAATTCTCACCAGCCCTGCCTGAATCACCTTTACCACCATCCCACTTTCCACCAAATTTATATAGCAAATCTGTTCTCCTTACCAGCCCAATGACTATGTATTTATTTATCTAGAAGACTACTACTCTGGCTTCTTCCTTGGACAAAAAAAGAAAATTCTTGGGTGCAACCATGTTCCCAGGTTTCTCTCCAGACTGAGACAGAGACAGCTCTGAAGTTTTCTCTACAGATTCCACTCCCTCCTTCTATAACTAGTTCGTAAGCTTAAAAACATGGTTAAAAACATGAAACTCACAGAGATGAGCACTTGCCAACTCCAGTAGCTAACAATATGCAGGCATCCATTTAACACACACAAACACATACACACACCTTTGTACTTTAAAGCAAAGCATTTAAAACATTTTCCTCTTTTATCCATTTGCCAGGTTTCAGTGCCTCTTGGAAAAGTAATAACACAGACATCTAGGGAAAAGTTTAATTCCATCAACAACTAAAGCAGTTCAGATTTTGTACTACTGAAGAAACACAAAACTTGCCAGGTCTTGCATCTGAACAGATTGCGTTCTGCTTTTAAATTCACTTTTTTGATTAATTGAATGGAGCCCTCTGCATAAGCAGAAATCTAACTCCAGAGATACTGTGGCCATATCTGATTAGAGATACAGATTATTGCTTTTTGCAATTTATCATAAAAGCACTGATGGCAGTGTCATATTTAAGGTCACATTGAGGCTTATATATTTATTTTCCAAACTTTGAAGACTGGATTTTATTTTAATATTTAAGATGATACATTCTGAACATAGATCAATCTTCTGTAATATTTGCTTACTAAGGTGTTTGCTTTCCTGCTTAAGAAATGCATCAAAATCAAATATAACTTTTAAAACATTTTCATTAAAATGTCAGTGTTTATCTCAGTCTCAATAGCTAATGAACCATAATGTACAAATTCCAGACAGCCAGACAAATATTTTCAGGCAGACAGCTCTTGCAAATACACACAGAGAAGGCCTTCATTTTCAGAGAAGCTGCAGAAACTACCCAATTATTTCCATCATTTGGTGCTGCCTTCGTAGCTTCAAACCTTTTATGCCACTGTTTTCTGACCTTAGATACTATTTTGTCCTCTGCTTACCCAGATCTCAGCAGTGTTTCTCCAGATGAACCAGTAAAGGAATATTTAAAAGATTCTGTGGGGAAATCTGCTAAGAAGACGAGCTGTGAGAAGGTTCCCAGCAATCACTGTTTCTTTTACTCACCCATCTCCTGCTGCCAGTTTTTTCTTTCTAATTAGTTTTTCTATTCCTTACAGACTTTGCTTATTTCCACATTTAATGTTTGCATCAGGAGATGATGGAAAGATGAGGTGAATGAGGGACTGTGAATGGAAGATGATGATGATGATGATGATGAAGGAAGAGACATGCAGGGGAAGCACAGGTAGCTACAATGGACAAATTTTTTCATACAGTGAGCTTTCTGGTGGTAAGGGAGGATTCAGAAAAATCACTAAACAGATCTATTCAGTAGCAGTATCTCAATCTAAGCAACAGCGCAGCCTATGCATCTCAGACAGAAAGGCAGGGGAAGGAAGAAAGATAGATCTGAGGGACAATAATAAAACTGCAAAGAACAGCCTACAGAAAAAACAAATAGACAAAACCAAAAAAAACCCCAAACAAACAATGAAACCAAACAAACTAAAAATGGTATTACCCAAACTTGAGCAGCAAAATTCATGCCAGCCTTGAATTCCTTAGTCTCCTTTGCCTAATGCTTCCACTGACATATTTAGCAAACCCTGTGGCTCCCTAGCTAGCACCCAGTGCTAACCCCAGTTTCAAAACAAGAGCAACCATCACCAAAATCACATCCAAATAAATCCTTAGTTTCCACCTTCCCATTTTCTGAACTACTTTCACATAAGCACCATTGTCCTGATCTTGCATCCTCATTTCTAGTCCCAGTCAAGATACAAGCATGGAATCCTTTATAATAGAGCTTGTTACTACCTCCATTGAAAAGAAAAATACTCAAGAACCAAATATACGTGTTCTCTGCTAAAGAACACGTAATCACTCAAAGCCAACAATTCTTCCAACTGTAGATCTGACTGCCTTTTATGTTTTTTTATGTAGAGAAAATGCTTACTCAGAAAGCTCCAAGTCTGTTTGCAGTAGAACAAAGCCATCTCTACTGTTAACTAATATTACACACCCTCCTGCATCCCAAATATCACAGATTTTTAATGCCATTCACAACATAAAAATAAATATAACATAGAAGATACAACTGTTGAGTATTCTGTTTTAGTCAGAATATTTCCAGGTGTAAAAGCTAGACTTGGAAAGGACTGTTCTTGTGCCACTTTCCAAAACCACAGAATGCATTTGCAAAGCCATCATCATCAGCTGCCTGTCTCAACCACAGTACCACACCTCTTCTAAATCCAGTACAGCCCAAGAGGCAGATGGATGGGTGGGGAACTGGCAGCTGCCAGCCTACAGCTGGCAGGGAATCGGGGAGAGAGCTGCTGAAACCATTTCCCTGCAATTTCACTGAAAAAGTACTCCAGAGTAGCTTTTCCTTCAGCTGGTAAATATGGGGAAAAATATTTACAGGCCAAAGGAAGAAGCAAAGAAAATTCAAAATAAACAAAAAATACAGATCCAATATTTGCCTTGTGTATGTGTGGATACCTCAATACTGTAAAAATTGTAGAACTTAATATAAGATACCTGAGCAAAACCGATAAATATCTTTCTTTCAATATCAAGTGAACACTTCTTTTATTGCACTTCCTTGGTCAAAGAAACCTGCAGAGAATAAATTCAATAAATCCTAATCTCATTCAACTATGATTACCAACAACCTTCTGATATGTCTTCCAAGATGGTGTTCAAACTTTGTCTTTCTACCACTATAATTAAAAAACTTCCAAATTAATGCAATTTGGCATATGTCAGACTTATTTTTTTCTGCCTTTTGACACTTTTGTCCCACTGTAAATACAAATATGTATATTGTAAGTCTGATCTCTTTATTGTGCCATCAAAAGGAACATTAGTTCAATAATTTAGTAAATATTTTCAGGGCACCAACATGATGAAACTACTGTAATGGTTTAAGTCAACAGCTTTCCCTAAAGTGTTAATAAAATGTCATTGCTCCTTACTCAGACAACAAAAAATAATAAATCTGCATGTATATCTCCATTAAAATCAGTTCTCCAGGCTCTCAATGAATCCTTAAAAGAGTTCTTATACAATAAATTATCATAACAATGTCAAAAGCAAATGTCAGAACATGAGGGTGCTAGGCACTGCTCTGACCACCAAAGAAAAATCTCCACCTGAAGCTGAGGTGTGATTCATAACCCAAAGCTGCAAGGCAAATCCTCAGAGAGCTCAAAATGTCCTACTAATGGTATAAAGTGACTGCAGCACATTATGGAGAACCTCTGCTAATATTGAAGCCTTGATCTGCAAGACGTTAATTCAGTGAAAATACCTTTTAGCACTGCCATGACAGCAGAGTGCCTGACAACTGCATCAGCAAGATGAGCTAAAGATTACATATGATATGTACAAGGGAGGCAGAGACAGTGGTTCTAAACAGCTTTTATCAGCATTAGTTTGAGATAGCAACCTTCATTGCCTCTGACTAACAGCTTAATGTATACTGTGTCATCCCATCAGAAACTTCAGCCAGGCTTCAGTACCCTCCAACATAAGCATACTCAAGCTAAGGAAATGAAGTTTGCAGGACACTTACATGGGGTAAGGACAAAAGCTGAAAAATAAAACTGCACCAAAACAGCACTAAATTATCAGTGCCCAACAGTTATATACAAAAGGTGTCTCGAAACAGCTCCCAGAGGGACACTTCACCAAGGGAATAAGGGAATAGATAGATTCACAATGTTGACAGCTTCAAATCGTGAGAAACTGAAACCTCTCCTGTATGTTAGGTACCTAACAGGAGAATATGGTCAAAATTCAAAATGATTTTGACAACTTAAAGACAGGTCCTGAAACCAACAAAGCAAAAAAATTTGTCTGAGGAGAGCAGTAAATCTGGAGAAGACAAATGCACAAGTACCAAGGGGGAAAAACAGTAGCCACTGCAGTTTCACACTAAGCAGTATCTGAATGCGATTCAGCAATGCAATGCAGAGCAAAAAAAGGAAAATCTTATTCTTGGATTTATTAACACGCATGCAATTCATGATGGCTGGAACAAAATCTGTTAACTTTGCTTGCTACTCATGGTATACTTCATCCCAGACAGGAATCTACAAATAGATGTCCTGGGAAACATTCAAGGAATTAAGATTTTTATAATTTGCAAACAAGCAAATGATTTTGGAAAGACATAGCCATTTATCTTCTTGTCATAAAATCTTAAGAGAAATGTCATCAGCTCTTTCCCCATGTCAGAGATGCTTCCCCATGTCAATCTTCGGAAATGGCAGAATGATCATCATTTTAGTCTGTGGCAAAAAGTCCTAGGCTTAATACCAGGAAAATATTTCTAATGACTATGGTAATCAAACACTGAAACATTGCAAACTACAGGAACCTTCTTACCCGTAGGTCCTTAAGAATAGTGCAGTGAGGTCCTAAGACAGACAGTCTCCTTACACTTCCTTCAGCCTGAGTACAAGGGGTTAAGTTCAATGATCCCCGTGTCCATTCCAAATCTGGACTCTCAGTCCTGCAGGCCAGATGGAAAATAGACTTCTGGCACATGCTTGAGGTTAGCTAAATTCTTGAGGTTCATTTATTGCATCAGACACACTAGAAAGTATTTTCCTGTAAGACCATACAGGTTTTACAGCTGGGTAACACTACTCATAGATATCTTCATCAAGAATAATGAAACTAACTCTCAGAAAACCTTTTATATTCTGACAACACATTTATTTTTACTAACATAAACACACACACAGACGAAAAGTCACAAATGAGAGAAGTTAAAAGTGATATGAGAAAAAGGAAATATAATATTACATAGTAAACTACGTCATATTGCATATAACAAGGTAACTATTATAAAACACAGTATAAACCCAAATCTCACAATGTTAAAACCCTATAAATTTTGTCTGCATCCCTTTAAATATGAAAGTGAAGAAACTAGTTAGCCTCTGCGCAGTCATTTCTACTATCATTGCCAATTACAATTAGATATGCCATCAACATACTCTTGAAAATTGGTGTGTGTGAGGTTTTAATTCTGTCTGGAAGATACTTCTCATTCTTTTTCTCTCTCTCTCTCTCTTTTTTTTTTTTTTTTTAATCCCCTTTCCTTTTACATACAAATACATCAACATTTTAAAACATGTCAAAACCTTCACATTTGGCTCATCAAAAGTGACACTAACAAGACAGTCATCTAATGAGATAATTTGCTCCTTACCAGATTAAAAAAAAAAAAAACAAAAACAAAAACAAAGCATCACAGATATATTTAAAAAAAACTATTTTACTGTCTGCCAAGCCCTATCACTTTAATGAATACAGTCCTCTTGGCACTGAACAGTTTATTTTCATAAATTATTCCTGACTAAGTGACAGAATGTATACTCATGAGAAAACACAAGGGATCAATATATTGCTGTCTTTGTGATTATATTGCTAGCTCTTTGCTACCTTTGCAGCTGCTGTTGTTTTCACAGTTAATATAGCTGTTTTGCTTTGAAAACCCTGTGTTAACATAGTACAAAGTTGAAAGGGAGGGAGCTACTGTTTACCCTTATTTCATACTCAAGAATCTTGACTCGTTAGTCACAACACCATTACATAAATGAGTTAATGTTATATAGCTTATACAGGCTTCTCTTGGTTGTATAAAAAGGTTCTAGATTTTACCATCTAAATTGAAAAATACCTCGGCAGCCAATACTGAAAAGTAGCACTGCTATAATTTTAGAAAAGCCATCTTTATATGAGAAAAACTTATTTATTTTTTAAATTGTCATTATTTTATGTAAGTGACTTTGTGATAACTACACCAAGTGCTAAAAAGAACCAAACCTAATAAACCATTCCCTGACATGATCAGTCTTTAATCCTAATAAAAGACTGTTACTTCATTCAACTCATCAGGTAAAACAGGATTTTGTGATCTCAACATACTTTACCTACAAAGGAAATGAATGAGAAAAATTACTGAAAGGAACAAAACTTCTTCCTCCTCAGATGATCTCTCTAGTCTGCTTTCATACTATCTAGAGCTGTGATTCCCCAAATATTTCGTACTATTCACTCACTCAAAAAAAGCATTGTATGGAAGTGATGCAATGAAAAAAATTAAGATGCACGAACTAGTGTAAAACCAACTGCAGCAGGAACATCCAGGGACACCACACATGTGATGCATTAACCACTTTAAAATATGAAAAATTAGATTGTGCATAATTTTTGGTCTTGTACAAACTATCAGATTTTATTGACAATGGCTTCATACCCGAAGCCATTTAAGTGATCATATTTTTCAAATATGTTAATACGAATAGTTGCCTATATTTGATATTTGAATCTATTTTCAATAACTCTTTATTATCCAGATGTGAATGCTTCCATTGACCTGCAGAAATTCCAGATGTGGATTTCTATGATATGTGAAGACTAAGGAGTAGACACAAGGAATAAGACTGGAGTAATAGATCGCAAGTAAGCTCTTGTTCCAATAGTTGCCTTTGGTTTTTAGTTCATTGGGCTTTTATCATTCATGTCAGGCACTTGTACACAATTTTCTATTAAAAATTATCCTCAGTTAAAGAGCATTCTGAAATCTTTATTGAAGGTAATCAGGAAATGACTGATGGATTCTTCATCTCCTATCGTATTAAAGAAATGACAACAGAGCACACTATGTATCATCAGCAGATTAGACTGTAAGTAGATGACTTCCTAATCCATATGGTTAGATTTATGTCACTGATTTGAAAGTATAAGATATCTTTCCTGCTAAAATTCCCTTATTTATTGCTTAAGGACATGACACTGCAAAGACTGGTCTATGGGAAAAGATAATAAATGACTTTTAAATCCTCTGATGCTTCTTAATGCAGACTCTTTTTTTCTGCATTTTAATAAATGACATATTTTGTGGTTTTGTTCTTCCTTCTCACATGTGTCATATTTCTTCAACACGTTGCTGCTTAGGTAGACCAAATGCTTCAGCAAAGGCATTCTCCTGGCATCTCAAGAGTCACTGGCTATGACACACCAAGACTTTTCTCAAAGACTTCCTATTGTCTGCTGCTGTTGGTTCAGCTACCCCAGTACCAACACCACCCCACATAGGAGGACAGGAACTATGAAGTCCTGCCTATAGTGAGTGCCAAAGGACCTTGTAGTTACTATACTGATGGCTGCAAACACTCCCAACTTTCTAACATATATTTTCAATAGCCATGGTTTGAAGGAGTAATGGGAAATTTCAAGCAAGGATCCTTACTCTGAGGAAAGCCACCAAATTTTAACTGTGTGGACACTCCAAAAATACAAACTACAGGAAATGATGCTGCTTCTTCCAGTAGAATAAATCACATGATTCTTAAAAGCAAGGCAGCCTGAACTGTTCATAGTGAAAAAATCTCAAATATGTGTGTTTTAATGCTCTTTCAGTTTTAGTGAAACATTTTTTCAGTTTTGCTACAAATGAACCATGATTGCAGTGAAAGTAAGCTACTTTACCACTTATCAACTACTTCAGTTCTTTTAAATAAATGAGAAAAAAACCCACAAGTTTTTCCACAAAGAAACTCTGTATGCTTTAACTTTCTGTACTTACCCTCACTGCTCTGGTTCTAGGCAAAGCAGTTACTTTAATCCAACAAAAACCCACATGTCTGTAAAATGAGGCAATCTCACTTCCCAATTTCTTAACCTCCCTGCTGAATATCAAACCCTACTACCTCCTTTGCTCTCATGCTCGCATTCATCACACCTATTGCCAAGATGGATTAGTGAATTTATAAAACTGGAAACTTTAAAAAAATATGTTAATTTTCTACCAAATCAATTCCCTGATACACCTCACCACAGAACTACACAAAACTTCATGTTAGTATAGAATAGCTAGTAGGAATAAATAAGGAAAGGAAGGTAGGGCTATTTCTGTCTACGGAAGAATTATTTCTTATACTATTTGCTACATTCTGTGTAAAGGACTCAGTCTAGTGGGACCCAGATCAGCAAGTGTTATAAAACAAATGAAGTTTCCAAACTGAACAGACATTCTAAAAATGTCAACAAGCCAAATCTTTGTTATCTTTATATGATACAAATGCTTTATAGTAGTCACATAATTAAATTGTGTACTCTAAATTAGTAATAACACCACTTTCTAGCCACAAAACATATCACTACTCTCTAAATAACTATTCCTAAAACTTAGCTAGGTGCAGCTAAGATGAAAATTATATTTTGATTGAATCTGTTTGACAAAAGGCCAGAATTTACTTCTGCCCCTGTCCTTCTGTATCACTCCTCTAGGGCACAGATTACAGCAAGCTGCAGAACAACCCTGTGTGAGTTAAAGGATGAGATACTGCCTGCAGCCACTGAGAGACAGGGCTATTCAGTAATAATTAAAAGCCCTTTTACTTCAGTGTTTTTGTCGTGGTCTTGGGTGTTTTTTATGAAGAACTCAGGTAACAGAATTTTTTATTAAAAAGAATTTATGGAAAAGAAATGAATAAACAGATTATTTGTGAAGGAAGGGAAAAGCTCTTTCAGTCATCTAATAAGCAAGTCTTACAGATGTCATTTAAACCACAGTCCTTTTAAAGACCCATCTCCTTAAAATTGTCTATTATTGCCATTTTGAAATAAGCTTACTTCCATTAAGTTAGACTTCTAACACCTTAATTTCATCATTTAATTTGCTTGCTTTCTTTAAATAGAAAGCTGTATTCATTTTCCTTATACAATACTTACTTCATTGTTACACAGAACAGCTCATATGACTTTCTAAATCTCTAATCAACTTTGACTTTGTTTTGTTTTGCTTAATCATCTAGATACCAAAGCCATAGCCATTCCTTGCCACTTAATAAGTCCAGCTTGTAAATAACAGTTGGTTTTCTAAAGGATCTAAACTCTATAAAAATAGTTCAGTGATAGTCATTAAAATATGTCCTGCAGATGGCTGCATAATTTGAATTTCCATTTTGTTCTTTTGTTACATAACCTTTAATGTGCTTATTTTCCCCTCTTGCAATTTAAAAAAACAAATCAACACATTCTCAACACTATTTTAAGCAACTACATTTTCACAAAACTTATTTTAACATTTTATATTTTTAGAAGCAGTTCAGTTAAAATATTTCAATACATTTCCAAACACTAATTTAGCTCAATCTCTGAATAAAAAACATATTTACAATCATTTTACAAAACTCAAGAGACAAAGAGGTTATGGCTTGCCTATTATGACTCACTGACACAGCCAGCAACAAAACCAGAAAAATCTTTTCATCATGATTTCAAGAAAAATTCCTGCAATATACATAGTTTACTCAAAAACCTTAGTCCATGTAGATGTCCTCACAAACCACTGCATTCTCTTCTTTTTCACGTTTGCCTTTGAGATCTGCTTGCCACAGCACACCACTAAGTCAATTTTTAAAGATAAATATTATGTTCAAATTAAGACAATTAGTTTATACTTTTTCTGTAGATAGCTCTAAGTGTTTAAAAAAGTCTCCAAACCATACTGAGCTCAAGGTTGATTCTATGTCACATAAAAAGTGTTGCAGCTCACAATGACCCAAAAGCTTTTATGTGCGCTGTTAATTTTGTGTCAGGCACAAGACCATATGAGACAAAAAAGAAGCCTCTTACATCTCAGCAATGGAGATCATTAGACCTTGCAGATGGCTAGGGTTCATAAAGTCACTGCAACACAAATAGTGGGTGAAGCTTGAAAAATGCATTCTTGCCTCTTCCCTTGTACAGCCAAACTTAATCTTGATTAATTTGTGCCTGAGTGCAAATGAATGGATTGTTATGATATATGCATAAATTCTTAGTTTTAATATGAAAATCTGGGTGTCTTTGTACATGTTTTTTTAATCTAATCTGTTTAATGACAATGCTGTGAATAAGTTTCCTATGTTTCTAAATGTCCATCACTTTGATTTTCTGAATGCTGTAAGTATACTTGCAAAAACATAGACAAGAGAAACAAAAATGAAAAACAGAACTATCTTGACCATGGGGGAAGGATATCTTTCTGCTTTAGACCCTTATCTTCAAAGAATGTCTGGGACCAGCAAAAAATGTCTGGGCCTAGAAGAAAGCATTAATGGCAGATAAAAAACTGTTGAAGAAAACTCCTTACTCTTCTGCAGTATGAAAGAGATCAGTATTTCTCAAGAATGTATCAATTGCAAAGACAAATATGGAATCTCTCTCTCCCTCCCTCCCCCCCCTTTTAATTTGGAACTGATCTTTTGATAAAGTAATCATGAAGCAAAGGTATGAGCAATATTGAAAACACTGACAATACTGATTTTCCATACATCCCCTAAGGAAGGAAGACTGAAAACATTATTGAGATAGAGGAGTAACACAGATTATCTTTAATAAAAGAAATGAGTTTTTAGAGGTCTAAAGCGCCAGCAGCATTAAGAAGGTTTAACCTGTGATTTTCCACAGTCTG
This sequence comes from Todiramphus chloris collaris, assembly GCA_025345505.1. Lineage (NCBI taxonomy): Eukaryota > Metazoa > Chordata > Aves > Coraciiformes > Alcedinidae > Todiramphus > Todiramphus chloris. The sequence continues at coordinate 8,602,138 of JANVCC010000019.1, forward strand.
TGAGGATGCAGAGATGGAGACCAAGATATGGAGGCTAATGAATTAAGCTAGATCAGGATTCTAGAAATATTACTTTTGATTTGGGTTTTCTTATATTATTATAATTTCTAAAACCTATCTCTCTGACCTCAGTTCAATATGGCTTTACAAGATAATAATTCCTTTTTAATCTCTTCGATGCACTAAATTCTACCTTCATTTTAATTGAATTTGCTTTCCTACATTATCTTTAATGTAAATACAGATTTTCTTGAATCTATGCAAGCTAAATTCAGTTACCAATGTGCAATACACACATGCATAACCACAAACCCTTATTCTAGCAACTCTGCATTGCATTTACAGAAAAATAAGAAGAAACTGAGTAAGAATAATCCATTAAATATTAACATGAGAAATAGAACATAATTAATTGAAAATGCAAAACATTTGAACTAAAATGCTGAAAAAAACGGTAAGAAATGACCTTTTCTGCTAAAAATTACTGTTAGTGTCTATGGCCTCACTGGTAAAATCAAGGATAGTCTGGTCTGTTCTTAAAAAATATTCTTAAAATATTTAGGAAATCAATATGAATTTATTTATGGAAACTTAAAACTCAATTTACTTTTAAGTATCTCCCATGATAAATATAGCTCATTGCACATTTTCCTTCTGACCTACTTCAAATATACAAAATAAAAACTACCTGATAAAGTAAATCTAAATTCTTGAAATATGTGTTTAGTGAACGTCTTGTTATTCAACCATCCCCCCCGAGCCTCAGGTCAGCTGAACTGTCTGTAAAAAGTTACATAAAAATAGCAGATGCAACTTCAGTATGACCCCACATCTTCTAATTTTATATAAAAGAGGAGATGTTTATGCTTCTTCATCCACCAAACTCTTTGTGATACAAGATCTCATTTCATCATGTTATCTGAATTATAGCATTATCTCTCCCTGCTGGGCCTCTTGTGTGGAATAACAATGTCAGCATGAACTCTTTACTGAATTTAGCTTTCTGGTCATGTTATCACAAATTGGTTTGAGTACACAGGCTGCAAAAATGGAGAATGACAAATCAAATAACCCACAAGGGAAGAGAAAGCTTTAATAGCTTCTTGCCTGTCAACTGGGTATTATAAGAGGATGACAAACAGCATTACACTGGTAACTTTTCTAGACATTTGAACTGTGCTTTAGAACAGATTAACTTGAGATCATATTTTAAAAGTCAGAGGTCTCAAAAGATGAAAAATAATGCTAGCAAGTCCACCTAGATTAGAAGATTATTATTGTTATGAACAATGAAACTTAATGACAATCAAAGACTTAAAAATCAAGTTGAAGACTCTGGCACTACAGCAGTCATCTTGCCGTCTGGGATGCGGCTATTTACTCCAGTGTTAAAACTAAGGTGATCTTTTGTTTTTTTTTTTTTTTTTTTTTTTTTTTAAATACTTATTTTTGGGAAAAGATTTGGGAGGAATAAAAATTAACAGTCTAGTAAATATAGCAGAAACTCTGCATAGATGCAGTCAGTACCAGGAAAAAGATTGAATTATATTGTGAAAGTGCACTTTTTTTTCTCTTTTAAAATTAAAGTTCTTTTTGTTTTTTTTTTTTTTTCTACAGCATTTATGGAATATGGGCTCCCTCCAGTGGTAAAATTAACATTCAAAAATCTTCACACTTACTTATATGCTTAATTATATAGCCTAATAAACAAAATAACAGCTACACATATTAAAGGCTTAGAGTTCAAATCCCCTATCAGATGGGATTTTTACATATACTTTTTTTTGCTTTCCAATTATATCAGATAAAGACAGCACCTTTAGTCACTTTATTAAGTGCCACACAAAATATAAAGGCTCCAAATGGAACATTTCAACATCTTAAGTTTCAAAACAAACTATTAATTCCAAAGAACTTGCTTTTTTAAGTCAAACTAGTCTTTTGTAATATTATACATGATTTGGGAAATTTATGCACCCTACATTTCACTAGTTAAGTTTAAAAAAAAAAAAAACAAACCCTATATAGAGTCAAAGCCTACAGAGCACAACTGGTATCTCAGATGGGTGCATTACGAATTGATAAAATTAAGTCCTCTTTAGGGAAGAGGAAGACATATCTTCCAATTTTTGCCCAGATTGGTTCTGTTCCTGCCTATCCCAGAATGCAAGATACGCTTTCATTCTTAGCACCATATCAATTCATAGAATCATAGAATGTTAAGGGTTGGAAGGGACCTCTAGTGATCATGAAGTCCAACCCTCCTGACAAAGCAGGATCACCCAGGGCATGACACACAGGAACACATCCAGCCAGGTTTTGAAAATCTCCAGAGAAGGAGATTACACAACAATCCTGGGCAGCCTGTTCCACTGCGTTTAATTTACATGAGTCTTCTTGGCTTTGTCTAATTCCAGAGACAACTCATCTTACAAGAAACCTGCTGACTTTTTCTGCAGCTACTTTTACCTCCTGATATGCTCACTATGAAATACTTCTATTTATAGGCTTCACAGCAGCATGGCTACATTTTCCTTTCCATTTTACTCTGTACTGCTAACTGGTCTCTCTATACTACCCAATGTAGCATACCTAGCAAGCAGAATGACTGAGGTAAACCATCATGGTGAATATCTGCTTGGAAACACAGGGTTATTAAGCCACGAACTAGGAAATAATTTATATGTATATTTGATTTTAAACATGTTGTTTAGTTTGCTTTCTTGGAACTACTTTTTCCTTGGAAATATCTCTGCTTAGAAGAAACTATATTTTCATCCTCATTATTGGTGTCTGGACTAGATGACATTTAAAAGTCCCTTCCAACCTAAACAACTGTATGATTCTATGACTATGAAAATAAAGGACTGGAACAGATACTCATTAAAACTCATGTTAAAACCCCAAATCATTAAGTCATAAAAGTAATGCTAGCCTGCCACAATTATGTTGGCTTTCCAGAGAGTTCTCTCCTTCAAGAGGACCTTGGGTGGACATTTCACAGAAGGAAATGGGAAGCTTGAACATGTAACTTTTTTTATAGTCCATGCTATGCCTACTATGAAGCAAAATGCTAATTCAGATATCAGCATTCCAGATAAAATGACTCAGTGGAAGAAGTAATTACAGTTAATCAAATTTTGGGGTTGGTTTTGTTTTGGGGGTTTTTGGTGGTGTGGTCTTTGTTTCACTGGGGTTTTTTTTCTGTATTAAAAAAAAAAAAAAAAAAAAAAAAAGAAAAAGAAAAAAAAAACACCCAGTACATATTTTTAACTTCTGGGAAAAAAAAAATCCATTTCTCCTCTCTCCATCAAACCATAGCTTAGAAAAAAAAAAATTAAGTGCATATTGTCGTGATGCAGTATCTATAGAATAGGTGAGTGAGAGGCGAATAAAATAAATATAGGAAAGTAAAGCAAGATGCAAGTAGAGTTAATTTGTCTCAAATCTCAGGAATCATAAACTCAAGCATTCCAGCATTCCTTGCACAATAAAGTCACCTCAACTGTGACTTGTTTTATTGGATTATTTGAAAAAATAACACTGTTTTCTAAGGGGAAAGAGCACATAAATTGGCATTTGCTGCTCATAAAAAAAAAATGTGCATTTTATCTGTTCAGTTGCACCAATTTTATAAATAGGTATGCACAAGGAAACATATGTTATCATTTCAATACAACCTAGTACAATAATTCCTCTGATCTGTCAGTGTATGATGCATGTTTTGACTTAGTACAAAACCTCTCATTTTTTCACAACCCCCATTTCTTATCAGTTACTTTTACAAGATCATACTTTCATACTTTCAGCATCACTCCCAGAATGTTTTTCTTGCTTAAGACTCAGATATAGAAGATGACTCACAGTAATGAATTCATGGTCATCCTAACAGAGAACACAAAAGCACACATGGATGGGAAGGATCTCAGAGGCCCTGTAACCACTGTTTCATCGATATTAAATAGCTGTGTGTGACTTGGGACTGTTAGGAGTTTGCTAACAAGCAACTGTTGAAGAGGCCTTCTACAGTCAGCTGGTAGTAGCCTCTAGATCACACTCCTTAGTACTTACGGGTGACTTCAATCACTCTGATAAATCATTGCTGTAAAGCCCACACATCTAAGCATACTCAGTCCAAGAGGCTCTTACAGTGCATCAATGAGAACTTTCTAACGCAGGTACTAGAGGAACCAACAAGGAAAGGTGCACTGCTGCACGCTGTATTAATGAATACAATGTTCTGGTTGGGGACATTAAGGCTGGGAACAGCCTTGGTGACAACAACCATGACATGGTGGAGTTTAGTCTTTTACAAGGAAGAAGTAGGGCAATAAATAAATTCCAGCCCTGGACTTCTGCAGGGCTAACTTTGGACTCTTCAAAGATCTACTTGCAGGGCTAAGACTCTGGAAGGAAAGGGAGCCCAAGAAAGCTGGTCAATTTTTAAATACTACTTCCTCCAAGCCCAAGACAGGTGCATTCCTTCAAGTAAAAAATTGGGTAGAGGTGGGCAAAGAGGAACCTAATGAGGTTCAACAAGAGCAAGTGCAGAGTCCTGCACCTGGGAAGGAACAATAAAATGCACTAGTACAGGTTCAGAGGTGATCTGCTAGAGAGTAGCTCTGTGAAGGACCTTGGAGTCTGCACAGGCAAGTTATCCATGGGACAACAATGTGCCCTTGTGGCCAAGAGGGCCAATGGTATCCTGGGGTACATTAAGAAAAGTGAGTCTAGGAGATCAAGGGAGGTTCTCCTCCCCCTCTACTCTGCCCTAGTGAGACCTCACCTGGAGTAGTGCATCCAATTCTGGGCTCCCCAGTTCAAGAGGGACAGAGATCTACTTGAGAGAGTCAATCAGAGGGCTACAAGGACGATGAAGGGGCTGGAACACCTGCCTTATGAAGAAAGGCTGAGAGACTTGGGGCTTTTTAGTCTGGAGAGGAGAAGACTGGGGGGAATCTAATTAATCTCTACAAATACATGAGGGCTGGGCATCAGGAAGGCAGGGACAGCCTCTTTTCACTTTTGCCCTGTGACAGGACAAGAGGCAATGGATTCAAGCTCGAGAACAGGAAATTCCACCTCAACATGAGGAAGAATTTCTTTAACTGTAAGGGCTACAGAGCACTGGAACAGACTCCCCAGAGAGGTTGTGGAGACTCCTTCTCTGAAGACTTTCAAGACATGTCTGGATGCATTTCTGAGTGATCTGCCCCAGTTTTGTCCTGCTCTGGCAGGGGGTTTGGACTCGATGATCTTTGGAGGTCCCTTCCAACCCCTAAGATTCTGTGATCTGAGGCATAGAAACAGCTGTTTTAAGCTATCTACATGTATTGAATGAGTGTACCAAGTGACCAGTGGGAACCACTTCTATGCCCCCTCTTTCACTAGGATTTCTTCTTGGCCTTTGCCCAACAGAGTATGTCCAGTAACCAACTCATCACCCTTTGAAGTCAATGCTAGATTTAATATGAAAGGAGACAGAAATGAGAGCTCACATTTATTGGACCCGCCTTTCAAAGTTAGTCACAAAGGCAGAGCTCATCACAGACACCAACCATGGCAAATGTAATGGCTGAATAATCCCTTCCCAGGCAAAGTCAGATTTCAAAGTGTGTTTTACAGAATGCTTCAAGTTACCAGCTGCATGATGCACAATCAAGTAGAAATATGAATGTCCTCAGAAACTCTGGGAGTTTGTCTGAGATAAGCTACCAGAAGTATAGGTGTATATATAAAGGTTTTCCACCCTTCCTTGGAAAAATAAGGAGGCATAAGCTTCTGCAAGCCTTGGGAGAAAAAGTCTGATATCAGAAACAGAAGATACACAGTGATGTTCCTCCTGCATATCACAGACAGGACACACAAGATAAAGCATGGCAAAGGCCCTCAAGAGAGCAAGTACAAGAGTGGCACAAGCCTAGAGAATAAAGGCACAGGCCCCTAGACTACAAATCACAAACGTGCCTCTGTGTATCACTGAAAGAATGAAACCTTGATAAAGGACCAGAACTGGTTTTAGGGCAGTACAAAGAGAACAAAGAATCTGTATATGATATATGCAAAATATTCCACATGATGTAAAAATAACAAGAAGGTACAAAACAGTCATAGACTGTACAAGAATAAGAACAAAGGAAGAACAGAAAGGGAGGAATGTGTCCATCCTCATCTCCTCCAGTAAAAACATCATGCTTGATTTATTTGTGTATGCCCTCCCTCACCTTCAGCAGAGGACATACTCTTTCATTTGCCATTTAGCACACTTTGACACTGCAGCTCCATGGTCATCATTAAAGTACTCTTTTTGCTATAGCATTGGGTTAAGCAAATCAAAACTTTAAAAAGCAGTGGATATGCTTGTCTGTATTTTGCTCCAGCCTTTCCACATGATATGTTGATTGATTTCCCCATACCAAGTCGCACTAAACTTCAGCACAAGAAAAGATTTAGTAAGAGCAGAAATGCATTATTTGGCTTGTAAAATACTAAGTGATAACATTAGACATTTTCTTGTTTCCTTAGCTTCCTTTGCTAGGGATGAGATACCACCCATCACTTTAAATTTCAGTCCACTGCTGGCACTCCATCAATATGCCCTTGAAAGAAAGATTGGTGTAAAGTGGACTTGTATTTAGGAAATAACTTCTTGTAAGTCCACTTTCAATTTACTTGCAATGTGGCCTGAATGTTACTGCTTTATGGGCTCAGGACACGGAGTGCCGCAATGGCATTATGTTTCCTGTAATTTTTTTATTACTTTCCTGTAGCTTAAATAGGAAGACAGTAATGATGATATGCAGCTGTAGTAGACAGTGAGTTCCTGTGACCAGAAAAAATATCACTGATTCTTAGGAAAAATGGGGAAAAAATAGTCTACGAGATATATATGCTGGTGTAATTAACTGCTACAGAAAATCAGCCAGCCAATTAAAATTGTGAGTAAAATTTTAAAAGGCTACAGACCTTTATGGCCTCTATCATTATTTGCTGTTTGTGATGAAATAATGTAATAAACACACATGCTTCAGAATAAAATGCAAGGTTTAATTATCACAAATCCTATATTATTTTGCTTTTTTCTTTTTTGCAGTTGCTTTGGTTTAGTTTTTTGGGTTTGTTTTTCTTTTGCAATGAATGCCAAACTGGAAGAACTCTACCAACATTCAGTTTTACCTGTATGAAGTATCTTCATTAATTTGTACTGAATTCTTGAATTCCTTCAATTATGACTCAAAATATAGTGAACAAGAACTCAGATAGCCAGCTGTTACCTAGCATAGTGATGGCTTAAGCTCTCTAAGAAGAAAAAGACTACATTTCCCCCTAAATGTGAGTACAGTACTCAAGTACTCAAACCAACAAGTTAGAATAAGGTTTGGTGCACAGTAATGTTAATTGACATCCCTATTAAGGATGACTGAGGTTGTAACTTTTTTCCTTCATTGGTTACAATGCAGAATGAACTACTTCTTCCTGTGCCACAGAAGCACTTGAAAGAAATCCAAAGTTTTGCAAGCTGTATTGGTTTTTGGTTGTGCAAATAAAATTCTGAAATCTGAAATACAATTTTTGCACTTCTTTCTTCACATTAAAACAACCACAATATTGTACTAATGCAGTACATGCTGGATCAGAGAAACCTGGACTCTCTATAGACAAATGATTGCTGTTATCACTGAGGGAAATCTGATTCAAGACAAATGAGTATTTAAGTATCATAAGCATAGTGGATTGGCTTTAGAACTGGGATTAGAGGTGCTCTATTACAATAGGGCCCCATAGATGTAAAGGCATAAACATAAAGACATAAAACATAATATTTTAGGCCTTGTAGGGGTAAAAGCAGAGAAAATCTTCTATGGTGAATTCTCAGTACATGCAGGTGAGAGAGATATCTATGTGCTTTGTGGCTCCAGGAGCATCAGAACAGTGTAGAGAAACCATGTACATACATTTTTTCTATTTGTGCTCTACTTAGCCAGAAGACGTGGCCTTTTTAGCACCTGATTCAGTACATCTTGCCTATTACCTTGGGCTTTACTTTTATGAAATCTATGGCTATATGACTTCTGGCAGACTCTGAAAACAGACAGAACAATTTTCTATCTATCTGCATTCAAAAACATCACAGAGGCATACAGTGCCCAAAGCTTTGAGAACCCAGCACTTCATATGAAGAAGTTTCTTTTATTCTCACTGCAGCCAAAGCCTGACAATCTGATGAAAGTTCACTTTCTTTCATTATATGGCACAGAACAAATCTGCATTAATATTAATAAAGCAATACATAAATAAAAAGTAAGATGATATGAAGGGATACCATTTAAAGAAAGAATACAGGTCACTGATCTTACTGTGTTTTTATTATCTCATGGTTATTATCCCTTGACTAGCTATGACATGTGAGTTTTACAGCTCACAAATGTCTTGCAAATTAAGCTCTCATTAAGTAGCATTTATTTTTCCATGATAAAATTCTAAAGAATAAAAAGGTACAGTTTTGAGTAGACAAGAAATATTATGACAAAGATTTAACATCAGATTATGTAGGTTTAAGAAATAAAAATAATTAAATCAATGCTCCTACTACTCTTAATTTCAAATACTATAATCTTGAAACTGCAGAAAACTAATCAGTCCTAACAGTTACCGTAGGTTACATTTCGATAGCTTATGATCTATCTACTGAGGTGTGTACCATATTTCATCTTTGAATATAAATCAATTTGTATTCATACTTTTTCTTTTTTAAAAAATTAAAAAGGCATTGGTATTCTATAAAAGCTGTCTATCAATCCAAGTTAAAACCTCAAATATTTGCCTTTATGCAGAGATTAGAACTCTTACTTCATTGGGATTAGTACTTCAGGTTTTTTCTTTGGTCACAATGTTAATTCATTGTAGACTCATACCTCTTAAGATCCATCTGTTAAGTTTTTCTATTCAGTAGCTGTTAAAATTAGTAGAGGATTTGTTGGTGGGTTATTTTTATTCACAACCACATTAATTCAAGTCCTAAACTAATCAATTTGCATTATGTAGCCTTTCATGCAGTTTGCACAGATTTACAGCTTGGTTGCTTTATCTAGTCTCATGCCTGTGAGACAGCTGTTAGGCATTTAGCTAATATAATTCTAATTCCCAGGGGTTTTTTGGTTTGCCCATTGGAGGTAGATGGAAGGACCACAGTTCACCGTCTGAGGTATTTTATGTCACTCCTATTTTTTTTTTTTTTTAATGATTACAGATTCAAAATTTTAGTGAAAAGGTTCATTAGAACTGTCTGAATAATCAGGGTGTAACAGATATTGGCTACAGTTTGCTTCTAATTTTACTTTTTTTCATGGGTATGTTCTACATGTATTGTATCTTTTAAGCCTATCATGCTGATTTCAAGGGGTAGTAAGGTAAAATTTTTTTTTTAGTTTATTTAATCTACATAAAGCATTTTTCTGTACAGTGGTTTTATTTCTTCTACCACTTTTTTTTTTTTTTTTCCCTTTTCTTTGTAATACTACTTAAGGGGAAAAAAAGAGATTAAACCTTCCCTGTTTGATTGTGTTTCTGTCAACAGATCATATCTGCAAAAAACTATTCAGCTTTCTCATTAAAATTTACAGTCCCTAAATGACTAAACTTAATTGGCAAGAGGTCAAGGAACATAACTGTTTAAATTATGAAACATTTCCAAAAACAGTGCATTATGAGGAAAGTATTGTATTTATATTGTGCCATTTCATTATGATTTTACTTTCAATTGATATTTTATCTTGCTGTTAAAAAGGTAGTAAAGTGAAAGCCTGACAAAAAATGAAACAGATTAATCTCCTGAATACTAGCAATCTTCAAAGTACATTTATTTTCAAAGAGGAAGTGAATTTAGATTTTAGAAGTTTAATGCTTTTTTTCTTAATGTTATTTATATACTTGAGTGCATGGCTGCTTCACAGCTAATAAACAAGCTTATTTTTAAACAAGAAGCCAAAATAAAGCACTTGCTACAGAACAATCAATAGAAATTCTGCCTATGAGTTTCAGCAACTAGCTTGCTTTAATAATGAAAACACAAACTATAAATGATAAAAATTACAGGCCAGCAGAAGATTGTGCTCCCACTTAAATTAACGGCAAAACTGTCCAGACCATCTCTTGCTCCATCCACCTAGGCCATAGCCCAGCGTTAATCAAATCTCACCCACATGAAATAGCTGGCTTGAGCTGACCTCACGTATCTTTCCTTTGTAATTTAACGTGCCTACTGAAGGTTGATTACTAGTCTCTCACTAACCCTCTCTGCCCACCATTGGTAAAACTTATTCACCTTCGGGCATGAATTTACCAGTGAGTGGGTAGAGGGAGGGCAATTTCACCAGTTTAGTGACATTAGTGTAGGTCAGTGAGCCATGTCTGTGTTGTGGCATGAGTCTGGACATCCACCAGCAACCAGCTGTATGGGGGCTGCAATGCATCTGTGCTGATTTGAGCCTTTGAAAAAGGTTTAAGAGGATGAAGAAAAAGCACGGATTGAACCAAGCAGCAGGAGCACCAGCTTAACCCTTCACATCCCTGCAGAGAAATGTTTTTCTGTTTATTTTCAGTTCTAGTTTGTCAGAGAACCAGACTCCCTGATACAGAAGGCAGCAGCAGCCTGGAAGTTTGCTTTACTCAGTCTAACCTGTGTTTTTTCTTCTACCAGTCCAGACAAAGCCTTCCTACTTGAAAACCAGGTCAGAAAAATAATTGACCCTATGTTAGTCAAATGAGTCTGAATGCACTCAGTGTTGGCAAGATGAATTCAGAATTCGTACTCTTGCGTGTCCCACATGTACCTGCTTCAGAGATCACACCTATGAAGATCTTAATTGCTTCTGCAGCACTGGACCATGACGGTCTAATGTGTTTCCTGAGAAGACACAGGGACAGCTATGCAACATACTTTCCTTCTGTGCTGCCAGTACTTGCTAACCAGATGGTATGAAAAGAATGCAAGGCAGTGAGGTTTTCATTCATCTGTCCTGAAATCATCACAGCTTAAAACAGGTACACTTTCCAATTCTAAGCATTAGCATCCAGTGAAATACAAGGTGGCTGCAGCAAAATAACACTACATCAGGTATGCACACCATAAGCAATAGCTCACTCAGAAAAGTAAATCAAGCTACCCATCCTATTCTTGATTCATTTCCTTGCAATTTGCAGTACAGCTGCTTTGTAGCATTACTTTGCATTCTGAGATCAGCTGGATGTTGTTTGTACTAGATTGTTATTTACCAGTTTATATGGCTGCATTTATTCATGCAAAGATCAAATGAAGTAAAGCCTCAAAAATTACTTTCAAAGTAGGCTACCATAAGTATTATTTAAACCACTTTAAACATTTAAATCTAGTTCTAGTCACCCTTTTATACTGCTTAAAACTTGAATTAGGAGAGCCATGGATATCAATGAAAAAATATTAATCTTATTTTCATAAATTGAGTTATGAGTGTCATCCAGCAGAGCTTTCATCTCTGACCTTTGTATCTGTTAAATAGTACAGAAAACTTATCCTTTACCTTAGTATAGTATCTTCCATAAATAGGTTAGCTGATTCAGATTTGGATTTAAAGTATTTACTTATTTATTTATAACAAAATTATTTCAATCAACCAAATTTGTAACTCAATAGCCAGCTAAGGACAAAGATATCCTCCTAGCAGCTGATTAACTATTTTGACTTTGCAAGTACAACAGTTCCTGATGCCTGCTTGTGTTGTAACCTCATTAACAGGCCTATCTTATTTTTGTCTTTGCATAGTAAGGATTTCAGATTATTTGAAAGAAAAGATGGAGTTGTTCAGCTTCCTTTTATAAAATTTATTTTTCTTTTCTTGGATCTAAAATAGATCTATGGGAAAAGAACATGACAAATAAATGTTATTGTTAAACATTGCCTCAGAATTTTCTTTGATCATTTTTACTGATTCTTTTTTAAGACTATAAAATAAGCTAGTTTTCCCTAAATTTTCAAGCTTTACTCAGTCTTTAAGGCAATTTGATGAATCTTCAATGCTCAAAGCAAATGAAATATCTACATCTTCAGTTTATTATATGTAAGTTGTGTTCCGGTGCTTTCACTTCATTTAGTTGTAGAAAGGTTTTTTTTGCCATTTTTGTTTGGAAAAATGTGGCATACTGTCCACATTTCCTGTCAAGGAAATCAACACAAACAGGATTGATATCAGTTTGTCAGTCTGAGTCTTACAACAACAAAAAAATAATTTGAGAAGAACAACTGAAAGAACTGACTGGTGAAAATCCACCATTCAACTTTTGTATGGATAATAAAGGACATTATGGAAAAATGAACATATCTTTTACTAGGAATTATAAAATTTCTGGTCTCTATAAAATGTTTTCAGATTGTCAACTTAAGTTTTATTCCATCATGGATAAAACTAAGAAGATTACAGCTGTTACTCAATATTTTAATAGCTACAATTAACATTTTGTATGGTTAATTTTTTACATGTAACTTTACCAATTAGAGTTACTATTATGGTAGTGTGTTGCACAGAATATTACTATTACAAAGCCTTTGCTATTTAACTACTGCTCAGTGTTTCATGGGAAATTAACCTGATGGGTTTACTTTGTGTATCCATTGGACAAGCAACCATCTAATTTCTAAATCAAACAATCCTCTGTAGCTAGCAGTAGCTGAAATGAGATGAATACTGAATGCTTCACACCTCTAGTGACAGCCTTACCTGCTCTACAAAAATCTTCTTCATGCAGTACCAGCAGTTAGCATAGATCATTTCAAAACTGTAAAATTCATTCAAACCTCCATATTATAGAATGTAGGGATTGGAAGGAACCTCTGGAGATCATCGAGTTCAACACCCCTGCCAACACAGGAACACCCAGGGCATGCCACACAGGAACAGATCCAGGTGGGTCTTGAAAGCCTCTAGAGAAGGAGACTCCACAGCCTCTCCGGGCAGCCTGTGCCAGTGCTCTATCCTCTTGCAGGGAAGAAGTTTTTCTTTGCTACCATTACCTCTTGTCCTGTCACAGGGCACTACTGAAAAGAGACTGGCCCCTTCTACTCGACAGACACAGTTCAGATATTTGTGAACATTAATAAGATCCCATCTCAGTCTTCTATTTTCCAGGCTAAACAGCCCCAGGGCTCTCAGCCTTTCCTCATAAGAGAGATGTTCCACTCCCTTTATCATCTTTATAGCTTTCTGTTGGACTCTCTCCAGTATTTCCCTGTCCCTCTTGAACTGGGGAGACCAGAACTGATGCCCAAAGATAGTTTAAGTGCAGAAAACATTACGCTTGGAGTATGCTGGAGTACACTTAGAGTCTGAAGCAAATGGAATACAATTTTCCTGTCAGTTCAGTAACTGTAACGGGGACCAGATTTTCGATGGGGGGCTCATATTGAGAGACTGGAAAAAAAAAAAAAAAGAAAAAAAAAAAGCATTTTAATTTTAATAGGTGATCCAAAACACAGATAAGCGCTTTGTGTAATTAACAAAAGGAGGTAAGCTAGATGCCTAACACCAACTGAGAGGCAACTCCTTCTGTACTTGTCAAAGCAGCTACATGCCCTTTGTAACCCAAAGGTAGCTATTTAGATCTCTATGCATCCAAATACCTTCCAAAATGTGTCTTTCAGTGCCTGGTAGTCCTTCAGAAAATTAAGTGTGCAATTTAGAGAAAATGTGTGGTTTTTTATTTTCCTCAGCTTGTGACATATGAAACCAAACTAATCTGAGAAAAAAAAAAAACAACTCCCTGGGTACAGGTTTACTTTCCTGCTAATTTACCACAAATGTTTCTAAAGGATATTCATGGGTAAAGGATACCTTTAGTTCTCAGTTCAGTATAAGGACACGTCTGTACTCTCACACAAGAAAGACAGAACATGGGTTGATCAAGTTAAGCACTGAATCAGACTTGGCTTATTTATGATATAAGAAGCAAGTAAACCATTTTAATCCTTAAAGAGGTGGCTATGCCTTTGAAACACTCCATAGGGAGGTAACTACAATATATTATGTTTATATGTGCACAGTAAGTATACTACTGCTAAAGATGTTCTAGTGTCTTTTCTAGAAGTGATGATATATGATGATGTATCTAGGTTGACAGCTGAAGGAGAGAGACAAATACTCGTCTCTAAAATGTTGTCTGCATGCACAACCTATGGCACTATATTAGATGTCAAATGCTTTGGCCTGAGATGAATTAAGTATGATCTATAGCTAGCATTTATTACACCTGACAGTTCAGTAAATATGTACTTTGGTCCTATAAGGAAACTAAGAGCAGCTTTTCTATTCACCAGGATCTTTATGAAAAAGGTTTATTCACCAGTGGTTAACATTAACCCTTAGAAAGGACTTTTTAGAGTGCATTTAAAGTGCATTTTAGAGTGCACTTGGCATTTTCAGAGAAAACTGAACCAGGAACTCTGACCACCAAGGACATCAACCCTTTCAACACTAGTACAAATAATTAACTGTTTGGAAGAGCACTGTTGCTTTGTCCAAGCTGAGCTGTTCACAATGTATTTCCACATAATACAGAATGTTACATGGGAGTGAAGAAGCAGTACATATGCAAAGAGAAGAAAACGAAGTATGTATTAAATAGCATACGCTATGTCCGTACTTACATTTCTGCATATATACTCTAAGTAGGTCATATATTTTTGTATATTTAAATTTAAATAGATTTTGCCTTCATAGGGAAGGTGAGAGAAAAGAGATTCAAGAACAATTTAAATCAGATGAAGATAGACATGAGGTGAGAAGATTGCAAAAACTATTTTAAGCTCATGTATGCAACCCTCAATGTATTTGAATTTGAAATAAAAATACTTCAGTGATGCAACTAGTTTACATGATTATCTAAAGCTTATGCAAAACACACATCTCTACTTGAGGATAAGAAATAAGCTGGAAAATGTCAAGAAGGCAGCCTCTGTGAGATAGATAATTGTAGGTCTATTGCTTAACCAGCAGAATACAAAATTCAGGGCACTAAATTAAATTAAATCATATGCCTTCTTATTTGAAAAGCTACTTAAGTTTTTGATGTTATCACAATAGTAAAAAGAACTTTTTTTTCATTAACAATGTATATACCTCCAGTTATTAATAATAGAAATATTAACCACATCTTTCAAATATGAAATAAAAATATGGAAGCACAAGGCATTTTTTTCCCATGAAACAACAGATGATTTTCTAGTACCTAAACTGATCTTTTTTTAATAATCTCATAAAGAATACTTCTACACATATGAGTACTAGGAGTGCTAAGACACCAATAAAATCCTATTTTACAAAACACAGTAAAGTAGTAAGATTTTGAGAATCTATTGATTTAAAATCAAAACCTCCTCTAAATTAGAAACAATTTTTCTTCCACAAATGTCAATCAGCTTCATGAAGCTGACATGAAGTTTTATGTAAATTACTTTTTTTAAAGATTCAAAGGTACAAGTACTGTACAAACACAGCAGTATCACAGGTCTAGAATAATACTTTTATAGTAGAAGAAGTGACAGAGTGATTTACTCAATATACATTCATAAAAAGGATGCAGGGAATATCCACACTTCCAGAGAAGTTGAAGTTTTGATGGCATGACATTCTTCATAGTAAATTTGAACAGAGCTCTTCTAGTCAAGAAAAGAAACTATGGCATGTTAGCACCTACTTTTTTTTTTTTTTTAAAGACTTTGTGTCTGTACACAACTCTATTGATGCTTTCAAGAATTTCAAAACATGTCTTATGATTATCATTAGGAGAGCTACTACTAAAAGTCATTCAAGTATTACTTTATCCCATATGTCATATAGGAATACATATATTATAAGTACATATGCTTATTTATATCCTGTTGAAATGAGATTACTCACAGAAGTAACAGTTACTGCTCAGTTTATATCTTTGTTAGATTAGAACCTTAATTTTTAAATATAGGAAGAGGGGGGGAAGTTCTGATTTTTATCTTTAAGAACTGTAGCTTAAAGCAGTGTTTCTAAATGCATCACATAAAATTAGTTATTATCAACATTAATATAGAAATATCAATATAAAAAGTAACATCACAAATGCTATCTGCAATTGTCAAGCCTGTTTTAAATTATCTGAAATTCTGAAATGACGGTTCTAGTTGTTATCAGTAGTATTAAACTGCCATGCCTTAAATAATTTTGTTGTATGGCCCATCATCATTTCAATGATCAGCAATAAGTAACGATCTAAGAGTTCGTTGTTTTCTATAATCTATAATAACTGTAAATAGTAATTAGGGTGAGTACTTTTAAAGAAAGTCAGTTGCTGATCATGGATATTTCACTGAATCCCATGACTTCTAAAGGCAGGTTTGGACAGTCAGTAACATTTCACAGATAATTTCTGATGTAAATAACAGATTAGGTATATAAAGCAAAGTGTCCTGTTTGGAAATGAAAAACAACAAGATACTTGTGGTCAAAACATCTAAACTACTAAGATGTATTATTATTAGGCTTTTCAAAAAATAACAAATAAATTTGTTTTTTCTTCTTTCTTTCTATGGTTTCAAAAGGAGTAAGGTATCATGACAGAAACAAGTTATGCACAAAGAGGGAATCGTATATTTCTGGAACTGATGGGTAATTTCATCAGATAAGTTTGTCAGAAGTTCATTTCCAAGAGAAAGTTTATTTTTTTAATAAATTAATTACTAATCTTTGCAAGGGCATAACAAGCATTCTCCTCAGACTACATTATTATTCCTCACATAGATGATAATATGAGAGTCCTTTGTGAATTCCTGGTTTAGGATGACTCAAGATATACAGTGTACCTTCAAAAAGAAAGACAGAAAGAAAATACACACCTGCATCAGAAACCAACATCTAATTTATTTTCTATAGCAAAATTGAACAATAATTCTTTAAATTAAAGTCTTAATCCTTAGTTAACTATTTTTTCCTGTATTTATATAAGCACCTTTTGTGCCTTTTCTCATACTTCTACAGGCACATACCTTAAAGCTTTATAATATACAGATCATTTTTTCCACATGAAAATAGTCAAATTAGTATTGCCTGATTCTCTGTAATTAATAAAAAAAAAAATCTATCAAGCACAGAGATGAAGATTTAATAAATTCTAATCATTGGAGACGTCTGGAAAAATTAGAGTGGGAAGCCATATACTGACCCCTGTGCATAGCAGAAGCCAAGGAGATTCATGTATCTTGCAAGTAATATAATTAAAAATGTTTTGTGGGACATTAGTCTATTGATAGGTTTCATATGACTTTACATTAAAGAACTAGTCCTCAAAATAAAATGCAATATTTATATTAATGATTACATAGACTGAACTTAAAGACTTCAGAAAAATCAAGATACAGAAAGTATCTCCAATGCAAAACATCTTCAATTACAGTCTCCTGTTCTGTCATCTGTTCTTAATATTCTTCATTTTAATGATGTTTGATATTCAAAAGATATTACAGATATTTACTTATTCTGTTGTGCAATTGCAATTGAGTTTAGCTATAGATCTATTTGAGATAATACTAAAGACTTGTTTGTGTTACAAGCTTCAGGGTTTTTTTTTTTATTTTATTAAACTTGAGTAGACACTGTCATTCCCAGATCTATTAGGTGAAAAGTTGCTGAAGTCCTCAACAGCATAAAGCACCATAAACGATGGCAGATCTCTTAGTATAAACTGATGTTTGTACTATTTTTCATCTTATTTTCATGGTTTAAATCAAGACTTCTGATGACACAAAACAGACACTGAGGATTTAGGAAAACCTTTAAATTTGAAAATGAGTGCGCGTCCATTTTACCTGAAAGCTGAATAGGATGAAACCTGCCTAAACTGTTTACGCTAAATAAGTGTTTGCTTGTTTGTTCCCCCTTCAACAGAGATTTATGTATGTTTTCACACTGTTGGAAAGCATACACAGCATTAAGTATCTTCAGAAAAAAACATCAGAACTTTCAAGGGAAAAAAATTTCCTCTTCACTTAACCTGAAGAGCTCTGCCCCTGAGGTGGACAGGTCTGAAGATATTTTCAATGCATTCAGTCTCCATCAGTCTGTCAGATCCTTCCTTAGACCAAGGAGCTTTAACAGTGGTGTCTGTATCCAAAAAAACTAGAAAGCTTTCAAGCCATCATAAGAATGCTATAGTTTTCTTCTGCTGAGGAGCCTGGATATTGATGACAGCTGACTTTGGTCTAAACTCATGCCTTCTCAATAAAAGATAAGTCACTAAGCGTGCCTGTGCTGGCTAAAGAGAGAGGTAAGCATATTTTTTTGTTTGTTTTTTTGTTACGCCACCTGCCAAGAGGCAAAATGGCTTACATAGATGTATAGTGCAGGCAACAGGTAAGGCACGTTGAAGCTATGCAGGTGTGGTTTTGGCCAGAACGGCAAGACGAAGGCTTCCAGAAGCTATGTTATGGGGCCTCTGAAAATTAAACATCCACAACAAGACTACGAGTGCAATAATGTATTAGTTCATCTAGTGGTGTGGCATTCTGTTCATCACTTTCTGAGCAGGGAAGACTGTGTCCTGATGTGGCAGCAAACACTGTCCTTTCCAAGGCAACAATCTATTGTTTTTGCAGAACAACCGCATAGATGAGTACTGCTTATGCCAAACAGTTTTTGAAGAGGCATACATCAAGTGGAGATCTGATGATGACTGGGCATGTCTTGGGGATATTGTGGACATGGCCACATGATTTGAAAATATAAAGGCACCACAATCAGGACAGGCAAGGAATTTGCCCTCAGATGCATGGAGTATTCTCGTGATTACTATAGGCATGATCTGTAAGCCTCCTGTCCACATCTGACACAGTTATCAGGGATTCAATTTGCCCTGAGAGGATCTAGGTAAATATGAGGATGGAATCTACGGCTATTATCTCAAAAAGAATTAGAAGTTTAGCAGTTATTTGAAAGAAAGAAGATTTTCAGAGATGAAGTGCTGCAGGCAAGCATGAGGAATGAAAGCCTGTGAGTAAGGAGCAAGCTTGAGAAAGTTGGTAATGGATTAATCTGCTATAATACTACATCTACTTTCATCTGTAGTAGCCATTACCTTATAAAGTAATTTATTAAGCAAGGCTTTCTTGTTACAGCATCACAGAATTTCTGAACTAGAGAAGAACATGCCAAGAACTTGGAGCTTCTGATCTTTACAAGACTGTGAACCTCACTCATTTCCCTTCCTGCTTGAAACTTTCTCCCATGGAGAAATAAGGACTGCAACAGCCCATTTCTATTGTTTTCTTCCAAGAAGGTTATAAAATTCAGGGCTTCAGAAGCACACAAACTGTGCAGGCTTTTCCACATGTCAATGACTGCACTTAATTCTTATGCGATTCTAAACCTATCCCAAACAGATACTGGAAATACTATCAAAAAAAACCACCAAAACAACAAAACAAATAAGGCCCCAACAAAAAAAAACAAACAAACAAACAAAAAAACAAACAAAAAACCACCAAAACTACTTCTTTCTTAAACACCTGTTCTAGTTTTCCACTTTTTTTTTTTTTTTTAAGAGAAAGTCCAGCAGAGAAGGTGCTTTCAGGTTGTTTCAGGACAATGACTGTCAAAGTCATTGTTCATGCCAGAAGAGAAGTCTCTTACAGTCAGTAAATTCCATTTTTTTTTAAATGAAATTGTTTTAAAAAAAAAGCATCAAAATCATCTGTAGTATCAGTACTGGAAAGTCATCTGACTTCTTATAGAATTACTTATTCCTTTTCATGCTTCCATAGTGATCCATTGCAAGGATTGTGAGGAGTCTCCCCAAGCCAGTAAGTCTCAACTCTCCCAGAACCAGCTCGCTCCCAAATTCCCAACTGTACACATAGCTGTCTCCCAATTTACTTCAAAACATTCTCATTCAAAAAGCTGCAAAATATTACCATAACTCTATTACATACAGAAAACCATGCATTTTTATATATAAAAAAGTGGTATTTATGCAACATATATAACTAAGAAACAGACTGTTACTGTGATTGCAGTATGCCTTAAAATACAATAAAATAAGCTTCATGAATTATAACCAGGACTAGAGAGTCCCACAGTGGTGTCAGAATGCCAGGGAAGCAGTAGACCTCATAGCACTTGGATAAAAAATTACAAACTAGAGATCAAGCAGGTGGTATGTCTAGAAAAAAAACCCAATACTGCTGTATTAATCCACGCATTACAACCACACTTTCCTGAAAATACCAGTATGGTTTGTAAAAATCCACAAGGAAATGTATAATTTACTGCAAGCAACTGCTTCCTGATAAAATTGTCAGGAGACAGGAATTGAATTATTTGTTGTTTACTGAGGACCTAGAAATTCAACAAGGGATGGGAGAAGAAAACAAATTAAAAAAAAAAAAAAATCACTCCTCCTACACCATGGTATGAAAACCTATGTACCTATTTGCAGATGTACAACACCTCCAGCTCCAGTACAACTTCATACACATATATAAATCAGAAATTAAAGTGACAGGCAGGAACTAATGGATCTGCATTTTGGGAGTACAAACTCCTTGGTAACACAGAGGCAGTGCCAGAGTTAGGCACAACAGAAATTTTGTAGAAATAATTGAAAGTTTACGACTGCATAAAGACAGAACGCCAAGACAAACAAGTAATGTAAGTACCAGTTCTGCCATTCAATGGCTGTATAGATCACAATGAATTGAGGTGAACTCAGAGATCAAGACGAGGGCTGTCCAAGGGCTAGCATGCATCTGCATTTTCTCATACTCAAGCTCTTTTCTTCCTGAAATAAGAACATTTTGAAAATATATATTTGTCCAGAATTTCCAAACAACAGATAGTCTTGAAAACCTCGTGCTGTAATCTGGCTACCACATGACAGTCAGTCTTGGACATGACCACAGTACACGACTAGGGCCTTAATGTATAGGACAATTCTGTTGTCTATAAATACTGTGTGTGTACTTGCTGCATACACGTTAATCATGATGCCAGCCTGCAGAGTATTCAGTGGACTGCTTGATGCAATATATCCAAAGGTCTCCCCATTTATGATCTGAATGAATAACTTGATATTCTGTACTGTTCTTACATAAATGAAGACTTTTGTGACTTTTCTTTTATAATCACAAAATTTTCCTCTGAATTTACGTATTTAGATATGAATCAGAGTACCCTTATCACCACAGAAGTATTCTGAAGTTTGCATACAGACATTTCAACTTTCCTTCCATTGCCATTTCCAAACTCCAGGCAGTGAAACCATCTGGTACAAATTTTGTTAATAATGATCAATGACTTTGCCTAACAGTAACTGCAGAGGTTTTGTGTCAGTTAAAAGAATAACTACAGAAGTTCTCTTCAAGATCACTGATTCAGACGATGCTTGAGGAACAACATATCTTATAGTAATGTATCCCATTCAAGATTCAGGCAGAATAGGTTGAAATTTCCTTTTTTGTGCCATGATCTGAAATGTTCACATTTGGGATAATACTGTAACCAAAGCTCAGGGAATAAATTAATCAGATGTGTTTGTTAGAAAATCAAACTAAGAAAAGATGAGAGATTAAATTTTTAAAACTCTGGAAAATTAAGGCTTTTCAAAATAATTTGGATGCAGAAGATATTTGAGATGGCAAATGTCAGCTTAAGAAATGTTTCTGTTGCTAGGAGACTACACCAACAAGATGTCTACGTAGTAAAAGTACTTCTGAAGTATCACAAAGAAGATGGCTTGATTGAAGAATAAATGAATGCTAATTAATATACCTAATAGCTAATAAAAACATATTCATTCAAGTGGTAACAGTGCCAGAAACCCATCCTGGTGTCAAGCTAGCTGCTGTGTTAGCTTTCTTCAACTGCCATTCCTACCCCCAGTAAGCCTACCACTCACTCATGTAAAAAGGTGGCCCTTTTCTTCTCCCTGACAAGAAAGTTCTCATAGAATTTTTCTCCCCCAGATCTGTTTTATTCTTCGAAGTAAAATTAGAAGAAATATCAGAACATGCAAAGAAATTCTGGTCTCATTTGTTAAAGCTACAAGGTATTTTTGAGCTTTATATATTTCAGAACTGTGAGAAGATAACAGCCTTCCCTGCAACCTATCATCCTCATCCTCTGTAGCCCCAAGGATCTTGAGCGATTAAATAATTTAACAGAAATCAAGTGATTCTTTCCTAGCACTGGTCACTGCTTAAAGCCAAGAAGTAAACTGTAAGAGGATTCAGCTTCTTGATGCTGACCTGGAAATTAGATACAACCATTACATACCTGTTTTGTTGTATGGGTAATTAAGATGGCAGATACAAAAAAAAAAAAAAAAAAAAAAAAAAAATCCCCTTTCACCCTTGTCCAAACTTATGGATGTTATTTTATGTTTATGTTAAATTTTAGTGTACAGTTTGGGTAAGAACATGCAAATCACCATTTATTAGGGCTCAGCAATAACTAAGACATAGAAATCCCAGTAATTTTGATCATCTCCCTTACCAGGTGCAGCTACCTGGCTGTTAATAAGCCAATCCACCATAATACAGAAATTTGTGCTACCTCATGGGATAGGTGAAACATTTGTTCTTTTTGTGTTGAAAAGTCAATGAAGAAAGACTAGTTATAACCAAGTAAATGTATATTAAAGATATGAACTGCGACAGATGTTTGCTAACTGCTTGACTGGTCATAGACACTTGCCAACCTCATAAACAGGAGCATTCCCAAGTAATTACAGCACATTAATCCTTTTCCATTTCTTCTTCTAGATTTAAATGGTACTTCTACAGCAGTTAAAGATCTATACAGCTGTTTCATCCAAGAGGTGCCAAACCAAGTCAGTCTAATGACAGGGTGACCAAAGTGAATTTTGTGTTAAAGCATACTATTCCAGTTCTCTGTTTTACAAAAAAAAAAAAAAAAAAAAA